>WOVY01009820.1:167500-767500 GCA_013436015.1 Rhipicephalus annulatus | reverse complement strand
CTATGCTTGTCTGTTAACGGACACACTGACCCAAGCTTCATCAGAAAACTGAGCCCTTTTACCATTTTAATTTAGTCATATAGTCATACTTCTTTTATCATTACGACAAAAAAAGTATTTACCTTGTATGTCCTTCTCGGCTCTTTGTCATCAAGGTCAATGTCATTCTTGGACCAGATAGCTTCCGGTTTGGGGAAGCCTGTGAATGGCACGTTGATGCTGAAGTCCTGGCCAGCCTTCACAACAATGTCCTTCACAGCGCCAGCATTGATTCTTGGCTTGTCTGGTAAAACAAAGCATCAGAAACATGTTTATCATGCCTAACGAGCATAATTATTCATAACTATGTTCAATTAATGTAACATGGCACTAAATGACCCCTGTTATTTGACGCCTCATTGAGATGTGCTTCAAAACTATTTAGGGAGAACGGGAAACCTTCAGTTAGTATTTTTTGTATAGGGTAAATCGAATTGCACTAAGGGTGAGCAAGGTAAATAGTTGATTACACGCATCACAAGACTCACTCGATAATCACAACGGTTACAAGAATATAATGTCAAAAGGACACTGAAAGGAGACGCTGTCTCAGGTTGCTTTGGTAGGCCTGGTAGCAGAAAAACAAATTCTGGGATAAACTTCTCTGTTAATTTCTCCTAAATCCTATAGTTCTTATGCCAGAACTATGACAACAATCATACTGTGACACAAATTTACAAAGTGTGCATGTTAGTATTACATTAGCTTTAAAACACCTTACTGTTTAGAAGAATGAGGAAGTCGTTGCAACAAAGTTGGCTTTGATTTTAAAAGCACTGTAACTTGTTTAACGTGAACAAGTAAATATGCTCACACATACATTACGATTTGAAATGACATCAATTTATAATCTAGAAGCACAATTGGAGACAACATTTATACACAAACTTTTGCATTGTCTCGGGCATCAAATGACTCTGTGATTTCTAAATACAGATGCTTACTCAACCGATACACCTTCAATTGTTATTTTGCTTTAGTGTCCACTTAGATTATTGCACATTTGACAGCTCTCACCTGGCTGCTCCTCAACCAGCACAAGACCCGTGGGCTTGCTCGGTGGGCTCTCGCCGATGTCGTTGACGGCCACCACCCGGAATTCGTATTCCTGCCCTTCGTCCAGGTTGGGCACCGTGAAATTGGTGTCTGGGTGAGGCAGGATGTTCACCGGCGTCCAGTCCTTGGCATCCTTGGGCTTCTTCTCGATGATGTAGCCCTTTATCTTGCTTCCACCATCGTTTGTGGGTTTGTTCCAGGAGAGGGTCACCGAGTTCTTGGTGATCTTGTCCACACGTGGTGTGTCTGGAGCGCTGGGAGCAACTGCGAGGTTTGGAGGAATCCAGAAAACGCGACCCTTAGTACATTGTGCGACTATATCCTTGCTCGAGAACAAAGAACACATATAGTAGGGCTACGTAAAAAACATGAATGACAAAACACAAGTATGCACGATGGGCTGGGCATACATATTTTTGCATTGTTTGCAGCATAAAATGTCTCAAGTGTTCCTAAATATAGAAGCTTACTCTACCAATACCCCTCAAAATTTTTTCGCTTGTGTCCATTTACATCGTTCGAGCATTGGCAGATCTCACCATGCTGCTCCTTGACAAGCACAACACCAGTGGGCTCACTTGGTGGGCTCTTGCTGATGTCATCGATGGCCACCACATGGAATTGCACCAATCCTGTGTAGCTGTCTTTTTCCGTACGTGTTTTTTTGCACAGCGCTGCTACATATTGCTATATGCATTCAGGAATGTGCAAGCTAGCCCAAGCGAGAAATATATTGAAGCGGGAAGCCCTGTAGTCCACAGACATCTGATAATGAAAATCCAGTTCATAAATTAAATATGAAACGTTATCTACTGCCGACACATGATGCACCTCACTGGGCATCTACACGCCATGCACTTGAGCAACGTGGCCTAGGTTTGATCCCTGTTGCTGCTGAAGGACAAACTTATTTCTTTCAGCCTGCCAACTGGTGAACTGTATTGTAATGTACGCATGGCAGCGATTAGCTTCCGACGTGTTCACAATTTAACTCTTTGGATGATTGATGTCTGTCATTTGATTCAATTATCCCTCCTGAAAAGATTCTCAGTGACTGTTTGCAATACAAAAATTCTTTATCAGATTTTGAGTTTACGTGAAAACACTCCCTTTGATAGATGTGATAGGATATTGCTTATAATGAGAGTGTTTTTGATGGAAAAAAAATTCATAGAGTGATGGATTTAGTAATTGTAATAGTAGAGAGCCAAGGCAGTAATAACCATCTGTTATCTTCAAGAAGAAAGAAAGAAAGAAAGAAAGAAAGAAAGAAAGAAAGACGTACTACTCTCGATACTTTTATGCCAAAGATGAACAACCTTTGCTGCCGAGCAGAAATTTATGTAACTGTAAAACTGATAAATGAGCAGCACTCAGCACAGGAAAGTTGCGACATGATATGAGGCTTCACTTACACTTGGGCTCCTTGGCCACAACAGCAACACTTGGCTTGCTTGGTTTTCCAGGACCGCCCTCATTGACAGCCGTCACTCTGAACTCGTAGGTCTTGCCTTCAGTGAGGTGAGGCACTGTGAACTGGGTGCCAGGTGTGGGTGCAGCATTGGCCTTGACCCATTCGGGATGTCCCCGCTCACGCTTCTCCACAATGTAACCTGCACACGGCACAAAACGCAAACTGTTTGCACACGCAGAGAAAATTTTCACACTTGCTTGAGTTTGATCTTTACAAAAGCAGCTCTAAACAGTGAACAGTAGCAAACAGCACCATAAAAATGATTGATTTATCTTTTATAAGAATCAGTCACAACGCAGAAATGAGACATGTCTTTACAAGAGCAGCTGCAGTACAGTTGGACATTACAGTCAAAGTATAAATTTGCAGTGCTTGTGTCTGAATGTGACTGTAGATCCAATGTGCCTTTTAAAAAAATTTTACATACAGCATACTTCCTTCGCATCTCCATCTTTCCCCTTATGCTTCAATGAACATGGCCTGGTGTGTCTGCCTGAGCTCAACCATAATTTTCTATAAAAGGTGTCCCTTATCTAGGCTACATCAGCAGGTGAGGTGGAAACAAAGTGAGTTAAGAGGCAGGGATCTCACGCAGAACTTGAAAACTAGTGTACTCTGCCACTGAAATCACTTGTGTGACAAAAATGATATAGATAAATCCTTGGTGAAGTCCAGCATTAAACACTTTCATTTAAAAATGTATGTGGGTACAGAAAAATAAATAAAAACCTCAAACCTCAAAAATGATATTAATTCTTGGTGAAGTCCAGCATGAAACACTTTCGTTTAAAAAAATGTATGTTGATACAGGGATGTACTATTGTTTATTGACTGGCACTGCCTTGCTTCCATGCTTGGCAAGATTATGACAAAGAGAGACATGCTTTAACGAATTCCTCTTTAAAATGTTACGCTTTTCCTGATAAGGTGAAGTAAGGTGGTTGAAAAAAAAAGCAAGAATTCCAAAACAATATTAACTGCATCAAGATTTTGACATAATGGTGCAGTGTTCAATGCACTAACCTTGAATTGGACGCCCACCATCATTAGTTGGAGGCGTCCAAGAAATGGTAGCAGCAGTCGGGCCAATCTCATCAACCTTTGGCTGACCAGGGGAGTCGGGTGTGTCTGCGTAATATGTAGATAATGACCCATATTAAATATGTGAAAGTCACACTGCATCTTGGTTGCAGTGGAAATATTTGTAAATGACAAGCTCTGTCAAAAATGTGGGAGCAGTGAAACATGTAGCATGTGTTTCGCATAAAGATGATACACTTTCAATTTGGGACCTGTAGAAAAGATGCACATTAAGAAGGTACTGCCACAATGAAGAGTCTGCTAGAAACCCCTGCACCAACGAAGCAAATTGATAGAAGAAGTTAAAGGTAGCAACACTTCACACAAGAGAAGTATGAAGCTTCAAGACGGGCGCAGTAATCTTACCGAATGGGTTCTTGGCGGTGACTGGCTTGCCCTCGAGCGGTTCACTGATGCCGTAAATGTTCTCTGCACGAACACGGAACTTGTACTGCTTGCCTTCCTCGAGGTTGCGTACAGTGTACGTTGTGTTGGGACAGTAGCCTGGCACGGGTTGCCAGAAGTCGGAGCCAACCTCGCACTTCTCAACAAGGTATCCTGCACCGATGAACACACAAACGTTGCAAAATAATTTGTACGATTGGTATCAGTACGAAACATTCTAGCTAAATAGAAACATGCCACAACAGCATATGTGCACACATGCATACACACACACAGAACAAGAGCCACAATAGAGTGCTGAATTGAACAACTGCGTCCTGTCTTTACTTGTTTTTTCATAGAACATCTGCAGTAACAAAATGAACAATGCATCATTATCTATCCTGCCAGCAAACCTTAATAAACTACAAAAAGTACTAAAAAATTATGTAAATATTTTTTAAGCACTTCAAGACATGGCTATCTATCACAGAGGACATATCCATGCACTCTGCTACAGAACACAATTTTTTGTAGGTAAAGAGCTTTCATGCAGACAAGGCAATGACTGGGAAACAATTACAATATTACAGTGCATCTACAATGCTGCCAATTAAGCTGTTGTGTGCAGATGTACAGCCATATAAAGTGAATTTAACAGAAATATGTTTAAGCATCACGAACTGTGTTGGCAGAAAGAACTTTAATGAAATGAGCAGGAAATAGATTAATGCTGCAGATACTTGAACAAATGCCTAAAAAGATTCAAGAAACTGTGCTGCCCCCTTTAAATGTCAGTCTGTTTGTGTGAAACACTTTACTTCCTAAAAAAATTTATTGAGGCATTAATAAAATAGACAATCATACCTGTGATCTCTGCTCCACCATCATCTTCTGGTTTCCTCCACTTGAGCACCACTGTAGAGTTAGTCACCTCAGGATATTCAAGTGGTCCTTGAGGAGGTCCAGGCTTATCTGCATTATAAAAAGCATTGCTGTTAGGAACTATTCTATTCTAGCGAATATTACTCCGGCAACGTACCATAGACGAGAACGTCGATGTCAGCCGAATCTTCTCCATACATGTTCTTTGCCTTGATGGTGTACTTTCCTGTGTCACCTCTCTGCGACACTGGAATGGTGAGGTTGGCGGCCTCGTCAGCGGTGTCGGTACGGATCCGGTTGGTGGGCGGGATCTCCTTGTCGTTGATCAACCACGTGACAGCAGGTGCAGGTGCACCCGTGAGCGGGATGTTGATGTTGAGCGGATCACCCGCACGCACGCGGATACCCTTTCCATAGAGGCCGTCCAGGTGCAGCTTTGGCTTCTCTGTAAATCATGCAAAAGTCATGCAAATGTCAGCAATTATTAAAAAAGAAAATAATGACGGTAGGTTAAAGACAGGGCGCTTTACTGCTGTAGGTAGCGAAACATAAGGTTGTGTTACCACATAAGGACTGAAGTAACATAGAGGACTGGGCGTGTTGATATATGTTCATGTCGAAGCGTAGCACGAAGAAAACTGGACACAGTAAAGAACACGCAGTAGCGTTGTGTACTGTGTGTTCTTTGCAGTGTCCTGTTGTCCTCGTGCAACGCCTCGACATGCACATAAGGACTACATCAATTTACTGCTGCTCTTTACGCTTGCTCGCACATTATTAAGGTGCAATGAAACCCCGATTATAAAGAGTCTTGAACACGTACATGTGGCTTATTCTTATCGAACGAAATACTAAAAGCAGACATGAGTAATGTTCCTAACCGAATTTCCACCCTTCCTTGGAAGAATTACAAGGCTGCTCATGTTCACTTCTCTACGCACGCTCTAAACATTAAAGGCTTCAAATAAATCTAGTATTGTGCTTTTATTTCCCGCAGCACTCAAGCTCTTACCTTTCATCGGTTTGGCAGCAATCGGCTTAGAAGCCATGCTTGGCTCACTTGGGCCGGCTGCGTTCTTGGCAACCACTCTATATTCATACTGGTGCCCATCTGTCACATCCTTGTCTGTATACTCTGGCGTCTGAGATAAAACACAAGAGGAGATCATTAGAGGAAATACAGCGATGTGAGCCTGCTACTATTGTCAGGAAAAGAAAGGGAGTAAAAAGGGAGTGATAATGACAAAAGGCAGTAGGAAACCCAGTATGCTTGGATGACTGTAGTACACCAAGGATAATGTGCGACGTCACAGTGAAAACCTTATGATATAATCATTATCATTTTTCAGCTTATTTTACACTAACTTCCAAATGAAAGCCTCTTCCAATGACCTCCCATTTATCCTGCCTTGTGCAAGCTGGTTACATGTTATGTCTTTAAACTTCATGATTTCGTCCCTTCATCTAAAATTTGGGCATACCCAGCTAAATATCTCATCTTTTGGTACCAAATCAATTGCCCTAACATGCCGTCGATCACCTGTCCTTCATGACATGGCCTACTCAGGTTCATTTTTTCTTCTTAAGGCCAGCTACAATGTCGCTGACCCCTATTAGTTTTAGTCACCCTATATACTAATACCCCTATTAATACCCCTATTAATATAAACTAATACACCTATTAGTATTAGTTTTAACTATATCAGCGCCCCGCCGCGGTGGTCTAGTGGCTAAGGTACTCGGCTGCTGACCCGCAGGTCGCGGGTTCGAATCCCGGCTGCGGCGGCTGCATTTCCGATGGAGGCGGAAATGTTGCAGGCCCATGTACTCAGATTTGGGTGCACGTTAAAGAACCCCAGGTGGTCGAAATTTCCGGAGCCCTCCACTACGGCGTCTCTCATAATCAAATAGTGGTTTTGGGACGTTAAACCCCACATATCAATTTAACTATATCAGCATGGCCATTAGTAGCACAAAGCATATAACTTGAACACACCAATTCTGAAGGTAAAAGAAAAAAAAAAATAACAGGAAAGTAGGTCCTTTTCTAAATGTGAAAAAGACTAAAGTTATGACAACAGGTAAAGCGCGGAGCGTTCAAATAAGCAGTGTTGTAGATGTTGTAGAACAGTATGTTTTCCTAGGGTCTAGAATAGATGCTGACGGCAACTCTAGAAAAGAAGTAAAGTGAAGAGTACTAGGAATGAGAACTATGGGTAAACTTTCAAACAGTTCGAAAGAAAATGCCTCGTAACTGAAATTCATCCTTTTGAAATCCTGTTGCTTCATCTTTATGTAGAGGTGCGAGCCTTGGACATACGAAAGTACAAGAAGCAAAAGCAATGTTCTTTCTATTTATGGTGCTAGTAGCGGAGAGTTTCGTTTTGAGGATACCACAAACTGCGAAGTAAATAAATATCTTATTCATAAGAGAGATCAATCCTGGATGTTCTCTGAAAGAAAGGTTCAAACTAAAGTTTATGTTAGCCAAGCTATGCCATTTACCGGTTAAAATCCTCCTAATTGCACCATTACAATACAAATGTCAAATGCAATAACTACTGAACATGTTTCCATGTGCTGCACAATATGACCTATTTTTATGTGGTGGCATCAGTGTATGTTTCAGATATGAAAAAATTTATATAGTTTCCTGCATACTGCTGGAGTCGTGCTTTAATTCTTTATACCAGTAGCTTTCTGTGGTTATATTGAAAGTTATTTACATTGCATATAACCATAGAGTCGGCTCTGTGTCACTGTGTAGTTCCTCTTCCATGTGCTCCATTATACTTTGCACTGAAGGTTAGATATAATTAAATTATCCTCCCTCTTTGCATTATGAGCTGCAACTCATAAAAATACAAGTTCTGTACAATATCTGTTCAGAGCACAAGAATGGATTTCCTCGACTTTTATAGGAGGCTGATATATGAATACAGACATGCATTTAGATGTGCACAATATTATGTAACAAAAAGAAGCGAACAACAAGAAGGATTTCGGTGCGAGTAGTACGAAACATTTGGCTGAAACCTGAGAGCACCACACATCCGACTTACTCGAACAGGTTCCTTGTTGACGCGCACCCATCGGTTAGACTTGGTGTCTCTGCGCTCAATGTCATAGCCTGTGATGGGTGAGCCTCCATCATTGCGTGGTGGCTCCCATTTGATTTTGATGAAATCACGGTCATGATCCACAGCTTCAGGCTGTCCAGGCTTGCCTGGGGTACCTGGAAGCATTAGGAGAGAGAAAGCACGAGATTAAAAAATTACTTAGACAAACATAACATAAAATAAAGATGAAAAAAATATTTTGTCTCTGAAAGCTAGTTCAGACGAGAAATAAGCATTATCAATGTGCCTTCACAACAAAGCAGCACAAATTACAGATAAACAGGAGCAAAGCATATCAACTAAATTCATGCCATATAACTTCCCCTTGGAGAGTTTAACTGAATGTAGACAGAATGTGTTTACAAAGAAATCAAAACAAATCCTCTTTGAAATCTGTTTTAATTTGCTGGCATGCTGAACAACCGGAAATAAAACGGAGGTCTCACCATATGGACTCTTGGCCACAACTGGACGAGTTGTTGTAAGAGGCTCAGACAATCCCTGTGCATTCTCAGCCATAACTCGGAACTCGTATGCGGTTCCTTCAATGAGTTTCGGCACAGTTGCTTCGGTGGCCGTTGGCGGCACAAACGAAACAGCGGGCACCCACTGGCCGCCATGGGTCTTGTCACGCTTTTCTATTACGTAACCCCTAAAGGCAACGAGACATGCAATAAGCATTTGTAGCAAAAATGCGACATTGTAATGCTTTGCAGGCTACAATGACGTATGAAAATTTGTGACCCATAGCAGACACTTTGTTTGCTTTCTTCTGTAAAATTATTACATAGTGCTATGTAACAAAACCTACACTAATGAGAGCCTCTTGATTGCACACTTTGAAAATGCTCATGTTACATGCACCACACATGTATTAGGCATGTATGAATATTCTAGCGAATATTGAAGCATTTGAATTTGCTTCGACACGAATTTAAATTCTTTGAAATTTCGAAGTATTCGAATTGGACAAATAGGTACATATTAAGCCCCATGTAAACCTCCTGTAAAAGTAAGTTCACTGCAGCATAAAATTGCTATGCTGTGAAAACACCCACCCGAAAGAAATCGATTTGTCGTGAATGCGGAGAAGTCCTACCTCCCAGTGAAATGCTCTCACATCAAGTAATCATTTTTCAAGTTTAAAAGCTTGTACGGACTTGCATGCCCTAAGTATAGTAAATTTTAAAACGTAGTGTATCTTGCCAGTTATCACTTGCATCGTACTGAAATTTAAACCCTGCTACTATGCAAAGTCGTCTCAACTTAAAACCGAAAAGAGCAAATTCGCACATGCCTTATTCCAGTTAAAAATAGTTAATATTGTGCTGGTAAGTAGGGTCATGACTGATATGCTCATTTTTCTTTTATAATATTGTCATGTGCTTGTCAAAAAGAAAGACAATGGCAGTTGTGCATGTGCCATGAAGTACAAGGAAATGGATGAAAAAGAAGAACTCTCTTGCGCATTCTATTAAAAGAACTGACCTGCTTCTGGTGTCTCAATCTCTGCGGCAAGACCTCTGTTTTGAAGTCTTGACAATATGAGATATACTTCAACCGAACTATTCGACTTGAAAGCATTCAACCAAAGCACTATTCACTTCCAACCTAAATTTTACTATTTGCACATTCCTTACGTATTTACATATATTTATATATGTTACACCATATTGTCACGGCTAAAGGCCGGGCAGGAAGACAGAGGACGAAGTGATGAGCGTGGACCGCAACCATGATTCTTCCGAGGAAGACGACGTCGAAGTGGCTGCTCTTTTTTTGTTCTGTCAATACAGACCTTGTTTTTCCTGGTCGCACCATCGTTCTGTATCCTGTTCTTTTCACGTCGCGACAATATGTAGATATCAGCCTTCGACAAACATTCCAGCACTTCGAATATTCGAACAAATATTACAGTATTTAAATTTGCTTCGATCCGTATTTAAATCAGTGGAAACTATGAAGCATTCAAACAAATAAATGTATATTAGTCCACATGTGATCGACCCCGCAAAAGTGGTTTCGCTGTCATGAAAGAGTGATAGACCACAAATGCACCTATCCAAAAAAAATCCCCACTGTCACAAAGCCTTATTTCAAGGTTAACTGATCATACCCTCACATCGATTCATCTTGTAAGTTTAAAAGCTTTTTACGCCGGCTTATATACTCTAAGTATAATAATATTGAAAACATAACAATTTCACCGCTTATCACTTGCACTCTACTGAAGGTCAAATGCATCTACTATTTAAAATGGCTTCCACTTCCTCTGAACCAAAAAGAATGACATTTGCGCATGCCTTGTTTTAATTTTAAGGAGATATTGCGCAGGTTAGTAGGGTGATGACCAAATATGCACATTTTATTATATACTATTCTATCCAATCCGATATATATAGCACAAATGCACTACATATGTGGTATGTACTATTCAAATTCGATTAGAAATTATTCGACCAAATCACTATTTACTTTAAACCTGAATTTGACTATTCACAAAAGCCTCGTAAATATAGATAAGCAAAACCAAAAAGTGCACTTGTGTTGTATTTCACTCATTTCGACTTTTTCAAGACACGAGTGTACTATATAAGAAGGTACTGCATTGTCATCACAATATATTTCAAGAATCAACAACCATGGCACCAAGTGATTTTCTGTAAATATCACGCGCACTGTAGATTTCTAGGCTGCCAGTGCATTTAAAAATATTCCTTATGTTTCTGAAGCATGACTGCCGAATAATTGGCAAGGTAAACATTACTCAAGCAGATTTACATCCAGCTCCAAAACATAATTCCTAAATAAATAAATAAACAAAAATTAATAATCCACTTGAACACATATATATATAAAGCTTTGTTACATAATTCAAACACTACTAACGTGATGTCACTTCCTCCAGTGTCCTTGGGAGGCCTCCAGGAAAGCTTCACATGGTCCTTGTCAACTTCATCGACATTCAAGGGACCTTCGGGTGGGTTTGGTTTATCTGAAACGAGAAACTTATGGTTAGTACAGTGTCTCCTCCTTTGTTACATGTGGGTGCATGCATCCTGTCATCGCAATGTATCCAAGAATAGTAACTGATGTAAATGAAGTTATAATATAGCAGATTTACCAATACATTTACAGCAAGAAAACGGAGAGAGAAAAAAAGGCATATAATATTCTGCAAGTCAACCTGCATGAAAGACGACAATAAAATGAAGACATGAGCCAGCACTGTCACAAGTTAGGTAGTATCATTTGCTGCAGTGCTCAAGATGGAAAACTCAGTTATATCTTAATCTTAGTGTTCTTTTAAAATTTCATAACCAGAATAATAGACTGGTGAAAGCACAGTCTCGAACATATTTGCTTTGGCTGTGGATATTGCAATAAAAAATGTCACTGGCCTGTCAGATATGTCATATAGAGTTGTCTAAAGTTCGTTATCCAATATACTATTTCACATAAGCCCGATTAGCATAAACTTACCCAGAATGACAACTGGCAGAGTTCCACTGTCCTCGCCACTGTCATTCTTGAGGTGTAATGTGTACGCCCCACCGTCAGACCTCTTGGTATCAACGGTGTTGATTATGGTGTGGTCGTCAAAGTTGGATATGGTGACCCGGTCATCCGAGATCAATGGCTTGCCATCAACCATCCACGAGACGGTCGGTGGGGGAGCACCGATGAACTTGATTTCAACATTTAGGGTCTGGCCGATCTTGACTTTCACTTCTTTCATGGGGCTGACAATCTTGGGTGCCACTGGGAGACCATGACAACAGAGCACAGTTTAGCTGCTGCAAGTCACATTGATTACGTACATCACTGCTCGTTTTAGCTGTCAGTAAATCTTTTTTCTTAAATAAGTGCGCTGCAGTCTCAACTTGTTGGAATGAAGATTGTACGATATGCGACAGTAGTAAAAGACTGTTGCTTGTAAAGGCACACCACATTTTTTTCTATCCTTGGAGGACAGAGATGTCTTGAACAGATTTCATCTTTTGACACTACAGTTAGTGAAATACAACTCGTTTAGGACTACAGCACCAATGTTTCTATAGTATTTACATGAAAGCATGATATTGCAAAGGCATCATCTAATCAACTCTCGTTATGGAAAAGTTCTGGATACGGCCATTTTACAAGGAAGACAAGTCCATCTTTGACTTTACCAAAAGCAACAAAATTAGTAGTTTGCAAAACTCCGTTTCAAATACTCTAGCTGTGTAATATGGAAGCCAATTACTCACAGAATCTAGGCTTGCATGTGATGAGATCTGATGGCTCCGAAGGCTCGCTCTCACCACCGGCGTTGACTGCAATCACCCTGAACTCATAGTCCTGGTTTTCTCTGAGATCTGGCACAGTAGCCTTTGTCTGTGATGCTGGAACCTCCTTTGCCTTTGTCCACAGGGGAGAACCACGCTCCTTCTTTTGGATGATGTAGCTCTTGATCGGACAGCCGCCATCATCAGTGGGCGGCTTCCATTCCAGGTCGACGTGATCCTTATCCCAATCAGTCACCTTGGGGCGGCCTGGCTGGCTCGATTTCTCTGCAAAACAGTAGGGGTCCACGATAAAGCACGCTGGAGCTCACCGACTTGATTGCCTTTGGCATCTGACCTTAAAGACCGCTTTTTATTAGCATTGCTTAAGCATAGGATGTAATATACAACTGTAATTTGCTACGGGCATATGTTTCGATAGAAGTGACACACCAGAGGCCCATGCACCGTGCGATGTTAGAACATGTTAAAAGACCCCAGGAAGCAGATTTTATCTGGAGCTCTCCCCTATGGTGTCCATAGTAGCCTGAGTCACCTTGAGACATTAAACCTCATAAACCAGCCGAATTTACTGGTTCTGTGATTAGCTGGAGAACCTAAGCACACTCCTACTACACAAGTGGGAGACGAAAATGTTACTTGCATAATATACTGAAACAGCAAGTCAAACTTTCTCGATTCTGCCATATGTTACATCAATAAGCTAATTTATTGTGTCATTGGCTTACTGCATAGGAGTTGCAATATAAGCCCTTTTTCCATGGTTGCACTGCTTTATATTGTGCCTTCCTTTCTTGGAGTGCAATAGACCCCACAATACAAACTAAAGAAAGACCATGCTGCAGTGGTCTAGTTGAAAACCAGGATGCACTATGGACTTACCAAACTGATCCTTGGCAATGATGGGCTCAGTCTTCTCGAGCGGCTCCGACTCGCCAATCTCATTGACAGCCTTCACGCGGAACTGGTAACTCTTCTTGTGCACCAGTTTGGGAACCTTGAAAGTGAGGTTTGGTGTGGTGCCTGCCTCCACCCAGGTGCCACGAGACGTGTCCATCTTTTCAATGAGATAGTGCTTGATAGGAGTGCCACCATCGTCTGCAGGAGCCTTCCAGGTAATGGTGGCTGAGTTCTTGGTCACTTCGGCAATGCCGAGAGGTCCTTGCGGAGCTGATGGGCGATCTGAAACCCCAGCAGGAATTAGTACTGATCCTTTTTTGCCGAGTAATTAATATTTTCAGTGTATCCCTGGGGCAGGCTGTGTTGAAGCATAGTTTATTCAAAAATCTACTCAAAAAATGTGCTTGTATAACAGATATGGGGCATTTATTTGTAAATAAAAGCATTTTAAAGTTTCAAGCTACAAAGCCAGCAACTCAATAAAGAAAGCGAGTGACTAATTTGTGCTCACCAAGGACGGTCACATTAGCAGAAGCTGACGTCTTGCCATGGTCATTCTCCAACACCAGCGTGTACTTTCCAGAGTCAGAACGCACGGAGGATGCGATGTCCAGCAGTGTTTGGCTGGCTGTATTGGTAACCTCAACACGATTGTCATGCACAGGCTTGTCATGAATTTGCCACTGGACGGTAGGCGCAGGTTCTCCCTTGATGGGCACTGTGAAATTGATAGGCCGTCCAGCCCGTACCTTGATGTCCTTCAGGGCAGCCTTGTCCAGCGATGGAGCCACTGCACATCAAGAGCACAGAGCAACTGAAACATATCTCAAACCACTGCAGTTTGCTATTTTGGAATGTAAGACAGCTAAAGGCTTTTGGCCAAGACCAAAACACACAGAGCAGGCTAGAGAATCTTGACTTCCTCACTATAATACATCCACTTAGATACTTTTTAAATTTTAAAATTTACTGAAATTTAGAGATGTTGTAAACGAGGTGCTACAGTTATTACTTTTGTATGCTGCAAGATCTTCATTTCGTAGGCTGTGCTTACTTTATGAACAGAGTGAAAATACAAAACCACTAAGAAAGGAAGACACAACATAAGTGCCGTTGTGCTGCATGTTCCTTTCATAGTTCTTGATGCTGTCTTGCTGTTAGTGAAAGAAAACATGCAATTGCACTGGCTTGCCTGATAAGCTACAGTTGTATAGGCTATGACGCTATATATTAGGCGTCATAGTCATATATATTGCACTGACCAAATGTTTGGTCAGTGCAATCACTGTTTTCATGCGACTATTTACAGCCTGCAGCACTAGGCTTATATAGGTACAGTCCACAGGTCTGCTTATCTCATAGGTCTTTTGGAATTCGAAATAACCCACACTTACACTTTCGGGGCTTGGCAACCACCGACTTTGATGGATCGCTCGGCTCGCTGGGTCCGGCCTTGTTGAGGGCAATGATTCTGAACTCGTACTCCTCGCCTTCCTTCAAGTGAGGCACAGTGGCCTTTGTGGCATCGCCAGGGACGCGAGCGGCCTCTTCCCACAGCGGGCTGCCCTTGTTGCGTTTTTCGACAACGTACCCCGTGATCGGAGCACCACCATCACGTGGAGCACGCCACTCAAGGTCTACATGGTCGGCGTCCCAGTCGGTGACCTCCGGAGGTGCTGGTTTGTTGGGTTGGTCTGAAGCAGTGTGATCAACATATTTATTAGTCATAGAACTGTGAGTAATTTGGACATTGAGATTTTAAAGCACTCACAGATTGAAGCGCAACATCAAAACTTTCTAGTATAGAAACTGGTATGCACCCTTGCTCGTGATAACCGTGTCGGGCCATTACAAATCTGGCTGCTCAAGGCGATCTTGGGCCTCACTGAAGTGTAAAAGCCAACTCTACAGTGATGGGACATGCACAGAAGACTGCAACAAAAATATTTGTTCTTCTTACTCGTAACTTGTAAAGTTTCAATCTTTGAGCGCTGTACCTAAAATCCTAAAGCTTGTCATAGTTACTGACCCAAGAAACAAATATTTTTCTTTGAATTAATAAAGTAAAAAAAAAGTATCGTATGCTGACAAACAATGCATACTTTGCATGAGCAGAACATGAAGGTGATTAACTGAATTTCAAGATTGAAGATATGCTGCACCATGGCTGTGAATTATCTACAGTTGCGCATTGTCTTTGTTTTAATCTACTCAGCCCATATGTAGGGTGTAATATTGGATAGCATCTAGTTAACCTCTATACCGTTCTCTCTCTCTCTCTCTGAACTAAAAAAAAATGTGTTGAATTGGTGGAAATTCATTGTTTTCCACAATCTGCTTTACAGCAAGCAAGCTTTCGAGAACAAGCAAGCTAGTTCTCATGCTCAAAATAAATGCTCATTTTTTTTTGCCAGTGTACGAGCTACTTTTAAAAAAAGTGAATCACTGCATGTGTAACTGATACTGCATGTTTTTTTTCTCAATATTGCATCGTTCAACTTGGAGTACCGTACATATAAAACTGTTTTTCATAACACAAATTCTTATCCTCATTTTTAAGGTAAGACCATGCTGTCCTCAGCGTGTGGCATGGCTATTGGCATTTATCATTTGGAATTCTTGGATGTTAGGGATACATTACTATGCAACAATGGGAAAGCTGTGCACACGTGCAATTGAGGTCACAGCCATACTGTGTTAAAAAAGGCAGAACAAAGCACAGCTCAAGCATGCAAACTCTTTGCTGCAAAAAACGGTGCCTAACATTAGCCTTACCAAGTTCTGTTGAACAAAGCTGTAAGCTTTGAGAATAGTGTGATCAATTTTCTAAACAGCACAGTGAAGCTCTTGTTTGCTTACCGAATGGATTCTTGGCAGTGATGGCATCCTTTGTGGTTGCGTACGGAGAATCGCCCTCCTTGTTCACCGCCTTCACCCGGAAGTGATACTGATGCTGGTTGGCCAGGCGTTCAGCCTTCACTGTGGTGCCCATGGTTTCGGCAACAGGGGTCCAGATGCCAGAGTCCAGATCCTTCTTCTCCACAACATAATGCAAGATGTCGCAACCACCGTCATCCTTTGGAGGCTTCCATGATACTTCGCAGTTGTCCTTTGTGATCTTGTCGATCTTGATCAACTGCGGTGCCTGAGGCACATCTGCAGGAAATAGGTTTCCATATCAAAACATGCTAGATGTTGTTTGCAGTGTTTGTATTAGCACAGGTTTACTCATCTAGTGCATTAAACTGTAGTATTAATAAGAAGGTACGTTTACTGTCTAGCGTATAATTAACAAAAAAAAAGATAAATGCATAAGCATGTGCAAGTGTGCATATGCATGTGAAAGTGTGCAGAGAAAAAATGCAAATAAAGTGCAATGAATGAAATGAAATATTACAATGCATATCTAAATGTGCGGCTCCTTTCAGTTACAACGATCAAGTTTTTATTCTGTGATGTGTTCAAGTATAACAACAACTGTGTAATTTATTTAAAACTTTTTACTTTTACATACGTCAACAACTGTGTAATGATACTAACAAATTAACTGTACAAAGTAAAATGTTTGACTACATTTCTGAATGCGTGCTTGATATTATATGCTCAAATACTACTGTATATCAAACATATTTGCTTGAAATGCTTGTGCACAACTGGATTATAGCATTGCTGCATCAAAGCAAAATAAACACTGGCTGAAACAGTAGCAGTCTACTGTTTGCTCTGAAACACTGCAAAATGAACACATACAACTGGTACTTTGTGCAGTGCATTAACATGGGAGGGGTCATGCAGTAAACATGGTGCTCACCCATAACAACGACATTGACTTTAGCGGTGTCTGTGCCGTTGGGATTGGTTGCCGTCAGGGTGAGTGTGCCACTGTCACCACGTTCGGCATTGCGCACAGCCAGCTTGGTCTTGTAAGGTTCATGCGAGATGGTCCAGCGCTTGTCGTCCTCTATGCTCTTGCCCTCCAGGGCCCACTTCTTGTTTGGTGGTGGCTCACCAAGAACGGGCACTTCAAACTCAAAGCTCTTTCCAACCTTGATACGGATGTCATGCAGAGCAGTGCGATCGATCCTTGGAGCCACTGTAAAGAAATAAAACAAGACACAACACCACACAATTGTGATACACAGCTACAACAAGTACGGCTGAAACAATACGGCTACAACATACTGTTACAACAATAGGGCTACAATAACACAGCCACAATAATATGGCTACAATATACCGCTATAATACAACAATACGGCTACAACAATATAGCTACAATAATATGGCTACAACAATATGGCAACAACAATACGAATACAACACACCGCTACAGCATACCCCTACAAAATATGGCTACAACATATGACTACAACATATGGCTACAACATACAGCTACAACAGAAGGTGTCAGCACTTGTCATCTATATCAATGGTATGTTCCGTCTAGATATAGTTCTGTGATGGGTGACTCTACAACAGTTTTGGCAACTTTATGCTAATCTTGTTGATGTCTTAACTAGTCGTTGTTGCAATGCCATTCCGACAACTAGAAAATGAATTCATTCGTACTCAACTGAAGAACTGAAAACAATATCTTTAGAGCATGGCCATAGGCATTTTTGTGAAATTGAGGGCTACGAGCATTTAATTCATTTATTTCAGGTCAAAAACAACATGCTTTCACTTCCACTTGCAACTGTAAGCTGTGGCTCATGAATAAGTGAATGCTTTTTCAAGGATTTCTAAGCTTAGAAAAGAGCATCTCAGGCGGTCAAAATGTAAGAACGAATGACATTGCTTCAACTTTGCACAACATTTAAGTAAATGTTGTTAGTTCACTCATATATACAAATGTCTGGAATGCAAGAAATTGTGGTCACCAAACAATGAAGATGATATTTGAAATTTGAAAACCAATATGTAGGCTTGTGCATATGGTGTATTTTGAGTTTGAAGTGAATTCGAATAGGATATATCACATGTTATGAAAAAAATGGGCATATTTGCCATGATGCAACTAACCTGCACAATATTTTTTGTGCAAACCTGTGCAAATGACATTCTTTTTGTTTCACAGGAAGTGAAAGCAACTTTGAAAAGAGTAGCTGAATTTGACTTTCAATAGAATGCAAAGGACAACCTGTACAATGTGTGACATTTGGTGACAAACCGCACTATTGCCGGCCATTTAGGCCAGGCTAATCCTGCCTATTGAAATACCACTACCTACATCACCACTATTTGTTACATTTTAAAATTTACTACACTTTGAGCATGTAAGCCGGTATAACAAGCTTTTAAACTTAAGAAGTACTGAATCAGTGTGACGGTAATAAGTTGGGGCTTTGTGGCAATGCGGGTTTCCCCTAGACAGGTGTTTTCATGACTTAGCATTTCTTCGTAACAGTGAAACCACTTTTACAAGCAGTTACATGCAAATTAATATACATTTAAGTAGGTGCTTTCACGGCTTGGCACTTCTTCACTGCAGTAAAGCCATCTATACAAAAAGTTGCGTGCAAATTAAAATGCTTATTTTCATTTCGAAATTTTCAGCAATTTTAAATTTAAATCGAAGTGAATTAAAATACAGTAATATTATTTCGAACATTTTAAGCATTCAAATATTTCCACAAGCCTACCAATATGTATTCTTTGTTTACGAGAGATTGTACTGAAGACATTTAAGAACAAATGTTAGTGAAAAGATTTATCACGCGTTGTACATTGCTTCTTTTTGAGTCAAGCGAAAACTCACTGTTTTTAGGGCGGGCAACATGTTGTCCAGTGGACTCGCTGGGAACTCCTGGACCGCCCTTATTGACTGCCCTGACACGGAACTCGTACGGAGTACCTTCGATAAGATCACCAACCTTAGCCTTAGTCTCATCTGCTGGGACTTCCATGACGGGTGTCCAATCAGGACTGTAAGAAAGATGAAATACAATTCTTTTGAAGGCAGTCACAGCGAAACTCGTGTCGTAATCTTTACTCGAATAATGAACTCCACGAGACATGTAATTTGCAAATTAAAATTTCAAGCCCATCAAGATGCAGGTGTTTACTTCTTTAACAATTTGCAATGCCTAAAGTTATACACGCATACTACTCAATTCACAACACTTCACAAATTTGTTGAACCTGATATTGGGCTTTTCTGTACACTCAATCTAGGGAATGTTAGCCACTACAATTCATAACCAAGGCAGTGAGTGTGGAACACACTTGCATTTTTTGCAGGATATTGTTACGCAGCACATCGACCATAAATACCCAACAAAACTTATGAAGAAATGCTCACCAAAGTAGCTCAATTAGTAGAGCATTGGATCGGTAATTAAAAGGTTGTAGATATAGGTCCCACCAACAGCAAGGTGTTTTTTCGTCAAGTTTAATATGTTTGCATTCACGTCACAAATACTACACTACAATTAAAAACTATATATCTCATTTCCTTTGCTTAATTGTTTGTTGGCTTCATTAAACTGTGACAAAAGGTGATGTATCAAGGAACAAAAGTGGGGCATGAGATTTTGATGGCAGGCGTTAATAAAAGCTGAACTGTTTGAGCCTTTGGTCCAGCTGAGACTGGAGAAATTACAGAAGTTACATTCTGATAAGACTCCACGTAAGATAAGTTCTTCTGTTTGATTCAATTTCTTCGCTAGATTTCCTTCAAGGCATAGACAGAAGAAGGCGTACAACATTCCCAGTATGTCAATATGAGCGATACACGCAAAGCACACTCCACAAAAAAGCATATGATAAATCTCACTTGTATTTATCCTTCTTCTCAATGACGTAGCCTGTGATAGGTGATCCTCCGTCATTTTCAGGTGGTGTCCACTTGAGCTTTACAAAGTCCTTGTCGTAATCCTCAATCTCTGGCTTGCCGGGACTGCCAGGTTCATCTTGGGAAAGAGAAAAAAAGAAAGAAATTGTTTTGTTTTGGCAGCTGTGAGCAGAGAGTAAGAGTGGCCCAAAGCAAAGTGTGTTGATGATTATACTGCTCGCCAATATCAAAAGATAATTTCAAGATTAAGTTATTTTCAAACAATTCAATGGCTTGGACAAATGCTGTGAAATTCTATCGGAAGGCAATAACAAAAATATGAAAACAGTAATGATGCAGCTTAGTGGCAAGTAGTCATAAAGCCAGCCTACAAAAGTACTTGTGCTACAAAAAAAGACCGTGAGGCATATTGCTGACTTCGGTTATGGAGCACACATTGGAGAGTTTTTTTCTTTAATATATTCTTATCCGAGTTACCAGTACTTTTGAACATCGGCTATAGCATTGGTCTAGATCCTCACCACCTCTCGTAATAGAGTCCTTGATATCTTTAGCTAGTTTAACTTTAAAAGACAAATCTGTTTGTACTAGCGAAGCCGATAAATGAACTGTTCCTCATAAGAGAATTGGCTACGGAAATTAAACCATCTCATTCCTCCTGTCAATTATTTCAAACGAATATGAAAAAAAAAAAGAAGTGATGGTCACCTACCTACCCTAATCCATGGAGAGCATAAAAAATATTTTGTAAGGTACTACAGTTTAGAGGTCTCTTTTTTTTATTTCTATGTGTACTTCTTTTTTTTGTTACAACTTGCATGGTTCTATTCTTTTATTTCTTGTAAGCTACATCTTTATGTGCAATTATTTCAATTTTTGCTTGCTGACTGCATTTAGTTTCTTGTGCCATATATGTCACACGAATGTATTTCTGTCGGGTGTCAGGCACACTCAAGCTACAGTTTTGTAGCTTTTGGTCTGGGGTCCACTAACCTTTCTGTACAGTAAAAATAGCGACAATTATATAAAAAAAAACTAATAGCTTGAGGAAAATGCGAGCAGGCTGTTTAATGAGGCTGAGGAAAGTAACAAAAAAGTGGTTATCCCTCGCGAAAATGTGAACAGACTAAACTAAAATAGTGTGATGTGATAAAAGGATTCAAAATGAAATATCAATACTATCCATGGCAAATAATTTGAAAGAAGGCTAGAAACATCTGACATCACTTTGAAACCAATTGGTGAGTGGCACATTCTGTAAGACAAGTGATGTTGCAGGTGTGCATGCGATGTCAGCTGCAGAGCATTTATGCCCATTTCTAAGTGACCGATTGGCAACTGCCTGAAAGTAATTGAAAGGAGCACTTGACTAATGTCAAAACAGAAGGTAGGAACAGAACACAAAAATGGCGTTTATAAGATTACCAAATGGATTCTTGGCAACGATGGATTTGTCAGCCTCGAGGGGTTCAGACTCTCCTTGGCGGTTGGCAGCCTTGACTCTGAACTTGTAGGTCTTGCCTGGCTGCAACCCCTTTACCTGCACGGCATGTAATGAAGAGATATAAGAAACCCGCTATGCTACTAACAAGCTAAATTTATGCAGCCGTTGTGAGGCCGCACATTCATTTCTTTAAGAGAAGTACGCTACATATTATGCACATAATGACACGCAGCTTAGAAGCTTAGCAGCACTCTTTAATTTAGTGAACACATTATAGAGCAAATTACAAACAGTTAGCTGAGCACCTCTGCTCAGTGTGGCTACCTATCTGCATAAGCAATTGCTTTTCCTTGCTGCTGTTATTGAGTACTACTGTGGCTAAACAATCAAAATTGATTAAGCTCTCTGTTTGTCACTTTTAGATCACAGAAACCTTACTAAAATTTATCTAAGAAAAAAAATTTTTAAATAAAAAAAAAACATTTTTTGGAAAGCACACAGCTTTAAACTTCTAAGCACAAAACAGCGGTTATTAAGAAATGCTAAAGCAACATATATATTAGAGCTGTCCCGCAAAAATTCTGCTCTTCTGTTATTTTTCTTTTCAACCACATTGATACATAAACTGATTTCCCATCCATAGCGTGTACCTCAGAAGCTACTAAGTCTGTAAGCCTTACAATATTATGTTAATGAATAATAATTTCAGTATTATGCCTTAAATTTTAAATGCTTTGTGATCCATATTGGTGAAATTAAACACCACACTTTCGTGTTTAAAGGCATTTTCCTTGAACTGCAGATGGGCAGCAAGCAACCAACCTTCATCTGAGTCTCAGGCCCGATGGTGTCACCAGCTGGGACCCACAATCCTGTATTAGGATCCAGCTTCTCAACAACATAGTGATCAACAGGCATGCCACCGTCATCTACAGGAGGATTCCATTTGAGTGTGCAACCCTCCGCATGGACGTCTTCAATCTTGAGAGGTCCTCCAGGAGGTGTTGGTTTATCTGCACAAAATGCGGTCATTCCTCAGGTTCACGACAGAAACTGGCGAACACAGTTCTGACATTTTCAGTCTAAAAAGAAGAAAAGCACTTTGAATACGCCACTACCATTTACAAGGAGAAACAAAAAAAGTGGGATTACTTAGATTCTATTACACTAGGTGTAGCATGATGATCACCAACACAATGTCACATTTCGAAGTGCATAAATCGCTAACGGAGTATAACATTTTGAAGTGAACTCAGAAAAGTCCTTGTTGATGTAATGTTGCTTCAACAGGCAGCTGTAATTTTTTTTGATATGGCATTCTACTAGTATAACAAACAAATATACAAGTATGCATTTTCCTAAGCTTTGTACTGATAATCAGTTTCATCTGCCATGGTGGTGCCATGGTTACGGTGGTCCGCTGCTGACCCCACAGGAGTGGAATTGATCCCAGCCATGACGGTTGCTTTTCGATGGAGGTGAACTGCTAAAAGCTCATGTACTATGTGAAAACCCCATGTATTCCAGAGCCCTTTACTACAGTAAACCTCAAAATAGTATTGTGGTTTTGGCATGTAAACGTTCAGAAATTATATACACTGTCACATGGTTGTAACAGTGAAGAAAGCAGGATTCAGTCGGTAAAGATGAAACACTTTGTTGTGCAAACTTGTGTCTGGTAAAAGAAATACTAAAAGTACAAGCAACAGTCGCTGTACATTGATAACAGCAGAGCACTGACGTCAGGCATCGACTAATCAGCTTGTCTGTGAAAAGCGTTAACTTTTATAGATGCCTAATAGAACCTTCAAATGTTACCACTGGTGCTCGTGCTAGGTCTAGAATAAACCTGGGTACTCGTGTTCTATGCGTAATCTCAACAGAACCAATCTGACACGGTCGCGATTTCCGAACATTGTGGCACAGCCTGCGATGAGCGGTGGTAGTAAGTTGTGGGTAGGGCACAATTGCATTGAAATAAATGAAATAAGTGCATGCGGCAATATAATCGATTTCCTGAAACATCTCTTGAAACACTGACTCACCAAGGACAATGACTTCAACATCAGCAACATCCTTGCCGTGCTCGTTGACAGCTGTGATGGTGTAAGTGCCACTGTCGGCGCGCTGAGCATGCCGCACATTGAGCTTGGTGTTGTAAGGAACGTTGGTCAGCTTCACGTGATCCGAAGGGAGCACCTTCTTGCCCTTCAGGGTCCAGGTGACCTCTGGTGGCGGCTCACCAATGACGTTGACGTCAAAGTTGAAGTTCTGGCCAGCCTTAATGCGCACCTTGTCCAAGTTGGTACGATCAATCTTGGGTGCCACTGCAACAGCAAATCAAGAAAAAAAAACAGACTGTCACCACTACTGGACTGAGTGAGGTGCAACTGCAGGATTCTATTTAATTTCGAATTAGTTTAAAATTTCCTGTTAAAAGTGCCATTTCATCATGCTCCATGTCTGCCAACCAACATTAATGACTACTGAGAAAGCCTCCACACTCGTCTTATTGAAGTTTTAATTCTGTGATGCAGCCTCACAATGGAAGCAGCCAAAAAGCATGAAGATAGATGCCAACATGCCACCTAGATCTCCATAAAATTTCTTGCCCGCGTAAGTGGAATTTGAACAGTCGTAGCTGCACACACAAATCTTAAGGTGGGAAGGGCTTGTCAGACAGGCATCCTTTACCTGGTCATCTTTGAATGGCCCTGACTAGGCAGTAACACATTTTGAATATTACATGAAGCTAGTGTGCAATGTGGACTGGTCCAGTTAGAGTGTTAGAGAGATCGAGCAGACTTGCCAAACAAAAGGCCGTGATTGTTACCCCTGTCACACATCACATATACACTCGAACCTCATTATAACAAAGTTGCATTTTGCAAGAAAACAAGTTTGTTATATCTGATGATTTGTTATAAACGTCATTCTAGTATTTAATGCAAGGGTATCTCTCATTTACTTCGTTATAACTAATATTTTGTTATATCTGTGTTCGTTACGTTGAGGTTTGAGTGCTTATTAATTTCAGTGTGGGGCACCTTACTCATTAGACCAATTATGTTTCTTATGGAAGCACAAACACATATGTAATGTAATTCACAGTAAATGAAACTCATTTTAAATGTCCTTGCAGTCCTATGTTCCTAGTTTATACGGGTGTACAAAATAGCATTCACAATTTATGTCGGTGTTTGTCATCAATGCAGTGCGATTTTTGCTTGCCATCGATGAAACTGTTGAGTTTGCTTCCTATACCTGGCGGACAGAAATCGCATGTGAAACTCTGACCTTACTACCACATTACCTCACCAAAACAACATGGAGGAATTTGAAAAAGACACCACGCCTGCTAGGAAAGTGCAGCACAGTCACAGTGAAAGCTGGAAGAGTTGATTTTCTAGAGACACCTCTAAACTCTGTTCAGGCTACTAATACAAGTACACTTACAAGGTACTGTCTACACTATAAATCATAATTTTTGCGAAGTATAGGAACATCCAATGTGTCATTAATTGTCATTCTGCGAGGAGTACTGCACATGTGACACACATGTAAGGCATTATGTGCACTTTGTTGATGCCGTGGCTGATGACGAAGAAGTCTGGCTGAGCCTTTTGTAATGAATTCAAAGTATTCAACGACACACTAGTAACGCAATTCGCATCGTGTGGTGCCTGGTTGCTATTTTATTTTTCTACCAGGCACAGTTACATATGTCAACATCAATCCTTTCTGACATGAAGGCTGGATGGGATCTTTTTGCGAAAGAGTTACATGCAGCGGCTGTGATAGGATACTAGGGCCCACATTTGAACTTGTTCCATACCGAATATTTTCTCTCACTTCATTTTTCTTATTATTTCACGTCATAGCAGTTACGGACACTGGCGCACAACTGTGGCACCAAAAAAAGCTGTGTTCTGATCTCATTGCATAAAATGACCTTAACACCTAATCACACTCACTGCGATTGCACGCGATGTGTGGCAGTGGTATATTTTTTTTCCTCAACAGCAGATGTGATCACCAAATGTCTGGAAACGTGTCTCAAACGAACTCACGCTTGCGTGGCTTCGTAATTATGGGCAGTGTGGCATCACTGGGCTCGCCTGGTCCTGCCTTGTTGACGGCTATGACACGGAACTCGTACGGCTGGTTGGCTGCCAGGTCTCCCACCGTGGCCTTCGTCTGGCTGGCAGGCACTTCGGCGGCCTTCTCCCAGTTACCCCACTTGTCTTTCTTTTCAATGATGTACTTCTCCACCGGAGCGCCACCATCGTTCTCGGGCGGAGTCCACTTGAGGTCTACGTGGTCCTTGTCCCAGTCGGTTGCTTCGACATTGCCCGGCTTGCCAGGCTCATCTAGTGAATCAGAGCAAACGCGAGTGTGAGAACTGGGGGTCCCTCAAGCTTCACCTTTAAGAGTCGAACATGATAGATATGTCCTGTGCCTAGCGCGCACTTCAACCTTTTATTACATGCTTTTTATTGTATGATGTTACTTGAAAAGCTTAAATTATGCATCACTATAGTATAATTCATAAGGTTAAAAGTGGCTTGTGTCGGTGAAGCTTTTGCATACGGCATCATTCTGTTTAATGGGTAGCATGCTTTAAATGACAAGCAATTATGTGCAATGAGCAATTATGTTTTCACACTTGCTATGCACCCACCGCTTGGTTTTAAGGGAGTATGCGCACTAGCATGTCTTTTGTAATGGGTAACCAGCTCTAAACCACTAAGTCGTGTAATTATAATCATATTTTCTGACGCCCAACGACCATGTATGCTTGTACCACTTAATATTACTGCGATATTAAATGTTTTATTGTGAAGCCTACATACAGAATGCGTGTGTTTGTAAAGCCTGAATGTTTTTTTCACTGCATTTTAAAGCAGACTCGTAGCTGTGTAGTAGAACGCCTGCTTGCCGCACAAACAAACTGAGTTTGATGCTCACTCGAACCCGGAAATTTTTATTTTTTGCATCTTTCTCGATTTTTCGGTCACACAAAAGAAAATGACGATTTTTTGCTCACAACCAACGATGCCGGTGCCAGAAATTGTGCAAAACGAGCTTTTTAACGTTAACGCATTAACATCAATATGGTGCACCTCAGTCATTAGACCGATCATGTTCCTCATTAAAGCACAATTCCTTCAAGAACCAAACTTACTCAAGGTTTAATGGTTGGAAAATATCAACAAAACAGTGCTGAGCACAGGTGTAGCTTTCCCAGTTTCCATGTAAAGGGAAGGGGGCACAATAAATCATTGCAATTGTGATGTTAATGTGCACTTGACCCGTTTACTTACCAAATGGATTCTTGGCAACAATGGTTCCATCCATCTCGAGAGGCTCACTCTCTCCTTCCTTGTTCAAGGCCTTAACCCTGAACTTGTATTCTTTTCCTGGAGTCAGGCCAGTTACATCCATTCCTGCATCAAAGTGCAGTGCTGCCATGATTACACAATATCATCAGCAAGCCAGAAAGCAGCTTGCTGGTACCAGCAAAGAACCAGTGGGTACGCTGCCGGAACCAGTGGACGCTCTGCTGGAATCAGTACAACCAGCAGGAAATCAGCAGCTCATCTGCTGGTTCCATCAGAAATTAGCAACTCCCAGCAGAAAACCAGCAGAGATTATTCATCTGGGAATCCATTACAAAACTTCTAAAAGCGCTGGGCCAGTACCGATGGGTCAAGCTCTTAAATTGAAGTTGACAGCAGAACGGAAAAGGTATTCTGCGCTATGCTTTCTTTTGTAGATACCACTATATTCTGCTCTTCCGGGATCCAAAACGGTAAGTAAGTGAGAACAAAGTAAGAATAACCTAATGTTTGTTTTATTTGCATGCTGATTTGTGTCTATGGTATAACTTGGCAAAGCTGTGGAACTTATTACAGTGCCAAGATTAGAATATGATAAACTCGCAATTGAGACCAAGTATTAACATATGGAGTTATCTTGGCTTACCAGGCTCCTTGGTCTTGCCCACAGGAACCCAGACACCAGTTTCAGGGTCCATTTTTTCCACAAGGTATCCATCAAGTGGCATGCCTCCGGTGTCCTTCGGCCGTTTCCACTTCAGCTTGCAACCCTCCTTGTGGACATCAGAGACCTCCAGAGGACCTTCGGGATTTCCTGGGACATCTGCAGTAGACGCACAGCATGTCCTTAGCGATGTCGCGATTCAAACAGTCATAAGGGGTGGCTAAAACTCGTCTTTTTATGTTGTCTTTTTTTAAAATTACCTTAATAGAGACTTAATTATTAGGCTGGTTTCTGTAAAACCTTAATCTACGTGCCACTAGCAGGAGCATAGTTAGGATTTTATTTTAGCGGATTTCTCCATAGTTATGTGATGTGCATATACAAGAGTTCTTCCCCATGGTGGGCAGTGGCGAAAATGCTGCCCCCGCTCCACTTCACCACACACCACTCTAGATGAACATCCACTGATTCGATTAACCACCTCGAAGTGAGTGCCTGAAAAACCAATAAATAATAACAGTGCACGGGCAACACCGATGAGTTGTGCATCCCATCACATGCTTATATGTAAAAAACGAGTTTGAGCGGGCGGCCTTGTGATATCAAAGATTGCCAACTCTAGTGCCAGTGCTAGGAAAGAAAAGCCCTTGCTTCCACTTTTCATCATAGATGCTAGAAATGCGGGACCAGAAATTAAATGTACAGGGGTGCCGAAACACATAAAGTTTGAAAACATGAAATTCTTAAACTTCATATCTTCTACCTTCAAACCAATTAAAGTGCTTACCCAGGACGTTGACTGTAACTGTGGCTGCATCTTTGCCAGAGCTGTTCGTGGCAGTGATGGTGTACTTTCCAGAGTCACCACGTTGAGCCCTTCGCACAGACAACTTGGTGTTGTAGTCCTCGGTTTCAATGTTGCGATGTGTAGTGGGTTTCAGGGTCTCATCATCTAGAGACCAGACGATGGTCGGCGGAGGCTCGCCCTGGACGTTCACGTCAAACTTGATTGGCTGTCCAGCCTTGATGGTCAAGTCGTGGAGGTTCTTGCGGTCAATGCGTGGTGCCACTAAAATGATACAAAAAGGCTCTGATTAGTTTATCACCATTACTTTTGTTTTAACATATGAAAAGTAAACCTGAGAAATAACAAAAAAACTCTAGAAGAAGCGATAGGGACTACCCAGCATACAATGGAATAAAGAATAATAGGCAAAACTATAACCAATATAAATACAGGAGAGCGCAACAAAGAAAAACCATTGGTACCCAATATACTAGTCCATATTAAGAGAAAAAAATAGACCTGGGCAGGTCAAGTTATGAGAGAGGACAGATAGCCAATGGCCAGTTATAGCATCGAAATGGATACCATGAGATGGGAAACACGGCTGAGGATGGCAAAGGGTCAGGTGGAGTGACGAAAATAAGAGATTTGCAGGCGTCACATGGAATCAACTTGCGCAAGACTGGGTGCGTTAGACATCATTGAGAGAGGCCTTTATCTAGCAGTGGACCTTTCAACCAAGTGCACGGCTTTGCAGCTCTCAATGCACACAATTTTACATAGTGCAACAAAAAACAAAAGAACGAGTGGGAGTGATTACACTTGAGCTGTAGAAATAACTGCGCAAATGTTAAATATACTCATTCCAATCTCATTCCTGGCTTTATACATAATGCTGCATCCATATTGTACAAGAAATCAGAAATGAGAGGACGTCTTACGGAATCTTGGCTTAGCCACAACAGGCTTGGAGGCTTCACTGGGCTCTCCAGGACCGGCCTTATTGACGGCGATGACACGGAACTCGTACTCCTTTCCTTCGTCCAAGAAAGGAGCGGTTCCCTTGCACTGGTCGCCGGGTACCTCGGCTGCTTTCTCCCATCGGGGGCTGTTCTTTTCCTTCTTCTCGATGACATAGTGCGAGATGGGAGCGCCTCCATCCTTGTCCGGTGGCGTCCACTTGAGGTCCACGTGGTCCTTGTTCCAGTCCGTGGCCTCTGGCTTTCCAGGAGCCGACGGTGCATCTGTTCAGGTGAAGGAAACAAACAGCAACGTTGCACCTCACAAGAACCTCAGAAGAACACAACAGCGATAGCACAATAAAAGTTAGCCAGTGACTTCACTGCAGCAGACAAATAAAATATGATAATGTTGTTTGGTACAATCTACCCTCCCATGCCATGGCACTGAAAATTTTTCATTGAAGGCTAGTTTAAAGTGGCAGAAGTGATGGCATGCTACATATCTGTTGCAGGCACGGTCCTAGATAACCAATACACGCTCTTAGCATCTTTTTGCTTCCCTTGAGAAGTGTTCCTCACATCTCCGATCAGGAGGCCTAGAATGTGCATGCTTTGTGCTAGTTGCTTTGCTGATATGTAAGACTTACAGTCTGTGTTAATGTTAAGCCACTATAGGTGTGTCTGCATTGTTTAAAATTATGCAAGTCTGATGGTGGCCATACATTACTGTCTTCAGAGGCAAGCAAACCTGTCAAGCAAACCTGTCAAGCACAGTGCTCATACATACATTGCTAAAATGGATGTTATGTGGCTCTTTCAAGTAAGCTGTAACACTGAAGTACGAATTCATAGTAATCACTGTTTAATTTTCACAGTAAAAGGAAGAGATAATTTCAACGGTGTAGTATAGGCTGTAACATTTCAAGAACATACAAACCACGATTCTAGAGATAGATGGCGCGACTTACCATACGGGTCTTTGGCTGTGATGGGAATGTCAGTCTCCAGAGGCTCCGACTCGCCTTCCTTGTTGACAGCCTTGACACGGAACTTGTAGTCCTTGCCAGGAGTGAGCCCCGTGACTTGGAACTCGGGCAAGTGACTCGCGCCAATGGGAACCCATGCACCCGTGTCCGGATCTTGTTTCTCCACCACATATTTGGTGATAGGCTCACCACCGTCATCCTTAGGCTTGTTCCAGGCCAGTTTGCAGCCGTTCTTGGTGACATCAGACACCTCCAAAGGACCCTCAGGTTTCGAGGGTTTGGCTGCACACACATTTTATTTTTGTTTTTACATCAGGTACAAAAATCTAAAGCAGATATCAGACATTTTGTTATTAAAAACTTCCACCCAGGGGCTCCTAAAAATGGCCTGTTCATCTTAATCTTGATCTGTACTTCAGTCTCTTTCGTTTTAATCATTCAACACAAAAGACAGAAATTATCCAGCAATGGAAACTGTATGAGTACATACGGTAAGTCGCTCATGTTACTACTTCATCAAAATTAATTTAATTACTGTCATTCGTGGGAACAAGGCCGCCTTAAACACTTCTGTGAACTTTGCTACAGCAACTCATTACAGGAGCGAGTGCGCATCATATTCACTGTCATGCACTGGGACAAAGATGGATACAGCGCTTTTGTATCTCACAAAACCTGTTTGAACGATATAACTGTGCGAATGAATGTTCAAATGACAAAAATGAGTAGCTCACAGATGACGTTGACCTCCACCTCAGCCTCGTCTGTTCCGTACTGGTTCGAGGCAATGATCTTGTAGACACCATTGTCCTTCCTCTCGGCACGGTCGCAGGTCAGTTTCGTGTTGTATGGAACATTTGTAATGCTCAGTGTGGGACGTTCAGCTACTGGCTTGGATCCAAGCATCCAGCTGATGCTCGGGGGCGGTTCACCCTGAACCTTCACATCGAACTCAAAGTCTTGGCCAACCTTGATAGTGATAGGCTTCAGGCTGCGGCGGTCAATCTTGGGAGCCACTGCAGGAAATATCAAGGCCATGTGTTAATGAGTCCGAACCTTATAGCATACACACGAATGTAATGCCTAATTGAAGATTTCTAGAACACATGATGGAGCACTGGAGTAATTCACTTATAGTTCTCTTTCAAGTTCAAAGTGAACAATAATGATAACTATTTAGTGACAATTCAATGACCTGCAAGCATTTATTAATGACACCTAACAGGCAATCATGCCAAGGAAAGTATAGGGAATGTTATATGAGGTGATTGTAATGTAAATGTAAAGAAAGAAAAGTGAATGAAAAGATAACTTGCTGATGACCAGGGACCGAACCTGCGAAATTCGAATAACGTGTCTGACGCTCAGCCAACTGAGCTAACATGGCAGCTATCCCCCCAGCGACTTTATTGGATACATATATGTCAATGCAAAAATAAGCAGTGTTGTTGTAGACAAATCAAAGAAAATAATAGACAGTTGTATTATCAAGCTTACATGCAAAATAAATGCTTTGTTAGATCTGTTAAAAACAAATTGCAACTGCACTCTTTACAGAGACAAAAAGGAGTGAATTACAATCAATAATAGCTACATATCATTACTTAGATCAGTTAGATCCATGCATTAAACTTCTGCAATGTCCCAAAAGGTAGCCTGCAATGTCCTTGCACTCAGTTTTAAGAGAGGAAAAAGAATGTCCAGCAGTTCCCACGCATTGTGGGAATCTATTTCATGACAAGCAGTCGGCAAACGGCAGCCTATGCTGGATTTTCCCCTCTGTAATAAGTGTTACGGGGCAACTCAATGACTGTACATTGAGTAGCTGTGCACATAGTGTGTGCTTACAGAGCACGTCAAGTACACTGGCATTTAAAGGGTAGCTGATGGTCCAATATATTGGAAGAATTTTCTTTATATAGCTGTTCAAGCAATAGTGTAAGAGACCCACACAATTTTTCATCACTTGCAAAACAGCTTTACTGAGCAACATGTACATATGATATTCTTTGAGGCCTTGAGTTTTTGTCAGGTTGGTGACAATATTTACGTCTCATGGAGCCTCTTATTTTTACATCTTGCAGAGCTCCATAACGCTGATACACCGTAACTGGACAGCAGAAAATGTGCAACGTGATGATAAAACACAAAAGAGCACTCACATTTTCTAGGCTTGGCAACCATAGGCTTGGTGGTGTCCGATGGCTCTCCGGGGCCAGCAGCATTGACAGCTCGAACGCGGAACTCATAAGTCTCGCCAGGAATGAGGTCGGGCACGCGGGCCTCACAGGTTTTTCCATCCACTACAGCCGCCTTGGTCCAGACAGGGCTGTCTTTCTCTTTCTTTTCCACAATGTACTTTTCAATAGGGGCACCACCATCTTTGAGTGGTGGCTGCCACTTCAGGTCCATGTGATCTTTGTCCCAGTCTGTGACTTCTGCTCCCTGTTGGTTTACCAGGCGCGTCTGCATGATGAAGGGAACGCAACCAAATGCAGTACTAGATGAGGACATGATATAAACTAGGCCTGTGCGAATATACTAGTACTTTGCAGCTTAGGCATGCTATGCAGTGAAACTGTCTACTCAAAAAAAAAAAAATCTACGCTGCCACAAAGCTACACTTCGTGGTTAAGTGTGCATACTACCTGCACCCCGTTCAACTTTTTCTCATGTTTAGAAGTGTTATCTGACATACACGGGCTGAATAAGGCAAGCCTTAAAAAGCAACATAGTATTTTGCTGCCCACAGCCTGTGCCCTACTACAAATAAAATCCTGCTGCTATTCAAATTTATTTAAAAATTATTATATGCTAATTGCTGTTCACTTCAAGTTCACTTCAAACCAAAGAAGTGAACAGAAAGGCCATCCAGACTGAAGGCAGAAACAGAAGTCTTGAAATGAATGAATGAATGAATGAATGAATGAATGAATGAATGAATGAACGAACGTTACCATAGGGATTCTTGGCGATGGTGCCCTTCTCTGTCTCGAGTGGCTCTGACTCTCCCTCAGGATTGACGGCACGCACTCGGAACTTGTACTCTTTGCCTGGCTCCAGGTTGTTGACCTCCATTTCGGGCTTTGTGGGCCGACCGATGGGCACCCAACGTCCAGTATCGGTGTCCATTTTCTCCACCACATAGCCATCAAGCGGCTGCCCACCGTCATCTTTTGGTGGGTTCCATTTAAGCTTGCAGCCTTCGGCATGTACGTCAGTCACCTCCAAAGGTCCCTCGGGAGGTGTGGGTTTGTCTGCAAAAGGAACGTCACTTTGGCTTAGTGATTGTGTGAGAAAGAGAGCAGTTTGTCGGGCGGTCGAAGTGTTGCCGATACTTGCAACCCATGTGCCTACTTGCAACATATCATCACCACAGCTGTTCATGATTTCTCATTCTCAACCTCCCTATGTTTTTCTTAATTACTGTCTTTGAGAGCAGTGGTTTTTTGATGATAAACTACTATATCAAACCACAGTCTGTCCTTGTACAACAAACAGTGTCCTGGTTTTGTATAGTGCAGAGAACACATGCATAGAAACTGTTTTCTCTTTGTGGAAAGAAGCCAGCTTCAATGATTCCCTTTCCATTGCTGGCAATATGACCCATTGGTTAAAAGCAAGGTTTATATTGTATCATGCATAAAGAGGTGTGAGTTTCGTTCAAGGCAATTTTTAGGTGTAACTTCAACTTTGATTCACACATTATTTGGATTGATAGGATCCTGCCCAAACTTACCCAGTACTGTGATCTTGACGGTAGCCTCATCCTTTCCGGAGGTGTTTTCGGCCACCAACTTGTACTCCCCTGTGTCCTTGCGCTCTGCATTGTGAATGGTGAACTTAGTGCGATAAGGCTCCTTGTCAATTGAGTATGGTCCTCCGTCCTTCAGTTCGGTCTTCTCTAGGAACCACGTAGTCTTTGGAGGAGGCTCGCCGATAACCTTGACGTCAAACTTGACGCCCTGTCCGGCGTGAATGGTCACGTCCTTGAGCGTGGAACGATCAATCTTGGGAGCCACTGTTAAGACAGATAAAAATTAAATGTGAACAACCATATCGAATGCAAAAAAAGATTGTATGAGCAATGCCCTTGTGCTATATGCTTGCAAAAATAAACAAGCATTCATCACTGCACTCTCGCATTTACCGACGCGTGTGTGGCAAGCGTGGCAAGAACTTAGAAGTGAATTTTTTGGGATGTTCGTTAAATGATTCGCTACGAACAACGTCATACCGTATATGAGAAAGACAGTGGAACATTGTGAACAATGACATTTTTGATGTTCCTTTATGTACTGATTTGTAAAGGTGTCCCCACCAAAGGATGTTTTTTTTTTTTTCGTTAACTCTACATTTTATGCTGATGTTACACCATAAGCTGAACAAATAAAATTACGACGTTACGAAATCTGTGGACATAAAATAAAAATCAGCTTGTGTAAGAAAGGGTGAATTGGAGACCATTAGAATAGGCCAGTGCATTGGAGTAGGCATAAAATAGGCAAGTTATGATGATGGTGTAGTGGGTAACTTTGACTCACAGAAGCGTGGCTTGGCAATGACCATGTCGCTTGCGTCACTGGGCGCACCAGGACCGGCCTTGTTGACAGCCCGGACGCGGAACTGATACTCCATGCCCTCGATGAGGTCGGGCACTCTAGCTTCGCACTTGTCGCCGATGATTTCGGCAGCCTTCTGCCACTTGGTGCTGAACTTGTCCTTTTTCTCCACGATGTAGCTTGTCACCGGAGCGCCACCGTCATTTGTCGGAGGCTGCCAGGCCAGGTCGACATGGTGCTTGTCCCAGTCCTTGGCTGTTGGCTTGCCAGGTTTGCCCGGCTCGTCTGTGCATGACAATGAAAACTTATTTCTCCACTGAATACACATTCAGATCAGTGCACTAGTGGTCTCGTAAAACGTGAGAGATGAGGACACAAAGAGTTGCTAAGTGGCAGCTTGATAATTCTTGCACATTCTGCAAGCTTCATCAAATGACATTTTGTGGAATTATACGAGTGAATTATAAAAAATGACTGTTAAAACAAATATACACTCGTTGCCAGTTTACACACCCACAACTATATATACGAAAAGGAATTGGCTTCGTGTGAGTTACAATAAAGGTAAGTATCTCTGAAGCTTGAAACTAACATTAAAGGGGCCCTGAAACCCTTTTCTGAGTAACCATTGAGTTAATTCACTGAAAAAGCATATTAATTCACAAATTTGCTAGAATTCACAAATTTGACGGAAAAATTTTAAGAATCCATCCAGTACGAGCGGAGTTGCAAAGATTTGTCACACGCTGCAATCACATTCTTTATTCTCTCGTCCTGACGAAAGCACTGGAAGCTGAGCAGGGAGGGATGGGAGGGGCAAACACAAAACGTCATTCGCACCTCGTTACTTTGAGCATTTTTCCTTTTTTTTTCTGTGAATACGCAACTTTCTCAGTGCAAGCGCGCGCGCACACGTGGACAAGTGACAGCCTTTTGTAACGACCTCTGTAACAACCGAGTGAGTCTTGTTCAAATCAGCCAATGACTGATAGATCGGCTTACTGGGCTTATTTTCCGTGATTTTTTGAGAGAAGAGAAAGCTATTTTTAGCTGGCTTTGATAATTTATTGTGAATTCTAGGCCGCGTGCTGCACTATAATATTTGGCTCGCGTGTTGTCAGGAGCCTCTACTAGCGATCGGCAGCGTTTTCTGACCATGCTCAAAAAGTGTTGCAGGGCCACTTTAACATCATTATTGATTTAACATTAGATCCCAGCCATTCATTCTTATAACAACAACAAAAAAGCTGTACTACTTTTTGTGCTACACATCACTGACATGCTCTATTGACATCAAGTGTGCTAGCTCTCCTCAAAAGCAGGTACTCCAATTTTTCCCACTGTATGGACACTATATATAAGCTGTATTTGTGTAAACTGCAGCTAAACAAATAAATAAAATCAAGAATTACAAAATGCAGAGATAAAGTGAAAGTCTGTGGCACGAAAGAGTGAAAAGTAAGCTGTATTCTATTTTCATTCAAATCCTGCTATATTCAATTTTTGCTTCAAGATTATTCTATGCTAAGTATCACTCATTTTGATTTTGCTTCATACCAAGAAGTGATATACGTAGAGCCCTAATCACAACATTAGGTGTGAGAACTCTCGTCAACACGTGAAATTCAGGCACAAGGCACATTTCACTCACCATATGGGTTCTTGGCAATAATTCCCTGTTCAGTCTCGAGTGGTTCTGACTCGCCCTCTGGATTGACGGCACGGACGCGGAACTTGTACTCCTTGCCTGGAATTAAGCCCTTGACCTCAGCCTCTGGTTCCTTGGTGGTCATGACTGGAACCCAGCGGCCAGTGTCTGTGTCCATCTTTTCCACAACGTACTGCTGCACGGGCTCGCCACCGTCATCTTCCGGTTTGTCCCATTTCAGCTTGCAGCCTTCGGCTGTCACGTCCGACACCTCCAGTGGGCCCTTGGGCTTGGATGGCTTGCCTACATGTGCAAGGAAACACGGTGATTGTCACTATGGTGGCCACAGCAATTGTGGTCATGATTTACTGACCAGTAGCGATACCTTGAGGTACAATAGACTGCCCTCCACTCAATACAGAATGCAGAGCAGATGCGACGAAAATGTTAATTTAGTGAGCATCAATCAAAATGCTCTCCAATACAGAAAGTGCCCAAGTACATTGTTTCCCTTTGCGACCGTCGCAAGTGCGAAATCATGTAAGTTGCCCATTAAGAGTGCTCCTAATCCCCCAGATGCCACCTATGGCTTGACCACAATGAAGGATAAAACTGTTCTCATCCAGCTAGGGTTTTTTTACGGTAAAGTCACAGCATGATTATGGGGGACAGAGTAGTGGAGGACTTTGGAGAACTTTGACCACTTGATGCACTTTAGAAAATGCATCATAACTAAATGTAGCTTGCTATGAACAGTTTATCATAAGTAGCTTTCAATGAAGTTCAGTCTAGAAGACAAAGGTCACTGCATTTATTGCACAGCCTCAGTTTGTGCAAAGGGCGCGCTTTTCAGCGAAGTAACAACTAAGATGCTTATTCGCGTTAATCTGTACCTGTGAGTACGTTTGGTGCATCCTTCATGCATGAGAAACACGGGGAACGTTTCTATCTGCTACCCATTCTGTGCGTGACTTTCCAATTTGTTGCTATCACTTCATTGCTTCGCCTTTACGGCAAAGCTGTAACTTTTTTTTTGTTGCAAGCACAGTGTGTGCTATTACAAAAGAGTGATTTTGTTTCAGCGCAAAGGATTGCTTTGCTAACTGCATGTTGTATCCTATTTCAAGCTGGTTATAATATATTAGGGGCCATATTGTACAGATTTTATGTGAGCAGAATGTTAATACATGGGAAGGTGGAGTTTTCTTAAATTTAATAAGGTCTAACAGTGCTCGACTAATAAGACAATTGCCTTCTACTGTGACTTCACGAAAAACAATATGCAAATCAGAAGCAATGTACGCATGACTTCTGACTACTTAATCTACCAAATGTACGGTTGGCATACTCACTGAGCACTTTGAGCTGAATGGATGCCTCATCAGTGCCATGCATGTTCTTGGCTGTGATAGTGTAGGTTCCAGTATGAGCACGCTTGGCCCCCGTCAGGATGAACAGAGTGTGGTAGTCCTCAATGTCAAGTTTGATTTTGTCACTGGCCTTGAGAGGCTGTCCATTGAAGGACCACTCGATGGTTGGGCAGGGCTCGCCCTTGACATCCACGTCAAGTTTCAGTGACTGGCCGCTCTTAATAGTTGTGTCCTTGAGGTTGGTGCGGTCGATCTTGGGTGCCACTGCATAAGAATGTGAAATAAGTGCAATTGATATAAAATATACAAATAAACAAACATACAGGCGGTCTACTCATGAATAAGGAGATATGCTAACGAAGGACAAGCAGATACATATAAACAGCAAGGAAATAAAATTGTGTCAATATCCCTTGAAACACATGTGCTAACACATTCCGCACTCGCCACGATGGCAACTAGTGGCACTGACTCACGCTCCCACGGTTAAATGCACATATATACCCTACAAAGTGGACGGAAGGATGACCACCGCCGTAGCTCAGTGGCAGAGCACCGGACGTGTTATTCGAAGGTCACAGGTTCGGTCCCTGCAAGTGTCAAGATTTTTTTTTGCCCACTTTTTTTTCTTTGCGCTTACATTACGATTACCTTTAATAGCATCCCCTATACTTTCCTCGGCATCATTGTCTGTTCTCTATAATATTGTGTAAGGAAACAAGCGCTTAAATTTACACTTCTCTCCATGCTAACATGAAAGCAGATTATGTTTAGTTTAGTTCGATTTGACTAAACAAAGTGCTTAAATATTCCCACAGGTCTACCAAATAACTCATTAATAACTATTTAGCAAAGTATGTTGAGCATTAATAAAGATATAAGTAGACATAGAGCAATTTTTAATAATATCCCCTGAGATGCTAGTTTAACTTATTGTCCGACTCGCTACTCCTGGTCTCAGTGATGGCTACGATATGAAGAATGACAGCGTATACAAACAAGTAATACGGAAGGTTGAAGGACTCACACTTCCTGGGCTTGGCCACCACGGATCTGGAAGCGTCGCTAGGCTCGCTGGGTCCTTCCTTGTTGATGGCAATGACACGGAACTCGTATTCCTCTCCCTCTTCCAGGTCGCTGACAGTGGCCTCGTTGCTGGTGCCAGGCACTTCCTTAGCCTTTTGCCACTTGTGCGCGCCTTTCTTGCGCTTTTCGACTGCGTATGCTGTGATGGGAGTACCTCCATCGCTCTCTGGTGGTGACCACTTGAGATCCACATGGTCACTGTCCCAGTCTGTCGGCTCAGGACGGCCCGGTTTGCCAGGTTCGTCTGCATAGGCGCACGACCGGTCACAATAAGCACTCTAACATCATTCTTTCTAACAGACAATTCTTTATTATTACATACATTTCATTTCACTAGTTACACTTCAGCTGTTTGGCCCCATGGCCATCGCCTAGCATGGGGACCACTAAAAAAAAAACACACACGAGAAAAAAATTTTACTTCTTTTAGTGCATTTATTTTCTAACTGTCATAGAATGTGTTTTTTTAAGAATTTATTGAACAATTGCTGAACAGAGCATTTCCTGCTCATTGCTTCAACGATTCTTCACAATTTTTTTTTATGCAGTGTAATTCAAGGCTAGCTCATAAAAGCACTTCCAACAATATTGACATACCAATAGGCTTGTGCAAATAGTGAATTATAGGTTCGAACGGAATTCGAAGCAAATGGTGATCTTGGTCGAATAATTTCGAATCGAATACGAATAGTATGTATATCACATATTAAAAAACCAAAAATTGTGTAACTGTTATGACATGACTAACCTGCACAATGTTTTTTTTTTAATTGAAATAAAACCTGTGCAAATGCCATTTTTTTGCTTCAAAGAAAATGGAAATAATTTTGAATAGTAGCAGGATTTGATTTTCGGTAGAATGCATGTGATAACTTGAAATATATGTTACATTTTAAAATATGCCATACTCAGAACATATAAGTAGGTATAACAAGCTTTTAAACTTGAAAAATGAATCGATGTGAGGGGTAACATCTTCATTTAATCTTGAAGCAGGGCTTCGTGGCAGTGCAAACTTCTGATTATGTGTTTTCACGGTTTAACCCTCTTTTACTGCAGCGAAACCTCTTTTACAAGAATTACATGCGGTCTAATATACATCTATTTGTTTATTTCGAATACTTCAAAATTTTCAATAACTTAAATTCAATTCAAAATGAATTCGAATACTATATGATTTGTTCGAATATTTGTAGCATTTGAACATTCTCAGAAGCCTACATACTAAGTCTCAACCATAAGACACATTTTCTTGCTATTGTCTCTATAAACTGCATTCTCTGAATTTTAATGTGCACTGTAATGTGTGTCAAGAGCTCCTTTTACAGCATATACACAGATGCCAGCAGTGTACTTGCGTTGCTTACCAAAGGGATTCTTGGCAAGCGTGCTTGTGTCCGTCTCAAGCTCATCAGAGTCGCCTTCCTTGTTTACAGCACGCACTCGGAACTTGTACTTCTTGCCTGGAACCAGGTTCTTCACCTCCAGCTTGGGCTCCGTGGACTTTCCAGCTGGCACCCAGCGGCCAGTTTCCTCGTCCAGCTTCTCCACCTCGTAGCACTCGATCGGGCAGCCTCCATCGTCATCCGGCTTCTTCCAGCTCAGCGAGCAGCCATCCTTTCGGACATTCGACACTTCCAAAGGCCCATTGGGCTTGCCTGGCTTGCCTGCAGGAAATCAGACAGAAAAAAACTGAGTTGAGGATTTTCTCATATGACTATTCAGATTTCAAGAAAAACTCCTTTTTTATTGCACTGTCATGTGGATAGAAAGTTAGAATAACTCTAACCTCACTATGACGAACACAAATATAATGAAGCAGTGGTTGCAAGGATGTAAATGAAGGATGGTTGTGCCATGGATACATTGTTACGAATATAAGTTTATAATGAATTCTTGGATATAGCGGAGGTTACTGTCGTGCCAGAAGTGACTTCTTAATAATGAGAGTTGAGAGTAATGATGTTTAAATAATGGCAAAGAATTTTCACAAGTCTGTTACGACAGAGTTGTGGCAGTCATTTCACTAAATTATAAGTAGTAGTGTGTACAGCACAGGGGTGTTGTGTTCGAAGTGAAGAATGGCCAAATGATTACAAATTGCAGATAAACATGACCATGATGAAATGTGGTGCGTGTGCTTTGCAAAAGACTATGTAAGCACTTTGGCGAAATGACACAATGACGTTTTCAGGAAACTGCTGTTTGTTCCACAAAAAGGACGGTGTTTCCTCATCAAAACAATGGCTCTAGCAGGGCTGACGAAGGCTGTCATTTGCCTTTTAAGTAGGGCAACACTTTGCAGAATGCCTCTAAGTATATTGTACAGGCAAACATGTAATGTTGCTTTTGCTGATCATCTAGTAAATGGACTGAATTGCATTATACTTTGAATACTATAACATTAAATAAGAGACTGTTCTTCCAGACTTCAACAAAGTAACATTTCTTAAGGCTATAAATACTTTACCCACCTAGGACATTGATCTCCACTTCTGCCTCATCTGTTCCAGAGGCGTTGGTAGCTTTGACCTTGTAGACACCAGTCTCCTTGCGGGTTGCCCGCAGAATGTTGAACTTGGTGTTGTAGTCCACGTTGTCAACCTGGTACACCTCATCAGACTTGACCTCACCTTTACCCACATGCTCCCATGTGACCGTTGGCGGTGGCTCACCAATGATGTCCACGTCGAAGTTGACCGCCTGGCCAACCTTGATAGTCAGGTTGCGCAAGTTGGTTCGGTCGATGCGTGGCTTCACTGCAGTAGTAGAAGAGAAAGGTCATAAAATAAGACAGTGTTTTCTCCATTTTATATCCCAACTGAACCTCGACTGGTTTTATCTAAATAGAGTATAAAATTCGTGTAAGTATTATGGTGCCTGAATAAAAAATGCATCTTCAAAAGGAAGGTTGCTTCATACCCTCTCTTGTGAACATGTCTTGTTTGCACGCCCTAATATCTCCAAGTATGTATAAGACACAAGGTCATCAACAAGTTCTAGCAATGCAAAAAATTAATGACACCTACGCAACTGTATAGTGATGAGAGCAGTTTCGACGGATGCACTTCACTTCTACAGCTAAAAGTGCACATTTATGTCAAGAGGTTTATCGCATTGGTTTTTCTAGGCAATAGTATCCAACAGCACAGTTTGTCAAGTGAGACTTCTAGAGGGAAATGAAAGTGGACAGACAAAAGAGAGGGGCCAGACTTACGGTTCTTGTGCTTCATGAGGTGAGGTGCAGTGGCCTCGCTTGGCTCACCCGGACCAGCCTTGTTGACGGCTCGCACACGGAACTCGTACTTGTCACCTTCCTGAAGCTTGTCCACCTTTCCCTCAGTCTTGTTGCCAACAACTTCAGCAGCGGGTGTCCAGTCGTGGCTGTACTTGTCCTTCTTTTCAATGATGTATCCCGTGATGGGTGCACCACCGTCCTTGATTGGTTCATCCCACTTGAGCACCACAAAGTCCTTGTCGTAATCGGTGATGACCGGCATTCCAGGTGGCCCGGGTTCGTCTGCATACCATATGCAGAATGAGTCTGGATGCCCTTCCTCTCCATATTTGTATATCTAAACACTTCTAGTACTTTAAGGGTTGTGTGAAGTCAGCCCTTCTCTATTAACAAGCTTTATGGACTTCAACCAACTCGTAGAGATCCAAGCTCCTGATCTGTCTGGCTTTATATGCAGCTCAGCACAAACAGAAGATAAAAAATGTGCGTAAAAAAAGCATTCAAAATATAGATCGTATATTATTGTACGTCAGACTTAAAAAGCTTTACAGGTTTACATGAGGTGAGGGAACTTTAGAAAGCACCATTATTCCAGCGCAGAAAAAGGTGCCATTGTCACTGAAGCTACCCAGCCTTGTGACACCAACCTCAACAGACAGAGGAGCCCGACTGTGTTTTTGTTCCCAAGCACACGTTCAGAATAGCGACAACCAGAAGTCTTTTTCACAATGCTTATTAGACAAACTAGGTGAGTACAAAGCAGCGTGGAATGGTTCTCATAAAAATTATGGTGCTTCAATACTCAAAACTTTGTCAATATACAGATTATGTGAGCTTTGTTAGCTTCCAATGCAGTTGCACAACTAACGTCTCTGCCCTGAAGTTCCCATGGCACCAACACTACTATCAGAGGGCACAACTAAGTAGAGACATATAGTGACTAAATATCTTTGGAATGAATAGCACTGAGCCCAATTTTGCCACAGCAGCTAAATGTCCCCATGTTCCTCATACTGATGAAAGTTTCATGACAATGCCTGAATAGCACTGAGCCCAATTTTGCCACAGCAGCTAAATGTCCCCATGTTCCTCATACTGATGAAAGTTTCATGACAATGCCAGCACCTACACCTGGTATCAATTCTTATAGAGCATGATGTAGCTTTAAAAGGGCTGTATTGAGCAGCTCACAAATGCATTAGTATTCACACAAACTAGTTGCACACATTCACATAAACTTTGTGTAAATATATTTAAAGGAACAAAGGCACCCTGGAGATCAAGAGGGTAAAGTGAAGTTGCACTCACCATATGGGTTCTTGGCTAGGGTAGACCGCTCCGTCTCGAGTGGTTCCGATTCACCCTCGTTGTTGATGGCTTTGACGCGGAACTGGTACTTCTTGCCCGGTTCCAGTCCAGACACCTTTATTTCAGTGGTATCCTTGTCAGCCTTTCCACAGGGCACCCACCGTCCAGTTGCAGTATCCATCTTCTCCAACTGGTACCCCTCGATCGGAGTTCCACCATCATCCTTAGGTTTGTTCCATGACAGCTTGCATCCCTTGGCATCCACATCTGTAACCTCCAGTGGACCCTCGGGTTTGGAAGGCTTGTCTGCAAATAGCATGGGGCCCCATTGAAAAACTATGTTGGAAAGTTTAACTTGCAGTTTTCATTAAACCTCATTATAACAAAATTGTATCTTAAATAGAAAAGTTTGTTATATCCAAAACTTTGTTATAAAGGTACATGTATAACAATACATCTATTGCAGGACTATGTTTTAGCTACTTCATTATAACCAATATTTCGTTATATCTGGGTTCGTTATATCGATGTTTAAGTTACTTGGCCAGAAAAAATCATAATACTGGAGTGCTTAATGACTACAAAGCAACAGAAAAGTGCCATTGACACTGACTTAGACTAATATGCTAGTTTCTCACCATGTACATTAATATTTTCATAAGTGCTACTTAAGGAAAAGTTACTGCACCGTAACTCAGTGTACAAAAAGGACATTAAGACAACAAAGAATGCTTTGTTGTAAGTGCCGACTTTAACAAATTCAGTGTTTTGAATAGGTTTCATAACATAAAGTAAACTACTACACCTATAGTCCTGTTGGTATAGCACTGACAGCTGCGGCTAGTCCTAATGCTGTGCGGACTTAAATGTAGCACTTCTCAGAATGCAAGTTCTCTCTCTGCCTGATGAGTAACCTCAGCGAAGGGCTAACACTTAACGAGCATCTGTCTGGCCTAAAAAGAATAACAAAGTTGGATGTTGCTTACCAAGAACAAGAATGTCTATGGTCTCTTCATCTTTTCCTGACGAGTTCTCAGCTTTTATGGTGTACTTGCCAGAGTGCTTGCGAGTCACCTTGCCTATGCACAGGAACGTCTTGTAATCCTCATCTTCAATCTTCACAACATCACTCTTCTCCAGATCTTTTCCATTGAAAAGCCACGTTGTTTTTGGTGGAGGTTCACCTATGACCTCCACGTTAACCTTGGCAATGTGTCCAGCACGGACAGTGATGTTCTGGAGATTGTCCCGCACGATCTTCGGTGCCACTGCATGTGGTAAGATAAAACTGCTTAGAATGTTGTTACATGCGACACAGTTGCATAAGTTGTAGTAGGACCAACAAAATGTGTCTTCACAAACTAATACCACTGGCTTGGATGAAAGCACCTTTACATTATTAACATTCGTCTCCTCCTTTCAAGGTGTCAACTACATAAACCGATTACTCAGTTCTGTAAAATGCTGTACCTGAAAATTGGATTTCCCCTAATTAAACGTGCACTCCACTTTACATTCACTGCACAGTAACTCCATGCATACCACACCTAATTTTGCCCATATGTGTAAGAAGCATAAGACACAACATATAGTAATACTCATGGCCACATATCATCAATGCATTAAAAATAACTGCAAAGATATGCCAATAACAGCTGATTGTCTACTTATATCTCCATAACAGCTGTGCACAGTGTATGTCTACCTTGAGATTAAAAATGCAAATAAAATTTACAAAAAAAATAGGACCACTACATTCAACTGCATTTAACATGACCTGAGAGTGTGAGCGAGAGATTTTTGGTTGAATACGCCTGCAACCGATGATCTGCAAGCAAAAAAGTATGCACAGGAAAGCCAACCATCTAAACTAAGCAGCAGATTAGCTACTTCTTTGGCAACACTACGCAAAGCTGTCGGTCCCTGGTCGCATCTGGCCAGTCAACATCAGCTGCTGTATATTACGAATGTTAAGAAGCCAATCTGGTTGATTGCATGAGGTATGTCCCAATGCAGCATCACGTCACAAAACAAGGGTGGCTGAAAATTCGGTATCGAATGAAACTCGGCACAATGGAATGCTCTGTAATGGTGTGTAGGTTGAAAATTTCATGTTAAATTACACACTTTTGCACAATTCATGCACAGTGCTCAGATAAGCCTGTTAACAGGTTGAACTATGTTGGCAACTGAATAGACTTTTTTTTAATTCATCAGAACCATTTAGAGCTCCCTTCAATTTATATAAAAGCCTCTTGGTATAATTTAGGGCAGGGTAAATGCCTGGACAGGAAAGCAAGAAACCAAGTGAGGGTCTGTATATTTTTCTACCTCTGCATTTTAATGTATAATATAAAAATAAATGACTGACTTTGCCTTCGAACTTACAGAATCGCTCCTTGCAGAGGTGAGTTCTCGTTGGTTCGCTGTGCTCGCCGGGTCCAGCCTTGTTGACTGCCCGTACGCGGAACTGGTACTGCTGTCCTTTGACCAGACCTTCCACCTTGGCCTCAGGCTTGGAGCTGTTGGTCTCCAGGCAGGGCTCCCAGTGGCCACCGACCCTGTCCTTCTTCTCCACTACGTAGCCCGTGATGGGAGCACCTCCATCGTCCTTGGGGGCGTCCCATTTCAGGTCAACGTGCTTCTCGTCCCAGTCGACAATCTCAGGCTTCCCTGGCTTGCCAGGTTCGTCTGCACCACAGCAGCAACACAGTGGCACGGGTCATCAACAGGAATGGCATGGTCAATTCGGGCGATTTTGGCTAGGAAGACATTCGTAGAGTTAACATGTATGTTTGAGCATGTAGTCTTCCCCTGTGCATATTTACGACCTTTTAGCAACATAGAAAACAAATATGCTTGGAACTTATCCTCTTTTAGCGTCTAGTCTCAATCTCGTGACGTACCAAATTAGAAATCATGAAGCCAAAATGAGATGCTCGGGAGAGAGAAACCTCAATTTGGACATCATTTGTGGTTATTTGCTGTTGACCCGTTCAGCGTGCCGGCATTTCTGACAGAAAAAAATGCACCAAAAACAAAAGTGAAAGATGGGCATCAAAATGTTCAGCGAACACCACAAAGATGCAATAAAAGCATGAAAATGCAATAAAAGATGCAATAAAAGCACTTTGCAAAGATCCAAAGATGCAATAAAAGCAAAGATGCAATAAGCAAAGATGCAATAAGCAAAGAGCAAAGATGCAATAAAAGCACTTTGGGAGCATGGTGCTCCCAAAGTGGGTCGATGTCTAAAAAAAGCCTTATGTGGCTGTATCCACTTAGGTGCATAAATCATCAACATTCACATCTCCATAATGTCGAATGACTTGCAGAGTGCCATTAATATGACAGACCAGATCCTCTCCCAAGGCTGACTTCATTTATTAAAAAAAAATATGCAAGAACAAAATTTTTGTTTATTGCAAGAACCATCCTTTAAGATTTTTAAGCCTCATTTACAAATTTCATCATTGGTAGTAAATTGGTATGAAAGTAATTATGGATGTACTACCGTGAGCGATATGAGCTCGAACACGCGAGCGCGTGGCGAATAGCCTCGAACCCTACATCGACTGATTCGTAGCGGCCACTTTCAGAAACAAAGTGGAAAGGACGGCAAAGTTCTACTTGCTGTTGACAATCCCGCCTTGATATTGTTGCTACGAAATGCAGCTTATAGCAGTTCTTTGGCTGCTGGCAGTGACTCGACCTGACATCAATGCGTGCAGCCACAACCAATCAGGGTATGCAGCTACAAAGATATGGACTGTGACAGATAGCCTGCCGTGATGCACAGGCCATGCTTTTATTGCATCTTTGTGGTGTTCGCTGAACATTTTGATGCCCATCTTTCACTTTTGTTTTTGGTGCATTTTTCTTTTCCTGTTATCATTGCTAGCGGTCGATGGCACGCGATAAGCTGCCGTTTCATAGCAACAATTATGCGGGAGTGCCAACTATCAGCGGAAGAGTGCCCTCCTCTCCCCCTACTCTTTCGGCAGCGCCATCCACGTATCGCATTATCTCGGTTTTAAAGCCATTTGCCACGTGCTCACATGTTCGAGCTCATATTGCTCACGATAGTACATGCAAGCATTTCTAACTGCGATACAAATGTCTTTATATAGGCCGAGAAATCTAGGCTATGAGCGCTTATTTGTTTCTTTCGCTGATTTTGAGGATCAGAATGCTTCACAGAAAGCTGTTGAGACAAGGCCGTGAAGAATTGTTGAACACCTACCGTATGGGTTCTTTGCAAGTGTTGGCCCATCAGTGACCAGAGGCTCTGACTCTCCTTCAGCATTGACCGCCTTCACACGGAACTGGTACTGCTTTCCGGGTATGAGACCGGTCACTGGACACTCGGTCTTGTCAGGGTCCACTCGTGCCACAGGCACCCAGCTGCCTGTCTGCGTGTCCATTTTTTCCACGACGTACGCTTGAAGTGGCTTGCCACCGTCGTCTTCTGGCTTGTTCCATTTGAGCTTGCAGCCCTTGTCGTGCACGTCGGACACCTTCAGTGGGCCCCCTGGTCTTGATGGTGCAGCTAAAAAAAATGAATTTGTTAATATAGGCCAAGAACAGGTCAACCAAGTGCAAACTGTCAAGTAAAGTGTACAACATTTCAGAGCAAGCAGAAAGAAAAAGGCAGGCCTACACACTACGCGCACCACAGTCACAGCGAACGCTGGAAGAGCAGTCTTTCAGAGCCTTCTCAAACACTCTTTGTGTAACTGCTACAAGCGCACTTGCAGGGTGCCCCCAACACCATATTTCATCATAATTTTTGTGTATTGGGGAGGCATTCACCATGCCATCCTTCCTCATTCTTCGGAGAAGCGTGGTATTCGCTACACACTTGCAAGGAGTTTTGTGTAACTTTTTTATGCTGCGGCTGACGACGATGAAAAACCATGCCTGAAGCTTTAGTAATAGGTTGGAGCATTCGGCGACCCACTAGTTATGCAATTCGCATTGTTTGACGTCTGGTTGTTCCTTGGCTGTGCTAAGGCACTTTATTACTCATACTAACGCGATTCCTTTCCCGACATCAAGCATGTCTAGGGTAAGTTTGCGACAGAGTTGCAAGCACCGGTGTGGCTCAGCAGTAAAACAATGGGCTGGGCACACAGGGGACCTGGGTTCGAATCCCATTGTGTACTTAGTGTTCTTTATTCACTAGTGATAGCAGTCACAGACACTGGCAGTGGTGGCGGACAACTACCGCACACGTGACCGCTTTTGTGATCTCATAACAGCATTTGCTGTAAAAAAAAAACTGTGCTGAAGAACAATGTACAGTGCTGCCATCTACAAAATTATACATAAAGGCACTGCACAAAAAAATTTCTAAATTGTAATTTTTGATCAGAACATCCAGAAGCAAAACAACAAGAAATGCCTGCAAGCTGTGCCCACCTTTTTAGTATGTCGTTGTTTACTAACCAAAGGCATACTAACATGAAGGCAAGTAAAAAGTTAATCAAATGAAGGATTCAAAACAAAGTTGACTATAAACCAACTTTTACCTTAATTATGACCTTGCAAATAGCTTAAAGCTTCACTGGCACAGCTCAAGGGTCAACATCTTTCTAATAAGCCCTTGTCCTGGAGCTTTTACCAAGCCTAGGTTGTTTCTTTATCTCATTTCGTTTTGACAACAGTGAATGCTATGTCATCCAAACTGCATCTTCCATACACATAATGCCGTGTTTGCAAAGTACTGCACTTAAGTTGAAATTAAGTCTGAAGTGTCAAATAATTATGGTAGAGTGACAGTTGATGATAAATACTCACCAAGAACGATAATTTCAACTTGCGCTTCATCTTTTCCGTGCTCATTCTCAGCAGTGATCTTGTAGAGGCCGGAGTCCTTGCGCTGGGCATCGTTGATGTTCAGTTTTGTGTTGTAGTCAACGTTGACGACCTCTACATTGTCTTTAGTCTCGACAATCTTTTCCAGCAACTTCCAGGTGACCTTCGGCGGCGGTTCACCACGGATGTCGACGTCGAGGCGAAGTTGCTTGCCCTTCTTTATCATTTTGACGTCCAGGTTCGTGCGGTCAATGTATGGCTTCACTGATAATAGGAAAGAAAAATACATGAGAAAAAATGTAGTAAGCATGCAAGCTACCACAAATGTAACCTCGTTTATCTTCATATGAGATAATATATGCTTATGCCTATTAAATGCTACACGACTATTAATTACAACATTTATTGTCCCCTATGTTTTTCCTGATCTAATTGTTTATTGGATTCATTTGGATGTGCACAAGGAATACCTCAAGAAAATTTGATGCAGCAGAGAAACCAATAGGCGATGAGAAAAGTGTTACATTACTGATCGGACCAAAACCGATGCTCCACTCATTTAGGTATGTTGAACAAGAAAAATTAACACATCTTGCTTTGGTCATAGAGTTTCCTAAAATTAACTTTGGCACTTCTATCGTTCAGCTACCATAAGAATGATGGGTAGCACCCAGGTTTGCCTAGTCTTCATGCTTGCGGGCTTCGAACACACTTTTTGCGGACTTCGAACACAAAATTTTTTTTTATTGTTGTGTTTTGGTTTTGTTTCAAATAAATGAACGAACCGTAGTCGACTTCACGAGACGCTTAGAAATGGTGAGCCTAAAACGGTCACGGTGGTAAAGTGCAACTGCCGAACATTTGCTGAACTTCGTCTTGCAACAAAGCGAATTCAGACCCCCCGCAAAGCCAAACAAAGCCAAAAGGACACATATTATATGAATCCGTGTACTACCCATCATTTCCATGCTAGCTGAAGCACTGTGAGTTGCAGCTCCCATAGACACTAGCGCCAGAGTTCCCTCAAGTGATTTTATAGGAAACTCAATTTATTTATTTATTTATCATAGTACCCACAGCGCCCAAGGGCATTACAGTGAGGGAAAGAATACAAAATTTCAACACTGAATACAGATACTCACACTTCTACATCACAATAATAACACAATTTATTGTCAAGTATACGTAGCGGCACGTGGGAGTGGACAATAAAAAGCAGCTTTACAGTACAGTTTCGTCACTACACATCCTCACGAGTACACCACTCTAGACCCTGAAGTAATCTTGAAAATACTTCATGTGAAGTAACCTCTGCTACTTCAGAAGGCAACCTATTCAATTGCGCTATCGTCCTGGGAAAAAATGACATTTTAAGTGTGTCAGTGCGGCAGCTTATTTCCCTTATCTTATTGGCATGATCTAGTCGCCGTGAAACGTGGTACGGTTTGCAAAAGTATCGTGAGGGCTCCAGACCTCTACGGCTATGAAATATGTTGTGAAAAAGTTTCAACCTCAGATATTCCCTTCGCTTGTCTCGAAGTTCCCAACCAAGCTTTTCTTTTGCTTTTAAAACGGTGAAAATTTTGGTAAAATTAGAGCGATTTTGAGTATGTTTGTGTAAAAATTTTATGTGGGCTGTTATATTTACACAGTGCTCTAGAACCTAGCCTACACAGCTTTCATCACTTGAAGCAGGCGTATTAATGTACACACCTGCCACATCAAGACAAAGCTTAGGTGCTGACCTCTACATTTATAGTTGGCAACTTTGATCAGTGGCTCAACTGACACCTCACCTATTTCTCCACCATGCAAACTATCAGGATAGCCTAGAAAGATGTGTTGTACCTCATCATTTTCACTATCGATGGTCCACAGTGCAATGACCAATCTTGAGATCTTAGTCAAATCAACAGTGTAGATCTAGCACAGCTCTTTAGAGAGCACACGCAAACACTGTAACTAACACAATGAGGAAAAGCACTTTAAATGTCCATGCGCTTCGAATATTCCAAGAAATAATGCAGTATTCGAGCTGCTTTGGACACAAGTTTAAAAATACCAATATACTGAGGTATTCGAAATGAATAGAGTTATTTTACCGCATGTAACCCGCCTAAAAAGGTGATTTCGCTAAAGCCTAGGGTTGCTATGCCGTGAAACTGCATATCCAGAAAAAATCCACACTGCCGCAAAGTCACACTTGACGGTTAAGCGCACACATCACATGCACCTCAACAGATTGTCTTTCATAGAGTAAGTTTAATGACACATTATATGGGCTTATATGCACTAAACATAGCATTATAAAATGCCATGTTTTTTGTTATCATTTATAACTCACACTCTCATACTATTTAAATCTGGTGACAATTCAAATTCAATTTGAAACTATTTCATATAATTCAGCATTCACTCCGACTTAGCTTCAAACCAGGAAAGTGACATTTGAGCAAGCCTAGAAAACAGTTTTACAAGGTCAAACCAGAGTAGCGACTCACATTTCCTGTGCTTGACAGTGTGCATCTGTGTTGGCTCGCTGGGTTCGCTGGGGCCCGCCTTGTTGACGGCCACCACCCTGAACTGTAGCTCGGTCTTTTCCTTGAGGGGGGCCACTTTGGCCTCCGTCTTGGAGCCAGGCACTTCGGCAGCCTTCTCCCAATCAGTGCCAAAGCGTTCTTTCTTCTCGATAATGTACTTCTCAATCGGGGCACCACCGTCGCTCTTTGGCGGCTCCCACTTAAGGTCCACACTGGTGTTGTCCCAGTCAACCAGCTCAGGCGTGCCTGGCTTGCTTGGCTCATCTAGGAGATAGATGGATGTGTTTGACTTACATCCTGCACCTCATGCATAACTGTCTAGGGTATTCACTTAAAGTAGACCAATTAAAGTGGTATTACTAATGAGGATAATAAGCACCAACTATGGCCATGGAGCCCACTGTAGCTTATAATGTTATATTGTTTCTATTTTACTATGCCAATTTTTTTTTTTTCATAATGAGCTGTCACAGTTTGAAGTGTATTTTTTTCTGTTTGTTTTGTCATATATCATCTAAAGCAATATTAACATTACATTCCTGCATAAATTACTGCAAAACATTTTTTTCTCATTCGCTTTCCTGTGTACATATATTTCTACCCCTTCCTTATGGTTCCTCATTTTTGTACATGCTTTAACACTTCGTTGTATAACACCCTCGGGTTTCGTAAGGACTTCTGAACAAATATATGAATTGCCTTCCTTTTCTTTCTTTACGGTGCATCATATGAAACTGAAGTAAGCCAACTATGCCTTATCTTCTACCTTACTTAGTGTTGCCGACATAAATCCAATATCCTTACCTCCAGCACTTTCTAGTTACACTACTGTATACTTATGTGAATACCTATACCACAATGCCAAAAGACTCTTTTAACTTGTTCTGACTTCTAACCTGTCCTTGTAAAAATTCCTAGTTCGCCTGACACTGTCAAGTGACAATGCGAAGTGACACTGCCAAATGGCACTGTAAAGTGATAAAAAAACTCCCAAGTGACAATTTAATTAGTTATTCTTATGTAACCCTATGTAATGCTTTGAGAGAAGTTGAGACCAATGGTAGAAGGAATTTGAAAAATGCAGCAGATAAGAGAAAAAAACGTATAATAATCACGGATTTAAATAGGACAACATAGGGCTAAAGAATGCACACGTTTTCAATATTAGCATCTTCAGTTCAGGTCGTATTGGCATAATTTTGATTTGAATACATAGATCAAAGCCAACATTATCTCCAGCGACCACATTCATTGCAACATGACGTGATTAACTCGAGCAATTGCACGTACAAGTCGTTTTACTAAAGAATTTGATGTCGCTTTTCAATCTGTGAGTCCTGTATGTACATTGGAGACAACACAAATTTCCTTGCTACTGAAACAAATGGCAACGTCCTGCATGATTCGTCACAAGTTGTGAAAGCAATTCTTTCGAGCCCGTGTACTCATTATTCTGCTGATCACATTCCCTCATCCGTGATAACTCTGAGTTGCAGTAAGCCATGGGCTATTCAAGGAGTGTGGTGCCAGTTACACTCGAAGTTTGATAGAACAAATATGAATATAACAAAATATCCTTTATAACAAACTAAAGGAATGATCTTGCAATAGTTGTATTGTTAGTAATAGACCTTTATAACGAATTTTCAGATACAACAAACTTATTTTCGTGCAAAAAACAACTTTGTTACAATGACGTTTCAGTCTACGACCAGTTAATGTCAGCACAGACAATGATGATGCAACCTTTTTATACTAATTTCTTCTCGCGGCCAATGCTTACCGTATGGGTTCTTGGCGACTGTTCCCTGGAGTGTCTCCAATGGTTCGGATTCGCCCTCATCGTTGACGGCAACAACCCTGAAGAGGTACTCCTTGTTGGGCGTCAGGCCAGTGACCTCAATTTCTGGCTTGTCTGTCTTGCCAACGCGGGTCCAACGACCAGTTTCCTTGTCCAATTTTTCAACTTCGTAATGGTGCAGTGGACAGCCCCCGTCATCCTTTGGTTTGTTCCACTTGAGCTTGCAGCCCTCCTTGTGGACATCCTTGACCTCCAGTGGTCCTTCGGGCTTCGCTGGTTTGCCTTTGGTAAGAGAAAATTGCAATTCGCAAGTACTGCTTAGAGATATTCTATTAAATATGCCTTGGTTCTCCACAAACCCATTGGTATTAAAAAAGACAGAGAAAGTGTGATAAAATAGTTCAATTGGCTTAGGCTAGATTCATTGATTGCAGTTCACATACTGCAAATTTGAATTTGTGACATGAAAAACCTGATCACTCTGCAAATGAAGTAATAGTCCTAGGTTTTTCCCATTCAAACATACATACCCATCTGATTGTGTTAACACCCAATGTAACAATAATTTCTTTTTTACAAAGAAATTTTTTTGTTTTCCGCTACTGTATTTCTACAAAACCCAAGGACACTTGCTATTCTAAGGGCTGGCTACGTAGAATATCATGCATATTGCCTCTCAAAGGTGAGCCATTCTGAACTAAACGGAGAAGCCAACCTCGAAATAAAGTGAATATTGAACAACACTGACTGAACTGAGTTAAAACAAACAGAGACACTCACCAAGTATAGTAATGTCGATTGAAACAGAGTCCTTTCCATTCCTGTTGGTCGCAGTGATGGTGTATTTGCCAGACTGCTTGCGTAGAGCCTTGACTATACCAAAGGTGGAATGGTAGTCCTTGTTGTCAATGGTAGTGTTCTCGTCAGGGCTGAGTTTCTGCAGACCCTCGCCAAACGTCCAGACAACCTCTGGTGGCGGCTCACCGATGATGTCAACCTCATAGGTGTAAGACCTTCCCACCTTCAAGATGACGTTCTTGAGGTTGGTGCGGTCAATGCGAGGTTTCACTGGAGAGATGAAAAAGAATTAAAAAAGAAGCCATTAATGTTCATTTGTGCAAACTCCAGTAAGCAAACAATGCATGACAAACTTGAAAACGACGAATGAACATCTGCCCTTTGTAAAAGCCTACATCTTAATATTTCTGTTTTAGTTGTTAAATAATGTAGGTAACCACCCCACTATACCTCGCTAGCAGCTTTTTACGTGCAAGCGCCATTTTCTTCACCTCATCAGCATAACGGGCTTAATCATTCAAGTGAAACACTTCACCATTGGGCAGTGATCTTCTCTCCAGAAATGCACCAGCTTATGGTAACCACCATGCTTATACCCGAGATTATGGTGTCAGCTAAAAATGATCTAAATTGCGACAGCACTATTCCTAACGGTTTTTGCCTAGACGCACACTGTCAGCTTGCTGGTTAGCATGCTTTAGTGGTTTCAGTATAGCTGCATGAACCAACAGTGTAATTATGCATTGGACAATCTTATCGGGATAAAGTTTAGTTGCGAGCCAGCGCTGCAGCCTCTCTCTTCTATTCTCGCCCTCTTTTTTGTCGCGCTAGCATTTGTTCAAGATGGAAGCAAACAAACTCGCCCAATTGACTCTTCTGATGAACAATCTTGTGCTTTTGCATTCATGGCACTTTCTAAGAGTACTAAATAATAAACTCCTGCTTTTCTTTTTCCCCTGCTTAAGCTTATCAGCAGAAGCCTCATTATATAACAAAACTGTTATATAATGAGATCTGACCCTGCACTAATTCTCAACATAACTACAATTGAACAGTACATCTGCACAGCACGGCTTTTCATACATGCACGGCAGGGCTGGACACTCACAGTTGCGGTGCTTAACAATGTGGTTCTCAGTGGGCTCGCTGGGCTCTCCCACACCGGCCTTGTTGACGGCTCGTACCCGGAACTGCATGACCGAGTTCTCCTTGAGGCCATCCACGGTGGCCTCGCACTTGTCGCCGGGCGTCTTGAGGGCCTCCACCCAGTCCGAGCTGTGCTTCTCTTTCTTCTCCACAATGTATTGCAGGATGGGGCGCCCGCCATCATTCTCTGGCTTGTCCCACTTGAGGTCAACCTTCGTGTTGTCGTAGTCCACAATCTCTGGCTTGCTTGGCTTGCCAGGTTCGTCTGAAAAGGCGGACAAGTATTGCTATCAGCAGAGGAACTCGTATAATAGAAGATGCTACGTGATGCCAGCTAGCAAAAAGAGAACGTTCCACATACCCCTGCTTCCTGGGTGAATAGCTTACAAAATGGGATACAATTCCTTACCGTAGGGGTTCTTGGCCACGATGTCCTCTCCGGTCTCCAGAGGTTCCGATTCGCCCTCCTTGTTGACAGCTTTGACTCGGAACTTGTACTTCTTGCCCTTCTGAAGGCCATCAATGCGAGCCTTGGTTTCCTTGGGGCCAACCTCTGCGGCCGGTACCCAGCGTCCGGTGTCTGTGTCCATCTTCTCCAAAACGTAGCCCTTCAGCTCCTGGCCGCCCGTGTCGGGAGGTGGTTTCCAAGAGAGTTCCACGTGATCCGCTCGGACTTTCTCCGGTTTCAGCGGACCTCCGGGCATGGCAGGTTTGTCTGCAGCATAACGCAACAAGCAGCTTGTTATCAAACTTCTTGCATACATTGCATAACTAGACGTTCCTTGCTAATCAGAGTCATGTGGGTTTGAGCTAATTCCTGTCGAAAGTGCCTATCGAATGCTTCAAAATGGTACTAAAAGCAAGTAATAAAGCCACCACAGGTTACATATGTTTTCCACTTTATGACAAAGCATGACGAGTGCAGTAGTATTTGAGATCAACATTGTCACGGATAACCCAAGATGAACAGAAGACACACATTTGCCTAAATGGCAGCCTGCTGAAATACAAAATTTCAGGTTGATAGATCAGCTCAATAAAATGAAAAAAAAAAATACTGTTCCTGTTTTGTGCAGCACTAGTCTTATAAATTGGGGAAGAAAAGGCAGTTTAGGACTCATTATAGCGCACTATTGGTTTACGTGTGAAAGTGGTAATGTTCAAACTCAAGCAATATAAGTCATTTGTCCAACACAGTAAAATTAACACTATCATATTTTCAAACGAAATAGTCATCCTTCATTGTTATGTATTTGCTTAAAAAAAGCCTTAGCTAGGGTGCACTTTTTTCGTTTTCTCCTTTCTATTTCAGTGAATTGTGCTGCAGTCATTAAAGCATGCAGCTCAATCACATAGGTATAGGAAGACTAAGTGGTTGCTTTGACAAAGCTTTGCTAGATGATGAATGTCACAATATCTGGGTAGAAAACATTGCATACCTAAAACAACAACATCTGCCTCAGAGAAGACTGATCCACTGCTGTTTGTCAACTTGAGTGTGTATCGACCACTGTCAGCCCTCACGGCGTTCTTTGTTATGAAGGTCGTAGAAGTGTCCTTAACTTCAATGGTTGTCCTATAAAACAGAAGCCACAAAGATAAGATCAGCAATGCTTAGTGCTAACAGTGCACTGAGCAAAATTATGTGACACCTGTAAATTATGGCAAAGTGCCCTTTGGTATCACAAAATATACATGCCTGCAGGTACATACTATACGAATCTATACAAAATATCCAAATTTAACTGCTTACGTGAAAAACACACAAAAGCCAATCATCAAGCAAACAAATAAAGTTTTTATGTTTAAACAATATTTTGGCAGGAAAACTAAACAGGCCAGTATCGCTACATGTCTTATCATGTACCTGTGACAGATTCCATTGCAGTTGTTAGTCACAGTTTTGCCCCATGTGGGCTAGTTTGTAGGTGAAGCTACTGTACTTATGTGTGAGTGATTCTAAAACTTTTCGACTCTGTATGTATATGCAGCACTTATCCTTAAAAAAAAAAAAGAATTGAATGACAGCCTCACATTCCAAAGGAGTATAATAAAACCAACCAAAATTTACAGGGATACTTTGCAACTTTTAGCCTCTAGAAACGAATTTCCAGCTCTTCCAAAGACACAGGCTTCTGCATATTTTAGGAGAGTACTTGCCTGTCAGTGGCTTTGAGCTGCGTGCTGTTGCGTTCCCACACAACCTCTGGTGGAGGTTCACCTTTGAACTCGATCTCATACTTGATCGTAGCACCTCGTTTGATAGTCAGGTTCTTCAATCCATCACCCACAATAAATGGCTTCACTGTGTAGTTAAAAGAAATACACAACTCCCAGTGAAAAGTTTAAAAAGAAGCCATTAAAGGTGATAGAACAATGTGCTCAGCACTAAAGTGATCTATTTATGAATTATAAACTCGAGATATCAACCCATCACATAAGAAATTACACACGATTGAATGTGCAAATGTGCAGCAATGCTTTTTCAGAGATTTTTAAGCACACATTCTATAAGACACACACTATAAACATAGCATGTTTGAAAGAATACATGTTTGCAAATCCAGGCACAACAAGAACGTTGCAGCTTTTCATGGTAAAGAAATTAATGATCACCATTCCACAAGAGTTAATTAAAATTGCAAAATCAAACTGAAATATAAAGCAAATCATATGGTGAATAAATTGAAAGGAACAGAAAACACATCCCAAAGGTCTCAAATCCATTCTCGCTAAATAAACGTGCATGCTATATTTGCACCATATTTATTTCCTAACCAGCACTGCAACTGGTCATAGAAGTTGGACATGAAGCATCTAACAAGAGTATGATCCTGTTCACTTCAACTGAAGTTTTATAATATTCACTGGGAAAAAATGCAGCTTACATTTGAAATGAAGTGAGCAACTAAAGCCGGATTAAAAACAATCAGGTGCTCTGAATATAAGTACCTCTTGGCTGCTTTATATTTTTCTTTGTTATACATAATTAGGGCAGTTATGAGAAAACAATAAGGCTATTGAGCAATATTTATACATACTTTGCACACCAGCAAGAAATATTTAAGAAACTATCTTACTCATTTGAATTTTCTAACAAACTGCCACTATGTCTCTGTCATTTAATTGCATTTTTGTGTTTTAGGTAATTATATTAGTGGTAGTGAATCGATACAGATATTTAACATCAGGTAATGATTTGTGTTGCTTGTTGTTACTCTACGTGTTTAAATGTTTTTCATTAGCTAGCATTACCACTCACCCATTTTCTTGCATATTATGATCAACTTGATTTATATTCTTATTATTTCATTGTTTGTACTTTTGCTTTCTTCCTTTAGGTGTGCTATTTTTGCAACCAACCCTGGCAGTTTTCACAAAACTCTAGGACCTCCTGGTATGATGCTCGGGCCATGAAACTTGAACATGGCTTTTCTAAAAAAGCCTGACTAGCAGCAAGACAGCGTTGCTGCCTCAGTAAAAAATTATCACCTGAATGTTGGCAAAGGCAAATTGTGGAGAATGAAATTTATTGGGCACCACAAGGTCTGCTCTCCCTTGTAGTTGTAGTGATGAATGGTTTTAATGTTTACTCCATAAGGTGGGGTTGTATTTCTTACCAAACCTCGGCTTGCAGATAATTGGCTTTGTCGGGTCGCTGGGTTCACCGGGTCCGGCCTTGTTAACAGCGCGTACACGAAATTCGTACTGTACGCCTTCTTTCAAGTCGGACACTCTGCCTTGAGTTTTGTCAGCTGGAATATTCTGTGAGATGTAAATTAAAATGAAGTCAGGATTTCTGATCATTTCAAAATGAAAGAAGGGCACATCCTAAAGAGATGACACATTCATTTATTCCAGCAATAAAAACTTGATAAGAACAAAAAAATAAACGTAACTGAACGATGAACACAGTTGGCACACCTACTATAAACTAAAAGAAGCTAATTTTTTGCTACAAATATAGGTTATCGAAGTTGGGGCTAGGCAGGACTTCTCATCATGTGAAAAAATTCGCCAAGTTTGACAAAATAAATGAAGGAAAGGAATAAAAACAAGCAAGCAAACAATGCAAAAATTCTTTTCTTTTTGTAACGCCCCTGCTAGCGACAAACACGTAGTGCTTCATCCAGCAAATATTTCCTGAGATTATTTACTTTCACTCATTCAAGACATGCAAAAAATTCTGAAAGAACAAAGCTCAGAATGTCTTTGGGTGTTTTTATCAACCATACACACACTCACATTTGTATGTTCTTATTAGAGACACAATTTTACAAAAAACAATATCTTTAAACCCTATTACACAGTTTACAGCAATCCAAACATCTCGCAAGTGCTACATCGCAAGAACTCCGAACTAAATCAACTGTAATAGCAAAGAAAAGCAAGCATAGCAAAAATCTACAGAGAGTGACTATAATGACAACACGTTCTAGCTCCAAGATGATGTTCTGATGTGCTTGAGAAGAAACACAATTCTACGCAGCAGTATGAACTTACAGCACAAGGAACCCAGTCCCTGGAGAACTTGTCCTTGTATTCAATGACGTATCCTTCGATGGGTGCACCACCATCTTTTTCGGGCTTCTCCCATTTGAGATCCACCCTGTCTGCATCCCAGTCAGTAACCTCAACATTTCCAGGCTTGGAGGGTTCAGTCTAAAAGCAAACAGGAAAGCGAATGAGATATTTTTCTCTAAGCTCTGATGCATTAGAGGGGTCCTGAACCATACCTGAGACTTAGTGAAGAAAAAAAAAAGCATTTTACAAACAGCGATACACTGCTCTTGACAGCTCAGCCAAATTTTGTAGTCTTGCATAGCATGTGAGTTTACAAGCGGAGTGCGAATTTCGCCACTTTGTCAAGGCACCCTTTCTGCATACAAAGGCCTGGCCTGTACTCAGCCATTTGAAGCTGTCGGTGGGGACTCTGTCTCATCATTGAGCGTATTGAGGCTATGGCCCGATGCTGAGATACATCAAGAGTGGCATTTGGATCAGACATCCTTCTAGTGGTGTTGCGCATTTCATGCTACTTATCTTGGAGTCTATGTTGCCTCCTGACAAGTCTCGGTTTCTTGAGGTATGTCACAAAGCACCGCACGCCGGTCATTAACTGCAGCCCATTAGCCAACGTACTCTCTGAATAAAGAGAAAATTTTCTCCCCATTCTCGACGTGGCCTGACATGTTCAGCATTTGCTCCGGCGTTGTATAGCTTTGGTCTATGCCAGACGGTTTATCTGGCCAGCGATACCCCACTTCTAGCCCCAGAGTGCCACCATGTGCTTTCACGACACTCTATAGTTGATAAAATTACACAGTAGCAACACTAGCCCACACTGCAATTGCACTAGTGGGGAGTGAGCATACTTCACAATGCACATGAAAGCTTATGAAGTACACTGATATAGCTTCTCACTACTCTGTCTTCTCCCCTATGTAGATTCCATCCAGTATGCTCATTAGGACAAGGGTAGGGAGGAGATAAGGTGCCTAAAGTGTGCAACGAACCTCTTAACTACACCCACATTTTAAAGATATTTACAGCAATCAATTCACGAGTCAATAAATTTCGATATTGAGATAATTTTATGATTACTTGAAAAGGTGTTTCAGGACCCCTTTTGGTAGCAGAAGCAGTACAAAACAAAGCACACGTAGCAATGTAAGTATTTTCTAATTAAGGTGAGTGTTATCTTATCAAAGTGCTGTTATTCTGTGAACAATGAGGTTTATGTGGGGTAAAACAAATATTGTTTCATCAATAATAAAAGTGCATGATGTGCATAATTATGACTGACAAGTCTTTCATATATGCACGTTTATGTCATTACTGGACAGGGCTGACTCATGCTGAATAGCAGCAGTCAGTGATCCATTGTTTTTTTTTTTTTTCCTTGTCTCACGAGCTTATGCTGAGAAGCAAGCACTGATGTGAATCATGGACTGTTGGGTAGGATGAAGTTGGGTGAACCGCAGTGATGATGTAGGTGCCTAGGAGGCTGGCAGGTTCGGTCTCGTGGTTGTCTGGAAGGTTCGACAGCTGTGATTTGGCAAGGTGTCTGAGACATTTGTCGGGAGTGATCTGGTAGGTTTCGAAGGTCTGGCAGTGGCGATATTGAACTTCATCTTTGTATTCGCTTTAAAAAAGTAGAGTGCATCTGGAGGAAGCATTTTGTATGGAGCTCGGTGAAGTAAAAAAATTGGCTTGCGTGTGATCTTGTGGATGTCTGGGAGATGTGGAAGGCATGACATGGTGAGCATCTGTGATTTTCTTTGCCAGCTGTGATCTGGCAAAGTGTGACTTTGAAGGTTTAGGATTCGTGAAATGTCTTTGCTAGATAGAATTCCGAACAACTGTGCTGTAGTTTCATTGACAGCTTCATTTCTTGCAGCTATCGCATTGATAACTCCAACTAGAGCACTCTGCAGACTCTAAGCAGCACATATTTGTACAAACTCAGGCAAGAGACATGAGTGCCACATATTTGCTCAAGAGCCTGATGTTCATACGGGCCTGAGTAGTGAGGCCTTTTGGCGGCAATTTTCAGAATATGGAGAACCACTATTGTCAAGGCAAAATGTCATGTTTTCGCTGTATTTTCGATGTTCTTGTTCAGGCCAATTATATTGTGTTTGCAGCCAAAAGCTACCTTCCAGTTTGAGTTCTTCGAGTCGTACATGTTGGAAATGCCGCTGCATTTCTGTTGTGTTCGCTGTGTTCTTGTACAGGAGAGTGTCGTGTGTTTGCAGCTGAGCAGCTTCTTGCAGTATTGTGTCTTCACACGTGTAAGACTGTGAACCAAGCTCTATCAAACTCACCATACGGATCCTTTGCCAACGTTGTTCTGTCAGCATTGAGCGGCTCTGATGCGCCCTTTTTGTTCACAGCGCGCACCCTAAACTTGTACTCCTTCTTAGGTGTGAGGTCCGTAATATCTGCGTGAGTGTCCTCAGTAGTGAGGACTTCGGTCCAGCCTCCTCTGACACCAAGGTCCTGCCTTTCCACCACATAATGCTGCAGTGGGACACCACCGGTGTCCTTTGGTGGCTTCCATTTGAGCTTGCAGCGATCCCTGTAGATGTCGTAGACCTCGAGGGGACCCTCGGGTGGCTGGGGCACGTCTGGAGATCAAGAACGCCACATGAGATATGCTCGGTTATCACAGAAATGCACTCCTCCAGTCCCTTCAGAAGAAGAGTGTGTAAAAAAAAATGCATGTACACATGCACACTGCTATGCGTGCACGAACCATAGCAAAATTCTATTAGAAATCCATATTACTGTTATCATTGTTTTATTGACGTTCATTCCCAGCTGCAACTAGCACCAAGTCGCACGAACATTTACAAATGGCAACCAAAAATCAACTCGTAGGCGACCGATACTCATACCTGCTAATGTGAGCTCTACATAGAAGTGTGTTTCATTGGGCTATTTGGTCAAACATGGTAAAAGGTAAAAACAGCGTAAACTATGAAAAAGATGAAATACGAAAAAATAACAGGATGAGTGCTGACTAACAACCGTCACCAGCTCTGAGACTAAAGCATTAGCTTTTCAACTAAAGTAGCCATTTGTGATCATTTGCAACAAGCTGCTTTATGAATAACTTGGTTGCACAACCAGTAGTAGTTACAGGTGTGAATGAGTTTTTAGACTTATTAGTGCTGTCTTGGTTTTGTAGAAGTTTACACAGACTGAATAACTTCAAATTAGTATGGTACAGCAACTATTTATAGCTAATAAGAACACATTGAACTTAAACAAGGTCGGGCCCATGCATATCACTGTGGCATGCTTAATGCAAGCTTTAGTGTCCTGGTACACCTGTGCACTGGCTAGAGAGGCATACCTAACGCCTTCATACTGGCGTTAGCATTAGTAGACCACAACTAATACAGACATGTCTTGTCCCATTAGTCTAATAAGAAAACAATAACATAAGTGACCATAATCATACAGACAATCAATTCTTTTCATTAGAGTTAAGGGGGCTTCTTGCTGTTCTTAAGAGGCGTAACGCACAGTGCTGTTGAAGTGTTATACTTCTCTCAAAAGTCCATGATGCCTCCATATTTTATTGGCATGCTCCTATTTTTTCACCTGTGTTGATGTTTTGAGGTTGACTTGAAAAACGGTGATATCAAGTTGCAAACAGCAGTGTATAGGACACAAAAAATAGTTTTTTTACTAAACACCATGCTTGCATCTGCACAAATGCGTAATTACACTTTAGCCCTCCAGCTGGATTCTTGTACTCACCCAGAATGTTGATGTTGAGTGGGAGCTTTGCTTCTCCTTGAGAGTTACTCAGAGAAAACTCATAGGGACCAGAAGTGTCCCTAACAGGCTTCCTGAAGGTGACAAGCACTACATCGTTCTTCACGACAACATCAACCTCCTTGGTGCTAACTGGCTGTCCGTTGCGTAGTAACTTGCCAACAACGTCTGATGTCCTCACACCAGTCACTAGAAAAAAGAAACAAGAGGTGCGAAACGGAGCTTTACTGCCGCAGCTTTTCATATTTCAGTCATTCACTTTCACCTAGATGCCATGACAGCAAAAGGATGCACGAGAGACATTGAAGTGTCGAAACAAGCCTTACCGCTGTATGGGATCTCGATAGTCAGTGGCTTTCCAGTGTCTCCAGGTATAGTCCGTCTTGTCCAGCTTGATGACAGGAGCTTTTTCAGCTGAAAACAGAGAATACGAAGACCCACATTTGTGATAAAGCAGTAAAAATGCTCCTGTTTTTGTTATTACATGTTCCTGACCAGAGAAATGACATTCTCATAATGTAGAAACTGAAAGAATGCCACCCATAAGCACAGACTCACCTTCAGTCACGCTTAGCTTGCAGGCACACTTGAGGTCCTTGCACTCAATAGAATATTCACCCGTATCATCAAGTTCACATTTGTTAATGATCAGTTGATGGCGACCATCTTCAAGCTGCTTAATGGTTATCCTACAAGACAGGAACGAAAAATTAGCAACGAAAAATTATGTACTAACGACTGGTGCTAATTGATGATGACAAAAATTAATGCCATTCACTAGTGTTCTGATTCCTGTCCCCATGGTATATAAGGAAGTATTGCATCATACTAAACATGAACATCTTTCGAGGTGTGCTAGGAGTGTTTAAAGTCATTCAGAAGCAAAAGGACCGAAGCAGTTTTACAGAGGCCCAAAAATACAAGGAACAGTTTAGACTACTGGCAGCAAGGTATCATCACTAGTACCGATGCTTGCCATCTGTACTGATAAATTTAGATGGGATACCCATTGCACCACACAACACTTACTTTGCCAGCCTCTGCTGTACAGCATTTGTAGTGACAGGAACGTGAAGATATTGAACAATATCAACAACTTGCCGATACAAACTTGTATCTACTTCAGAATGCAACTTTCAATTCTATTGTACTTGATTCATGAGCACAAAACAGGACTAAGCGTAGATTTACAATTAAAGTTTGTTGAAAAACAAGCTCCTGCTTTTGTGACCAATATGCATCATTTTATTTTGAGCAGTAAGATATTAAACGTCCAATAATAAAGCTCTAAACTAATGCTTTTGAGAAACAGCAAATGTTGTAGGCATTACAGAAAAGCTTCAATATGGTAGACCTGCATGGTCTGGTTTTATAGTTGTGTGCGCTTTATAATGAGGGGATACAGGAAGTAGTTAGAGTGGAAGTGTTCAGTGTAGCATATATTAACATCTAGAAAGTGGCTTTATAATGAGGAGATACAAGAAATAATTAGTGTGGAAGTGTTCAGTGTTGCATCTGTTAACATCTCGAAAAATGTGGCTGTCAACCTAAGATGTGGCAACATGATCTCCAAGATATTAATGTTGAGAAGCTAGGGAAGGAGTGGGCCAAGCCAGTGATGTGATAGAAGTGAAATGAACTGTATACCAAAGAGTGCATTCGCTAGGTTGTTCATAAAGTACCGGAATGATCTCACCTTTCACTCGGCTTGATTTCCTCGCCGTTCTTGAACCACTTGAGGGGAGCATACCTGTCCAAAAGATCAACCTCAAGGATGGCTTGCTCCCGCTCTAGAGCATCCACATCCTTTAGCTTCTTATTGAATTTGTTGGCCGCTACAAGCAAAAGATGAAAAAGTGTGAGGCAAAAAAATCAAAGCATATCCACGGAGTGATTGATGATGGGTGGGGCGAAGCGCTGAAGGGTTTCTATCGCTAAACCGTGAACCATCTGCGAATATCGCCTACTACATCAAAGACGTGTCAAACACTGTACATATCTATACAACAACTTTGATTATTTGTAAGTGGTAGCTATACGTCGCTTCCGTTCCCCCTTCACTATAATGGCTTTATTGTCGATTAAGTGGTGGATCGATGATGGGGCGTAGTGGGATGTTTGCAAGGATGAAGTAGTAGGCAGTTGGCAAAGGTGGAACTATAGGCGGTCCCGTACATACATACAAGAGATGGACAGACCCACGCCTTTAGGAGCTTTGCCCCTAGAAAAATGACATCCGACTTACACCAACTGTCTCATAAACAGAGCTATGTTTTTTTCCACTAAAGGTCAATGAAGGTCATTAGAAAAGTATTGAAGAGTCATAGAACAAAAACGGAATACGGTGTCACTGTATCTCATACACCACACTAAATAAAGTGTCGCTTACAAATGAGAGTGTCAAACACATTTGGTTGATAGTCAGTGTCGTGGTTTGTGTTCTTTCTTCGTCCAGTCTTTTTATCAATGTTTTTACAGGAAATCATGAGCCCACCATCCCGAATCCGTACACCACTGCAGTTCACGAAAAAACTACTTCTCCACTTACGTTCCTACTAGTAGTTCTCCACTTGTCTCGTCCGAGTTGGTTTTGCAGACATATTGGCCTTCATCCGTGATCTTTGCTTTTTTTATGTGAATGCGGCGTTTACGACCTTCTGCCGCCACTTCATAGCTGCATTAGATTGAGATGCATGCTATATCACTCAATGTGAAAGGTAGTCACGCTTGGATTAATTTATAAAGAGGAAATAATGATAATGGCAGAGCCTCTTTTGTACTTCATAAGGGTCAATCACAAGACAAAATAGTAACACGTAATGAAAAAGAGTGCAATTAGGACAGTGACATGAAAACAAGGATAATGACACAGGCACTCAATAAAAGCTAGTTATTTATTAAGATAAATTAATGAATACAAGTGTGAGAAAGAGCCAGACAAGTGAACAAAAAAAGTGTAATTAAAGCTTAACAATTATTAGCAAACATATCAAGAAACAATATGCAGTTCCTAGGAAAGAAAACTTGTCATCAAGTAAAACTGACTGCTAGACCTAGCTAACATAGAATATGCCTTTCTTTTTTTTTTTCATATAGAATGCCCCAATTGTTGGAAGCAAAGTGTGATTATGATTGATTGATTATTGACTATAACAAGTTTTTTGAGGTCCTGCAAAATGCACACTTGCGTGATTATGGTGCTTAGACCAAATGGTTGTGTGGTGACAATCAAACTTACAAGCTGCATCGCAGTCAGTGATTAATAAGCACTCGTGCTTCCTTAGGCACAGCAGGCATATATAAAAAATCATTGGATACAATGAATTACCACATGTACCAATCCACGGGACTTAGTGATGGACAATACAAATATATTGTCTCACAGCTATTACAAAGTAAAGAATAAAAATTCATAATGAATATTGGATATAGCAAAGCTATGTCTCTTTCAGGTACCACAAAGTTATAAAGATGTAAATACTGGTAGCTTGTCTTGATGCAAAGCAGAATAGCATGCCGCAAGAAAAGTGCTTACTGCTTGTCACCCTTGATCTCCTTGCCATCCTTGAACCATTGCACTGGGGCCTCCCACTCGTCCACTTCGCATTCAAGAGTGACAGATTCATCCTCGAAGATCTTGAAGCTTTTCAGGCCCTTCATGAACTGGAACTTTTGTTCTGCGAGTAGGACAACAGCTCAAATTAAACGAACTTGCTGCCTTCTGAGGACATAGAAAAGGCACCATTGTAGCAGTGGGCCCCTGCTGCTTGGCTGTCTTGTGAATCTTACAGTTGTTAAGTATGACAGCAATATTTGGCACAGTAATCACACAAAGCAGTGCGTGGTTCGTGTCCAAATGTGGTCAGTAACATTATTAAAGGCACAACTGATACAAGACCGTCAAGTGTGTTGTTCCTTTGGTTTATATAAATGGTAATTGACAAAAAGGAGTAACACGTCTCACTTTTTATGAAGACAGCAGGTCGGATATAATCCAGTCTGGTTGGAGAATAACATGGATGAAGAAAAATAGCAGTGACCAAAGTAAATATGTATTCGTAAAAAAGACGATACAACCCCCACATGAAGACCTTGTTCACAGTGAGAAAAAAAAAAGAGGCATCCAGTGCCCTTGCAAAACACGTGTTGATGGGACATGCAATAAATTGAAAGGGCGCTTCCGTAATGGCCACAGAAAATAAACTGTTTTCACAGCTTTACCTCATGATTTCAATAACTCAAACCACTGAACCCCATTAAGTAGTAGCAGTCCTCCCACCAATATATGCACACTGCTTGAAGCAGGTGATAGGATCACTTTATAACTAGGTGATAGTGCTATTCTTGCTTTATTGTGAACAAGACTCTCGTGCGGAAGCTGACACATCTTTTTTCTGAATATAGTTTTTACTTTGCTCAGCACTGTGTCTTTTTTTGTCTGTGTCCTCACCTTTTGTTTCAAATAAATGCCACCTTCAGCTGATATACGGTCAAACCTTTTTATAGGAGACTATGATTTAACAGACAAATGGATGTGAGAGACACTAGTGTGCCTTCGTTAAATTAGGTGTCGATAAAAAAATGCATGTGTGGTGCTCTGTTTATACGAGACACTTCATATAAAAGACAAGAATTTCTCACCAGTGCATCTCTTATAAAGGGGTTAACGGTAGTGCAAATATTTTGTATACTTGATTCTCGTGTCTTTCTTAAAGAGGAAATGAGACATCATCCCTATGTGTATTACCTGTAATGGTGACTTTGCTTGAGGTCTTCTCTTCCGAGTTGATCTTGCAGGTGTACAAACCGGTGTCTTCCAAAGTGCAGTTCTGAACACGCAGTATTTTCTTGCCAAATTGGTCCTGCTCAATAATGTACTTGTCGCTTGCCTGCGAAAAAATCACAGCGAATTATGCATTTCAAAGAAAACAACCAAATGATGCTCGCATTGAAGATCCGAATGTATTGTAGCTGACATACTGAGATTCAGAAGCTATAAATGATGCCATAGAACATGGAAGCATAGCATCATCTTTATTATTCGCTAGGCATGGTGTTACAATGTACTGATTTTTACGGCAGATTCATTACAATAGCAGGAAAAACTGTCTATCCCATATCGAAATGTCGTGCTTACAAGAATACATCCCTTCACATTCTAGAATTTAAAAAGTAGAACACTAAATGGTGTACTGATTTACAGCTAATTACAACTCACAAATGCTTAAAAACAATTTACTATGCCTGTTAAATGTCTACTGTATGCATGAAACTGATATAGTGACCTCACATCATTACCCCTTTGGTGTCTTCAGCAGCAGGACTGACAAGCTCCTCGTATTGTGAATTCTTATAGAAGAGAGCAGATTAGATTAGCCTATTGCTGTTTCTGTATATATTCTTGTATATGGGAAATCACCGTCTGCCCGAGGACTTAAGCAAGAACTAAAGTTAATACGGTTGGGAAGAACTCACAGCAATCTTCTTGTCATCCTTCAGCCATTGCACAGGGGCCTTGTGGCTGTTGGTGGTGCATTCCAGCACCAGCTCCTTGGTGGTATACTGCTGCGACTTGGACGGGCAGCTTCTTGACGAATTTGTACACGGGGTCCGGGTCTGACAGAAGCCACCGGCACAAAGGATCATTAGCACAATCATCGAGGAAAGTGCCGAACAGTTAAGTGTAAGACATGTTTCAAAAACCATAAATACTATATGTGAAATATATAAAAAATGTGACTAGATAAGTGCACAGTAGCAGTGGAAAGGCAAGGACTATGTTCACATGGCATTGTGAAATGAGAAAGCCCATGTAGAAATGCTTTAACACGATGGTAGAAGAAGATAAGAGCGTGGGTAATAGATTATAATATGGCACTAATTATTAAGTTTGTAATTGAATGAATTTCAGGTTCTTTTTCCATTCAAATAAACAGCAGTGATGCCTGCTACCGAAATGTCTCATGAAACATCAGAAATTCATTGCTGGAATGTGCATAATACGAAGGTGTTTAATACTAATTAAAACATGCATGCAGTCTAACAAGGCATGCCACCTTCACACAAGACTAGGCAACAAGGCTAGAGAACTTTCGGATACCGTATATCGTCGCGTCTTGATAACAGTGATATTCTCTTGGACACAAACACCAGCAAAATATAAAAGCAATGTGCAGCCGTACGCACCATCCACTTCCAGGAGTGCCTGGCAGCTGGTGTCAAGGCAAGTAAGGGTGTACCGCCCTCCGTCTTCCACTGTTGGGTTCATGACCTCAAGGACGTGAAGGTCACCCTGGCTAGTCATGTGGTACTTTTTGCCCATGAAGATCTCCTGGCGGTTGCGGAACCACTTGCCCTTCACACCGCTCTTTGAAAACACGGCCTGGAAGCGGGCTAGCTTGTCCCGACCTTCCTTAACATGCACATTCTCCAGTGGTTGAAGGAATGCGTCTGGTTTCTGCAGGGGTCAGACAGTGCGCAAGGCACTTTTAGAGAACGCCAGTGGACAAGACATTTGCTTACATGTAGCCCCAGTCCAATGTTACTCAATAATTACTTTTTAATAAAAAAGAAGCATGGTGTTCTGCTAAAGAATAAAAAAAAATTATAGCTAACATCATCTGCATTTAAGGCAAGTGCTCAATTACTGGCCAATGTGTTTCAGGCTGCTGTCATAAGGTACACTCATAGAACACATAAGCACTGATTTGTGCACAGTGAAAGTCTTGTAGAGCACTTTTCTTTAGTGTAGGTCTATAACGATCATAGCGAATGTATCCATCTGAGAGCCATTGTTTGAACTATATCCGTTGCTGATGTCAGCCTTCAATGCTGCCATCGTGACAAATACGTTGCCATAGTATGTTACTGTGCCGACATAGCACACTGGTTCTAAAACCATTCAGCTATTTGGGTAGCATATATTAGAATTACGAAATGGTTCGCTCTAATTGAGGAACGCATAATATTAGAAAAAAAAGCTTTGCGACATCAACAGCATGGTTTCATGGTTTTCCGATTTCATACAGTAAATATACATTGAAGCACTGATAGATTTCTCAAATAAGCAAGAAAAAAAATCATGAAAAAATACATGTTACAGGCAGGCTGACCAGGCACAATAAGGTAACATTAACAAATGACAAAGTGAATAGCATAACTTGGCCATGCTATTTTCTGGCTTTAGTGCAAGCAATCACACTGATACTCCACCAGAGCTGATCCTACTTAAACTGTCACATCAGAGGCTCACAGTTCATGCATGTTAGTCTTATGTTTGCAATAATGTTTCATGTCAGAGAAATACAACATACTAGTGACTGTAAAATGTGTACAAAACATAATATCAAAGAAGAAATGTAAGTTACTTTCATTATACATGCATACATAATGTGTACTTTGTGCAATGCAGTCTAATTCTTAAGAAAACGTTAGAGTACAGAATGCATGAAAATATTTCCTCCAGGAAGATGCACAAGTGCTCAATTCGGCAGCATGCGCAATGTGGCTTGCGGTACGAGGATGCCTATGCAGTTCGCCCACACGGGTTCAGCGAATGCTCAGGGCACTGTAAAAGTGAGAGCTGCACGCCAGTGCATTTTCTGAAGCACCTTACCACACTGCACTTTCTTGTGCGAAGCGTGTCTTTGCTACGGGTAATGCAGAAAATTCTGGATATTATTCGATTTCATTTTTAAAAGTCTTTCTGGCTCTGATACCTTTTGCAGATGGTTGAACACTAATAGGACAGAATGTAACCTAACCGCTAAGCCTGGTGTATCAGTGACCTGAACACTTAGTCGCACAGTAAACAGCTTTCAGCAAATTGAACAATAAAGGATCACGTAGTATCTTTTATCATGCAGTTAGCAATGCACAGCAAGCAGGCCAACAACAAAACAAAAACATGCAACGTGACACAGAACTACAGAACTACACCAGACAGTGAAAGCAGCTCAGCCATAAAAGAGACCGATGAGTAACAGAAATAGTTGGAGCTTAGTCACTGGAACAAACGTCCAATAAAACTGGTCAAGAAGGAAGACGTGGAAAGAGAGAGAGAGAGACGCAAGCGAGAACGAGACGACATCCTGCCAACATCTTTGCAAGCTGCACGAAAGAAAGAGCCCAGACACTAGAAAGACGCTACGAGACAAGCACATCATTCGAGCGGCCAACCTCGCTGCCTCGTCGCACTCTGTGCAGCGTGGGCCAGTCGGGAATGATGTCTGCAAGTGACTGACGCCTGCTTTCCCAGGGAGAGTGCAGGTCCAACGTCTGAGGTGACGTTGCGGAACCACAGTGGGAGACACGTGAGAGAACAGAGGGCGGGGCACACATACGATAAAACAAAAGACACGCACAGTACAATGGGACGAGACACACATACATTACAAAAAAGAAACTAACGGTTCATCTGTCGACCAAAGTTAACTTGATTGGAATGCTTGTATTTGAAAATATATGTATACTTTTAAAAGGATGCTAAAGCGAAGCAATTAGCTGGTTTAAAATGATAAATTATTCTCTGAAATCATCTCTGATGATGACAAATTCACTATCATAGGTTTATTAATAGAGTGTAGACAGTGCAGACCAAAATCTATAGTATACGAGAAAGATACACACACAATAGACCACTAACTTTCAACAATAATAAATTTTATCTTCTTTTCAGCAGTTTAAGTACACTTCATTGGTGCACATCTTAGCTGTGTACCGTCAATTATTTGCACTGTACAATCTACCATGATGCCTTACGAACATGCCTGGTCTTCAACCCTATAAATAAAGGAGATAATCGAGGCAAGTATTTCATATTTAAATTTTGTGCCGAAATATCTGCACGTCATGTTAGAAATTCTAAGTATTTTTGGTGTACATCAGATCAATGAATTTTCTTGAAAAATTGGTATGTTAAATCTATGGTCCCCTCAGAGGACAATGTTCCTTCACTTTTACGAATCAGCAACTACATGAAGCGCTAGCAGAGGTTATCGAAATCTAAAACATCATGATGATTGGTGCAGGAATTTCAAGCTGGCATCACCTCTCGCATTTTCTTTTTGCATGCTTTTTCGTTGACCGAGCATCTCCTCACAGCTAGCTTTGTGATGTTGGTATTGTCTAAAAGCAACTTACTAATATAATCAATATCCCTGTTTCTCAGATTTAGTGTCCCTTTAAGGATGTATATTCAATGTATTAGAAGTGTACAAGTTTACTTTGAAAAAAAAAAAAAGAAGAGAAACTATTTTGAATCGCTGACAGCAATGGTTACTGTGTACCCTAATTTGTCATTTAGCAAAATTACCCAAGTTTAATGACATACATAATTACTTGACATTTGCAACCAATTGCATAAATAAAAGGTCATGTAAATTGATAGCACCTTGCCCTATAGTATGCAATGGTTTGCAAAAAAAAAGTACAATAGTTTAATTATTGTAAAACATACAGTGGCATTTATGAAATTATAAGAGATAAAGCTTGTTAATGTTTCACCAGCTACTGATTGTGTACTTATTTGACTAACAATTAATTGTAGTATGTGGGATAACAAAAATAATGACAGACACAACAGACAGAACACAGAAGGACAATACAAGAACACTGTAGCACACCACATAGATGTAAACAGAAACAATACACGAACACATACTTTACTACATACACACTGAGACCACAGTTTACCACCAGTGCCCAAAGATAGTATGGAAGAAAGTTAAATTTGAGTGCGGTGCCAATATATTGAGATTTACAGTGCTCGATCAACTTATCCAGAGACTAGATTCCTTGAGTTGCCTTAATATTGATCAAACATATCAATCAAAAGATAAAACAAGAAAAAGGAGCATAAATTCGGCAACAGTGTGGTTAAAGATATCAACTCTATAACAGTCACTAAACACTGATGGCTAAGTGAAGTTAAGCTAGCAACACCCCAAAGCACAATTAAATAAAGAATAGCAGAAGTAAAAAGTGGACGAAAAAAAGAAGAATAAGGGAGAGGAAACGGCTGCTAATTTCGAGCACAAGATGTACAGGGCAGAGCCGCTAGGAGTTTGCAAACAAGGTAACAGAAGGAACTGAACATAAACAAGAAAAGACTGAAGAGACGGCAAGCAAAAAGAGAATGAGAGAGAAGATATGTTGGAGGTGGAAGCAAATAAAACGAAACTTGTGGAGCAGCAGTGGACTTAGCGAGAAAGAAGCGGCGCTTCAGGAAAACGTTTCAGAGAAGAGAAGCTATAAAGTTTGCTCGTCATATTGTTAGGCGTATCAAACCTCCATCTTCTCCTTTGGAACCTTGTGAAGAACTGGCCAATCGGGAATAATCTCTGCCAGTGATCGCCGGCGAAGTGTTGAATGAGGAATCATCAGCTCGTCCTCCTGTGTAGGAGTAGGGTATCCCAGCAATGGCGTCAAGCGGCACAGTGTCGTCTCTAAGGCTGAGGATTATTAGGCAAGTGTGGATGTGAGAATTGTAACCTCTGCTGAATCCTACCCAGAAAGGCCACATATCCATGTCAGGAAGCTCAACTTAATTGCGAGGCAGCTCCGAGAAAAACGATGAGAGCCTGGGACGCAGCCCCAAAAATCTGGCCCAAAAATGTGGAAGACAAAATGAAAAAGCGGGAATCGAAAACTGGATTGAAAAACTTGTTCGACAGCCCCTGAAAAATCTCAGTATCAAATTCAAAAAAGTAAAACGAAAAAACTGCAAGGTAACCGTGCAATGACGGATAAGTAGGAAGTGCACCATGTGACAAAAAATGTGACAGAAAAAAAAGACATAAAATCAACTTTCGAGGGTTCTGGACATTTCACAACACGCACGTGAAGTACAAACACATACACAAACATATAAACAGAGAAGTCATTGTTGGAATGAAAAAAGTAATAAATTTCCATGCAGAAAAAGCATGCAGAGAGGTAGAAAAAGGTCCGCAGACAAACACACAAACACGCAAAAAGTCTGCCAAAAAAATGAAAAATTGCATTCCCATAGATCCAAAACAAAATAAAAAATTGGGAAGAGTAAATGTGGCATAGAAAAGGTGACTACATATTGTTACAAACACTATTCGTTTTATGCTGCAGGATAATCTGTTGAATAATATAAAAAACTAACTGTTTGCAAGGCACAAGTCAGTATAAAGGCTACAATGCAATTTTATGCAACAAACATTTGAAACAAACAAAAGCTTTGTTTTTGTAAAGAGAAGTCTAAATCATGAAATGAGTGAAAGAGTGAAAAATATAACCACTGAAGTTCCAGTATTCAAGGAGTATTCTTAAAAAACAAATCTAATCATGTGCCTATGCATCAAATTAGATACTTGATTCACTGCATTTTCTAAATAAACATGTTAACAACTTGCAAGGATAAAGTGCTGTACTGCTTTATGGAAAACTACCACATGCAGATATAATGAGCAATGATATAGATGAAACCGTTGCAGTGAGAGACGTTACTACTTAAATGGTGAGAGCACAGCAAATTTTAAAATCTGCAGGGTAAGCCTGAAATCAGTGCAAACAATATTTTACCGGCTTGCGAAGGCCGATTTGCTCTTTCTCTTCTTCTCGTTGCTTGAGTTGCCAGTCGGGGTCATCTTTTCCCATACCCCATTTGGCATATTGTCTGCACACAAACAAACAGCAGCAAACAAATATTGAGTGTGCTAAGGCAATATATAGTCTAGTTTAACATGACAAGGAACAGCAGTCCTAGCTACAGGATGATAAAACTGTGTTGCCCTGTAGTGAAAAAAGACAACAACATTGCAAGTGCATTTGTCCGACAGAAAAGCTACAAACAGCATATCAACATGGCGTGAAGGCACTATATTGTACTATATATCAACAATGTCCCAAATATAACTTGTTTGTGCTTACCTGAAAGTAATCAAAATTGAAAAAAGACGACGCTTTTATGAGATATTATCTAACCCATCGAACAATAACCAAGAATGAGGAATCCGAAAAATAGATTCTGTGGATGCAAGCAGTAGCACAGTGGTTGCATGTAAGCTGTTAAAACTGAGTCTACTCATGGAGCTTACGCTTAACATAGTGAGGCTGCTTACAACAATCACGATTCCATGATTAAGTCAAGGCTCTTAGCATTTTCTATGAGTAAGCTGAGACAGCCACTGCACGATGCATTTTGACGAGCTCTTGGTCTAGAAGTACACACAGAGCAAAAACAGCAGATGGCAACAGGCAGCGTACCTTTATTTGCACTGTATTTGGCGTATTGTTATTGTACGTACACAAACATACACAAAAAAAAAGCCTACAACTTTTTCTCACTCAAGCTACTGATATAGTAAGGCAATTTTTAGTATAGTGGCTATGCGTTTGGCTATGTGTTACCACTTCAAAAAAATTATGAATATACAGTTGAACCATACGTAAAAGAGGCATGCTCCAGGAAGTAATTATTGCCTTTTATACAAGATGTCTCTCTTAAGCAGGATACTTCGTATGCATTTTCTTATCAACCCGTATTTTACTGTAGGCAAACTGGTGTCCCTCATACTCATTTGTCTGTTACATCAGTGTCTCTTATAAAGGGTTCAACTGTAGCCATAATAAAATTTGAAGAAATAATTAAGCAGTAGCATATGCACTTTCTAAGAGCACTTTGTTAAGGCACCAACTTGACTATCTGAGTTGTTCAAAAGTGCAATGTGAAGTGCCCTTAGAAGTCAGAAAAAGGGTTTACCGCACATGTCTACGAACAGCTTTGAAACTCGCTACTTTGAGAAATTTAAGAGAAAAGAAAAGTAAAGCTGCTACAGTGAATAAGTTGATCTGAACATGGAGCTTCCACAAGAACTATTAAATTGTGCTCAGCTGAAATGGAAAATATTAGAAAATAAAAAAAAATGCCCACCTGTGTTTGAGCATGGCACGGAAATCCATACCACTTTCATCTGAAACATACAAGTGCAAATATTTATATGGGGGCTAGTTTATGTAAAGATTCGTCACCTGTACATATTTTGTAACAGCTGCATAAAAAACGGCTTAACTGAAATATACGATATGGACAAAAATAACTGCAATAGAGTAAGTTTCAATGTCTTACAGAAGTAACAGCCAATATGTACATTTTGGCATAATTATCAAAAATTGTGGAGTGCATAGATTTTGGTGTGGGCCTTGTAAATTGTTTGAGTTTAGACAACCCTTGAGCTTTGCCTTCAACAGTAGAACATGATAGCCTAATCAAGTCTCCTGCACATAATCATCAACCATGCTGCAAGGAAAGGAAAGTTTGTGCACTAATATTGGCCTTTTAGGCTTGTGCGAATAGTGAATTTTCGGTTCGAAGCCAATTCGAAGCGAATAGTGATTTTGATCAAATAATTTCGAATGGTACGTATGACATATTAAAAAAAGGGAATATTTATCATGACCCAACTAACCTGCACAATATTTCTTTTGAATTGTAATAGGGGCTCTAAGCAGATGCCTTTTTTTTTCGTTCAAAGGAAGTCAAAACAACCTTGAGTGATACTTTCGGTAGAATGCGAGTGATAACCTGTAAGATACTTAATGTTATAAAATTTATTATACTTGGATCATATAAGCCATCATAACAAGCTTAACAAAATGAAGAATTGATTTGAGGGTAATATGTTCCTTTAAAGGGGCCCTACAACACTTTTTCAAGTATCCATGGAGCCAGTAAAAATGCTTGTTGCCTCGCAAACTTACTGCCGGAAAGTTTCTAGAATCAGTCCAGTACGAGCAAAGTCAACAAAAAATTTGTCCCGCATGCAATTGCATTTTCTCTTCTCGTCCCGATAAAATAGCGGAAGCTAAGCAGAGAGGAATGGCATGGCAAAAAAAAAAAAAAATACCCCACATGCACCTCGTGACCTTGAGCCCCTCTTTTTTTTTCCTTCATATACGCGGCTTTTCAGTGCGATCACGCACGTACCAGTCGAGCGCGCCATGCTGAAGTCAGCCAATGCCTGTGACCAGAGCCGTATATTCTTGCTTGGCTGTGACAAGTGATTTTTGAGCTTGTAGTGTAATTTGCCGAGAAAAGAAAGCAACTTTTAGCTTTGAAAATTTATTGTGAATTACAGGTCACGTGCTGCGCTACAATATTCGCCTCGCGTGTTTTCGGTAGGCTCAACTACAAATCGGCAGCGTTTTCTGACCATGTTCAGTAAGTGTTGCAGGGCCCCTTTAAATTTAAAGGAGGGCTTCACGGCAAAGCGAATGTTTACTGAGTGGGTGCTTTCACTGATTAGCATCTCTACATTGCAACGAAACCACTCTTACAGGCGGTGACATGCGGATTAATACACGCCTATTCGTTCATTGCGAATACTTCAAAAATATTCGATAATTTGAATTCGAATCGAAGCGAATTTGAATACTCAACTATTCGTTCGAATATTCGAAGCATTCAATTATTCGCACAAGCCTATGGCTTTTTCAAGCTATTCTAGAATGCCTACTGCAAGTACAGTTGCGGAGCGCTCACTACGCCATAGTTTTTCCTTTTGCAAACTAGCGAACTTAAGGGCACACAATGTGTCCTTGAGGTGAAGTGAAGACTGTGTAATGGGTGGGCAGCTTTGAAGCACCCACTTGTTGCACAATCATTGCCATGTTTCGACGCTTGCTTTGATTTTACGATTTCGCGACACAATATTACACCGATTAATGAAGCTCCCTCCACTACAGGGCATTCTTCTAGCGTTTTTTATGAAGAAGCTTTAAGCACTGGCTTGCCTACGTCGTAGAATGCTTCCCTCGCATAGGGCATAGGTTGGGTTCTCACTTGAACTGCAGATTTTTTTATCGTTTATGTATACTTGCATCTATCTCAAGTTCTCATTCAAGGACAACGCCAATTTTTCGCTCACAACCAACGAAGCTTATGGCATAATTTCTGCGAAGCAAGCTTTTTAATGCTGTCACGTTAAAATATGCAAGATCTACTAAACAATTCTTCACTAATTCAGATAGTGCATACTCAAAGCTTTTTAACGAAGGTAAACTGCACTGGGGATAATGGGAGTGTAAGTCTGGGCAATTGGCATTTGCAGGAATTTAGTTGTTAGATTAGGCAAACATGTGGTGAATGTACATTTCGTGTCAGAAAATTCAAAATTATTTAGGCAACTGAGGAATTATTGTGATTGCAAAGCAACACAGACTCCATGAATAATGTCATAGTGAAGGGCTCTGAAGCAATTTGTCCTTGTGGGCTCTTTCTCAATGCATAACCAAATCAGAACATGAGCACTTTCTCATTCCATTTTTACTGAAGTGCGGCTGCAGCAACTGAATCAATTACACGGCAGCCAACTAGCGTAGCCACTCAGCCAATACAGTGGCTATGTTTCAACAGTGCAAGTCACATAACCCCATGGAATGCTTCGGGAGATGCTTTTTGGTAAAGTTAAGTGAATTTCAAAGTTTTAATGTGCTTCCTTCAGAGGACACAAATTTTCACAGCAAATTTCTTTTTTTTTTCCAAAAAGTTTACGCATAGTGAAAGCAGGTTTCAGAAAGCAACAAGTGAATGGTTATCAATTAAAAGAAACTTCATGATGGAGTTACGACAACACATGAGGATAAAACTTGATGGTGTTTGTAATCACAGGAAATTAGTTGTGTGCAGTAGGGATGGGTGCCATGAGTTACAGCCAAACACACTTGGCTACTTGGTTGATGTGTGTTTCTCAACCCACTTGCCTTGTGGTGGCGGTGCAGGTTTCGGTGTTCTTGCTGCGCGCTTTGCTGGTTTCTGTGTCAGTGTGGCACCGAATTTCTGCTTAACGTCAGCAATGTTTGTGAGTGGTTGTATCTTTGGGACTGTCTTTTTTACTGTCTTTTGTGCCGCTGTGTTGTGAAGATGAAGTGGCAAAAGTTGTTTCAAACTATCACACAGAGAAACATACTTTGAAAGCACTGTAAAAAAAATCATAAGTGCACGCATCCACATGCAATCAGCAGTCATTGCTGAAACGTTTGTAGTCAAATGCTTATCACTTCACATTCCTAACGTGCTTCTTTGAGAAAGTGATTATGACTTAGGAAGTAAACAGCCTACAAGAGGCCATTTCATCAGAAATCAAAGAAGTTTATGTAATTTAAACTTTTACAAGTTTCTCTCTCAGTGCCACTTCAAAGGCAGCCTAACTGTATGTATCATCAGTTCCATATCCAATAATCCATATAATATTGAGTCAAAAAGTTTCATAAAAAACTTGACATGATCATATAAAATCACCTTGACTGTACATAAAACCTCATATGATTTAAATAAGGTGCAGCAATCATAAGATTTATACTTTTTGGAGAACTAAGGTTACATATTTGTTTGAGTACATTAGCATCCTATAAACAATAAAAAAAAGTGTACTTAAACAATATTTAGCTGGTGAATGTAAAATGTGAAATATCTGCTACTGTAGGGATCTGCATCATGACATGTAGAGCAGTACTTGCTTGTTAGAGCTGATCATAAACCAGCTGGAATGTTCATTACAACTATTCCAGGTACTACTAGTTAACACTAGCTATTACCTAGTTTCTGGCACATTTATTTAGCATTATTTTAAGTAAAAACGAAAATCATTTGAAGAAAACAATAATTTAGAATTTTTAAAGGTTTTTTTTGTGTGTTTTCAGATCATGCTAAAACATTTAAAAAAATCTGTCTTGTGTGTCTGAAATTGACTGCCCCATATTAAGTGTACAAAAACACAACTCAGTAAATTTTAGATGCACGAGTACCCCGAAACACCAGATACAGATATAACCAATAGTTGCTTATCATGAAAAAAATGAGTAATAGAGTCATAAATATATGTTTATAACAAATTTTCGCATATAACAAAGTTACTTTCATGTCAGACGTGACTGCTATATGAGGTTTGAGTGTATTTCCACCATACAACAAACTAGACAGGGTAAAGATTACAAGAATACCCGTACTATTTATGCAACATTCTGCTGGTATAATAATAAACAACCCAAATGTTTATTTTCGATAAATTTTCTTTTTCACAGACTTTGTACAAAATGCAAGCTCCTACAGTATTACATTAATCCCAACTATAATAAAATAAAGACAGTATGGCTCGAATGAGCTCACGTTTTTTTTGGAACTTGGTGATACAAATGCGCACAAGATGCCTCTTGTGTAGTAAAACATTTACTAAAAAGCATTAACCTTTTGTGCAAATGTGTGCATAGTGATACACAAGACATTTCGTACAATGAAATTCAAATAGGTGCATGTAACAGTGTTAGTTACACAAAAATAAAGTACAAAAAGAAATTGCCACTTGCAACTACAACACATTTTAATGTAGCTCACAACACTGATTTTCTGACTAGAGCTACATGAATGCATACATGGTCTCCTGTTGCCAATGGTAGGCTTCGCGACTGGAATATCTTGCACTGCAGCCTAAATGGCAGATCAGCCCAGCTAAAGTAATTTCAAGTTAAAAACAATCCACCCGTTTATTAAAATCTGCAGGTTCAAAAACTTTTCTTGCTTCACAACCCCCCTCAAGGATTTGCAATATTTTACCAGCTCTATAGAAAACTATAACACAGACAGAATACATGCTCAGAACCTTGCAGGCCCTCAGCTCAAAGGTTTCTCATGATTGACGCCCAGTTCATACCTTACTATGTGGTTTATTTTATACCATTTTCAGGTATTTCAGCCTTGCATATGTTGTGTATTGAGTATGTTTCTAATGGCATAATTATCATCACCATCATCATCAGCCTGACTACACCTATTGCAGAACAAAGGCCCCTCCCATGTTCCGCCAGTCAGCTCGGTCCTGTGCTTGCTGCTGCCACTTTATACCCGCAAACTTCCTAATCTCATCTGCCCACCTAACCTTCTGTCTCCCCCTAACCCGCTTGCCTTCTCTGGGAATTCAGTCAGTTATCTCTAATAACCAGCGCTTATCTTGCCTTCGCACTACGTGCCATACTCATGACCATTTCTTTTTCTTGATTTTGACTATGATGTCCTTAACACCTGCTTGTTCCCTGATACACTCTGCTCTTTTCTAGTCCCTTAGTATTATACCTATCATTTTTCTTTCCATTGCTGACTGAGTCGTCCTTTTGTGGCATCATACTATGTATTGAATTCTACATCAGTGCTCATATTTCCTGACTGGCAGAAGTGCTTAGGAATGTTGAACCGTAAAAAAAAAATGCCAGGCCTGCATTAAACACACAGCACAGTCACAGCAAAAGCTGGAGAGGGAAACTCTCTGGAGTCAGTCGTCAACTCTCTTAGGGTGACCATTGCAAGCACAGTTGCATGATACCCACAACACTATAAATATATTTTTTGAAAATTTCCAAATAGGGTAGTGGCCATGATGCCATGATCCAACATACTATAGAGAAGTGAGGAACACTCTATGCATCATTATGTGCACCTTGTTGATGCTGTGGCTGATGACAATGAAGGATTATAGCTGAGCTCTTTGTAAAACATGGCAAACTTTAAATCATCCACTGGTTATACAATTCACATTGTGTGATGCCTGGCTGTTATTCCACTCTTCTGCTATGCCATACTACATCTGCTAATAGAATTCCTTGGCCAACATGACGCCTGTATAGGGTATTTTAGCGATGTGAGTGTCAAGCAACAGTGTGGCACTATAGTAGAACACTCAACTTCCATCCAGAGGGACTGCGTTCAAATACAACCTGATACCGGATATATATATTTTTTATCATTGTGCGCTATAGCATTTACGAACACTGGTAATGACTGCCGCAGTGACGGACAACTATGCCACCGAAATTGGCTGTTGTGATCTCTCATGACAGCTTTTGCTGTGTAAAAAGAAAGAACGCTCGACTACTCACCGCTCACAAAGAGATTCATGGTGACAGAGTCCTCGCCGTGTTTGTTGTAGGCGACGACCTTATATTTGCCCTCATCAGTACTCTTGGCCTTGCGGATGCAGAAGCACACCGTGTTTGTCTCGCCATCGGTGATCACCTTGTAGCGACCTCCCTCATACACCTCGCTCACTCCCTTGTAGAAACGGAATTGAGGCACAGGGTTGCCCTCCACCTGAACTGACAGGTAGGCAGTACCACCTGCACAGATCATGAAACACGCCCCATGTAAATGGTTTGAAACAAAAGCAATGCAGCTACTGGCCCAGTCGGAAGTGCCACATGATGTCACCGGCCCTTTAAAGCCCTTATTGTCTTCTTTCCTGCATTAATGGATCACTAAAATGAAACAATACATTGACTTAGACTGTTAATTTATTTTCTAAAGCTCCTCTGAGTTTGAAATGAAGTTTAAAGTCTCACTTTAAAATTTCATGCAAAAGCACCTGTGCATAATTTAAAGCATTTAAAAGTGTCATAACTTTAAAGTCCTTCACCAGGTTTTGACCATACTGGCTTGAAAAATTTTCTGAAACTTGGTTTGTTAGGTTTCTGGCACCTTCAAAGCACACTTTACTTCACTTTCATCAAGAACTACTCATATGTAGGTATTAGTAGGGGGGTGTGAAAATCCATGAGACCACAGCAAGTTGGTGCAGCATCTTCAAAATGGCATCTCCACCTGCATTTGGTTTTCACATGTTTTATCATATTTTCCGGACTTCCAAGCATCTTCTCACCACAAGAGTGGTGTTTTTGGTATTGTGGGAAGGTAATCTACTAAAACAAGAAGGATAATTTCTCTCTTTGTGACCCTTTAAGACAGTCAGTCAAAAGTCAGTCGGCTTCAACAGACGAATTGTGATTATGGGGCAATCGCTAGCGTGTAGACATCTATGACAGCGTTCTAATTTTGCAGAAAGATTTTAAAGGTGCAATCTCAGAATATTCTGTCAGGGAAATTCAGATAAAGGTGACTTAATGAAGCCAGACTACACTTCATTTCTTCATGCTGCACAAAAGCACACACGCAACTTGCATTTTAAACTTATTTTCATAGCAAACAACATTTCTAATTCAACCCAGGACACGCTAAACCTTGTGGACACTGCAATTATAGAGACTACAATACATGCTTGGCAATGAAATGTAAACTTATCTCGCCTTAATCTGCCCATAGAAAGGGATCAAAAGCTCATTATTCTTGTTGGCTTTATTAGGTTAATCCATCCGTATGATATACGAACGACAGGCTGAAGATGAATGTGTGTGCTTTGAAGAGCAGCCTGCAGTTGTCCCTACATGTCATACAAAGCGGGAAACTTCAACGACAACAAAGCAGTAAAGCATTTAATAAGTTTCTTCAAGTTTTTCATGTTACCTTCAACCGCTGTGACATTCTCCTGGTAATCCACAATGTTCGGCGGTCCCTCTTCACTCTCGGGAATGGGCCGCAGAGGCGTTGAGGGTTTCTCAACCTTTTCTTGTAGCTCAGAAACACTACGAGAAACAGCAAAAATCAGATGTGATAAGCATTAAAAACTAATATGGCCAGTAGTTGTGAACAGATTCTAACCTGGCCCGTCGCATGTCGATACTGGAACGACGCCGCTGCCTAACTTCAACCATTTCACCCGGTCGAAGTTTCTTCATTTTGCCGGCCTCGTCGACCACCATTCCTTTCTGTCAACAGTGATGCAACACACGGTTAGATAGTGCGGGTTGCTTTGTACTTGCTTTGATTTTTGCCTTTCCAAATACAATCAGCTGTTACCTGCACGGGCAATAACCTATCTCTCTTTCTCCGACATGTTTATGAATTTTAACTGTCTCTCAATAGCTTCGAAAATTGTCACGGATGATGAAAGACAAGTCTACCTAGAGGGAAACAAGACTATCGAATCAATTAGCTTATATTGAGTACAAAATATACAGCATTTATATACTAAATGGCAAAGCTGTGAAACGCTTAATAATAATAAGCATAATTTCTGACAGCACAAAATAAATGAAAATGTGAAAGAAGTGTTTTCGTTCAATTGGCATTACGAGAAACTATTCATCAGTATTAACTATCTCAACTTCAGTGCTCGCTAATAATAAGAACCGCATCCATCACCACACATTGATAGAAGAGGCAAGCACAAAAAGTGACAATTCACTTGTCTAGGTTCCTGCCTCCTGGCCCATGTTACCAAAATCTGAATTTGGAAGCAAATTTACAACCTACCCTTAAGGAGCAAACTACTACTCCTATCTTTTTACAGTACCTGAAGCAACTAAGAGAACACAAGTGGGGAAAGATGGCACCTGTGCATACGAAGAAATGGAGACATAAAACAGTTCAGGAAAAAGCTTTCAAAAGCCAGAGCAGTAGCAGAGAAAGCAGAAACGACGAAGGCTGCCTCGTGCATCCCGCAGCCTTGGGAGTGCATGCAGCAAGCAGGCAAGCATTTGTGACACAGGAAAACAGAGATTCAAGGCATTCGACAACAGCATACAGTAGAGAGATAAGTGTGAAGAGCGTTGGTGCCCCGAGAACACCACAGCAAAGAATGAAATGACGCATGGATTTGTGATGCAAGGGATCGACCTTGAAGCCAGAAGTGCTCAGTTGTGACCTGAAACTTCAGAGGGTCTTCAGGTTCCGGACGATGCATGGGACGGACAGCTGACAAAGCATTGTTGAATAAGGGAAAAAGATAGGACAGAGAGGTGAGAAAATGAACAGGGGAAAAAAAAGTACAGCAATAGCAGTGAGAACATGTCACAGTGGGGTTGCAACAAGTACAAAGAAATAATAACAGCAATACAGTACAGAAAGTGAACAGCACATGAGTTTAATAATGAATCGTAGCCACAAAAAAAAAGAAGAGAAATTCATTTCGTTCCCACTTGATTATGTAGATGTCATGTCATGACGCTGGGTGCATGTGAGAACAGTAGACGTGTAAGTTCAAGATGTAAGAAGTGAAATGAAAGAACTAAATGGTCTAACAACAGAGAATTAATACAGCACAGGACATCACATACAGGCACATTGCCATACATATACGGAGTGTATTAGTGTAGTAAAACACAGTGTTTGGCAAGTGGGTATGCATGGCACATTGTAGTCTGAACATGGCACAGTGTTAGCTGTGATGATTTAATTAAAGTGTTGTGCAAATCGTTGCTAGGTAGTTACAGTAGGCTTGCGATGATTCAAACTGAATTTGTATGTAGGCAAAAATGAATTTCGCTTGATCAAGAAGGAAGCACTTTTGTTCGAAGTGTCTTTATGTTCGTGAAACTGACCCACCACCCCCATGCTATGTATGATAAATATGCTACTAAAATAACCAGCTGTTAATTTAACGAACACAAGTCTACTTTTCAAAAGCCAATTTTACTGACTTTCCTCAGTTGCCACTGTCAATCAGTTCAAGCCTCAACATTGCGAACTGCTTTCTTGTTTTATATGTTGATACATTTTAAATGAACTAACTCAAGATGCATCTTTATTTGCTCTGATTTCTGAAGTTTTCCACAGGATGTGTTAACTTTGAGAGGGAAGCTCTGAGAGTCATATAAAGTCAAGCGCAGGGACTGTTGAATAGATTAACTATTTGTTGTTTATACAGTCAAAGAGAGAGAATATTCAAAAACTTTCTTTAGTATCGCTATCTGTAATCTGCCAATACACTAAGCACAGAACGAAATCTTTTTGCTTATGCTTTGCGTGTGTGTGTCTATTTACATCTGTTACACACAAGTAGAGGTTACAGCATTCTATGCATAGATGCAAGATAAAAAATTGCCTCTATTCTCTGGCACAATAAAAGTGTACATACTAGGTAAGGTAACTCAAATAAACATCTGTGAGTCTGGATAGTTTGAATAAACGCCAGCCTACTGTACACATGAGACAAGTCTTAGAGTCAAAAAGACAGTTATCAACCCTTCCCATTTGGCCTGGTCAGTTGTATTTCACACATAGATGTGGATCAAGTGGAACTGTCAAAAGCGAAAATTCATGCTTCAATGTAACAAGGCTCCATTGCATACAAACGAGTGCATGAACGAATTGCTTTATAAATTGCATCTTTTAAGATGTGACTGAAGCAAAAGCAAAAGTTTGTGCCGCATGTTATCTTGCAAGAGCTGGACAAAGCCCACAAAGCTATGAGGCTAATGACGGAAGCTGCCAACTGGAAAGCTGCGAGTGCTGGTGCAATGTAATACAAAGCCCTAAGCACAACAAAATGCAAGAAAGACTGGCAAAGACAGCTGTAAGAAAGCAGCTTGGCATTGTGATAGCTTCGAGTAAACCATTAAAGGCTACCCCCCCCCCAAAAATGTCAAAAGAGAAGGTGTTGAAAAAATGCCAAAAATGTGGCTAAAATACAAGACTGTAGTGCCTACAAAATGCTAGGCAGGTGCGGCACACGTGGCATCCACAGCGCAAATGGCATTTGCTGCAATTTGAGATGAAAAAAACCATTAGCTATAACACAGCATCTGTGCTCTTTGTGTGCTATGGTTGTGCAGGGTAGAAGCTTTAGCAGTGGAAAGAAGTTGCAATGAGATATGTTGCCGGCAGGATACACAGTGGTCCTGGGAAGCTGCAAGCAAGTCTGTGACGAAGTGTCCGGAGTATGAAGCGAGACATCAGAAAGCAGGAGCAGTGGAAAGCCATTCAGAAACGCTGGATTTGGATGTCAATTTGCAGGTGGGTAACCACAGTTTCGTGCAAACTCATGACTGATAAGGTGACAGCTTAACAAGTTGTTTTTGTCAATGGCCTTATGAGCAGCATGGCAAGAATGTAACGTGAGCTTAAACTGTCAAGGGGGCCTAGAGCTGGAACCGATGCCGTATGGTGGTACTCTAAGCTGTATTTAATGCAGTCATAGCAGCAGGTAGCTCATTCATAGCGCCGAAGTGTCTGATTCTGTACTTAATTGCAAAATCATATTCTAAGCACTAGTATAAAGCATAAGCTACGACGCGAGGCTCAATGTTTGGTTAAGTACTTGCTGCTGATGATGCAAGTAGTATGAGGTTTGTCACCTTACCAGCAAGCAATGGAAACACATGCCGCATTTTCTTCTGGGATACAGCTGCTTGGGATGTGACAAGAGAGAAGAAGTAATAGAGTGCAAGCAGCTCTGGCTGCACTGCCAACAACGACCAGGCCAAAAAAAAAAAAAAAAGCGGACAACACCGAGAAAAGACACTACAGGGTTAAAGCCAGGCACTGTGTCCCGCATCAAACCAACCTCGTCGGCTGTGATGATGACAGAGCCTCGGCGTGAACCGGCAGGCGAGCCACCAGGAGATACAGGCTCAAGCGTGCCACCAGGCCCAACAGCCAACGATTCTTTTCGATTCGGTTCAGGCGTGGGTTCTTTGACGATAGGCACCACTCGCTTCGGCGGCGCTTCTTCTGGTTCCTGGACCGCAATCTCTGGAACAGACTCCTTCTTCTTTGGCTTTGGAGCTTCAGCAGGTTTAGCTGGCACACCATTTGCGACCGGACTCGGCTGACAAATACATGAGAGTCTGTTTTGAGGCATTGCTCCCCTACTGAGAGTGAAAGTACAAATTTTCACAGACAGTGTGCCTACAGTGAAGTTTGAGGTGAGGATTCGGCGAGATGCTACATCGGTGCTTGGACACCCTGAAAGAAACATCCTAGAGCAAAGATGTATGGACCTAGAAGAGAGAAGAAAGTTAGACATATCGCGCAGCATGCAAGCGGGCGGCTTCAAAATGAAGGCATCGGCAAGCTTGATGCCATGTTTGCCAAGACTGTGATGCAGCTTGCTAAAAACCGCATCTTGATGTAGGATTCAGCCAGGCACAGCATCGGAGCTCATAAAGCAGTTAGGGCTGGGGATAAAAAAAAAAAGAAAACATGGCTGCTGGGGCGAAAATAAATTGGCAAAGGCAACAGTGAAAACTCAGCATTGCTGATGTGTTGTTTTGCATGACACCGCTTCAGCATGCTTTTTTGAGCAAAATACAAACTTTTCACTGTGGCCTAGCCATGTGCATTGAACAGCGGCAGCAGCAATAGCGTTGCAGCAGCTGCTTGAAGGACAAACCCAATTCACGCTGGTCTCGACAGCGTACCTCGAGCATCTTTTCAGCATCTTCTACGGTCATGACGACTCCCTGGACTGTGACAGTCGCCGTTTGCGGCAGATTCACAAGTTCTGCTGGAATATGCCCTGGCTCGGCTGCGACGCACACGGAGCTCCGTCGCCCGCGCGGTGATGGTGGCGGTTCTGCGGCCTTTTCAGGAGAACCGGCCCGTTTTATTGATCGCATTTTAGGTTTGGGCTTTGGGGCCTCCTCTTTGGGCTCTTCTTCATCTTTGCCTTTCTTGACGCTCCTTTTCTTTTTGGGTTTCTTGGATGCTTCAGTGTCGTCAACCATGATCACTGGCACTGAAGACTTCCGAGCTGGTGGAGACTCCACACTTTCTAAGGGCACAGGCTCATATCCCTCCTCCTTAAACTTGTACACCAGAGGTTCGCCGAAGTCCCGTTCTTCGTCTTCTCCTTCTGGTTGGCCTTGAAGCTGAAAACCCATCACCGTCCTTGGGGACTTTGATCGTGGGGACTGCGAAGGTGACGAGGCGACAGACTCATTGTCGGACGGCACTTCGGGGGCTAGGTTCAGAGGTGGCGGAATCTTGTCTTTCTTTTTAGGAGCAGCTGGTGGAGGTGTAGGAGGAATAATCTGCTCTGGTGCAGGCATGGTGGGTGATTTAGGACTTTCGTCATTTTGGAGGGGTTGGATCTTGTCACTGGGTCGTCTCTTGCTGATGGACGGTCGACGCTCTTCCACGGGCGATGGTTCGCGAATAATTTCATCTTTTATTGACTCCGTGACTTCACCATTTTGCTGGCGGTCGAGACTCGTTCTGCGCTCTGGTAGCGCCTTTTTGTCGGCTTCGAGCTTCGATGGCTGCAAAGCAATGCACCTTTCAACCACAGCACAACGATAACCGGAGGACTCTGTGGAAGCTCCGTACCTGTGCCGATGCCTAGTTTGCTCAGAGACAAAGAAAATGTCAGTGGAGCACACAGCGCACAACATGATACATATAAAAATAAAAAATGCATCCATTTAAGTGGAAGATTTTCAATTATTTTGTTATGGTAGTTCTTTTAGGACAAACATTCAGAAACGTCAAAATCTTGTGCAGTTACACTTAAACTAATGTGCACTTGGCATACTACTACAAAACAAATCTAATCTAACAAGATCACCAACTAGCATACTTAAAAAAAACGAAAGTGTATCAGCTTTTAACACTGCTACAAAATAGGACACAGAACAATTCGGCAAGAAATAGTGAAACATCCAAGGTGAATCTCTACACACACACACACGAGACATACACACACACATACACTCAGACACAATGGCTATGTTCCTACGGGCAGCACTCCAGAATGTTTAGGTAGAGCGCATCACTAAAATGCGTGGTGCGTCCTGATGTCAAGACCATTGCAGTAAAAACTAAACTATGGTTATAGTGTAAAACTATATACTGTGTCATTAGGGTAACTATATTGCTTTAACATACGTTTTTGGATCCATAAAGTCAGCTTGACATGCTGATTGAAGTTGTGTAGCTAACGAAAATTAAGGTGTCACAATTACTACAGAAGTACTGCGAGGATGTCTGTGATACTTCTCATAAGCAGCCTTTCTTATTCTTTTGATGATGATGAGGATTTGATGGTCCTTCTGATGGCACTAGGGCCAGCTCTGGCCAAAAGGCACCTAGACCATGATAATAAGTTGCTCATGCACAGTCGGCCAAATCTATAGCTGTCGTGCATAAGTGGCAGTTTTTTCTGTGTACCTTTGCTATATGACTGAATTAAGTTTCAGAAAAGGTGAAGACAAGTGTACGCCTACAAAGCACACGTCAACGAAGCAGTTTTTTGTAAATTCGTTCTATAATATGGTGCTGACTGACAAAGAAGTGGTCGCTGCACACAATAGTTAAAGTTTTGGCTGACTTTACATGCAATACAGTTGGCACATGTAGTGCAGACACAACCTGGCTCTAAGATACCTAAAAACCATTAATAAAAGGAAACTGGACCCTTTACCCATGAGTGGACACAACGCATTGAAATTATCAGGTGTATCATTGCTACGAAGTTTTTGTGATCAAGCTCTGGCCAAGTGGCCTGACAGACTTGGTTTCAGTAATTCTAAAAGTCACATCGATTTTGCCTTCCACTGACACACCACATTCTTGGCTGAACTATAGAGAAAATAAATTTTTAAAAAGTTGCAATCGTTTAAAAATTCCAACAAAGAATCTGATTCCGGCCTTTAGCTCCCTGCCATGTCTTTCAAGAGAGGTTATCGAAAAATCACGGCTTGTGAGAAACCACAGAATCAGGCCTGGATAAAATAGCACAAGAAATTAAGCAAGATCATCATACAAATGTCGTGTCTCTGCACATATAAAAATATTTAAACCTATGTTCCCACTTGTTTGGATTGCCTATTCTTCAGCAGCTATGGCTCTACACCTCTCCTGCCGCTTGCACTCTGTCATTTGCCGTACTAAACTTTAGCGTAAGAAATTTCTGCGGCTTTACCATCAACATTCCACCGTGCTGCCTCATCACTTTCCTACAATGCTCATGATGCACACCGTCATACAGCTAACCCTCAATGACGTGCCACATGCCACGTAGTACGAGAACACCATCAATAAAATTAAGCTGTACCTTATCGATCGAGGGCTTCCTCTCAGTGGTCTCAGGCTTCAGCTCGTCGGGCTTCTTCTCTGCTGCCTTTTTCTCGGCGGGCTTCTTAGCCTCGACCTTTTTCTCCTCAACTTTCTTGACTTCAGCTTTCTCCTCGATCTTCACTTCCTCTACCTTCTTCTTCTCTTCCACTTTCTTCTTTTCCTCAACCTTTTTCTCTTCAACCTTCTTTGGCTCAGGCTTCTTCTCTTCTGGCTTCTTCTCCTCAACCTTCTTTTCTTCGGGTTTCTTTTCTTCTGGCTTCTTTTTTGGAGCATCTGAAACAGTTTCAGGTAACAACAATGCTTAGATGCAAATCACTTAGAGAATGCGACACTGATTACACAAAACATTAGCTATTTTAGCGTTTCTTCTTTACTGTAGAATTATAATTTTTATATTATTTATTTTGACCACAATACAAGCCACCAAGATGCTGTAAAAAGCCATATCAGTAACGCTCTATAGTGATGCCATATCTAACCAAAGTTCTGCATTACAGGGGAAACTGCTCTTCAAAATTTTTTTAATTCAGGATAGATTTTGATGAAAATTGCTGAGTTATATATATTTGTGAGCTGGATTCAAATTTTCAATTATTTAATAATACATCACCTAGATCTCAACACATGAAATATTTTTTGTACTACCCTATATATCGAAATAATGTTCTTGTAAACTGCAAGAAAATTGTTAAGCAAATTGACACATCACAATAATCTGGACTAGTAGCTGTATGAAGTAGGACAAGCACGGATGTTCTGAACTGATGCGAACAAAAGTTATAGTTTGTTGAACTCTTGTGAGCAAGTCAATGTCAAGCTGGGATTTTGCTAAAAAAATTGTTCAACATATGATAACTTTTGGTCAAATGAGTTTAAAACATCCGTTCTTGTTCTAAATCATACAGTTATGATTCCAGAATATTGTGATATGCCAAGTTACTTTGTGACTGTCTCAGTTTAAGAGATATCTTCCCAAAAAAGGCACATCAAATGTTTCATATTTTAATAGCTATATACACTAAAATCTCCTTACAATGAAGTCTCATCTTGCACAATAATAACTTCACTACCATATCTGAACATTTGTTAGGAACATTCATTCATAACACTGTATCCAATACTATGCTTCATCTACTTTGTTATAACCAATAATTTGTTATGGTTTGAGTGCATTACACATTTTTCATACCCCTGATTCTATTCTGAAAGCAAGACAAAAATTTATCTTTCGGTATTAAATGTGTGTCTCTTGCAAAGAGAGAGGCAAGACAGATGCCAACCTGTGACAATGAGCTCAGCCGAAGATTCCTCCTTGCCAAACTCGTTCGTGAACTCGACTGTGTAGTTTCCAGCCATGTCCTTGGTAGCTGAGGAGAAGACAAGCTTCGCCGTGGAACCATCAAAGGTGATTCGCGTGCTGGTTGTTTCCCGGACGACCCTCTTGTTCCTGGGAAAAGGGGAGCAGTAAAAAAAAAATTTGCAATAGGTCTTTGCTATAATTTTATAATTTGAAAACACAGCTGAAGCACTAATAATCTCTGTCTATTAGCAGCACTGTTAGTACTAAGTATACATCGGGGTCTGCGTGTCAGCTTTGTCATATAATGAAGCTTCGACGACTTGTGCATATTTATAGTGCAATCGCATTTTTGTACATAAGCGCTTTTCAGTGCGATTGTGTGATGACAAAAGCACAGTACAGGAATAAAGCTGTGGACATGACAATATTGGGGGCACCATGCAACTCCCAGTGAGCCACCATGATTAGTAAGCCAAGTAGAAGACAGTAATAGTAATACCTCACTCAGATTCTTTATCACACATCATTTTTTTTTACAGGCAAGTTACTTGGCTAATAACAACTGCTTAAATAAAAACATATGAGAAAATTGCATTACCTGTCACAGAAGCTAATCAAACACAGTAACCAAGAACACCTCTATCCTGCAAGACATGTAGGTGCTGACACTGAAAAATGTTGTAACTACGGTTGAGTGCCCAACAAATGTAGAACCATTGTCAGTACTGATTGAACTGTTTGCACTGAATTTATAAGCAATTCTTTTTTTTTCCAGATCTCTGATTTTTAAAATAAGACGTTGCTATAGGCAGATAAGCAAGGCACACTTGAACAAACGAAAGACCACAGAAGATCAGTCAGCAATTAAGTGTAGCTATGTGTGGCTATTCAACAAGCTGTTTTTGTACACCTTCTTTAATCTCAAGAGTGCAACATATCTTGGCTACGTCTTTCCTGCTCCCGCTTGAAGAACAAACTTACATGGTATATTATTTGCCAGTAATATTTAATTGTATTACACCCTGGTTCAAGGTTCCTAAAGCAGAAAAGCCAATAAGCAGCTTTTAAACTTGCACCTTCGGAAGCCCCCAGTTACTTTGTGGCATATTAAGATAAAAGATGAAAAAAGAAGCAAACGAACCAAATGAGACATTTTATAGATTCTTGTGTAGTTAGCAGTCAATGACTATGCAAGAAAGGTCATTGGAGAATATCAAAAGACACAGTTAAAAACTCACTTCATCCAGACAACCGTGACCTTGGTGACAGATTCAACACGGCAGACAAATTCACAAGTCTTGCCTTCTTCAACAGTCTGAAACAAACAAGCGAAAAGAGACATTTATCAATTAGGTGTAAGTCACACAAACAACGAGGTACCGCACAGGCTATAGCACTTGAACCTACCTGAGAAGCCAACATTTGCACAATCTTTGGCTTCTCCCCCTTGGGCTTTCTGCAAGAGCACGTTCAAGAGCACGTTCAGTACTTCATCAGAGTCAGCTTCATTTTAATACAGCCACATAATCAAGCCAAAGTTTGTGAATTTGGATTAAATCGAATAAAATTTGCAACAAGAGAAACTCACGGCTCCTCCTTTTTCTCGGGTTCTTTCTTTTCAGGCTCTTTCTTCTCCTCTGAAATAAAAAAAATACATCACAAAACTCCTCACAAGGCAATACTCAAAGATATACTACAGGGGTGTTATGGTCAGTAATAAATCTTGAGAGCTCGAATCAGACAAGCACGAGGAACATAGTATGCACACATGTGCTTCGTCCTCCTTCTTTCCGACTCATCCCAGTGCTTTAAATTTGTTACTACACTTCACCAAGGCTGAACGTCTATACTGCGTATTCTACTCTGTCCCTTTGTGAGGCATAAAGTTAAAACAGACATTACTGATGGTTACCAGGCGAATCCCTGATGAGACACTCAGAAAATGCATACACATGAGGGTGTATTTGCAATAGAATTGAACTACACATGCCACTACACATTACAACTAGTGTTGTAATTTCGTTAAATTTGAGAATGTCAGTATTTATTTTACCATTTTTTTTTCTTTACTTGTTCCAGATCTCTGTCTCGCTTTGTCCCCCTGTTATTATCCCTACTGTGATTGACAATGCATATAAATAAAAATTAAATAAACACTGCGACAACTCTTCTCACCTTCGAGGTCGACAGCAACAGTCTGAGAAGCAGCCTCGCCCTTGACGTTCTTGGCGACCAGCTTGTAAACGCCCTTGTCTTGAACGGCCGGTTTGTCGATTTCGAGCGCCACGGCGAACTCTCCCTGAGACACCTGGCGGATGTGCACCTGGTGGCGAGTGTCCTCGCGCACCTGGGTGTTCTCCTTGAACCAGACCACCTCTGGCTTGTTCGTTGACTGCACGTGACACTCGATGACGATCGTCTTGTGCAGCTCCCGCCTGACCACTTTGGGCCGCTCCTTGATTACAGGTGCCACTGTGAGGCACATGGAAGAACACAGGCATAAGATAAAGTGTGAGTTACTATACGAGCTTGTGCTCCTCATGCTAAGTGCGAAGAGAAATGGCTTGAACTCCTCTGTTCGTTTCAGCTCATGAAAACGTACTGCATAAAAAAATTACAAGGTGTGGCATTACAGCAGACTCTCTGATGAACAGAAATCTCTTAAATTGAACTACTGCCTTTGACATGATTGGTTTCATTCTTGGACTCTGCACCTCTGTTCATCTCTCAGTAAACGGAAGCCTTGTAAAATAGAACATATTTTTCTGGTCCCAACAAAGTCTACTTATGTTGGTACTACCTACACCTTATCAGTTAAGGAGACAGACTGAAGTGTGAGGAATGTGAAATTTAGAGGGATACAGAATACATCTCCCGAGTCTATCCACGATATGCTCCTTATGTATATGTACCTAATCAAATCAAATCTTCCTTTCCACCATGCATATATTCAAAAAGCGAGGGCAACAAATAAAAGCTGCTGATAGGTGACTTGACAGCCATGTGTATAGCTGATGTTTAATAAAAAATTGATCAATTGAACAAAAAGGTAATCACTGATACAATTTTTGTTGAAATTTATTCATAAACTATTGGTGCTTGAAAAAAGATGGCGAGATAACTATTATTGCTTTTACAATCATTTATTGCAACCTTGTTTAAATCCTTGTCATCAGTGAGAGTATCTAGACACTTTCATCACATTTTTGCACAATGGTGAACTGAATATGAGACTGTGATGAGTGAGTTCTTAAGTGACTGATGTTTATTCAGAACCATTTTCGATCCCACCATTAACACCTCTCTCCCTTCATTCACTCCCATTCCTTTTGCCCAACACTTTAGTAGCAGCTAAGAACATCAATTCTGGTCAACCCCTAAACATTTATACCACACTTCTAAACGAGTTTGTAATAGTTTCACCAAAACGAAGTTCCTATGGAAGAGCTAATGAGCATAACAAAAGGTGATTATTGAAAACATCCCGATGAAGCTTACACTCAATGTTGAGGGTCAGGTTTGCATTGCTCTCGCCCGCTTCGTTCTTAACGTTGCACTTGTAGATGCCAGCATCCGAAAACTCGGGATCCTAGAACATAACGCAAAGGATCATTAGATCAACCGACAAATAGTTCTGAAGGACATATACAGCGTACATTAAGTTTCAAGAAGTAACAAAGCCAAGAAAAAAGGTGTACCAATTCTCAAAGCCTGATAGTGAGAGACAACTATACAAAAAGAAAATAATAAAGGTCATTTTATTTTTTTCATAAGTGTAAATATGACTAGTATATCACTTAAACCTCAATTTAGCAAAGTGCAAGCCTTTTAAAAAGCGGCTGCAAATAAAAAATTCTACAACAGGCTGTACAATATTTGAGTGCTGATCCTATTTTTTTTTTTCAATGCCCTCTACATCTGCATGTAAACTGTTCGTGTTTCTTCAACTGTCCATGCCTGGGAAGTGATTGTCTTGTCGCTCCTTTGCCAAATAAAAATAATAAATATGTATTTAAAAAGTTTTAATTTCTGCATATATCAGTGTGTGCACATCTAGCAAAGCGAAAGACGAGTGTTCCCTTAACACCCTTTTCCAGGCAGTAGCAAGCCCTCCGAGACTGAAAGGTGTTTAGGAACACTTCGATGCACTGCAGAGCTTGCACAAGCCGCTGCACTCACCCGAAGTTCCAGCCGAATGTGGTACACATCTTTGTCCTGCTTGATGGTCTGCGTGATGCGCTTGTTGTCGGCGACAGAGACGCCCTCCTTCATCCACGTGATGGTTGGCTTGGGGTCAGCACGCACCTTGCACTCCATGATGATCAGCTTGCCTTCGTCCTCGGCTGTGATCTGTGGTTTCTCCACGAATGATGGTGCCACTCCAGTTGGTGCAGCAGCACCTGAGATGACATTGATTCATTTATTGATTGACTGACCGATCGATCGATTCATCAACTGATCGAACGATTGACTGATAGTTTGATGCCAGCAGCAGTCATGTCTGTTTACATATTTTGAAAGTTCACTGGGAACAATTGTTATAGTGACCTAGTGTTGCACCTAGCCTGTGAGGCTTAGGCACCACAACAGGTGGTGCTTAATAGGTTTTGATCCCCTGTATTAAAGCGTAATGCCTTCAAGTTGTTTAATTTCAGTCCTAGAAGAGTGCAATGGGCATACTCTCCTTTTGAATTTTATTAAGGAACTTTCCAAATCATCTTTCATGACTGCAAGATACATACATAGCTTATTGGGCAACTTAATAACTAAATATTTGAAGGAATGAAGCATACTGCTAATAAATTAGGAATGAATATGACATGGTATCATAATATATAGAAGCAAATGCATATTTCCTTGTAATAAAGTGTAATTGTTTAAAAAATAGCAATATTTTTAAAGGAACCAGAGCAGAATGAACAATGTTCCAGTAAAAACGATATACATTTGACATATAATGCTGGTTTAAATGCAACCTCAAAGCAGCCTTAAAATCTCTTTCAATTTTTCACATGACTTACCAGCAATGTTGAGGTTGAGATTAGCATTGATCTCTCCATCTTCATTTCTAATGTTGCACTTGTATGGACCTCCGTCTTCCTTTCCAGGTCCCTAGTTTACGAAAAAAAGAACATTCTCTAGCTTTCCATTTAGAGAAAAATGCAGCAATCATGTACTCAGAAACGTTCAATGTAAGTGTTATAGTATAAATTAAGCTTGTGTTATACAGTAAATTCAATTTTTATGCGAGATTTATATGTGCTCTTGCTTCTCACTACACAGCTCTCATGCTACAAGTAAGGATAGGATGTTACACAATTAAATTTATCACAGTTTTCATAAAGTGTTCCCAGAGGAAACTGCAAAACTATTAGTACACAGGAAAATTTTTTTGAGTAGGCAGATGTTTTTTTTACTGCTTGCCGAAGCTGGTATAAGTTTGATATATTCGAAAATGCATTATAGAAATACACTCGCAAAACTATAACAAGACTATATTTCATTTACTTCTTTATAACCAATATTTCATTATATCTGGGTTCAATATATCGAGGTTTAAGTGCACAACTTTACCACTGCTCGGATCAGTTTTGTAACTGCCATGTGTTCTAACAGAAATCTCGTTTGTATGCAAAGAAAGTTGAGTTACTTGTTCTTGGTTTTCTTGTCTTGAATCATCAAAAAGTAAAATGAAAAAGGGCCGTCATTGTCTCAATTCCTGTGAATGCATCCCTTTCGAGTGGGGACACCTTTATTTCAGAGTGGTTCATGTAGTTGCTCACCGTGATTTCTAGGGTGATGATGAACTCGCCACCGTCCTTGACCATCTTCGATTTTATATGAGGGGCCTCGCGGAGGGGCTTACCATCATGAAGCCACGTGAACTGGGGGGCAGTTTTGGATTTCACGTGGCACTCCATGATGATCACCGCGCCGGAGTCCTTTGGAATGATTTTTGGCTTCTCTGTGAAAACCGGGGGATCACCCGGTAGTTTGGGTGGCTCTGCACCTGCGTGTGTCATCGCACGGAAGATTGTGTCTCAAACATATGCTCTGACATTGCATGCAGAGACTGAAGATATTTCAGTGACACACAAGTTGATTGCGAAAAACCCATAACAGAACACGTATTTTGAACATTATCTAAATAGAAAGTTTTTTTCCAGCTGCATTATAGAACCGTAAATCATTTCAGCTATAGCACTATAAATCAGCTCAAAGTAATATTGAGTTGAAATATGGCCGAATTCTAGCCAAAAACTGATAATGTTCTAGCTAGAGCTTTTTTAAAGATGATCGTCTTTCTTGGTCACCTTCGACGCCAAAATTTTAATCTGTCTGTCTTTCTGCCTGTATGTACATCTGTCTGTTTGTCCGCAGTAACAGTCCCCCTAATAGCACCAAACGTTACCTCAAACGGCCAACCTTATCCGCAGCGCCCACCAATATTGCTCAAGTTTTAGCCTTCATACTTGTGCGATTGTCAATTAAAAAGCAATTATTGCACATATCTGAGGCGCCATAACTACACGTCGATGTTTTGTATGTGTGCCTTTACACTAGAGAAGGTACACACAAGTAATTCTAAGGACCGTAGCGTTTATCACGCTGCGCTGACAGTTGCAACGCGATGCTCAAAAATACAAGTGTTTCCAATGCTTTGCTAAACGACACGGTGGTGGCACCTGCCCGTCGCTTTGCGTTCTACTCTATATCACCTCCGAGACAGGCGAGCATCTTTCTTCGCGGGCGCACATGCCTTCCTTCGTTTTCGAAGATAACTGCCAGATGGCGCTCGTGTCTAACGTGCGTCGATGCGCTCGTTCGCCTTCGCTGCACGGATCGAGACTCTCTAACGCAGCGCTTGCAGAATACAATTCACCGATTTTCTCGTGCAGAACATCAAATAAACATTTTGTTCACTTTCTTTACACGCAAGACTAACGTCTTTCGACGACATTTGCAGTGAAAGATGCAAATATGAGGCCATTTTTTTATCTCGGTAGTATTTAACAACACTTAGTACTCCGAGACTCAATGTGCCAGCACACAAGCAAAAAGAATATGCATACCTTGCAGATTTAGAGTAATGTTGGCATTACTATCTCCGAGGTCATTCACAGCATTGCAGCGGTAGTTGCCGCCGTCTTCTGTCGTTGGGTCCTGAATGCGAGAAAGAATTCCGCATGTTAGTGGAAATCACTGCAAACCAAACAACTTGTAAGAAACCTCTATAATCACCAACGAGTTTTTCTCTTTTTTAAAATTTAAGCAGGAGCTGGCCACGTTTGGACAAGTAAGCGAGTATAATCTGAGCAAGAAGTTAAAAGTTTCACAAAGTGGAGGTTTGAGTTTGTGGTCCCACATATTATAGGACGTTGCCATCAATCACGATGCCACGATAATGGTCTCTCTACTCTCGTCAATTCAGTCAAGGTATTCAAGTTGTACCTGCATTCTGTAGAGAGAAAGACATGCAAACTCTTCAAAGAAAGTACAGGTGCAATTACGCTTTCGGTATTTTTCAAATAAATTTTTAAAAATGTTACGTACTATGTTCGCAAAAGAAAAAAAAAGGACCTCCCCCCTCCACCCTTCATCTGGCTATGCCCCTGAATGGCAGAGTGAGTACTTTGGCATCAGCAATGAGCAGCAGCCACAATCACGAAAACTTGTAGAGGCTTGCGAAGGATGTTGTGCATCTAAGATAAATCAAACTCATCGCCGAGTAGTGCTCCCAGAAATGGCCCCTACGCTGCCTTTCCAAAACAATGATCACTATATATGACGGTGCTTGCCTTACCCTCTGCAAATTCACTGTACTCGGTTACGACTTGGGAAAGAATGTATGCTGTGCCCGCAGAACTTTTTCCCGCCTAATGTAAATATTAGGCATATTAAGAGTGTGTACGAGTAAGTAAGCTTCATCATTACTACACAACAATAAGTTTAGCAGGGCAGCAGAGTCAGAATCCCTGATAAACTTTACCAGGACGTTCAAGTTTCCAATGTAAAACGAGCAACACAAATCTGTGTCCATATAGAGATGTCAACTATTTGAAACACCTTAGAAGTGCTTGACCTCGTAAAAATGAGGAAGTGCTACTGTCTTATGCAAATTATCTCAGCAGGAGGTACAGCAGGATAATTCTACTAGAACCTGAGAGCAGAGCTGAAATTTTTTCTGAGGTTGTAACCGAATACAGCAAAAAAAAACGACAAATAAAGTTTTCTGCTACATCTGCTCACCTTAATCTCTAAGCTGAGCAGGTATGTGTGCTTTGCGGTCTCCTTCTTGGACGTCCTGTGTCGGAGACCGTCGTTGATTTTCTTGTTCCCTAGAAACCAGGAGATCTCTGGGAAAGGATGAGCTTCGAGGATGCATTCAAGGATGAGTGAGTCGCCTTCCTGGCGAATGGTGGGCTTCTTGGGAAAACGTGGCGCCTTGCCCTCTGGAATCCTGCAGCGCGAGAATCCCACGCGACTCTAACATAGTACACGATGCAAATAGAGTACACCACAGTGGGCCTCAACAAAATCGTCAAAACTGAAAGTTTGCAGAGCTATGTTCCAAAACAAAAATGTACTCATGACTTTATTTATTATGGCAAAATAACTATTTGAAAAACATGAGACTTGTAATTCTATAACTATTTAGAAAATATGAGACTTGTAACTCTATAACTATATAGAAAACATGAGACTTACAACTCTACTAGAACCTACATGCCCTTAATTGTAGCAAAAACGAGAAAAAATGACACATAATAACAAATTTACTCTTTTTAAAAGCATTTGTCCTCTACCTGAAAAGCTTCAATTTTGCTATGTGTTTATGCCCCTTCCTTATAAAAAAAATGACTTACTGTATGACACTATTGAATGGCATGATTCATCAATGTGAACATAAATATTAAAAATCAGGAGGAATTTTCAAACATGCTTACTTTGGTTTTCCAGAGTCTGAAATAGAAGAAAAAAGAAGACTGATCAGAAAGTCTCACAGACATAAGATATGCAAACTAACAGCAACAAAGCTTTACAGTTCAAAAGTATGTACTTTGGACACACAACAGCAGCTTAAATGTGAGGCTATCACCTAATAAAGTAACTAAAGGCAATGTTGCAGCTACACACTGAGTTAAAAACTAAAAAACGTGACATTTTTCAGGTGTTGCACTAAGCCTGGTTAAGTCAAAAGCTGAAAAACCAAGCACAATGATAAAACAAGGGGAGAAAAAATGAAAGAATGAAAGAATCGAAGAGCATTCGAAACATGAGATGCTCATTAATATTAATTCTTTTATTTGTGACACTGCTGCTGCAACTTCAACAAGCATTGAGACTTCACTTCAAAATAACTTTTTTACTGACCGCTAAGAAGCAGAGAAGTACAACTTACCTTCGAAGTTGAGGGTAATGTTGGCGTGACCTTCTCCGTGGTCATTTCGTGCGAGAACTCGGTACTCGCCGCCATCCTCAGCTTTGACATTGGCCACTTCCAGTGCTACTGTGTGGTTGTGCTTGTCTGAAACGACCCTGTACTTGTGCCGAGCATCTTCCTTCACCAGGGTGCCTTTGTGGTACCTGTAGGAATGGGGTGAGAACTCGTCAAAACTGCTCTTCCAAGTCCCACAAACAAAGCTCCACTCATACACGCTCGAGAAAACGCACATCTGACCAACTCCTTCACAAAGCAAATCAATGTGTGATGCAAATCAATAAGCAGTTAGCTTACAGGAATGAAATAACACGGAGTGATTGCAGGAGGTCACAGCTGAATTAGCACTGTCACGACTAATTCAATGAGAGCTATAGTAATTGGATGCAAAGTCAAATCTAAAACCAATGCCACTAGTGGCATAAACACCGACTAACACTAGACAAGTAGGTTCAATAATCTCGATATTTCATGCAGTGTTTGCAGGGAGCACAATCAACATGGCAATAAGTACACCTTGTTATAAATTCAAAATGAGTAAATTCAGTTTACAGTTCTCAAAGAAAAAAATAAACACTTTAGCAGGCAACCTTATAAGGAAAAGCCAATCTATTTTCTCGAAGGAGATCCCACATGACTGCAGCATGGAAGGGAAAGGATTCATCAAGCAACTTTTTCAATTATTTTGTTCAATGAAAGTTCTAAAGTTTTTCTATGAATACTATGACTGATTTACTAGGGGCATTGTTGGAAATGACTGCGAGTCATTGATACAACCAAGCTCTTGAACGGATACTAAACTTTCATAACACCTGTGTTTCAGTCATGGTTGGCTCATACTGTGCAATGCTTGCAGAATGAGACAAAACTTCAAGTATAATGTCTGTATGCACAATCGCTCTATATAACCATGTTATGTGGCTAAGAATCTGGCCACTGAAGGTGATGTAGGCTCTGATGTAGACATACGAGCTAATATACACTGTTGTGAACCTAACTGAAGGTGGTGGAAACAAAACTACGAGCATTACATAGTTCTAAATAGTCACGTTTCATTAGATCAACACTGTGCAAATAACACAAAAAGGCTCAAATTTACAAGCAATAAATGAGGTATTGTTGGTGGTTGGCGATCAAACATGCGACCTGGTTTCCAACAAGTCGAATGTCATAGCTTTCAAGCTGGCCTGTAAGGTACAACAGGAAAATGCATTCACCATTCAATGGCTGGTGTTGGGTCCGCTACACACTGACACTCAAAAATTATCTTGTTTCCATCGTCAGATTGCCGGATGGTTGGCTTCTCGGTGAAAGTGGGCTTTGCCCCTTCATCTGGGAGATCGTCACCTGTGAATAAAGAAGTAAAATAAAATTTGTTGGTAAATAAAATACATTAATGTTGCAAGGACGAAAATGACACTGCCCACGTCACAAGAATAGGAAAACGAAAACCTTTGTTTGTAAAAGCCAGGAACATTTTGGTAAAACTACATTGTAAAGTCATCATGCATGTCTAAAAGCACACATTAAATAAAATTATTCATTCCCGTAAACGCTGTGTTGCTGCTGTGTTTGAGTGGAGTCTCGAATGGCTCTTCTTAGAGGCCGCTACCATCACAGCACCTCCATCTTTCACCGTTACAACCACATAAACTTGCGGTTGGCAGCAAGTTTGAAATCGGTAAAATGCAAGACGAACAAAATGTACGGATTACTGGCTAAGAGAATATGTATAGAGTCAGTATATTCGTATAAGGTATACATGCTAGAAAAGTTTTGTTTCAACTAATCAGAAACAAACCTAAAAAAGAAACTAAAAGAATCAATCATCAGTTTGTTCTGGGTCAACATTTGACACTAAGCACACTGCCCCATGCTAAAACTCACTGCAAAAAAAAAAAAAATACTTGTCATGAAAAACAGTGAAGAATACTTTGTGAAGATTGGAATGTGTGAAACATTATTTCAGTCCTTGGACATGCTTCAGATCAGACACAGAGACTATTTGTTATGCTCAACACTATTCCTAGGTGCTAAAAGGTTCACTATATGCATTGTATACACACTGAAAAGTACACATGGATTATATCAGTCTAATTGAGTACCACACATTCTTTGTCTACATATCCAATGTTCAGGCTTAGCTATAATGCTAATTTTGTAGCATAGATATATCATGAATATTTCTGAACATTTTTTATATTCTTGAAGGTATTCATAAATTGTTACTTCAGTCATCGCATATATTTATTTTTTATTTCAGAATATAATTTGCATGAAACTAGATTGGTTTAAATTTAATGATGTACTTCTTTTCCTACCGCTGTAAATATGTTTATGAAATATTCCTTACCGAGGTACTGTAGAAAGTTACTATGTTTACTGCATATTTTTTATGGTCAGTGTTTCATTAAAATACTGCAGTCACTGGCATTTTGTTCATAATATGTTATTTAATAACTTAATTCACACAATGAACTAAAGCACACAACAGATGGAAACAATAGCAGTGGATAAATGTGGGAAATGATAACTTTTTCACAAAAAAAGGAATCAAACAGTACGTAATACATAAAACTCACTGTCAAAGTTTAAGCTGATATTGGCATTGCCTTCACCAAGTTCATTCTTGGCAGTGACTTTGTACTTTCCGGCGTCTTCAATGGTGACGTCATCTATTTGCAGTGTCACATGGTAGGAATTTCCATCCTTTTCCATGTGCATCTGTCCCAAAATAATCAGTCACTGTTATTACACCACACACCACAATAAAGAAAGTAGCCTTTACAATATACACAACATTTCAAAGTGCTCTTTGTTCAGTTACATCGATTTGTTACAACATAAACATGTATCACAGGGGCCCAGGAACACTATTTGAACGTGGTCAGAAAACACTGCCGATCGATAGTCCAGGCTCCAGCGAATATGTGAGCCAAATATTACAGCTCTGAACAGGGCAGGGAATTTACAATTATGTTCCAAAGAAGATCAGACGTCACTTGCATTTCTTCTCACCAGATTTCGTCAACGAAGGGAGGCACACGACCATTGGGTGATTCAATAATCGCGAGAACATGCTGAAGCTCATGACGTGCTCTGACGTAGCTGCTATCTTCTTTGCAGTACGCTTGTTGAAACAAAAAGAAAAAAAACACACACAAAGTGTGTGACGAATCTATATAACTCCTCTCATATTGACAGAAAAAAAAAAGGAACAACAGACTCATTTGTGGGGCAATAGGCTTCCATAGTGAGGTCATTCGATGATTCCGTGGAATAGTGCTGCAGGACTCCTCTGATATAACATTCACAACCGCACTGTTGAGTGCATGTAGATATGGCATACAAGGTAAAAATAGCATGAGGTATGTCCTAATTAGGACAAACTAGCCACTGCATGAGTGAATGGGCATGAGAGTATGCAATGGAGGTTGAAATAAAGACATGGAGGCCAAAGCAGATAGCAAGAACACATTTGTGAGCGATGTCTTTTGAGGTTCCTCAAGAGTAAAATGGAGACACATGCATCAGTGACATGAGAATATCGCTGCTTAGAAAGTGTCCGTCTTGTTTGAAATTTGGAAGTGAATTATCATTATTGATATACTCTCCGGACTTCTTAAGTCGTACTGACAAGTCTGTGCCTCTTGTACACACCTGGAAGCGGCCCTTTGGAACGACGAGTGTGCCGTTGTGGAACCAGGAGACAGTCGGCTCTGGGTCCGCCAGGATCCGTGCCTCGAACAGGAGACGCTCGCCATCGTCCTCCTGCCGTATCGTGGGCTTCTTGGCAAACGTCGGCGCGATGCCGTCGATTTGCCTGCGTCAGACAAAGCGCGTACTGTAGCGACACTTCGGTTCACTTTTGGCGCGCAAAAAGAACTTCGCGACAACGTTCACCAGTCGCAAGTGCATAGCAACGTAGGACATCAAAAATAACGGCACATAAGTAACCAAACGATTATAATGGTAGGCCAGCAACTCTAAAGTCAACAATGCGTAACATTTCACGCAGTTTCTGAGAGTATTGAGCTATATTTTCACGTTCACTTAGTTTAGCATCTGTGCAGCCCGCCAGCTGCGAGCAAATTGATGACAATGTCGATCACGCCGACTGCGTGAGTCACACAAATAATAGCGTAGATGCACGGCTTCGCTTCGCAACAGTTTTATAGGTAAAAGTTGAGCCAGTAGTAAGCCTATTTTAGTTTACTTAGATTTAGAACCTAGGTGTTGTGTAAATCTACGAAAAAACTCGAGGGCTGGTCATGTGCTGTGGTCACGTGTCTACTTTTTGTAAAGATGGCTTTTTTGCAAGCATACTAACAATAAGGGAAAGCCAGCGCTAATAAAGACATCGAAAACAGTCATTATATTTCACTGTAATACTTGTGAAAGCTCTTGCGTAACTATATAGAGCGGTTCTGAACGCTATGGATGTCGGCAAAACAAAAATTCTTTATGGGGGAGTTGGGGGGCGGGGGTGGAAGGGGTGGTTAGTCTGTAATATCACTTTGGGTTTTCCTAGAGGGTTCGCACTAAATGACAAACATCAAATTCATTGACTAGCGCCGAGCCCAACGCAATTTTGAGAAAGGAGCAGAAATGTCTAATTGCGTAAGACTTGAAATGACTGCTGACATTTCAGCAAACTTTGGGTGCAACGTGAATGCAACTCAACAATGCAGGACCCATGCGCTTATTTCTCGTTTGCCCTAATTTCTTACGTACGGATTCTCTGACTGAAATGAGCTGCAGCCACGCTGAAAGTACAGTCGAAGAAGTCATGACGCTTCACCAAATTCAAATCGCATCGTCCCTATGTTACTGCGACCAGGAGAAAAGATTTCAGGGTCCGAGCTCCTTGACAGCTAGTTCAAATTCTGTCTCTATGGAGCACCTATTCATGTGCGGTAGAGCAGCGGCTTGTTGGTGCAAATATAATCATTCTGAAAAGTTCATCAAGAACGCAAAGGGAATAGTTAAAGCTTTATACCAACAAATGTCGATGCCGAAGCCGATACCGATACTATGCTAATACCTTACAGGCAAGTGGCGCATTATCAACTATCTGAACTGAACTATACTGCATGTTAACTAACATTTCACCTTTAAAACAATGTGGTGGGCAAGGCGAAATTTCAGTCAGCTCCGCTTGCCGGACACAGATGAAACAGTGAAAGCAGGTGGCTATGAACCTTCGCTTCACGAGTTATATTAGCTGGCTGAATGAAGCGGGATTTGAACGCAGAGGGGTTGAATGAAGTCGAATGAAGTTGAAACGAAGTGTAACGAAGGGGTAGAAGTGGTGGGAGTAGTCATAGGCGTGCCCAGTAGGGGTGGCACCAGGGGTAGGCACGGGGGCCTGGAGTTTCCCCCCCCCCCCGTTTTTGCCTGCCTTCCCTCCTAGTTGCTCCCCTCCCCCACCAAAGCGGGATGTAGTCATAACATAATGACTAACATAATGACTATATAACATAACATAATGTTAACATAATAACATAACATAACATAACATATAACATATATATAACATATATATAACATATAACATATATAACATATAACATATATAACATAACATAATAACATAACATAATGACTATATCCACGGCGTCACCCACAATCTCAAAAAAGTAGCCAGCAGGTGCGACGTAGACCTGGTTTTTTCTGCCCCAGAAAAAACTGGCTAGGTTGTGCAGAGCCGTGAATCCTGGTTCGAGGGGCGAGCGAGGCTGCAAAGTCAAGCATCGAAACAAGTACGTTCCATGCATTGAAGGAGTGGTGTACTCACTACCCCTGTCTTGCGGCAAGTGGCACATCGGCCAAACAGGCAGGTGTTTAAATGAGCGGCTGAAAGAGCACGCTCACAACGTCTCCTCTACTGTTTCGGGCCATCTCGGCATTCATTGCCGAGACTGCGGCTGTGTCCCTGATTTTCAGCTTTGTACCGTCATCAGGCGGCATCGGGACCAGTTGATACGCGAAATTTATGAGGCTTCAGAAATAGAAAGGCTGGGCAGTGCTTGTGTCAGCAGGCCTTCGATTGCGCTATCATTAAAAGAAATAGATTTCCTTCGGCACGTTAGCACACGTGCTGCTCATGGTGCGTTGTGAAGATGACTATGTGGTTGTTAGGTGGATTCTGTATTGTTTGTTTTGTATTTTCTTTTTTTGTTAGAAGCTGCCCAAGTATATATTGTGCGGTTCTGGCAAATAAATCTTGTTGTAAGTTCAGTGCCGCTGTCTGTCTCCTTCTTTTTCTTGTCTCTCGTTTTTGGCGCTGTTTTTTATGTGAATCATGTCGTACCAACTCGCCCAAGCAACCACGTTAACCACGTTAGATAATGACTAAGTTCTTCGCCTCTCTGCCCTCCTTTCTTGAAGGAACTCATTTATCGTGGTGCCCCTCCCCCCCCCCCCCCTTCCCGGTTTAATATTCCTGGTGCCGCCCCTGGTGCAAAGGGTTTCTCTTCGGGGGTAGGGGGGGGGGCGAAGGTTTGTCGCAACGCCCCCCTCCCTATTATGTCAATATATCGAGCTGACTCTGCGCCCCTCCCTCAAGTCGCAGCACCTCCCCCCTCCTATTATGTAATGTGTAAATCTGACCTTGCCCCCCCCCCCCACCCCGCACCCTGTGCACGCCTGTGGGAGTAGTCATGGGCATACTAGTGGGAGGAGTTTCACATCTGGGATTTACCCACTACTATCTACGAAATCGACTAAGATCAGCTCCGCAGGTAAACATTTTTGGCTACGCGAAGTTTGTTCAAGAATTTCGACACCAGCAGCAATTCGATTCGTCTTTTGCAATCAGCGTTCACACAACTGGACATTCTTTCTTGAACTTTTCTGACGTTCCTGCCTAAGCTACGCAACTGCTACCCCTGACGAAAGACGGCAGGCACGTTTGTTCTCCGCTTGAGAGGATAACCCGCTTTCACTTTCACTTTCACTTTCACTTTCACTTGCACATATAACATACTGCGCGCAGGAAGATGTTATAACCCTTGGGCTTCGTAAAGGATGTCGCGGAGATGGAAACTGTAAAAATTCGCCTACAGTGTCCATATCGAATGTGCTATGCGAATAAAAAAGGAGGGGGTGGTGGTGTTTAATGCTAAGAAAATCACACACGCGTTCTACTTGTAGCAGTAGCCTTGCATTTTCTTAACAGTAGGCACACTTATTTTAGATACTGAAAGTAGTAACCAGTTCGCAGGCGAACGGCTGGTTGCGTGTGATAGGAAACGACTAAAACATTGTCCATGTTTAGAAGTACAGCTCGGAACTAAGCGTCCGCCAAACCTGTCGTCTACTGATTAATATAATTTTAAAAGAAAAAACACACTTGAGGTATAGTTCCTTTGTTCGCAAGTGCATGTACGAGAGCATGGCAGATAACAATGTTATCAAAAGAGCAAGCGCAGTTATTAATTACCCGTGTGGGCGAAATCCCGAGTACCCGTGCATTGAAGACCATTACGTCTCGTCAGAATCCGATGACGCATTGAATGTTGTTACGTCGAACAGAGCATCTGACTACAATGTGACTACTAACTACCACATTTACTTGCATAATATCAGCACTCGTTAGAACTAAATAGTGGAAACTAATGTTTGCTAAATAAGGGTCAATGTTGTACAAATTACGGCTAATATGTTGCCTAAACATGGATAACCACTGTTATAACACTCACTTTGTATTCATTCAATTTCAATCCAATTATTCCACAAGGCAGCGTATTAGGCCCATTATTATTTCTAATTTATATTAACGATCTTGTATCCCTTATTAGTGACCCCGTGAAAATTAAATTATTTGCCGATGACTGTATTCTATACAACAAAATAACATGCCCTGAAGACCAACAAATGCTAAACACAAACCTTAATTATGTTCAGGCGTGGTGCGAAAAATGGGGAATGAAGCTCAATGCCAAAAAATCCGTTTTTATGAACATAACTAACAAAAAGAATAAGCTGTCCTTCCCTTACAATCTTCCGTCACAACCGTTAGAACAAGTATCAGAATATAAATATCTTGGCGTCACAATAACAAATAACTTGAGCTGGAACAAACACGTAACAAACACATGTGCAGCTTCATTCCGAAAACTTTGCTTCCTTAGACATAAGCTTAGAAAGGCCCCAACAAACGTTAAGCTACTCGCCTATACATCCATAATTAGACCGCGACTGGAATACGCCTGCACTGTCTGGGATCCTCACACAAAAAGTAATATTAATGCTCTTGAAATGATACAGCAAAAATCCGTTCGATTCATTTTTTCAAGCTATCGTCCCAGTGACTCGCCGACAAGATTAATGGAAGAGCATGGCATTCCAACACTTCAATCACGCCGTCAAATTCTAAGGTTAAAATTTCTGTTCTTGCTTAAAAATAACAAACTTTCACTTAAACCCGAGGAATTCCTTCAGCCACTCACTTCCCGACAAACACGGCATAGACACCTCGAATCTCTGACTCCGTACAGCGCTCGAACTAATATTTTTAAGTTTTCCTTTTTTCCGCGTACTATTACAGATTGGAATAAACTAACTGAATCGGCTGTGACCAATATTCACTCCTTTGAACATTTGGAATTCTGATTGCTTTGTTTTGCAACTTCGATGTACTCTTGTGTATGTGAACAATATATTTACAACAGTGTACCACGTGTATTGCGGGTTTTTTGTAACTTTGATGCATTCCTGTATTTGTTCAAACTATTTTAATCAGTGTATCATGTGTATTGTGCCTAAATTTTGTTTTTCTCGTGATGCCCCTCCTGCATGGGCCCTTCAATGGGCTTGCAGTATGTCTTAAATAAATAAATAAATAAAATAAATAATAAATTCGATCTACCATTTCATAACACGTCATGCTCATTATTACCTTCTTTTTACCTTCCACACTTTTTTGTCTTTTCCTTTCTACATTTCTATTTGCTCCTAAATGAAGAGCAAACAGCATGGGTGTTAACGCTCCGTACTCAACTTCATAGGTATCATACTTCCCGTAAGCTTATCCTGATTTTGGAAAAATGCTGTACCCGCCCCTGCTTGAAGCGGTGTGTTCCCGCCTGCCTTCTTCGCGCCTTTTCCCTTACATTTGGGTCTGCGCATCAAAATCTAATAATAGTCGCCACCGAAGCACCTCTGCTGAATAAATATGCCAAGCCTTGCGCGTGAACATCATCGCAAGTCTGCATTACGCGTTCGGAATGCAACGCATACCATACAACACACAATAAATACGTAAATCGGCGCTCCTTGTACCGAGCGAGACCAGATATGGAAAGCGCAAATTGGCGAGGAGCACAGCTCAAAGTGAGTGCCTTGATCGTCCGACTCATGGCTGCCGTTACTTCATTCCGATGAGCGTGCTATGTTCCGCGCCCCCGTAAACAGGAAATCGAGGTCTGCAAGCAAGCAAGCGGGAGCGAAATGCTTGCAACAGCCCCTGACCTAGTGAAGAAGTATTCTGCGGTGTTGTTTATTTCCTTACATCTGGCCGACCCGCAGACAGGACGGATACGGCACCGAAACAGCGTTTTCTCTACGAGTAGCTATACGCTCTCTCACGTTTTTTTTTTCTCGTCTTCACAACGTTATTAGTTCGACCGTAGCTTTAATTTCATTTTACTCCATACGTGACCTGCTTGCCGCAGGCAAAGCAATATTTGCACAAACGTAAATGAAGTGTTTAAGCGCTTACTTTCGTTTACGTCTCATCAATGACTCGACTTTAAATGGACCCCAAATAGTGCTACTACTTCTTTGTGGAATAAGGCCTGACTTGTCCGTAACCTTTTTGTCGATTCTAGTTTTACTTCAATAAGACTGAAGGCGTCACGAAAGCTACAAGGGCACAGCTGGCGTCAGAAATCTGCAAGGGCACAGCTGGTGCCCTTGCCTGCCACTCAGACATGGTCTCGCTTGAAGGCACATTAAAGAAAGACACAGATAAGTCAGTTTAGATAACGTGCTCGGACCTTTCCCCGAGCTTGTTGCTTTTTATTTATTTTATTTCTTTTAAGCACAAGTAGGCACTGCTCAGAAAGGCAGCAAACAGACGTAGCCAAACGTCTCTTTACGTTAACATGCACTTGAGTACGCAAAGCAGCCATGGCGGTATGTTACAGACGACAAAATCAATGTGTTTCGTGCGCTAGATTCTCCTGATGCACCAAATACATCTGCTTTGTTTAACTAACCGACCATTAACTAGCCTCAGACACGCTGCCGAAATCTGTGACGTCATCTGTTACGTCGCCAGAACCTGCTAAGCGATATTCGGGGCGGCATCATGTTGGGATCAATAACTAAGAAATGGAGTCTGATTTCTTCATTATGAAATAAGAGCGCATCATTGTGGTGCACACAACGTGCTGACGATCTTATTTTGATGGTGTGGTCACTCGTTTAAGTGACTCGAATTAGCTGAGTGTAACCTAAATAGTTGTTGTGTAACACGGCTTTAAATGGCAGATCAGCCTGTCCCCGAAGCATTGAAAACGCGATGTGCAATTACGATTTTATACAACATGGCATACCTGTAACTGCCTTTATTTTTTGTCGCTGATATTGTAATACCAGTTTCCATCCATCCCGTACATGAGACGATCCCACGTGTGATAATCATTTCGCTGCACGACGTTATTGTCGCCATCAAAAGCAGTATCCGCAGTTTGGTTAATCGTCATTATCATTATCAGTTTATGATCAATATGTTCATTTCAGGACGAAGGTCTTTTGCAATCACTTACAGTTTATGCGACCATGGGCTAGCTGATTCGATTTCATCCCTATGAACTTCCTTATTTTGTCGCTCCACCTCACTCACTGGCGTCACCGGACGAGTACTCCATTTATTGGTATCGATTCCATTGTTGTAACGGACTATACGTTGTCTGTCCTACGAACTACGTCACTGGCGACTTCTTTCGTTTAATGACGTTCGGGTATCTCTCAGCCAAACTTTTCTGTTATCGCAGTGAATAACTAATAACTAAAGTGGACCAGATATGAGTGGACCAGACTCACGCGCTGTCGCCTTTTCATCTAGTTCTCACTTTTATTCACTAACCGTGATTCAGGACCAACTAGCTCAAAGCGAGCCTTGACAAGTTTTCTCTCATACGCGTTTACCAAAGTGGTCGCCACCTGTACGGCCACAAGTGAATTCGGAAAATGAACTTTGTCGGATAAGTGCTGACGCCTACCGTTCATGTGCATAAGTCGCTTAAGCCACGACAGTGGCCAGTATGCTATGAAGGGGCAACTGATGACGCTGCTTGCGAAATGGTTACGTCAAGAAAGAAAAGTATAAATATAGTTGAAAAAAATAGAAAGCTCCGCTGGTTTTTTATCATCACAGATGGAAAGGGTTCAAAATTTTCCCCCTTCTTTTGTTTTGTCTAACTTCGCCGCTAAACACAACTGTCTTACAGGCAAAACACGTTTTGCGGGTTGACTTACTGCATGACGAAAACCAGCTGTTAGCAAGTCCCGTGGTGCACAGAACGAAAAGATGAAATATACTAAATTTACCAACACAATACAAAAAATTATATTTTATGAATTTATCTCTCACAGACGCAGCATGAAACTTGATAAATTATACGTAGCACTCAAAGGCGGGGGCAAAGAGGGGGGAGGAGTCAGAAGTGGGGTGACGGTTGCGTCATAGGCACAAGGGTGTCAGTCTGTGGTTCGGGCTTATCATTGCGGCCATTCGGATTAAGAATATCGCATCCACTTATTTTTAGAGAAACCAACTTCCCAATATGTTCCTCCCTTTTTAGTGTTTGGCTTTTTTGTTATGCACAACTTCCTAACAGTAAAGCACGCTTTACAAAATAAATGTGCCAGCCACGCGGTTCACGAAATGAAACAGTGCAATGTCCAAACTCTACAACGACAACATGATGTCGTCTTTAATTATTAAAGACAATAGTCTTTCTTGGAGACCTTCGATGCCAAAATTTTGGTCTGTCTGTCTGTCTGTCTGTCTGTCTGTCTGTCTGTCTGTCTGTCTGTCTGTCTGTCTGTCTGTCTGTCTGTCTGTCTGTCTGTCTGTCTGTCTGTCTGTCTGTCTGTCTGTCTGTCTGTCTGTCTGTCTGTCTGTCTATTTGTCCATTTGTACGTGGTAATGATCCCCCTAATGGCACCAAACGATACCTCAAACGGCACCCCATCCGCGGGGCCCACCAATATTGCTCAAGTTTTAGCGTTAATACTTATACGATTGTCAATTAAAAAAGAATAATGGCGCATATCTGAGGCACCATAACAACACGACGATGTTTTGTATGTGTGCCTTTATACTAGAGAAGGCACACACAAGTAATTCTAGGGACCGTAGCACTTATCACGCGGCACTGACTGTGCAACGCGATGCTCAAAAAGGCAAGTGTTTCCAAAGGCTTTGCTAAGACGACACGGTGGTGGCACCTGCCCGTCGCTTTGCGTTCTACTCCTTATCGCCTCCGAGACAGGCGCGCATCTATCTCCGCAGGCGCTCACACTTTCCTTCGTTTTCGAAGATAGCTGCCAGATGGCGCTCGTGTCTAACGTGCCTCGATGCACTCATTAGCCTTCGCTGCACGGATCGAGACTCTCTAACGCAGCGCTTCCAGAATACAATTATTCGCCGATTTTCTCGCGCAGAACATCACATAAACGTTTTGTTCACTCTCTCCACACGCAAGACAACCATCTTTCGACGACATTCGCAGTGAAACACGTAGATCCGGGGCCAATTTTTTTTTCTTCAGCGACTTCAACTCTATTTCAGTGAAACATTTCATGTGTTTCATTACAATACGCGTTTATTTCACTCAATTAACTTCATGCATTTATCATCGTCCTCGTGCTTATGACATTTCATGTCCAAGTTTGTTCGCTTGTTTTTAATTTAACATGTAATAGTTCACGCCCTTATATTTTTTCCCCTTTCAGTTGTGAGACAGCTCACGTCCAAATCGTAACATTAAAAAACTGTCGGACACATAACAACTGTTCATTTTCTTGCTACACTTTTAGTTTTATAACACAAGATGATTTGGCTCTCACAGCATTGAGAAGAAGCATTATACGCCATACGAATGAGCTCGGTAACTTGAATTATCAGCCACTTTGTTTAAAAGCGCAGGCTATAGATAGCACGTAAAATATAACAGGTGTTAGCGCTTTAATTTCGACTACATAAAAAAAGCAAAATAACTTACGATTACCACTGCGTTAGAGCTCATATTTCGCCAAAATGTTCTTTTGTCGCAAATTGTGCAATGCATCACACGGCACTGTTTCATAAAAGCCCAACTTAGGAAAGTCTACCGATTTACCAGCTCGTTCGCAACTAAAGAGAAAACACCACAAACAACTTTTGCGTCACGGCGACGTCATGAGATTGCAGTTAATGGGAAATCGGGAAAATCCCGTTGTGTGTTCTCGCATTTATTTTAACGCTGTAATTTAGGCGGTAACATAAAATCCCAAAGTTCCGCTCCGACCTGAAGGCTCACTATGTTGTTGTTGTTGTTGTTGTTGTTGTTGTTGTTGTTGTTGTTGTTGTTGTGTTGTTGTTGTTGTTGTTGTTGTTGTTGTTGTTGTTGTTGTTTGCTGACAAACACTGAGAACAGCCGACGTGCATACGGAAGCTTTCTTATGATCGGGCAAGTGTGCTTTGTTTCTTCATTTTCATTTATTAAAAACAACAAGATTTTCAAGAACTATTACGTTAAATGAAGTGGAACAAAATAATACAATATTTGGTGTATTGCAGCAATACTTAGGCACAAAGTATGCGTATCTAAAACCAATTATTTGAAAATGGACAATGTTGAACAAGATTCACGACAGATAGACGCTGCCATTCATCTAGCAGTGGCCGAGATCTCTTGATAAAACCCCGATGACTTCTACACAATGGAGCACAGCAGTCGAATAACGATCGGCCCGTAAATCAAGCCCGGATGTTTGTAGTACGTTTCATCATGTAACTGGCACAAACTTTATTAAAATCTCCCGGATTTCAATCACGCGTTTCTGCAGGTCTTATATTCATACATTTCACTGAAGGGATGTTCAAGACTTCGCAGAAAAAAAGGTTATAATTCGTAACATTTATATTTAGGACGCGTCAGGACATTTTTTTATACAAATAAAAATTATTATACGTCAATTTCCCCCTCTAATAGGCGGCGTTTTACATCATAATGCGAACCGAAATATTTGTCCCACATTTATGCGCAGGATAATAAAGAGAAAGGGTCTCTTTTGATAACAATAATGACGATGATTAACCACTGCGAAAGAGCGGACCAGGTTCAACTTCTCGTAAAACCTGATAATTCACTTTTGATAAACACAATAGCTTTTTGTGAGTAGATTCTCCATATTAAAACGCATTATTTATTTTAAGTCTAAATTTTCAAATCTTTGTCTTAAGGTCGTATGGTGTCTAAAACGAATTGTCGTGAAAATGATGACATAACGCCAGCTATGCGTGTACTTCGATCAATTAGTCTTATCGGCGTTCGCGTAAGTTAAAAAAATGAAATTCGTAAAAATTCGTAGAATGCTTAAAACTTTTTTCAGAATGTTAAGGTGAAAGCCTGCTAGGACCTTTTTATTTATTTGATCTACTGTTGAAGATTCAGATGATGTGCTAAACTTTGTTTTGAACGACAACTGCTGATAGAGGCACTTGTATAACTTTTCCATTTCACAATCGGGAAAATAGGCGTGTGAACGGGGAGGGCCGCCCTTCTCGTCATTTAAGCAGGGAGGTGGCACAAAGTCAGCCCCATACATTGAGATAATAGGGAGGGGGTGCAAGGACTTGTGTAGGGCGGAGGGGCGAAGCCAGCTTCATAAGGGGGAGAAGGGGCGCTGTAACAAACCTCCCCCACCCTCCCCATGAAAGGGATTGCTGTGCATGCCTCTGACGACGAATGTGTAACAGCGACCCTGCACGCTTCAGGTTACGTCAGGGACCACATGTTGTGAATGCAGATAGCGAGCGTCCGCTTAGAGTTGCTTGGCACAGTGTCTGCACTTGTGGTGCGAGTCAATTGGCGACGGCATGTCATTAGAAGTGAATGTGAAAGATGTGTGCTGGAGTGATTGTAAGGTGCACAAGGAGAGTTGGACTCGTATAGGGCGAATAAAAGATGCAGTTAAACGGTGAAGTTGCCTGGGTACGAGCTGATTGCAACTTAATAAAGTTTTTACACAGATACAAATAAGTAGTAAAGTTGGCGACATTTGTAACTCAATAAAGAGAAAGTGGCTTGTGAGTTGACAAACAGACTTAAAGGCGTGTGATCGACATGCAGCATCGGTTCCACACGGCTCCCGTAGAAGGTAAAGTAAAACGACAGCCGAAAGTTCTGCAGGCGGGAATATAACAGTCCCTAAATTTCATCAGAGTGAACGTTATCGTCAATGGAAAGTTCTTCGGAAGCCTGACAGAAAGTTTAATGAGGTGATCACACAAAGTATGACAGAAACACCGCCACAAAGTTCAACAGGACATGAGTAGAGATCAAGTTCAGCACGTCAGCAGTAAGATCAACAACATATAAATATCAGTAAGGGTAAAGTGAGAGAGGAGGAGCACACACACATTAAGTAGTAAAGTTGGCGAGATTTGTAACTAAATAAAGAGAAAGTGGCTTGTGAGTTGACAAACAGACTTAAAGGCATGTGATCGACATACAGCATCACAGTCAGTCACTCTTATGCAACGGCATCATTATCAGTCCACAGCCACGCGTGCAAGTCTAATGTCTCTAAAAATAAATTAAAAAAACGCAGCCACAGTCCTCTAAGTGGTTTCCTCTCATGGTTAGAAATTTACGCCGTACACTTGCCGCGGTAATGCTGTGGCGCTGGCGTTATGTGGTTGAGCCCCAGGTCGTGGGTTCAATACAGTTCACGCTACTCAAACTCGTACGTTATGAAACTAAAAAAATGCTTGTGTACCATGCTTTAGGTTAACTTTTAAATAATTAAACTTAATCTTGAGCCTCTCATAACGGCGTACCTCACGATTATTCCACGGCACGGGGGCTTTTAACTCTAACTCTAAATTAAGGTGCCTATAGGACAATCAATCGTAGACGTTTTAACATCAGCATAATGCCGGGTACATGACCGACGCATACATTGCATATGTGGACATTACTGCCACTTGAGAGAGGCCGAGTTCACAAATCTTCTTTTCCGTAAGTGCGTTTTCCCGCTTAGGTCATGATATGTCTCGCATCGTGATTGGTTAAAATTTTCGGTTACGAAAACTTTTTGCGTAAGATGCTTTTTGTGAATACGCGCTCAGATTTCTAGGAGCCGTCGCAATATCCCTGAAAACCCCTCCCGGCACTCTTGGCCCGTAAATTTTCCCTTCATTGTTCAACACAGCGCCTCCGTCCATATTAATAAAGGTATAAGAAATCGTAACTTCGAGAAGGGGACATGAACAAACAGTACTGCCTTCAGTGTTTGTTCATTCCCCGCTTTGATGCTGCACTTTATAGTAGTTAATTTTTAGGGCGGAAGTCTTAAATGCTAAAATTGACCGTCGGTGTCGGCGCACCGAGTCGGTAGCGTAAAAGCTAGTGATGCAAAAAAAATCATCACGCGATGACGTCACAATACGATGGCATTACGACGTCATATTTTCGATATTTGTATAGTCATCATGACGCCACTATGACGTTACATAACGTGTCGTCGCGTGATGACGTCGGTACATTGCATCGTCAGTCACTGGATCATAAATGGGCCGATCACAGAGCGTGGCGGTTCGGGCTAGTTGGTAGGTCGTGACGATTGTCATAGCACAAGCTCAGAACAACGACAAATGACAAAAAGATGAGCACTAACTTCCAACTGAGTTCATTGTGCAGAGTGCAAAAACATATAAAAAAGACAAGAAAGCATGCCACAAAAGATGATCAATGCAAATATGAGTAGGGAAAAGAGACACAAAAAACAAGATCGAAACGACACTGAAGACTAAAAGAACTATCACTAAGTGGTGACATGTTATGTCAGACAGACAAGAAGGTGTATGAACAACCGACTGAAGGAACATGCTAAACACGTCAGAAACGGGAAAAATGGGTTTCTTTCACAGCATTGCACTACATGCAACTGTTGGCCTCTATTCGAGGACACACTGACACTTTACAAACACCGAGATGATCGCACCGGAATCATCGTCGAGGCTGCGCAGGTGGCATGCGAATGGGACTTATGCGTTAGCAAGCCTTCCTTGTCTCTATATCCGAGAATGAATTAAGGTCCCTCGAAAGTATCGGCGCGCGCAACTGGTAATAGTTCTTTAGTCTTCAGTATCGTTTCTATCTTGGTTTTATTTTGTCTGTCTGTCTGTCTGTCTGTCTGTCTGTCTGTCTGTCTGTCTGTCTGTCTGTCTGTCTGTCTGTCTGTCTGTCTGTCTGTCTGTCTGTCTGTCTGTCTGTCTGTCTGTCTGTCTGTCTGTCTGTCTGTCTGTCTGTCTGTCTGTCTGTCTGTCTGTCTGTCTGTCTGTCTGTCTGTCTGTCTGTCTGTCTGTCTGTCTGTCTGTCTGTCTGTCTGTCTGTCTGTCTGTCTGTCTGTCTGTCTGTCTGTCTGTCTGTCTGTCTGTCTGTCTGTCTGTCTGTCTGTCTGTCTGTCTGTCTGTCTGTCTGTCTGTCTGTCTGTCTGTCTGTCTGTCTGTCTGTCTGTCTGTCTGTCTGTCTGTCTGTCTGTCTGTCTGTCTGTCTGTCTGTCTGTCTGTCTGTCTGTCTGTCCTGTCTGTCTGTCTGTCTGTCTGTCTGTCTGTCTGTCTGTCTGTCTGTCTGTCTGTCTGTCTGTCTGTCTCTGTCTGTCTGTCTGTCTGTCTGTCTGTCTGTCTGTCTGTCTTAATCATGTTTGCATTGCTCATGTTTTGTGACATGATTTCTCGTCTCCTTTATATGTTTTCGTGGTCTGCACAATAAGCTGCATTGGATGTTAGCGCTCGTCTTCTTGTCCTTTTGTCGTCGTTCTGAGCTCGCGCTATGACAATCGTCAATCATGGAGCAGTCAATCGCCACAGTTGTTCGCGGCGAGCTTCCAACATGACGGAAATTTTCGTTTTGATTGCAACAGCGGGAGCGATTTTCGGTCGGGCCCGTCGAAATAGGACCGGGTCGCCAAAGCCGTCGAAATTGAATCGACTTGTTTGATTTTTTATGGCCGATGCTGTGCATTTTAAAATGATTTTAGATTGAAAAATGTTCTTAAATGACAAAACAAGTGGGCCCTTCGTTACCGTTCATGGAAACTTAATGATATTTTTTTTCCAAGTGTATTGATTATTTTTTTCTTGCATTTTCATAGGTTGTTCACTGAGTACTTATCTGTATTCCAATGATTTGTTGCCTATTCTTTTCTCTATTTTTGCTGTCTTACCAATTACTTGTTATAACATATATCTCAACCTTAGTCTGTATTTAATTTGAATTTTTTTACTTTTTTTCGTTTTTGACGTTTATTGTTTGTAATTTTGCTCATGTAACCCCCCCCCTATGTAGTACCCTCTCACGAGGGCCTTTAAGGGTATTATGAATAAATAAATAAATAAATAAATAAATATCATAATGCACAGATCATTCATAACATTACATTCATGTCTGCCCCAAAAAAAACGGTGGCAAGAACTCGCCGTTGCAGTCACAGAGCGAAAGTCGCGTTGCGTTTGCAGTCCACGTGAATCAAAACCACCCTTAGCAGCGGTTGCGAGCAGAGCGAACGGAACGATTTTTTATCGCTGCAATCGAGGCATGTTAAACGGCTTTTACACGGCCAGCGCCGCCTAAACTTAACACGGCGTCAGAGCGACGTAACCTTAACTCAAGTCACTCTGTAACTACGTGACGACGGGTCCGGACTCGTCGAAGCGAGCGGCTGAGCGACAGAAGGGAGCCCACGCCAGAAGCCCAGGAGGACAGGGGAGTTCCCACTGTCCAAGAAGGTAAGGCGGCCGTCTGCGGCGAGGGCTAAGTATAGAACGATGGCATGCACATCGTAAACGACTGCGGTGTTGACGAACCTGCGAAAGCTCGCTGTGGAAAACCTCCCGCAGTGCTCCAGACCCCAACTTCGCTCACATCTATGGCGTCCGAAACTGGCGGGGCAGTCGGCAAAACGTAAACTTCGCGAGATTTTTCGTTGCCCGTAACCGTTTGCGAGCTTCGAAATAAAAACTTCCCTCGTTCGACATCAAAGCCATGCGCCAGGACCTTGTTTTTCTCGGTGTTCAACATTTGCTAGATGCTATCAGGAGAAAGGGGCCGAAGTGTACAAGCGGCTGCTTTGTCCGCACTTCTATTTCGTGTTCCTCTTCTCGCACAAAAGCGACGAAGGTGCCGATGAAATTTCTGCGGTGAACCAGCCTTCCCAGCTGAATAAATGACGCTCCCGAGCTTGAATGTGTGCATGAGCATGCGCACGGAAGTTGGGGGAGGGGGGGGAGGTGACCCTAGGCACCTAAGAAGAGAAGGGGCGAAAAATCTGTCTCTTGTAGGAAGCACCAGTCCCCCTCCCCTCATGTAGGGGGGGGCGCTACGGTGAAACTTCACCCTCCCCCATCCTCATGGAGAACCCTGCGCAGGCTTATGGGCTCAGGTGTGTGCGCGGGTGTGTTTGTGTGTGTCTGTGTGTCTACATCAGGTCGAAGGCCTTAGACGCCCCGTGAAACATGGAAAGGGATCGTTGGCGTCAGCGTCAACGGCATCAGCACGAGTGATGCAAAAAAAAAAATATTGTCATGCAATGACGTCAAAACGATGACGTCATAATATTAAGGCGTCATCACACATGACAAGATGACGTCCTCTCACGACATCGTCGCTTGGCCAAACCAGGCTATGTGCAGAAAGTTTAGAATACCTGCGATCACGGAGGTAGTGTGCGGGAAGCTTCTGAGCAGGATCAACGCAATCGACCGAGAAGATCAACAAGACGGCTTTCGATTCCCACTATTCTTACACAAATGAAAATGGACCACATGTATTTTTTTTTCGTTCATCTTTCCACACTGACCAGACACCGCGGCTCATCTTGCTGGCACTTCGTGCCAATGAACCCACTTGTTTAATGAGTGAAGAGGAAAACGTAGAGGTAAGCCGATAGACTCGAGTTTTAACTGTTTCTCATTAAACGTAAGCAGTGCATACCTCGGCCTGAGGACTCGTTGGCACGTCTACACTCAGGAATCAATGTGACACGAAGAAATGGGGAAGGGTTCCGTAAACCCAAACAGTTGAATTTGGAGGCAAAACCAGTACTGGGAGCCATACCCTGCACAACTAGGTATGCAACATTGCGACGGTTAGTGTTTGAAAGACGTTGTGCTTCGTGTTGTGTGGTTCATCATTTGGAGAGAACGAAACAAGATTGAGAGGTGCTTTTTTTGGACACAAGCACATGAAACAAAGAGATAGTGAGCTTAACTAAATTATAACGTCATTTGTAATTTTAATTGGAATATACTAGTCGTGGGACAATGGGAAAATGAAAGTGAACAAAAAGATAACTTGCTGCAGCTGAGATTTGGAAAATATATTAGTCGGGATCTTCAGTCTACACAAAGAGCATCGAAACCAAAATTTTTCTCGGCCACTACACTACCAATATGGTGAGGTTCGTTAAGTATAATATTGTTAACCTATTATTTCGGGGAAGACTATACTTCTTTATTAAAGCAGAGGCCTTATATGCGTCATCGAACGCGAAAAAAAAGTGTCCGTTGGTGGTAGCGGTGGCGCCAGCACGAAATATGCAAGAAGTCACGTGATCGAAGATTGCGGCTTGATCGCGTTCCCATGCGACGTCATCGTGACGTCAAAAATTGTCAGAGTCTGTGACGTCATCGGACGTCAGATAACATTCTAGAGCTATTGTATATTGGAGCTGCAGCACACAGCAGTGCGCTGCAGCCAGCATGGCAATTCCAGCAATGTCGCTGCAGCAAGCATAGCAATTTCCGCATGGCAATGACAAATTCACCTAGCCTTGCCTAGCCTTCGTTCTATAGGCTCTGTGTGTGGCTTGAATCTACTTTGCTGCAATACGAAATTCAGCAAAGGTTCAGCAGTTACGCTTCACTACCTTGAACTTTTTTTAGGCTCACCATTTCAAATCGGCTCATGAAGTTCCCAACGGTCCCTTCTTTGATTTGAAGCAAAACCAAAACTCAACAATAAACAAAGTCACAAGTACGTTCCTAGCTCGCAAGCACGAAGACTAGGCAAATAGACTATGCACTACCCATAATTCCTACGGTGGCTGAATGATCGCAGCACCAGAGTCCCCTCTAGTTGATTTTAGGAAACTCTGGCTCGCAATTACCCTGATCTTGGAGGCAGTGCGGAAACCCGTTAGGAGCGAAAATTCTTCGATGGAGGCTAAAAGCTGTCCATTGTGTTGAGGAGAAGGCTTGAAACTTCATGTGCCTTTTTTTTTGCAAGTTTTTTCTTGATGTGTTGCGTTGTAGCATCAATTTCATCCGTGGTTAATCAGTGCTCGCCATACGTGTTCCTTCGCTTGTGATGCATTTCCTTTCACGTTGTTTTTTTTTCGCATTAAGAAATCTGTGACCAAGTGGCCCAACGAACCACAAAACATTCGACTAGTGGGCTTGCCTTCTTCAAGGTTGGAAGTTGGCTAGAATTAACAGCCGAAGCATGTTATATCAAATTGTTCTGCACTTTCGCGACAGTTTCCTTGATTTGTAAACACGAGAACTTATTTTGACACCGCAACAAAATAAAAAGTACAATTCGATCCCGCGACCTGCGCGTCAGCAGCCGAGTACTTTAGCCACTAGAATATCATATACCCAAGGCAAGTGAATCCGGTAAATAGCACGACTGTCTAAAAATTGCGTTACGCACCTCTAAGTAGGCGGAATATCATCATCAGCAGCAGCATCATTATCATCATCATCATCAGCCTGACTACGTTCACTGCAGGACAAGGGCCTCTCCCATGTTCCGCCAGTCAGCTCGGTCCTGTGCTTGCTGCTGCCTATTTATACCCTTAAAGTTCTTAATCTCATCTGCCCACCTAACCTTCTGTCTCCCCCTAAACCGCTTGCCTTCTCTGGGAATCCAGTTAGTTACCCTTAATGACCAGCGGTTATCCTTTCTACGTGCTACATGCCCGGCCCATGTCCATTTCCTCTTCCTGATTTCAGCTATGATATCCTTAACCCCGGTTTGTTCCCTAATCCACTCTGCGGAATATACTTTCGTTAAAACCAGGTAAGCTCAGAGAAACAACTAGTTTTGAACCTGGTCCTTTCGGCTAAATCAAAACGCGAAAAGACGTACGGGGCACTATATATCGTTAAGGAATGCCGCATCGTTCCAAACAAGCGAAAAATCAAATTTCGAATTTTTTCTAAGTTTTACCCCAGCTTGCGTCACTAATAACAAAAAAGTTGAAATATTTGTCTGGCAACGCATGCTATCAGCGGCAGGCCATAGCGTTGAGACGCAGCTCATCCAATTCGCTCAACGTCTTCGTGTTTGTTGTTTCTCGAGGGAGCGATGCGCGCCAGGCGTCCCAGAATGCCAAGCCGGTGCGCGTTTTAAATAGACGCTGTTCGGCATTTCGAGGCGCGCATGCAGAGCCCGCGTGGGTCGCGAGCCGGTCGACGGGGCACAAGTGGGACGCCTTGTGCGGGGACGAAATATTTCCTCGCGACGTCACTCCAGGCGGCGGTGATGTCGCAACCACCCAGTGTGCGTCCGTCCGGGCCAAAACTGTAGGCGGCTCCGCCAAGCAGGAGGACGCCGAATAGCGAGAGCAAACAGACGCAAACGAACGCTGCCTGAGATCTCTACACTTGCTACTGAGCGTGGGACACACTGAAAATAGCCTAACGTGAGCTAACGCCTGGTTCAGGTCACTGCACGGACACCGAGTCATCATACAGGCAAGGTCGCCAAGCAGCTAATGATCGCTTTGAAAAGCCGTCTCACGTGGCGTGGTACACTAAAAGAAAGCACAGTGTTGCCTCAAGGGCGAAGGAGTTATATTCTAGATAAGGCAGCGAACTCCGTCTGCATACGATCTCGCGTAACTCTACAAGAAGCAGGTGTAAGAGAATATGGCCTCTATATTTGTGTTGTCAGTCCCCTCAAAGCGAACCAAGCGGTAGCACAGCGCGTACAAGGGTAGGAACCGTCTGCTCATCTCTATCAAGATAGCGCGCGCGCGATCGCATTCATTAGAGCAAAGCTCGCTGTTGCTACGCGAGAGACGCAGCCTTCGTGACCCCGATTCGCGGACGTGAGCATGTAGTGCCATCTCTCGTTGGCAACAGTGGTGGGATGCCGTACTTGAATAGGCAATTTAGTCCAAAAAAGAGATTCTTGCCTGACGGAAAACAGTAGTTACCAAAAACGACTCCCGGTTACACGCAGCGCAGACTCTCTGGAACAGTCTGGTAAAATTGCGGTGTTACATTGCTAACCACGTCACTTCCCAGACTGTATACAATAAACCACAATTTTACAATAAACCACAATGGGCGGTGTTCAATTGTGCAGGGAAGTCACACGCCCTGTAGTGCGATACTCCAATTTTACCTCAACTCTCCAGTAGGTCTCTGCTGCATATAAGCGGGAGTCGCTTTTGTCAACAGCCTTTTTTTTGTCATATATGATTTTTTCACCTATTTCTCAATCAGTGATGACAGGTCATCATTTCTGCCACAGAGAGATGGCGCCACGTACAGATGTCCCAAAATCCCGCTAAGTGACCCCCCCCCTCCCCCACCACAACCATTCATGCTCCTTCACGCGATTGAGGAGCTAGACGGCATTATTCATCGTTGTTTGAGCTACGCCCATCTATAGCCTCCACACACTTTCGCTAGCACATAGAACATACGGCGCGCGGGGTGGTGTCATAGACTTGGACTTCATTTGGAACATGACGGTGACGGCGAAAATGCGGCTCGAACGTGCATATAATTGCTATCACAATAAAGAGCGCTTGTTACTTTTTTGGTGATTTTCGACTCGTCACATATATCATCATCATCATCATCAGCAGCAGCAGCAGCAGCCTGGCTACTACGCCCACTGCAAGACAAAGTCATCTCCCATGTTCCACCAGTCAACTCGAACCTGTACTTGCTTCTGCAACTTTATACCCGCAAACTTTCTAATCTCATCTGCCCACCTAACTTTCTGTCTCCCCTTCGTGCGTTTGCCTTCTCTGGGTACCCAGTCACCCTTAATGACCAGCGGTTATCCTGCCTATGTGCTACGTGCCCGGCCCATGTTAATTTCTTCTTCTTGATTTTCACTATAATCTTCTTAACACCCACTTGTTCCCTGATACACTCTGCTCACTTGTTGTCTTTTAAGATGATACCTACCATTTTTCTTTCTATTGAAACTTCCAGGTTTCTGCTCCGTAGATAAGCACAGGCAAGATCCAGTTGTTATAAACCTTACTTTGGGAGTTAGTGGCAGATTACCATTATTGATTTGAAAATGTTTGCCGAATATGATTCACCCCATCCTTATTCTTCCAGTTATTTCACTCTCATGGTTCGACTCGACGGTTGCTACCTTTCCTAAGCAGACATATTCCTTTATTATTATTATTATTATTATTATTATTATTATTATTATTATTATTATTATTATTATTATTATATTATTATTATTATTATTATTATTATTATTATTAGTATTATATTATTATTATTATTATTATTATTATTACAACGATGATCCCAATATGCTTCACATGTTGAGGTCTTAAGTTGTCTTTTTTTGCAATGCCTAATGCTTATCAGGCAAACCACGCTTTACAGGAAGAAGTCATCGTATGGGATTATTATTGACATCGTCTGTAAAAGTGAGGATCAAAAGGCTTTATAAAGCTCTCGCCAGTGGCTTATAGTACTTAACGCATTCAAAAACCTATCAATTATGGCCATTTAAGTAATCCCAGTATCGTGCCTTTTGCAAACCGCAACTTACACATGTGTAACAATTTTGCTTATTACGTGGTAAAATCATCCATGTTAAAACAAAAAAGGGACGTCGTTCTAGAAGGATTTACATAACTAAAAACACCTGGGGTTCTTTAAAGTGCGCTGATGTCATACAGTGCTCGGACTCTCAGAGTTTCGTCACAATCAAAATGCGATCGCGTGGAGCGTGTTCGAATTGGCGTCCTTCGGGTCAGCAGCCCTCCACCGTAACCACTCGAAAAACAAGCATGAAATTCTGCGTTTCATTCAAATCTCAACTGCTGGAAGAAAGAGCTCGACTCCCAAATATGAAATAAAAAAAGAAGGGCGACACGTGATCACCGAATCACGATATTGTTTCACGCTTCGTTGTTTGTACGTCACCCACGCTGTTGAAAAGAACAAAAAAAAACGTGCGTGAGATCAAATGTGGCATAAAACGTTTCATATTTTTTATTAATAGAAATTTTCTATTGACATAGCGATAGAGGCTCCTTTGAAAAGATATTTTTTGCCTATCATGGCGACAGTTTCGGCTATCTCTTTCGAAATCCCCTAAGCAATTTTCAGTATGACACAAGAACAAACGCATGATGAAGTTTTCGTGGTTATCTTTAGTTGACATGTTTATTTATTCTTAGGCTTAGTTATTATTGACATGATATCTATAACAGATAATTTTTTTTTACTTCTAACTATTGAGACACTTCCCTCTCCCCTCTCCCCTTCCCCAGTGCAGGGCAGCCTACCAGGGCTCAGCCCTGGTTAACCTCCCTACCTTTCTCCTTATGTTCTCTCTCTCTCTTGATTTATGTAGTCACTTACTGAGAGTTAGTTGTGCCACTTCACCTATCAAAAACCAAGCAACCGATCAAGCATTGTACTAATCTAGTACATATCGAAAGCCAAGGTTAGGTAATAGACGTAACATAGCGTGTTAAACGATTTCGCAGCAAAAATGTCTAGACAGCACAAGTATCTAGCATCCATGACTGCTGTACTGAAAAAAAAATCGTGTGGTTGAGTTATTACGCTTGAAAAATGCGAAATTAAATTTCATTTTATAATAAAGTACCGAGAAAACAACCTTTAAGAATAACGTACTGCTCGCGCAACACCAGAATTATCAATTGAAGATGACTTTTAAGAGGCAAAAGTGAGGCAGTTGAAATGTCCAAATAAATAAATTAACACATAAATAGGAAAAGGAAGAACTGCGAGAAGCGCGTCACGTTTCTTCGAAGATTCGAAAAGACACCTTCAGACAAGCGCATCGAAGGGTGACGTCTGAAACAACGATCAGTGACGTCATGAGCAGCAGACGATGGAGCGTTGCGAGGACGGAAATAGGAGCAGATGCCGGGGCAAGCATTCGGCCCCGCTATTTATAGCAGCGCCGCCTTGCAAGCAACGAACAAAAGTGGAAACTGGCAACCCCTCCTCTCCGCACATGTTTCTCGGCATTTCGCACACATGATTTAACAACTTACCATTGGCTTTTGACGTGTTTTGACCTTGCCAATGATCATTTTGAGGGGTTTTTTTTTTCATTTTTATTTTTGTAGGAGCGAAGCTCTGAAAGCTCGAAGATAAAACGCCTGGCGTCCGCAAAAAAAAAAGCACCCTCCGCGCCATTGGTTATCACGCGCCATTGCTTATCAGCCAAGGCCACTGACCATGGCCTCCAAGATGACAGGCGCGTAAACCCGCCGCACGCGCTCCATCTCGGAGGTCATGCACCGACGCAAACAGTCCGCACAACCGCCGCACCAAGTTTTCTGCAGCATGGCGCGAGACCAGCACGAGCGACAAAAGACCCACGCTTTTACCGGCGGTGCCACAGTCAGCTTTGTACTTTGGTTGAGGGGCTCTATTTTGAACATTTATGCATGATCAGTGACAGGCTGTGGTTCGACTTTACTCTGCCTACTAGCATCAGCCAAGATGGTCATGTTAAGCCCCTGAGATCAACCAGCTTCACCGTTCCGAGATTGCCACGGCTAGTGTAAACGTCTATTTTTATTTGATGTATACATTTACACACGAGAACGACCTTACCACTAGTCACTGACATAAGTGAAATAGCGGCATTTATGCGCGTAAACGGGTGTTTTCAAGCGAGAATTCTCTGGATGCCTCCTCAAACGCAAAAGATGACCCTCAGCTTGGCGAACTCTACACCAGCGATGTAAAAAAACATCATCACCACGAGAAAACGTCACACAATCCTGCCATCGCGACGCCAAAGGTAGGTAAAGTTATGACGTCATTATGGCATGTCCTGACGTAACTATGACATCACGTCACAAGACTTCACGTGCTGGTGTCAGAAAGTCGTATCGTCGCTTGGTCATAGAGGGGCAGGTCATGGAAACAGTGCAAAACATTGTCTTTCAAGAGTTTTTAATGCATTTTCTCGCTTTCCTCCCTTACCTTTCCATTCACCTTTACCCATTTCAGGGTAGAAAATTAATTTTTTTCTATTTAATCTCGCTCGCTGCCCCACTGCGCGCTGGATATGCATCTCAGAACTATAAAATGAGTCCCACCATGCTTCCATCCATCCAACTTCCTTGCCTTTAATTTCCATCTCTCTCCAATTTTTTCAATGCCGGTAGCTGTGGAAAACCTTGTTGGGTGCGGACATCTTTCACAAAAGAAGGGGGGGGGGAGGAAGAAAGATTGAAAGAGGAAGGACAGGGAGGTTAACCAGTTCTCAGAGAATGGGGGACAAGGGGGGAGGGGAATCAATACATTCGACTGAGAAGATTAAGAGTGATTTCTCCTTTGAGTGATTTCTCTTATGCATCAAATGCCTGAAATTATAATGACCCACAAGGAATGGATGACTCTAAAACATGACTTCTTTGTACTTGCGAAAATTGGGAAACAGTGGAATAATTGTGGCGAGACTCGGTGAATGAGTACAACGTAAATGCTAAAGCAGCTAATGCTGATTGATTAATAATAACAGCCGATAGACAACACGAGCCATAAATTACGATAATTTAGTTATGCCTAGCCAACGCTAACTAACGTTAGCCCTAACTTAGTCACTATTACGTAACATCAGTGAGTGTTCACCAGCGCTGGCAGAGTGAGCGCAAGTGAAATAGTTCAAGTAAGGTTGGTGTTATTGTGATTCTCGATATGTTACACAGCACTGCCTTCAAGATCGGCCCGCATTTTTTTTCCAGAAATCGGACATCATCGAACCCTTTTACGTAGGTCGGGTGAAAGACATTCTCTCAAAAACGTTTCTCTAAACCAGGCCTGTGCTGTTTCGATCGATGCGCAGCTAGTGTAATCAAATCGTGCTGACCTCGATGCAATTTGCTGGGTTATTTTTTTCTGCGTGTCAACATATGCCTAACCTAATCACCCTGACCCTTAAAAAAGCCAGATCAATATTGATTAACTTTAGGCAAAGCTCGTTGCCTGAGAAAAAGAGAGAGAAGAAACTGCAAGAAGCTTTTTATAGGCAGATTTCTTTACTTGTGTGCATACCAGAGGCCTAATCTGACTTGCTGACCTAAGTGCGAACATGTCACTCTGAATTTGATAGAAGAACTGGATTAAAAGATATGCTAGATAAAAGAAAACTTGCATTATGAGTTAGTAAACTTCATAAAGATATAATAATATTAAGCTTCTAATGTCACGCTTCTGCTAGTATATGAACCACAAGTGCGCGCGACAAGCCCTTGTTTAATTTAGCTGAAGCATATATTTTTAATATCAATTGCAGATTTAATGTCGGAAAGGGCTTTTATTAAAGTCCTAATCAAAATCTCAAATAGTTCATTCATTCATTCATTCATTTTTTCATTCATTCATTAGTTTGTTCATTCATAATAAAAGTATCGATAACAAAAAGCCCTGAGCTGTCAGACGACCTCCTTTTGACAGCACTTTGATAAACTTAACTGATTCCCGCATTGTTAGAATAAGTTGTAAGATAAATAGTTAGCTAAAAGATGGCGCTGTAACTTCACCGACATACAACAAATTATTCTGAAAAATATATTCGTTGACGCTTTTACCAAGCTAAAATCTGAAGTATAAAAGCACACCGATATGCTTGATCAAATGCTTTGCGAAGCCAACACACAACTTCTCGCTGTATTCTGTCTTTCTACGATAAATGCAACTAAAGGCATCCTTACATAAAGGACAGTGATAAAAAAGACCTTGTAGAATTGATCAATGCGCAAAAAAAAATAATACACAGGACCGACAGAACAGGTAAATCTGAGGGGGCCTTATAGTTATTAACGTATATTTAAAAAAAACACTTTTCCCTCTTAGCTATTGGTCACTCTTTATTTTCATTTGACCGGGAGAAACCATGCTCAGAGATTTACAAAAGTTGCATAAAGAAAGAGACGTAAAATCAGTCAAGTAAAAGTAATAACAAAAAAAGAAGCGACAAGAAATTTAGATTATATACCGTTCTGTAATGTTCCGTAATGTTCTATAATGAATTAGGCGTATTCCAGTATTCCCATATGACTATTAAGCACAAAAATCTTGCAGTAGGTAATAAGTGTAGACTGAGCAGTTTGTTGCCGCGTGCCACCGTTGAAATAAAACCTCAGTAGCGCAACTGGTGGCGTAACAGAGAAGCCGTTACTGAGTCTCCCTTCGGTGACGGCACAGCGACCTCAAATGCCAGAAACCGGGGTGGGCTCTGGTGCGACCTAGCGCGAAGCTCCCTGAACCGCGTCCGCTATAATTGACTGGTTGGCCTTTCGACGCTCCCTCCAATGTAGGCCACTTCAAGCCCAGCAGTGGGTGGGATGAAGAAGACGACGAGGCGGCGGCAGTAATATTAGCTCCTCTGAGTCACGCAAACAAGTCAACGCCGCGGCCCCCTTTCGCGCGAGTTGGAGGAATATTAGGAATAAAAGAAATTCCGGCCTGCCTGCCTTGCTTCCAGCCAACCCACTTCTTTCTCCGGGACGACCCGTTTCCCCGTTTTCTTGGCTAGTCGCGCAGCTGGCAACTCGAAAAAAAAACTCCTCCCCTCTGTCGCTCCCCGGTGTGACTCTACACCTCTGGAAGAAGAGGAACAAGCTAAAAAAAGAGCCGACCCACACAAACAACGGCAGCAGAAGCAACAAAAACAACCGTGCGACGAGGGATGGGCACGACTGGGGGCATCATCTTCGCTTTCAGCAGTGTCGGAGTGTTTTGCACACGGCCGCTACTGCTCATGCTAGAAGCGTTCGGACGCCCGTTCGCACCCCCCTTTCAACATTGCCAAGGTCACCCTTCCAGGAGGCCCGTTTCGCATTCCCATTCTATGGGAACACCGCAAACGAGCTAGATCATCGATGTTCTATGGCTACTGTTTGTCAGCAATCTGTTCGTAGGATTCCGAGAAAGAAGTTCGGATAAATATGAAAATTGGAAGAGATAAAAAATTCGTGAACCCGGTGTGTCATTGTAGCAGACGTTTCGACAGACGGACTTGTCTTGTTCAAAAACGTGACTGCTTACCTTTGAGCATATGTAACTTCCAACCATAGCACGTGTGTGTATAACACTCACACGCCAAGACAAGCAGTTCAGTCCTTGAATACATACACTCGCAAAGATAGCGAGTTAAGGGAAGCAGTTACATCATCGAAGAATACAAGTACGCCTGTTGTAACGTTGGCACCAGCGACACCCCGGGGGTCGTAAATTCTTCACCTGTTTCTAGCATTTATGATATATCATGAATATACTATACATACAATACTATACTATACATACGTATACTATACTATACATAAGTATACTATACAAAAGGAAGGTGTTTTACGCGCGGATCACGGACGCCGAAGTGAGAACTTCTGACACCGTCGACTCTTTCTGTTTGCGAAATAATGGGGGTGTGCGACATTTGTCTAATTCCCACCGTTTCGTTGTCAGGGCAGATGCACCTGGACGGCATTTGGATGATATGTTTCGCGCATAGCAGCAAAATTGTAGTCTCCGAGACGCACGCGTTTGTGGAGATTAGTATTGGATTAGGATTGAGGATTAGTACCCTGAAAGCGATAATCGAATCGTTATACTATTTGATTGTCGTGGCAAAAAATACACAGTATATTTATTCTTGGTGAAGACCTTTCCGGGATGCTTTCAGTTTTCCACGACATAACCTTTATACCTTATAGGAGGAAACGGAACACTGTTGGATGTATCAGTCATGAATCTGCGTTGCGTGCACATCTCTGACGCTGGTCGCTTGAGCGGTGGGAAAATTAAACAGCCAAGTCCACGAAAATCTGTCATAACTTCGAAACTAGATGTTATATATTTTAATATTTCTTATCAGAATGGTAGATAGTACGATTTTTATAACTGTATGCAGTCGAAGAACAGCTACGTCCTTAACTAAGAAGGCCTAGTCTGGATATAGCTTGTGCGTACTTGATATATGTCTTTTATAAAACACGAAGGGGAGTGTATGTCATGATACGTGAACTGGTTCGATATAAGTGACACATATCGTAATATAATGCACTTGAATAGCAACGACGTACTGCCACTAGCCTCGAGTCTTTCTCAAATAGGTGCCCCAAATGATGGCATAAACATGTAAAACCCTACAAAATAATCTGAAAGAGTCACCGCCAAACTTTTTAGAGTTTGTTCGAGTGAGAGCCTTAGATAACACTAAGCCAATAGAATAACGCTTAGACTTGACAAGTACTTGACGTGTATTATTTCTAGCCTTATTACTCGTCATGGTTACGATAACAGTATTCAGAAAAAAAAATCCCGAATAATAGACCATTTTGTGGCAAGTTCAAATGGTGGCAAGATTACTGAGTGGAGGCAATTGTTAGCGTGAAACGCTTGTTCCGTCATAAAAATATGGGTCCAATGAAACAACGATATATGTAGCGTTAGCGAAAAACTTTAAAAATGCGTAATTCAGATATTGCATTTTTGAACTTACAATAATGACATCTCACACTATTTTTCTTAAAATTGTGGCCGAACGTGCATTTGTAAATAACTAAAGTATGTACTTAAATGGCTTCGGGCCATCTTGGAAGCAGTAACTCAATACTTCCTTTGACTTTGCCAAAAGAAACGAGCTGCCCAGCTTCCTTTATTTTTTTTTTCAACCAAGGCCACAGTGGCATCACGACCATCTGAGGTTGACCTTATGCCGCGTCATAACAGACGTGACGACACGATTTAGGTGTCTCAAAACGAGCACATTAAGAACCTCTAGTATAACAGTGCCCAAATGAGCGCAGGCGGTTATTGGGCTATAGAAGATTACGCACACTGCTGATTAGAACAGTCGTTTAGCGTATATCAATCTACAATCAGGTGGCTGTGACGAAAGATATTTAAAAGAGCACCGACAGATACACGAGGAAGTATAGATTAATCTCTAGCGGAGGTATACTTCATAACTTTGATCCAAGTGCGGAAGCAGGCAGAAATGATTAGAGTTGTCACGTATATAACCCGCTAATTTTTTGTTAGAACTCCGAAATCACAAGAAAACTATGTCCTCGTATTTTACATGCCGAAGAACAATATGGTTAAGAAGCACGGTGCAGTAAATTAGCTCTGTATTATTTTGACTGTATCGGCTTCTTTAACGAGCGCGTAGATCCAAGTGTTTGTTGTGTTTCACTTTAAATCGAGATGCGGCCACCCCGGTTGGAGAAATCGAGTCCGCGTCCACGAACTTCGTATCTTAAGGCCCACTCATACCTGCAGGAGTCGTGCTACCATTTGCGATGGGCGATCAAACAGCGACTCTACGCGTCCGACGTTCACACCTGCGTGTGAACTATATCCTAATGTGGAAATATATGAGCGCACAAGGTAGCAGGAAAAGCACTTGGCAGGACACTTGCCTTGTGCGCTCATATATTTCCACATTATGTTTTACCAACTGGCCCAGCATTCCACTTCATTGAGCTATATCTATTGCCACCAAGAATCCACATCTGCTCGCACTGTCATTACCCCGCGCAGTAAGCTCACGTCCCGTTCCCACTCATCTGATTGGTTCAGGGGTTTACGACATGCAATCACGTGACTGAAAAACGAAGCAGCGAGCGACTGAGCCGAGGCGGCCGATTTGCCAGTGGCCATTTACGACCGTTTCCTACCAGTCGCTTTGCGACTAACTAGGTCGCGCGATCAACGCTCGTCGCAGGTGTGAACGAGCCTTTGGCCGCTAAGCAACCGCAGCGTGTCCATTACAGAGGTTACTCTTCAACAGCTACGCAGAAGCGCATTCACTAAACTGTGGAATGTGCAAGGAGGGACGGTCGTTACGCGCATATAAGTGCGGCAGCGATTTCGTACGATATTTGCTTAGCGAGCCCAAGAACGCCTCGATCTGGGTCTGAAAGCGGCCAAACGCAGCTCGCGATGTGCGAAGAGGTATAGAAGATTGGAATTACCGTGTCCCCATCACGACGGACGGGTGTCGGCGACGGCAGCGACGAGGCTAAAATCCACACGGGTCCCGACTCGTCGAGCGCGCCGTCGTGTGGCCGCACCAGAAGCCGTCGCACGGGGGGATCGAGCACCGATCCGCACCCTTTCTCTCTCGCTCTCTCAGCGCGCCCTCTCCGGTGGCTCACTGGAGACGCGGCACAAGGGAGTAGTTAATCCAGCGGAGGGCACATTCCCGGCGGCAGGACTTCCGAACACCGAAGGATAACGTCGCGCAGCGGAGGCGACGAGTCGTCGTATTCCGAGTTGTTTTCGTGGTAATCGTGCACGTTCTCGGCGGAGGTGGGGGGGCACCCCCGATCCTCGAGGTGGTGGAGGAATTCCCGAGGCGCTGAAAGTGCCGGGCGGGCGGAGCGCGGTTTTTTCGTAAAGTGGGCCGGGCACCGCCGCCGGGACGGGTGTAAAAGCGAGAGGGTGGAGAGAAGGCTTAGGTGGGCGAGAGAGAGCTACTTCTCTCCGAGAGGTGTATACAAAATGGCGAAAGTCGGGAGGGTGCGGGGGAGGAGGAGGAGAACGCCGAGACGGGCGGTGTGCACGCAACACCACTGGCCTGTTTGAGGAGGAGAGAGAAGGATGGAAGATGCTGCGACTGTTCCTCTTGCCCCAACGAGCGTCGTTGCCTTATCGCAGCTACACTACTCGGCCAGATTGCGTGTTTTACAGGTATTCGAGAGGAGGTGGGGGGGAGGGGGGCTCGAACGCGGGAGCGCTTCGAAGGCCGACCTTCGAGAAGGTCGCCCAAGACGCGCGGGGTCGGGCAGAGAAAGAGGATAACCGAGATTTTAGAGCGAGATTAAGACGCGTTCGCGAGGTGGCGCCAGAGACGGAGCTCGGGGATTTGTTCGCAAGATGAGCTGAAAGTGAAGGAGAGATTAGCGGGAAGCCGCTCTTTATATGTTTTTCTTCTTTGATTGTCTTCGCAATTCACCTCGTGTTCTTTTCTAACTATTACGTTCATTGTTTTTGCTTCGTTCATGACTGTTTGAACGTTCCTTTTTTCTCTGTATGCTCCCCCCTTATGTAATACCCCGACAGGGGCACTTAAGAGTAACAAAAGACAAAGAAGAAGATGTTGATTATGATAATAATGATAATATTTTAAGAAAACTACTTTGTGGGGTCAGGTAATTAAACACATTTTCTCTGTTTTGATGGCGGCTTCCCCTGTATCAGCATCGCTTCGCTTCAGCACTGAGCATATTTACGACGGGGAGCTATTTTCCTCTGCGTGAATTCTTTTGCTGTTCCTGCACGTTTTCATTTTGGACCACAAGTTCGAGACGCCCTGCGAGCGCGTTACTTTGTGTGTGTGTGTGTGTGTGTGTGTGTGTGTGTGTGTGTGTGTGTGTGTGTGTGTGTGTGTGTGTGTGTGTGTCCTCCTGCTAGCTTTTTAAGTTTGGCTTCTTTGTTAAGCACATCTATCTAACAGGCAAAGCACGCTTTACAGGCCAAATCAACATTTGAATAGGGATCACCGTCTTAGTTATCGTTCCACAGATTACGGAAGCAGTTACGCTTAAGCTTATTTTCGAGGTGTATGCATATTATAAATTGCAACGTTGAATACTTGCACTTGACAGCGTGAGATAGATCAGTTCTTCCTATTCGTCAGTACGTTGGGCACCCATGAGCATCGGCCAAAAGAGGGCGCGATGTGCATGCACCAATATATTAATACAGAGCGTTACATGAGAAGTAAACTGAGGTGTTTGAACCCTTCTGGAGGTACGCTTCAAAAAAAGATTTTCTGACCTAAATTTCAGAGAACAAACGCCAGGCTGGTGCGGAACACACAGCACAGTCACAGCGTAAGCTGGAGGAGCACGTTTCAAGCTCTCTCAGGACTCCCAGTCCAAATAGAGCCGCGCAATAGGCCTTAGAAAGCAATTCATGACCACTTTCTAATGTAGCAATGTACACACTACGGGTCTAACAGGCGATGTGCGCATCTGCGTATCGGCGCACTTTGTTGATGCTGGAGTTTTTTTTTTTTTTTTTTTGAAAAGGGTGGGAAGCTTCAATAGATCAACTGCTTCCGCTAATTAAATGGTGTGCGACGCCTGATGCGTATCTATGTCTCTATCTCGCAATACTACATATGCTAACACGACCCCTCGAGCGACATGACAACTGTGTAGAGTGTACCTTTGTAGAAGACCCAATACAGGCGCTGGCATGGCTCTTTTGTTGAATGGTCGACTGCCACGCAGCGTGCCTGGGATCAAATACAGCTTAAACCCTGGATTTTATTACTGAAGTTACTGGAAGCCTAAATACACTATTAAAGTCTGGTAAAGTATTATCTATACCAGTGGAGAGTCTGCGCTTCCTTATTTCACAATGAAGAACTTTCATGGTATAACTGTCGTTTAAGCGCACGAAGCACACGTTTAATTAAACGACACTTATACCATGCATATCCAACTAGCCAAACTTTTGATTCTGAATAACTTTCAGTCAATCAAAGTGATGTGCTTGAAGTGAGTTTTTGTACTTCCCGCAGCGACTTCTGCCTTTACAGGTTGTACTTGACTTGTCGAGTGACAGTGTCCACGGAATGCCTTACGTAAGCTATTGACAGCAGGCTCAACTCAATCTGAACTCGGGGAGGAGCCAGCTGACCACTACTAATGTCCCTCGCGAATGACCACCGCGACCACTTGACGCTTGGCGCGGCCGCAAGGTCGCTCCACCACGTTACCTCCCTCCGCCTCTTCCGTTTCTCGTGCACCGTATAAGAGAGAGAGAGGGTCGGGGCGTTTAGCACACTTTATATTCTCGAATTAGTGGCGGCCAGGTTTCGGCTGCCAAGCCTGGCCTCGTGAGATATGACCGCGCACGTTGGGCGACTGCGCGGGAGGGACGCCAGAAATAACGCCGCTGCTGCCGTTTTCCACGAGTGGAACGCAGCAGTGCTTCTATGCGCCGCACCGGATGAAAAGAAAAAACTAGAGAGAAAAAAAAGGTAAGGGCCGTGAGAAAGAAGAAGATGGAAACAGCGAAATGATGGAACGTCGAAGGAAGAAAAAATAAGAAGTAGAGTGACATAGGAGGATCGGCTGGAACTATGAAAGAAGAAAGATAAAGTAGATGGAAAGAGACAGCGTAGGTCGTGTAAGGCGGAGGAAGAGGATCAAGAAGTAAAGCGGATTAGTGGAATGTTATAACTCTGTGCTTCGCTTCTTGGTTATCGCGAAGATGATACCCGATAATTGCTTTGCGATGTATTTTAAATTGTCGTTTTTTTTTCTAAATTACACCACAGCTGCAACTTCGCGCCTGTTCTGAGTTTTTGTGTAGTTCTTGTACCGCTTACGCCACGCTTTTTTTTGTTGTTGTTGTTATTCAAATCAGGAGGGGGACAGGAGAACTGGCCCGACGAATGAGAAGGGAAGGAGTTGTGGAGCTACGTGAGAGAAGCCAAACTGCAGAGAAAGAGAAACCTTTCTCTTCGAGTAAAGTGCGAGTGAGTTGGTAAGAGGAGGAGAACGAGAGGGAAAGACTCTAACGGCTATCAAATAAAACAAACGTGAAAGAAATAGAAAGCGCAAGAGAAAAGCTACCGAGCGGCTCCGCGAGCAGCCGCCTGTTTTATAGCCCGTTGGAAACACCGCGAAGAGTTGCCCGGGCAAACAGCGGGGAAGCATTATTCAGCCGCCTCAACGACATCGGCTGTTTGCCGCAGCCGAGAGCAGATCGCTGGACCGTGCCAAGCCAAACCCGTTTCTTCGTGGGCCGAGAGCCGCATAGCTCTCCGGGTCCGCGGAGTTTTGAAACAAGCCCGCGAGCCAAGCTTGTCCGAAGGTGCGAAGATTACCGACAGACGACTGGCATGCGACGTGAGCAAAAGCTGCGTTACCGTCCTCGGATCTCTAGACGGCGAAAGCACCCTCACACGCCATTCGAACAAGAAAGCCAGCGTTCATTAACAAGTGCGTAATGAAACGTTAGTCGTCATTCCGTACATCCATGAGGTTTCGCGTCACGTGAGAAGGGTAGATAGACGAGCAGGCGTTCGAGTGGCTTTCTCGGCCCCGAAGGGGGAAGCTGCACTTTTGAAGTATCAACCATGAAAGCAGTGCATGCCATATTAAACACCAAATGCCCTTAATTAATTGTGTGCAAGGTTTAGTATACGATTTATCATTAACTTGCGACAAAAGGTACACTGGGCAAACCGGTGGGAAAATTTTCAAGTTTAGCCAGGTACAAATAAAGCAAAGCGTGGATAAGAAATTACAACAATATAGCGATCTTTTGCTTGGAACCCCGGGCGGTTAAAACACTTCTAAGACCTTGGCTAGGTTGTCTCTCACATCCAAAGTTGGTTTGAGAGGTGAAACTTTATAAAATAAACCATCAATGTAAAAGCCACGAGTAGTAGGTAGTGGTACGTCGCTCGGCTATACTTCTCTGGTAGCTGAAGACAGCACGCCTCACACTTGACCAAGAGCATTGACCATGATCAGGAAAAACAGGCTAGTGATACTTAAGAGCTTATCGCGCCTGATTTTTGGAGTAAAATTATGATAATTTTTTTATCTCATCGTCATCATATTTGGGCGTAATGCAAGGCACGTTCATGCATTGACAAAAATAGAATAAACGAGGCCGAACAAAAAAAAGATAAGGAAGGTTTTTCAACTCACTGGTCCATTGGCTCGTCAGCAGCTGTAAAGAAACAAAACAGAAGCAGAATATGAGTTAACTGCAATGATGGCGCCAGCAAAATAATACGCAGTCGAAGCCGGGTGTATGCACTACAGTCAAGTACGTTACGTCATCATTATGGTCAAGGCTTGTGAAATTCATTCTTGGTTGGAGTGGGGAAAAAAGGAGATGCGAAAAACTATTCGTTAGAACTGAATTTCACAATTACTACAGGGTCGAGGTCACATTGTTAAGCTCCATTTGTTGTAATTATTCAGGAAGCATGTGCGCGCGGGTTCGAATATTGGCCACGGTGACTGAATCACAATAATGGAGGTGAAGTGCAAGAACAGTCGTTTATTATATTCGAGTGAGTGCTAATAGAACTTGAGGTGAAGATAACGTATCTTACGTCCTCCACTTCTACATCATGGTTCTGGCACGTAAAAATAATGATAATAATAACTGTTGGTGTTTAACTTCCCAACACCACCATATGATTATAGGAGACGCTGTACAGTTCAGGGCTCCGGAAGTTCACCTAAATCAGTGAAATAAAATCGGTGGTTCACAGGGCCCCAAGAATTTTCGTATCCACCGCTGCCGGGATTCGAACTCGGTACTGCGGGTCGAGCACCTTGGCGAATGGCACGTAAAAATACTAGATTTATTAATGAAACAGGGTAAATTCTGCGAGAATCAGTAATACTCGATTGACACTACACATTTACGCAAATATTCGCACGCAGTACGCACACTATACGAAATACACTTTTCATTGCATGCACATTCGTGGTGTTTCACTGGGTTTTGAAAGTATCGTATTAGACTATAGCTAGGGGCGGCTGCTGCAGCAAACTAGACGGTGTAAGCCCGATTACGTCCTGAACAAAAGGAGGTAAGCTCACAAAACCAAACAAAATTTCTTTTTGGCCCAGAATAAAACTCTGGAAAGAATGACACGTGCGTAAATGAATACTTTGACACTGTCTTGTTGGCATGCGTGTGGGCGTGTGTGTGTGTATCTTCTCACGCTCATTTGTGTGTTTACTACGTTTTACTACGTCACATTAAAAGGTAAACAAACTGTGCAGCCAAACAAAATAAACATGCATTAATGACTTTCAGTAGACGTATTTTGCCGACAGCAAGTAGGCCGTCGTCATGGTGAATTAGCCAAGCGACAGTGCTACTGTGTCAGTCTTGACGGTAAGTAAGTAATGTACTCAAATAAAATGAATAGCTGCTCAAACAACGAACCCGAATTCTCGTGCCCGCAGTTGTCACTAGAAAAATCGAGAAACGTCCGCGGAACTGTAAGTATCAGGATTGGCAGACCACTGAGTCGTGCAACGCATGCAACGCTCCGATTTGGCCATCTTCGTCTAATGTAGTTTACCTGCTCGACAGAGACTGGTGCGGCTACCGTTCGCTACACGCCCGACCGAATGTCTTATCCTGTCAGTATTCACACTTGGCATGCCAACCGAGCTAGATAACAGAGCGTGATCTAACTACTGTTATCGCAGAGCAAGAGCGAGCCGGGGCAAGTGATAGCAACACTAGTCGACCAGTTCACATGCTTCGCTCGATTCTTAAGCCGCAAAATGAGAATAAAAAAGCTAAATAAAAAATCAGCAGTTTTTTACCGTTAAATTTTTTTGTTTGTAAAAACTCGCAAAAGGATTGATTGATTGATATGTGGGGTTTAACGTCCCAAAACCACTATATAATTATGAGAGACGCCGTAGTGGAGGGCTCCGGAAATTTTGACCAACTGGGTTCTTTAACGTGCTTTCAAATCTGAGCACACGGGCCTACAACATTTCCGCCTCCATCGGAAATGCAGCCGAACTCGCAAAAGGCAATAAATGTGAACAGCCACATCAGACTCACTTGGTTCAACCAGGGATGCCATCCTGTAAATTTTCGAATTCCGCCATGTTGTCAGTTTCCGTCATTAATCAACTCCGATTAGTCCAGAGGGAGGCTGCAATCTATCTTATTGGCTCAATATGCCGCCATCACGAAATTTGACAAGATGGCGGAAGTTGACAGTTAACCAGAATAGCACCCCACATCTTGGGACACCCGGCAACCGCTACATGTTCCTTGAAACCGCAACGGGTGCTGTCTCCATAACGTGGCCCGCGTTCGATTCCCACTCGAAGCGAAAGCTTTTATTATTTATTATATTTGCATCTCTCTAGATTGTTCGGTCACGGACGAAGCTGGCTCACAGCCAACGACCCCAACACCGGGAATTCTGTGAAACGAGCTGAGACGAGTAGCACATGCGCAGCGCTGCAAAGAAGGTGCGAGGGCAAGGGTGACAAAAGGCAAGAAGAGTGTGGAATCAGTCGTGAAGACGATTAAATGTTTCGTTTCACGTGCCACGAACGCTGTGTACGAAATACTTCTGTCTTCTGGTGCCTCTCACATCGGCTAAACTGGCCGATGCGTTAGCTTTGGCCTTAGCACGAGGCTCGGAGAAAACAAAATGACGTTGAAGAAATATGTGCATGCTCGATTGGCTGTCCATTGTAAAAAGCGCGATTGTTATCCTGTCCTCACAGATACAAGTGTTCTATGCAGACATCAAGGTCACACTGTCAGGGAAGTCGTCTAACTATTTTACTTCATGAAAGGGGGAACAGGTTGTACCAGCAAGGCTTCACGTAACATATTAAAGAAAGATTAGCTTCCTAGCGGCACTTCGGATGTGCAATACGATGTCTTGCTCAACTCGCACATGCTATCACAAAAGCGTAGCCTTGATGCACTTGATCTACTCTTTCGACACGGATATGTTGCATCATGTGATGCTGATCCATGTATTTATGTGCGTGTGTCGAACGAAATTTTCAGTTGGTGAGCATTCTTTCGTGTGTGCTCCGTTAAATTGAAGCGGACGACGACAGTTTTGTGAAATGGGGGCGTGCTTTCCATGGCGCTCGCTTTTTCGGCGACCAAGGCAAAGTGCGGAGCCATCGGCAGTGACCGCAAGCCGTGCGTCGCCGGACGGGATCGTGGTGGAGCAAGACGGCTCGTACTACGTGTTGACCCAGTTCTTCAACGAAATCACTCGCAAAGCCGTGCACTTCGCACCACCTGTGCCAGTGCTACCCCGCTGCTCCATGTGCGGACTGGTGCCTCCGAGGGTGTTCAGGAGCGACTCGTGTCGGCACGTCTTCTGCTCTCTCTGCGAGGTGCACGCCCAGCGAAACTGCCCTTTCGACTGCACCGCCTGGAGACGCGCAACGACGGACGACGTCGCCTTGGAGCTCGTTTCAAGGGCCTCGCTGTTCTGCTGGAACAGAGGCGAAGGATGCGAGTACTCGGGCAGTTTGTCCGAACTGCCGTCTCACTACCGCCAGTGTCCGTACTACAGGACCCGATGTGGTCTGTGCGGACAGGGAGTCTTGATGAAGGACTTGGCTTCGCACGCCAAGTGCTTTTGTCCCTGCTCGAAAGACCTGTAGAAACAAGAACCCCGTGCCGCAGTGATCATTCCACTAGTTTTGAAACACGATACTACTCATGTGCTTGTGGAACGCGATGCTGGACTAAACGCGGGTGCTCAGAACTTGCCTCAACATTAGAGAGGCTATAATCGCTGTTGTCAAGTGTTCAGCACGTATTCAATGCATTTACTTTTTATTCATTGTATTTAATCTTTGTATTTAGATTGTACTTAAATTTTTATAGATTTTATTGATTGTATAACTTGTGGTGATCGCATTACGACGGAGGTGACGTGCTATAGGACCGTGTGATGTCGGCGCACGTTAAAGAACCCCCGATGGTCGTAAATTTCAGAGCCCCCCACTATACGGCATCTCTCATAATCATATCGTGGTTTTGTGACGTCAAAACACAGATATTACTGATTGTATAGACCGTATTAAGTGTATTACCTGGGCATACGTTCACCAGTAAAGTTTCATCTCTCACAGTCGGATCACCGTTTTTTTTTTTTCACAGTAACGAACACGTGTAAGTAAAGGAAACAAGTGTGCCAGAAGTTTTACTTGAACCCGCTGTTGCCGCTGCTCATCGAACACCACGCCGCACCCACTCCATAAGCGGGCAGTGGCACGGTTCGCGCGTCACGGACCACCGACAAACGACTTGTCGTAAACCCGGCAAAGCTTCGCCTCATAAAACTATACACGTCGCCGTTAAAACGAGAGTGCCGCAAGAACTTAACCAGCATCGTATTCTTTTGGCGAGTGGAGGATAAACCAGTCTCCCCCCGAGGCACACTACCGTTCGCCCTCAGGAGGGTGCACGTTAAGTTAGCAAATACACGAGCACCGAGTAAACACAGCAACGCATGCAGCTGCGCGCGCCATAAGTGGAAACACGCCGTGACGCAACGCAACGCGCTTCTCTTCTATTGTTGTTGTTTTTTTTTGAGTTTGTGACTCAAACGGCAAGACGAACCGTCATCTTGGCTCGCTTTTCCGCGCAAGGTGTTTCAGGCCAAGTGTCTAAAAGGGAAGGAGGGTGTAGGTACAACAGAGGAGGCCTGTTGGGCAACACGTCGTCTACACAGCAAAACATTTGGAAGCGCCGGATTCCGCTGACGACGACGGACGTTCGCATGTACCGGCGGCGAGCCTATTTTAAAATGTGCCGCTGGGCGAGACGTCCCCACCGGCTGACGCGTTCTGTGGATGGCAGTAGCCGGGGACATCGGGCAGGGGCACGACATGGGCACGCCCTCGACTTCTGTGACAGACATCCGGGCGGGCAACGGCCGCATCGGTATGGAAGCGCGAGCGTCGTGTCCTTATTTTCCACCGCGACAAGTTGTGGCACGGAGCGGCGAGTAGTATGATCGAGGTCTCTGTGACGTCGGCGAATCTATTTTGGGGTGATACTTCACGTGCTCACGAGTGCTTACTCGGGTCGTGACGGTGCATCGAGGGATGCGGTGCTCGGATGCTGACGTGAAAGTCGCGGGTTAGATTCCGGTTGCATTTCTGGGGGCAGCGAAACGGTAAAATGCCGTGTATACTGTGCGATGACAGCGCCTATTAAAGAACGCCAGATGGTCGAAGCTTCCGGAACCTTCCACTACAGCGTCCCTCATAATGTTTTGGGACGTAAAACTATGGCGTTACCCTTGGCGACGAACTAAACGCTGAACTTAAAGCCAATACGCAATATGTATACGCATATGGATTATGGAAGTATGCGAGGGAGCGGGCGATTCTCAATACAGCTGACCTGACAACGCATGCGCATTAACATGTCTGTATAATCATCTGTCAAAGGGGAAAAAAACTATCATCCACGTGAAAGATATCATGGTGAGGAGCACCATCGAAGACGCACTTACGCACATTATTTTTTTTTTGTAATGAAGACCTGTGCTAGTACATATTATCCCTGCTCTCAACGAATTAAACCACGAGGGAGGTCTGACCCGCAGGGAAGTGTAACCCCTCGTATTCACAAACGCTCCTCGACTCTACTTTCACCCTTCACTTGACAGAGTTGCGCACTGCACCGCTGCTCGGCTGAAAATGACGCTGCGCTACTCAAGAATAGCAGCAAATCACCACTGATATGCAGTGACTTTCCCTGCCTAGAGATAGCGCTCCCATCGGCTTTCTCAAGTGAAGGTGGAGCGTTGAGGGCGTTCTAGAATACGGGGGTAAGGCTTAGCAAAACGTTTTCTTGGGTTAGCTCGTTCATATCTTCGGAAAGAACAATTGTAGCACAGAGCAACACGAGGACAGACAATTAAGGGACACGGGATTGGCGATCGCGCCAGTCTTGTGTGCAGTGGTCAACACACGCCTAGAGTGACAGCGCATCGAGCTCGAAACTGCACGAGTGACCTCTGCAGCTCGAAATGGGCCACATCTGAGTCGTACAAGCGTTTAAATGTTCGTCATACTTATCATCGCGACCTCGATAAGAGCTTTGGCCATCAGAAGTGCTATCAACTACATAACACAAGAAAAAAGTGCAATAACCCGGATTGGTGCCTTTTATACTGTGGACTTGTTCTCGGTTTTCTTTAGCACTAAGCCCTTCATGGTGCTTTCGACGGCCAAAGCGGTTGTTGCTTCCACTGTAATCAAAAACGACCAGTAATGCAAGGCACGTTCGTCGTTGGCGCCGCGCATGATAAGTTGCGGCATATCTACGACTGCAGATGTAGCTCGCGCACTTCCAAGCATGGCGTTCCGTCGTTATGTGGACATGAGAGTTGACCTCTGGACTTTGATTGATACGTGAAGTTTAACGTCCCAAAACCACCATATAATTATGAGAGACGCCGTAGTGGAGGGCTCCGGAAATTTCGACCACCTGAGGTTCTTTGACGTGCGCCCAAATCTGAGCACACGGGCCTACAACACTTCCGCCTCCATCAGAAATGCAGCCGCCGCAGCCGGGATTCGATACCGCGACCTGCGGGTTAGCAGCCGAGTACCTTGGCCACTGGACCACCGCGGCGGAGTGACCTCTGGACTTCGTCAGTCCTTGTGCTATTTTGCGCAACAATTTTTCCTTCAGAGGTATAAAGGCTCACGTGGTACGCCTTAGGTTTGCTTTTTCCCGAAGAATATCTTTAAACTCCCCTGGCAATTAGACATGGCACCGCGCAGGAAAGTTGTATATAACAGACAAAAAGACTCAAGTTTTGCAGCATGATTGTAGAGTGATCATATGAATTTAGTGGCGGTACGATGAAACACACACGCGTAAACGTATTTGTGCTTTGCGGTGTTGTATTAAGGCGAAAGCCTAAATTCGACATCTCATAAAAGGCGAAACGTTACTGTCGGCGGTGTCGGCGTCCACACATAGTGATGCAAAAAATTATGACCGTGTGACGACGTCTCCCTATGACGTCATCGTAAAGTCACAACGTCGCTCGACGCCATCCCACGACACGCTCGCATGTTCAAAAATGGTCTGATCTCGGAGGCACTGCCGGACCTCGAGTGGTGCAGAAAGCTTCCAATGCCAGCGATCAAAGAGGCAGTGCGAAATCACGTTGAAAAAAAATGTATTGTAGCATAACAGCCATTTGGGCTAGTTGGTAGCGGTTCGTTGTGGAATATAAAGTGGGACTCGGTACTTAACATGGACTGGAGGAGAGAAGCATTGATGCGCTACTGTTGTTCTTCTCTCCTCCAGCCCATGTTAAGTACTGCGCCCCACTTATGTATTTTCCACGCTGAAAAAGTTTGCCTTTCGGATGGTTTGAGGTAAAGACATCAGAAACCGTGTGACTCATTTAGAGCGCCGCTATGTTTCTGCGTTGAGCCTCGTCGTCGTTGACCTTGATGTCGGCGTGTCCGCTAAAAGAAACGAGTACGAAAGACAGCAAACGCCGATGGTAGTTGCGATGTTCCAGCCATTCCAGCAGGCGGGCTTAGCCTGGACTACATGGCCGGCCATTAGCGAACGCAGAGTCTGAGTCTGTGGATATCGCGAGCCAGTAGCCCCTGACACCTCTAGCCTCGCTTTTTGGAAGCGTGGAAGGCAGCGACCTCCCAGCCGGACCTGGTCCATCAGCGTAAACTCGTCGCTCGGGCCTAGCAGGTGGTCCAGGCCAGAGGGTTCTTCGAATAAGGGACCCTCCCATCTTCACTCACAAGCTTTTATACAATACATGTTTCTTTCTCTCTCTCTCTCTCCCCCGTCAAGAGCACTGGCCCCTCAGTCGAAGCTTGCGTGCATGCTAGGCAGACACAATTGGCGTTGTTGCACCTGCATGAAGCCGCACTATGAGTTCGCATCAAGGACTATCGCAATAGTCGGTGAATTTTTCACCGTGGATCTCTCTACCCTGTTTCATTTACATTAGTTCGTAGACACGGTAGGATGACTGCCTCGAATGCCGCCGCACTTCTGGGCCAAGTCTCGATCGCCGTCCTGGCCTAACCTTGAGATGCGGACCCCACGGACCATTAATTTCGAATTACGAGGGCCCGTCCTGTCATTTGGATCGGCTCCACAAAAGCAGGACCTTGAGACGAGCGCTCGCTTCGATAAGCGCACGCACAGGTGTATGTTGAGCCGCAGGGGTGCAGTCGGTCGGTCGCTCGCCGTGTATACTGAGCCTTTACTTTTTTTGACGAGCTTAACACAAATGTAATTAGGACAAGTCCAATGGTGTTCTTTGTCCGTATAGTTTTACCACAACGCTTACGACATCTCATAATCTACCTCGTCCTTTCACATGTATGCTTATTTGTTCCACTGCAATATTTGAAGGGAAAGTCTGGTGTGTCTCAGACGGACGTGACCTTGAGATACTTCGCGAAAAGCCGACGACGAGTCGCACAAAAAGTCCCATGACACCCTCGTGGCTCACAGCTCGTGACTTGTTTCATCACTTTTCGTCGTTCACATGAATACAAAAACACTTAAACTCCTGGCCTTTCTTTCTTTTTTCGCTAAGCTAAGGGCGCGCGTGCCTGTCATACCACTTCTCTTTCCTTCTTTCTTTCTTTCTTTCTTTCTTTCTTTCTTTCTTTCTTTCTTTCTTTCTTTCTTTCTTTCTTTCTTTCTTTTCCTTCCTTCTTACTTTCCTTTCTTTTCTTCGTTTCTTTCATTCTTTATAAATATGACGCGATAAATGATTGAGCCCCGCCATGGTGGTCTAGTGGCTAAGGTACTCGGCTGCTGACCCGCAGGTCGCGGAATCAAATCCCGGCTGTGGCAGCTGCATTTCCGATAGAAGCGGAAATGTTGTAGGCCCGTGTACTCAGATTTGGGTGCACGTTAAAGAACCCTAGGTGGTCGATATTTCTGGAGCCCTCCACTGCGCCATCTCTCATAATCATATGGTGGTTTGGGACGTTAAACCACACAAATCAAATCAGCGATAAGTGATTGAACTGCCCTATCAGAAACAGCTGACAGCTGACAAGCCCACGGTCAAGAGAGCATCGATCGTTGCAAAACGGTTCGTACAAACACGCATACGACCAGCGCAAATTCACGGGCAGCTACTTGTTCGCGCTCACGGGCACCGATTTTATTTTACTTTTAGGGGCGAAGCTCCTTAGGGCGTGGGCTGTGCGTCCCCTGTAGCCTGTGTGTAGCCACCTCTAGTTTAGTTCTTGCAGTGTTCACTAGATGGCGGTACCGTCTCCTGTATGTAGCCACCTCTCGTTTAGTTCTTGTAGTGTTTACTAGATGGTGGTACTTGTAGCTGATGATGAAAAGATGCAAGATGTTATAAACTAGAAAGCGGTACTTGTAGTTGATGAAAGACGCGAGATCTTATAAAATAGGAATGATGTCACATATGGCGCGTGTCATTGGTTGAAGGCAATCGTTCGATTTAGTGCGGCGACGTACGCTAGGGGGAGCGATGTAATAAAATCGAGTGGGCAAAATGTACAGAGGATTCATGGTTTACCAGGTTTACCTCCGGAGCTTCGCCCACTCATCATCATTCACTTCGTGGATATGGCGGAATTTTTTTGGTAACACTTACCGCGATAGCTACAGTTGTGCGGCAATATACGAGCTTTTCTTGGACAACACAGATGCACTCAGACGCTGCCCCCGTCATTGGTTCAAGAGGCGACCGAGCGAGACGGCGCTATGGACGGCGCGCCACGGTTTCTCCCTACGCGATATCACCGCCAATGTGCCGGGAGGCAGCCTTAACACAAACACACGTTTTCCTCTGTATTGGCGCATAGGCAAACAAACGCGTGTTTAACGAGCCCGCCCCGAATACCCGCAGTGTAGTCGTGCTGACGCCGCTTGCGCGTTACCAGCGGGCCATCTCCTGACGCCGACAAGAGCTCTCGTCGAGTGTAGCCCCGTCCTCGAACTCCTGCGACCGTTTCCATCTTCTCTATATCCTCTTCCGTCGCTCGCTGTCCCTGCGCCTCGCTCTCTCCTTCATCTCTCTATATATACTTTTTAATCCTATCCTTTTAATTCCTCCTTAGCTCCATCTCTCGTGAGCTGCTGTTGAGGTGTCGCACCTGATGCAGACAGTTACGGGGCTCACTTTTCTCTTTTTCCTTTTATAACCGGGTAAGAAAGTTACCAGTGGGCCAGGCATCTGCTTGTCTTGTGCGGGCCGTTGAGCTCGGTCAAGGATAAAGGTAAGCGACGGAATGCTTATTGAGATCAAAGGTAGCGCAAATTACAAACGTGCGCATCAGCTTGCAACGCCTGAAGAATATAGCGCGAATTAATCAGTGGTCGCAAAATATCGTAACTATACAGATATAGGTTGAATATGTGAATTTGAAATAAAAAGAAAGTCCCCGAACGTTTCAAGCCAAGAGACCCGACGCACAGTGACGTTACGAACGCGCGATATGTAATTAGGCCCCATCATAATCATCAACATCATTTAGAGCATCATCGTCATTTAGTATAATCAAAATCCTTTCTAGCATCCTTATCGTCGTTTTATTAATTTTTAGTCCCTTCCCTTTTGGCTACTACTACTACTACTCTACTACTACTACTACTACTACTACTACTACTACTACTACTACTACTACTACTACTACTACTACTATGGCGACGGCATGGGATAGACTAATACAGCTACACTGTGCAGTACTAATCTAATAAGACTTTACTGGAGCTGGATCCGGGAATAACATTTTGGAAATTTTCGAACACTCCTTTCAGCTAAACATCCCAGGTGGTTATTGAAAGACGTATGGGGAAACAGGTAGGCAAGACACGAAAGTATGCGAGTCATATCAAATAGTCACTCGCCGGGGAACCTAAGCCGAAAATAGAGAGCGAACTCCGATACCTCGGGTCTATTCTAGTCGTCTGCGAGATGTGGGGTTTCCGCTAATAGCTGCTTGCCTGCCAAACCCAAACGTACGCACAAGTCAACTTGAAGTTTTAGTGAATCATGTTAGTGTCTGTAGATAAATATATGACGTGCAACAAACAGCTTGAAAAGTTCTCATTCTGACCGTCCATAAAGTTGTTGTACAAGTGTTTTTATTTGTTCATTAATTTATCAAATACTGCGGGCACATAGTCTAAGCAGGGAAGGCAATAAAACGGTACGACAAAGAACATGTTGAAAAAAACTAAAAGAACGAACAAGAGAAAAACAATAATACATAAATATAGTCAATATCTTTGGCGAAACGCTAATTAACGAATCAATAATTATCAGCATTATGATGTCGATTCGATTATAAAAGGTAATTCAGTTACTGTACGATGGAAAATAAGAACTCCTAAATGCGTTTGTTCTTGTTAAATTAAACCGAGGACACCAATGATCTTGAAATGCCACTGCAGTTCACCTGTTTCACGCATATTCGAGCTTCCAGAAACTCACAGACTCCCTTATTCGTTGTCCGTGACGCCTGTAGAAGGCGAAGTCTATCCGTCGTGTGGCTACTTAATCGTGCACGGGTCCCTGAACCACTTCGAGTTCAAGGGCGATAAAGTAGTTGCTTTCTCTCCTCCACTGTATACGCTTCCTACAACAACCATCTCCTCCTGCCCCGCCACGGTGGTCTAGTGGCTAAGGTACTCGGCTGCTGACCTGCAGGTCGCGGGTTCGAATCCCGGCTGTGGCGGCTGCATTTCCGATGGAGGCGGAAATGTTGTAGGCCCGTGTGCTCAGATTTGGGTGTACGTTAAAGAACCCCAGGTGGTCGAAATTTCCGGAGGCCTCCACTACGGTGTCTTTTATAATCCTATGGTGGTTTTGGGACGTTAAACCCCACATATCAATCAACTATCTCCTCCTCACCCCGTATAGCTTCAAAAAACACGTGGAATGTCAGCAATGAGTGTTGAACCAGTCAAGATTTGGCGCTTAGCGACAACAGGCTGCTACCTCTGTTGGCGCAGCAGCAACGCAGAAAACAAAGTTAGATCAGTTTATCGAGCACGATTGTCACGCAAGACAAGGCAGAACGGGCACGCCACTGCGTGATAAAGCAGAGTGCGAAACAATTCACAACAGATATATCTCGTATACTGACCACTTGAGAGCTTCTTTCATCCTGACGTCACGTGAACGAACTGTTGACGTCACGAATCGCGCCACGAAAAAAATAAAATGCCAGAAGCAAATAAAGTGCTGTTTATTTCTCTCCCTCTCTTTTTTTTTTCAAAGGCTGTTAGAAACCCTTAATATCGCGAGAATGCCGCTTCTAATTCTTTTTTTTTTTCGCACGGACGCTGCAGTGGCGAATTGGACATGCAGCTCGTATGCTTCGAGTCACACTTAATATGAACACCTTTTTTTTTCCTATTTATGCAATCGCACGAGCACCACGAAGACGATGTGAACAAAATACCTCGCGTGGTCACGTGATATATCATGCTTTATATCTATCTCTTGCACTACGGTTTTTCAAGATCACAAGCGTACGCACATAAAAGAGGAGTGCCTTCCCCTCCCCTCCCCCCCCCCCACACACACAACAGCTATAAGGTGGGCGTAATTCTTCATGCTTTTACTCAGGCGGACTTGTCCAGTCCTTTAGAGTGAAAGGTCATGGACATGCGAGTTTTTGACGATAATGGCGGCTGAAGGACTCTATTGTTGGATTAGAAGAGCCGATTACTTGTCAGCATTACCTTGCGAAAAGCCAGAGACCAAAGGTAGGTCATTGAGGGAAGGACATCATCGCTTAAATTTTCATTTGTCATCCATTACGAAGAAACTTGTCTTTCGGATTTTGTTAACAAAAAAAGGGAAGGGGGGCGGCAGGTGGTCAAAATTTCCGGAGTTTTCCACTATGGTGTCTCTCATAATCATATGGTGGTCTTGGGACGTTAAACCCCATATATCAATCAAATCAAACAAAAAAGGGGGGAGGGGAGCCATAAAGTATAGTCCTCATTCCCCCAGCTGGAAACTTTGCGGATTCGAGGTGACGTTCGCAGGAGGCATATAAAGCTTTCGCCTTAATAACTAACGGTATTGGGGAAGATACGAAAGGCTTACAACATAACAATTCTAACCTTATAATCAGAGCCCCACCATGGTGGTCTAGAGGCTAAGGTACTCGGCTGCTGACCCGCAGGTCGCGGGATCAAATCCCACCTGTGGCGGCTACATTTTCGATGAAGGCGGAAATGTTGCAGGCCCGTGTACTCAAATTTGTGTTCACGTTAAAGCACCCCAGATGGTCGAAATTTTCGGAGCATTTAACTACGGCGTCTCTCATAATCATATGGTGATTTTTGGTACCTTAAACCCCACAAATCAATCAACCTTATACTCAAAGGTCAAGACGGGAGCTGACAGATGGAAACACTTATAAGGGGGATAAGCAGAATGAACAGAGGAAGTTTCTCAGGCGGGCTAGCCAACGTTTCGATAAGAGGACCTATCTTTGTGAAATGCGTCTTGTGACATTCCAAGGATGACAAGGTGCCTTTGACAAAGATGGGTCTTCCTATCGAAACGTCAGCCAGCCTGTTTGAGGCGCTTTCTTTGTTCGTTATGCGTATCCCACATACCTTTTACTTGTGATGATCAATTAGTAAACAGGGGGTGGGTGCTCAAGCCGAAGTTTCGACAAGTGGACTTGTCTTTTTCAAAGCTGACACCATGAAAAAGAGAAGTCCGCTTGTCGAAACCTTGCTTCCAGAACCCACCCTGGGTTTTTTTAATTTCTCATCGCAAGCTTCCATCTTCCCCTTCTTACCTTTGTTTTGAATTTCTAACCTTAAATTTGGTAGGATATAAATGCGAGGACATCAGCGAGTCTCCACGTTCTGCTAGTATTCTGGTACCGCACTTGGCATCCTAATGGTGAAGCGTATTACGCTAAGACTAGGGTTCACGTTTGTCAACACGGAGACACCTCTATAAATGCAGAGCTTCCATTGACGTCATCGTAAGCGGATACGTTTATTCAGTTTCGCTAGCTCCAAGACCTGTGCCAAGAGCACGCGCGCGAGCGATTCTTGTTTCTTCGGCAGTGCAGAATGGTGAAACACAACGAAAAACATATCTCATTTCGAGAGACTGTCATCAGGTTGGGTTCTGCGGAACTCTGAAATTGTATCCGCTTGTCAATGCCAGCCCGTGCAGTCGCCAGCAAGTTTTCGCATAATCACCATTGACACCGACGAAAGTGGACGCCGACGGTCAGTTGGCGTGCTTAATGGGACATCTATAGGCTTTCGTCACAAATTTGTGTTCGGCATTTCGTGACTTCAGTCTTTCGGCCCCGAAGCGTCGGAACTGTTGCCGATTCCCTACGATGCTCTCAGGCCATGCAGTGCCCGTTTCATTAGCACATATCCGGGCAGCAGAGAAGTGTCAACTCACGGCTGAAGTTGAGGTTGATGGACGAGTCGACCTGACCCTCGCGGTTCTTGGCGAAGACCTTGTAGAGGCCCCCGTCCGACTCGACGACGTCATTGAGTTCGAGCGACACGTGGTACTTGCGCGGCTCGATCTCGACCACACGGATGGCCGTGCGGTGGTCGTCGTGCAGCTGCACGTCGCCCCGGAACCAGGAGATCTCGGGTCGCGGGTGCGACCGCATCTGACACTCGAACACCAGCCGGTTCCCGTCGTCCTCCTCGCGCAGAGTCGGCTTGTGCAGGAAGGACGGCGCCGACGCATCCTCTTCGTCCTCCATGGCGCCCGAGGCCTAAGGGCGCCCCTGCGGGCGCGTATGCACGACAAGAAGAATTGCGAGTTGGAGTGAAACGACATTGTGAGACATTTCGCTGATACAAAAATATTACAGCGGAAACCACCTATCGGTGCTTCTTACACTCAATTGTATAACGTTTGGACTTTTATAGCGTGTATACCTATCTATAAGATGTCTTTATGTGGATATAAATGACACCATTTGTCATGAAGGAAAATGTAGGTTTACGGGCACTTTTTGTTTGTTAGACCCAATATTATTGAGAACTGACAGATAGTAATGCCAAGGAAAGTATAGGGGATGTTATTAGAAGTAATTGTTATGTAAATCCGAAGTGAAAGAATGGATAACTTGCAATCGGACGCGTTATTCGAAGGTCGCAGGCTTGGATCCTGCCGGGACAAGTTATCTTTTCGTTCATTTTTCTTTCTTCACATTTACATTATAATTACTTCTAATGACATCGCCTATACATTCCTTGGCGTTATTGTCTGTTAATTCTCTCTAATACCATTTGCCACATGGAACTCCTTCCACAACTCACGTTGAGTTGTCGGGTCCCGATTGTATATATATTATGCACTGCGTTCTATTACATTATGAATAATATATTGATTGATTGATTGATTGATTGATTGATTGATTGATTGATTGATTGATTGATTGATTGATTGATTGATTGATTGTGTGCAACAAATATCACGAAGAGCGCAAGCAACTGAGCCCCGTCGAGGTACTTCAATGAGTGTTTCTCACACCTCGTCTCGTTATGCGTTATGTCTTTTAAAAAATCATGCTTTCCAATTGTACAAATTGGTGAATAACGAAATGTGCAGTATCGCCTTCATCTGTTATAGAAAGGATAACGTTTATTTTACCTCACTCATGTAAAGAAGTTAGCTTATAAGGTACATTGATAAACATTGAGGCACATTGAGGCACATATGAGGCACCGGTTGTTGAAATAGCAACTAAATAGACAAGTAAGATATGTGAAAAAAAATAAAAGACAAAGACACGTGTGCCAAACAACACCATCGCAACGTAAAATAAAATGTTCGTAATGCAATTCACGAAGCCCCTAATAAACTATATATTCAAGTTGGAGATGAGTCATCACACATGGGCAACGTAAAAGCCCACACATTATAATAACCAAGACACATACAATAGGTAGAATGTAGATAGTATAATAACTGACCTTAAAGTAATGTGAGCATAAATGCGTTAATAATTGCCAACAATGCCACTGTTTTCAAAGGTAGCACTGATTCAGTGAAAAAACTCAGTGAGACAACCTATTGGTTTCATTTCATTGTAGTGCAACCACGATAACTCAGCCTCAGAATTAATGTGGTCTATTAATATTATATTCTTACAATCGGGCAGGAAGGTCTTACATGTGACTAAAGTTGTTATGATCACCGTTCTATTGTGAGCTCACTCTAGCTAACCCTCTACGTAACAAGATTAAGAACTAAACGAACTCGCCATATTCATTCATTTCCCTTGACTTCACTTCTCTCTAATCAACCTGTTCAAGCTTCCCAATTTTGCTCGAACGATTGTCACGTAAAACCAGCCTTTATATTTAAGTTTTCGCTTCTTGATAACTTCAGACACCACCGCATAAGTATTCCATTATTTTCTTACTCAAATTACAAAGTATGTCTCAAGGTCGTCACTCTTCAAACGTTGTGTCACCTATTTTTCATGTTCTTGACAAGTAATGAGACCGACAGACAATTACGTCGAGGAAAGCTTACGGGACATTATTTGTGGTTTCTTAACTGTAGTGTAACGATTCCTACTTAAATTGAACGAAAGTGGACGAAGAATTCCCCTTCTCGTCTGGGGAATCCGAACCCATAACTTCCGAATTACACCGCTTGAGCTACAACGAAGGGTGCTCCTTAATCTACCGTTTTCTGAGATATCTATGTATGTTTAATACCAGGAACTGTTAGTCAGCGCCACTCCTAGCCCAGATGGTGTATGTGGAACTTTCCCTTCTTTTTTTTTTTCTTTTGCCAAAGGCTGTCACGGGGTACATGATCTTCGCACAAGATGGCGGTTGACAAGTAAGTAGCATGCGAGGATTAATTAGTCATGGTTGTTTATTTGTCTCCTGTACATCCATCGTACCGTTCTCTGCGCTGCCATACGCAACAATGTTTACGAGCCAACTAGCCCTCCTAAAAATCCCACGACCTATTCCCCTTGTTTTGTACTATTCTTCATGCTGGAGGAGGAGGAATAAACTTTATTATAAGAAACCAGCCGGTTTAGGTGGCCGAGACTAAACCTCCCATTTGTTATTATTTTTGTTATTTTTTAACAGATTTGCTTGTCCTTTGCTCACGTTAGTACTTATGTTCTGTTATTCTACCACTTTTCTTACTCATATGTGCATTTATGGTAAAATTATTGAATAAATAAATAAATAAATAAATAAATAAATAAATAAATAAATAAATAAATTAATAAATAAATAGAGCATGTTTCTAGTGCCGGTTGAAGGCGCTATATTGTTCGTGTCTGTGACGTACACAGTCATGGCTTCTCACCGACATGTTCGAGCATGTCAAGTTCCTGCTTTTGCCCAGGACCAGAACGGCAACGGCGTTTGGGTGGGCGCTTGCGCAACGCCGTGTTGGAAGTTGTGCCCGAAGTTCTGTGCAGCACTGCACACGCCACAGCTGTTGTCGGCAAAATCGGGTACTTCACGCAATCGATAACGTGAGTTTTGTGAGATAAGAGCTTTGGAAAGCTCACCAGATCAGTTTCAGCTTGTCCGTACGCAAGAATAAAGTAAAAGCAAAACTTTAAGACAGTTACAGGAGCAAGACAACGCCAACGCTTGCGTTGCCTTTTTTGTTTCCGTCTCAAAAAAGCCTTGTTTCTCGATAAAAAAAAATGAAACGCATTAACTAAGTGTAGTCCTCAAATAACAGACTTATGTATACTGTCTTTATTTTAACGGCGAAGTTTTTCTTTTAGAAAATCGTTCCTTAATTGTTTACCTCGTACAAAAAAACTATCATCACCATAAACTACCCTCATCGTCAGAAATTGGGTAAATCCCGCTAGTAACCACTGGTCTACTAGGTGGCAGTGGTATAAACATTTATTTGACGAAAGATAGTTATCTTACATGCTCGAATTAAGGAAGCCAAACGTACGTGGGAGGTCATACCGCATCAACTTTGGATTTGACTTTTGCAAGCTCCGGTCTCAATATTTCGGGTTTGTACGTGGTTATCTGTGCGATAAATAGCGATCATTTGCCGGTTACAATTGAAATAATAAGTCCGGTAGTCTCGCTTCTTTTTAATGCACGTACGTTTCTGGATTATAGTAAACTTAAAGATTACATGCTTTCTTCGCTGGCCTCTCTAATAGATACAAACACAAAGTCGAAAGTTTTGAGCACCTGTTGTGTTTTGAAGAATTCCCGCAGGAAAAAAAAGTGAGTTTTGTGATCACGTCTGTTAAGCGGAATTCTCCGTGGTGAAACGATGAATGTCCGAAAGACAGCGGGCATACAAAGGCAGCCTGGAAGAAGTTGTGCAATAAACGCCTTCGAAATTGTAAGGTCTACCATTGTTTTCCTGGTGCTTTAAAACGAACAGTTTCACAGGCAAAACAAAATTGCGACATTCGGACGTTCGATTGACTTTCCAAATCAAACAATGAACGCACACTTTTTTAGATTTTTCCTGAGGAAAAAATGATACATTTAAATCATTTTCTCCTGAAAAAAAAATGATACGCTTGATTTCAATGCGATCTTCTATCTCTGGAGTTTAAACATCTACGTCGTGCCTGTGACTGTTGTTTAAGTCGAATCGCTCTGCGCTGAGAATCAACGCAACAAAAACCTAGAAGCAACCAAGTTAGTCTTCAGAATTGTCTAGTTTCGCTGTTACACGCCTTGCACGACTCAGTACAAATCAATCTTAATGTAGTGCAGCGCAAAAAAAACTGACACCACACGAGCCAGAGAACGAGGACGCGTTTTCGGTCTCCCACTCGTACATTTTGAATGACTTGTTCAAACTCGCCCAACAAGCAACGTTGTTCAGTACAAGCTTCGGCAATTTCCTTTTTTTTTTCTTTCCGAAGGTACAGACACTGTGATAACATTGGTATAATTTGCATTCACTACCAAAAAAAAAGCACATATAGGTCTTGACGAACGTAGTGAAAAAAGAAACGACAGCTCAACTGACGCGTTCAAATGCCCAACTCGTGGTAAATTAGCACAGTTGGAGAGAAGTTTCATTACAATGAGGTGATGTAAACGAGGAGGAGCGAGGGAAAGAGATAACTGAGATTCGGAAGGCGGGAGGTTGCTAACCTAAAAAAAATAATAAAGTCCACAGGTTTCCTTACCCATTCGCTCAGTAAAACTCGAATCCGAAGGCCATCCAGCGCGATTACCTTACCACACACTTTATGATCACGCGAATACCGCTTTTATTATTTGTCATTTATTTTTCTGACATGTGAAAGCTACAAAGATAAGGTCAATACGCACGCATCTGAACGAAACGACGACACAGAGACAAGATGGACACGAAGGACACTTCTTGTCCTTCTTGTCTCTGTGTCGTCGTTCGGATCTCGCGCTATAACTGCCGTCATGTCATACCAACTAGCCCAAGCTGCCACACTTCTATCATATACCACACGCCGGCTTTTCGCTAGAGGCCTTGCTCACGAGTCGCCTCAGACTTTCGCCTTTGTAAAGATACAGTTTGTCGGCGCTGAATGCATCAAGCCAGAACACGGTGCATTCTCGGTACATGTGTGGAAATAAATGAAACAATGAACATTGCCGAGTATCGTGAGTTGTTCGCAAAATGTAGAGAAAGGGCAGACGATTCACTTGCATTGTGATTCACTTGCATGATGTTGGGCAAACGAGAGACTGAACCGCTGATATGTCAGCTTTCATGGCGCGTACCCAGAAGCTCACAAACTCTTGACCGCTGCAATTCGCAGTTTGTACTGAGTGCGGTTTGACTGCGAATGCCATAGATCTAGCTGGCTCTACAATCCGTGATATTCATGAAGGCTTGCAGAGATCCGTTAAACTGCGACTGTCCTACATGAGGTAGGCTGCATACTTTTATTCCTCCCCCCTACCCTGTTAAGCAGAAAACCGGGTACGACCTAGTTAACCACCCTACCTTTCCTTTGCTTTTCTCTCTTGCATGACGGAAAGTGCCCACGGCCACGATGGAAGCTTATAAGGAACGCGAATAAGAGAGGTGCTTAAGTTTCTTTCTTGTTTGTTTAACTTTCGTGCCTTAAAGATTTCCTTTCTAAAAGCATTTAACCTTTTTGGATAGCATAACTTTCGAAACGAGGAACGCTTATACTATCTGAGTGGCATACACCACACACAACTACACAGCCTCGGCAGCATGCCGTGCAGGTGAGGTGAAAGGGGGCATCACACAAGACAAAGGTAACAAAAAATTGGCCCCGATTCTGCATGTTACACTGCAAATGTCGTCGAAAGACGATAGTCTTACGTCTGGAGAGAGTGAACAAAACGTTTACTTGATGTTCTGCGCAAGAAAATCGGTGAATGGCATTCTGGGGGCACTGAGTTAGAGTTCCTCGAGCGTGCAGTGGAGGCGAACGAGCGCATCGAGTCACGTGACACGTGAGACATGAGCGCTATCTGGCAGATGTCTTGGAAAACTAAGCGCGCGCCCTGTGCGCCGGTCTCGGAGGGGATAAGGTGTATAACGCAAGGCGACGGATAGGTGCCACCACCGGGTCGTCTTAGCGAAGCGTTGGAAACGCTTGCCTTTTCGTGCAAGCGTTGCCTTGTCAGCGCAACGTGATAAGCGCTGCGGTCCTTATAATTACTTATGTATATTTTTTCTAGTAATAGACACACATACAGAACATTGACATGTTGTTATGGTGCCTCAGATATGCGCAATAATTGCTTTTTAATCGACAATCACACAAGTATGAACGCTGAACCTTGAGCAATATTGGTGGGCACTGCGGATGGGGTCAACCGTTTGGAGAGTCGTTTGGCCACTTTGGTGTCATTTAAGGTACCGTTGAGGGCGAACAAACAGACAAACGTACAGACAGACAGATGAAACTTTTCGTGTCAAAGGTCCCCAAGAAAGACTGTCGTCTTTAAAAGAGAAAGAAAGGGAGATGACGAGAGAGACGAAGGGGAACAAGCTCTCCTGACGGAAACGTCGGCGCATATAGCGGGTCCCGCCATGACCGCGCCGGCTGCAACGCTGTGCGCTGTGATGACAGGTGTCTTCCGGCGCACGAAGGAGTACCGCGCTCCGTCACTCCAGCGACGAGCAAACAATGCGAGCCCTGTGTTCTTGCCGCCGAAATAGCTTGAACGTGAGCATGTGTGTGCGTTCGCCCCGCCGCGGTGGTCTAGTGGCTAAGGTACTCGGCTGCTGACCCGCAGGTCGCGGGATCGAATCCCGGCTGCGGCGGCTGCATTTCCAATGGAGGCGGAAATGTTGTAGGCCCGTGTGCTCAGATTCGCGAGCACGTTAAAGAACCTCAGGTGGTCGAAATTTGCGGAGCCCTCCACTACGGCGTCTCTCATAGTCATATGGTGGTTTTGGGATGTTAAACCACACACATCATTCAATCAATGTGTGTCATCGCGAATGTGTGTACGTCAGCTCGTGTGCTTGCATGTATCTGTGCATAAAATGTAAGTACGTAGGTGTTTGTGTACGTGTCTGCATTGTGGTCTAAATGTATGTGTTTCTGTGGAGGAAAGAGGGAAGGCCATTTTATTCTATGTTGTGTTTGCGTAATGTTTTTTGTATGTATATGCAGGCGTGCATGGATCGAATTGCGCATGCGCGAGAACTCTGCTACGTGGGCAAGTGTTGAGCCAAGCCCTGGCGTAGCCAGCTGGGAAGGGTTATCCCCCCCCCCCCCTTCCTGCATGAATTGATGGATGGTGGAACTTTCCTTACAAGAAATTTTTTTTTAATTTTGCATGTGTATATATGCACGCGCGAACTTAGACATACAAACGCCCGCATGATCACCTATAAAATGTGATTAAATTCTTCCCACACACCTCTGTTCCACGACACCCAAAAAAAAAACAAGAAAATCTGACTGCCTTCCTGGAACCAAAAGTTGCAAGCTTTTCCAGGCTCGTTTCCAAATGGTGCTCGTCTTACATCAGCCAGAGGGAACTTTCATGGACAGAGAACGAAATCCTAACTGATGGATCGATCTCGTTACTTATCAAGTGTTTCTTTAGAATGGAGCTAAAAAAAGCTAAGAGCCAGTTATCCTAAACTGGCCAAATGCGGGAGAAAAGTGTAAAGCAATGAGAGAAAGAAAAATGAAGATACGACTTACTCAGTCAGTCTCATGTCAGAACTACACAAACCATTCGTACAAAATAAATATAAACCGTACACAGACTGAAACGTGATGAAAAACTGACCCCAGTACAGCAAGTACGCATCGAGCGTATGATCGAAGCTACAACGATGAAAGTTTATGTTCTAGCAACATGATCAGCATTGCATACCATGCACATGGCTTGCGTCGCACTGGAGAGACAATTCACATCATAGAAGCCAGAGCGAACCACGATCAAGCCGCGCTGATGCAAGCGCTAGGTTTCTGATCACGATGCATAACGAAAGCCCGTGTCGACAGGGTCTAAATGTGAGCTATACGAGGTTACTGTGGAAAGCACAAATCGCTCGGGTTTTCATTGCCGTCGAGTGCCGTAGGGTCTAGAAGTGGTGACTGAACTACCGAAGCGTAAAGACACCAAGGCTTCTAGAAACAGCTTCACTGACGTGATAACTGGGGAACACGGTGCCTGCAGGGTGCGACCATTGTTTCCAACAGAAACAAAAAATCTTTACTCGTTAACGCACCATCACTTTGCAGATATGTTTCAAGAAGCTGGTGTTTCAAATAGATTACCTTACCGCCGAGATGCACGCCTCTGGTTTCTGATAAGAAACTTGAGCGTCATGGTAAATTTCGTCGGAGATTGTGACCTGCGGTAGACATTGCAACAGAAGGCGACAAAAGCTCTGTTGAAATTCCTACGCGACACGGACTTGAACAAGCGGCTGTAACAGCAATGTCACACACTGTGGAAGACGAGACTAGACTATGACTGTGTGCTCGTGTGTGCTGCCGAGTGCGCTGTGTTTATCTCTCTTCCCTCTCTCCTCTCTATCTTTGATCTCCCCATCCCATCTCCCATGTGCAGGGTAGCAAACCGGCTGCCTATAGGCTAGTTAACCTCCCTGCCGTTCTTTTCCTTCTATTTTCCTTCCTGACCTGCGGTAAGCCAAACACAGTGTTTTAAGCAGTAACTACCAACCCGTTTACGATAGGTCGTGACGACGACATGATGTGCCGATAAGTCGAGAATACGAAGACGACATGACACGCCGGCAAGTCGACACCATAAGGCAGGGGCGTAGCCAAAGGGTGGCACACCGAACACGTGCACCCCTCCCCACCCCCACCTCACCCGACATATTTTTTTTTTTCGCCATGCTCTGGCGATGTCCCGTATTACCTCGAGGACCTCTGACCAGTGAGTCCGACTGGGAGGAGGCACTCAAAAGCCCCAATTTCCGCCCCCCCCCCCGCCAGTATTCACAAACGCTCCTCGACTCGAATTTCGTCCTTCACTTGACTGAGTTGAGCGCTGCGCCACTGCTCGACTTAAACTGACACTGCGCTTCTCAATAATCGCTGCAGATTATTGCCGATATGCAGTGACTTGGTCTGCCAAGAGACGGCACTCGAATGGACTTTTTCGAGTCAAGAAGAAGCGTTGAGTGAAGGGACGTTCTAGAATACGGCGGTCAAAAACCAACAAAAGGCAATCCAGAGGGCCCAAGAACTGGCGGAAGGCCACCACGTTCCCGCCCCGACTCGGGCGCCGCCTACAGTAGCGGCTGCTAGAATGTCCCTCGTGGACACCCTAGTGGCTGGAACTCCTCAGGATCATTTGATAAAGTTCTTGACTGACCGACATGACATGACATAGAGAGCGAAAAGTGGCCACTTTAAGGGGGGTTCCCCTTTAGAAATCAAGGTGGTGCCCCCCCCCCCCCTCCGAAAAAAAATTTCTGGATACGCGCCTGCCCCTAAAATTTAGCAGTCCAGGTGAGACTGCATTACAGCTGACGTGGAGTGTGCCAAGAAAGACGTCGCCTCACGATACCTTGTTTGCATATCTTGCTCATCTTTGGTACTTTGTTCGTTTTTTTTTTTTGCTCTGTTCCGCAGCGAGCCATCACCCACTGGCCCAGCTACCACACTTCTGCACCTCACAACATTGTGCGAGGTTGCGATGCGCAAAAACGCAGGAGCCATGCTCGACTTTAGGATAACAGAGGCAAATTTTACCCGGTGCACTCATACAGTGGAATTGGGATGTGAAATGTCTACCACGTGATTTTCGCAGTAATGATACAACTGTAATCATAACCTCATTCATCAATCCTTACAGAGACAATTCCGAGATTGTTTGTAACGTTTTATCTTGCGCAATAACGCGTCCAAAATCTGTGAGTGATTGCCCTATTTATATCGTCACTTGGTATACGACGGACTTACGTTATGTGTCACAATATACTCCACACGTTTCTAGGGACCATTGAAAAAAAAAGCACCAATAGAGCTGTGTCCTAAATCACTCTTAGACTAATGTATCCAACATAAATGCGTAATAAGTGGGAACTATATATCCACCATATGAAGATAATTGAAACGCTATCTTATGTCCTGAGATTCACTATCTTTTTAAACGTATCCGTGGCCAGAGCTGCGTCCAGCACGGTTCCACTTAATGTTGACAAGAAATCGGTATCAACAGCTGACCTATTTCATTGATTCAAAAAAAATTTGATGGTGTCATGGTTTGCTAGAAAGAGAAATACCTGCGTATTTCTTGATTTCAATTTGTTTATTTAAACCTCAACAACCCCGCCCCCAAGTTCATAAATTTTTCATGTTTATATATACACGCACACGTACAACCGCACATACATAACGAACATACGTAAAACATGGTTGAGCACCCCAAATAAATTTGTTGGCTACGCTTCTGGCTGTAGTGTATTGTCATCGTGGTAAATTTACTAATCTCGCTTAAAAAATATTCGCTTTAAAACAGCCCTTGTTTTAAGATGTTCATAATAATAGTATCAATTGTAAGAATGCAACTTATAATCATCTTTCAGAAAGCAAAATTAACCGAAGGCATACGTTCTTGATGGTACCTAGATATTATAACTGTATGTAGGCATATAAGTACATAGGTGTGTATATATACGTACCTATCTGTTTATGTTCACGTTTATCTCTATACTGCGACACTGTCTAGATTTATTCTTTCTCTTAATTTGGAGGGTAAGCCTACTTTTCAGTTATGAAATCTTTTTTTTGTGTTATACAGTTTTCTTGCTTTGTTACCATTCGCTGTATAATTCTACTCATTAGTTGTTTACAAACGTCACTGTGATGTTGTTGATGATGTTTTTCCAGTGCCGCTGTGTGGTAAATGTAAATTGAGGCGTTGAAAGCCTTATCAGCTGACGCCTTTCGTCATCTGAATCACGACAGTCCTGTATTGGTAATAATAATAATAATCTAATTTGTCATATTTTGACTTTATGAATGTGTGAGGAGGGTGCTTTCGCGTTATCGACGATCACACCGAAGTCACGTGGTTCGCAAAGCAGCGTTCACCATTGACCAATTCGTACGCGTATCATCATTTCTTTTAATGACAACCATTGGTGCAAATACTGTGTGGTCAGAGAGGTCCAGACTCCTACGTAAATAGACAGACAGACTCCTACGTAAATAGACAGATTTACGCAAGACCAGACAGGTCTTGCGTAAATAAAAATAAACCTCATTATAAATAAAAAAACAAAAATACTGCTACATGGCCTTATTTGTGTCCCCCTTGTGATTTTTCTAGATTTACGATACTGGTCCCAAACGACCGCGATTGTTCTACGTCGTTTAAAAACCATTGATTGATATGTGGGGTACGTTTAACGTCCCCATCGTTTAAAAACCACAACTCTGAACAGTGGTTTTTTCCCCTCGTTTCATCTCGATCGCCAGCTTTCCTAACCGCACCGCTACGAATAAAACGTGGACACAAACATAAGAGTCGCCACCGACAACCTCACCTCTGGCCGAGTATAAATCCGTATTCCGCTACGAATAAAACACGGACACAAACATAATGGTCGCCACCGACAACCTCACCTCTGGCCGAGTGTAAATCCGTACTCTTCAGGCCTAAATCCCGAGGTCGCGCAGGACACACCGGCCGCCAGAGAAGCCACGCGAGACAAGCAGAACGGAGCACTGCCGGCGAACCGGCGGACGGAGACGCGACACCCCAAAGAAGAGGCACGGGCATGCATGCAGGGCCCGAGAGGGACGACAGCTCGACAAGACAGGAAGAAGTCCCTTTGGTTCCCGAGCTCAAATAAAGCAAGAACGATACGCCTATCACAGACACGCGGGGACGCTTAAAGAGAAAATAACCAGGAAATGAATGGCTAGTCGACAGCGGGAACGCCGTCGACCCACGCTCTGTCTGTTTCTATACTCGGTCTCGCTAGATGTGTGCAGCGCTGCCGGGGATGCGCCGAAAGCCGCCGATGGTTAGTCTGAAGGTTCACTCGCTCTTGGAAGCAGCTCAGCCGAAGGCTCCGAAATCACGCGCTTGTGCGAGTCCCTAAGTGCTGGTGCGAAATATTCTCGCGTAGATTAATAAGCCGCGTTCAGCCGAAGCCTTCGCTCAAAAACGTTAGCTATACATAGACTTTAATGATTTTACTGAAACAGCAATTATAGTGACGCTAGAGGCACAGGCTATCCCGTCGCAGTCGGCGTTGTCGTGCTGTCCTTCTATCACGGGGTTTTAATGGCGTTCAAGAACAACTCGCGGAGCATGAGACGTAATGCGTAACCGAGAAGTCCAAATGGATATCGAGCATTTTCGTTTTTTTTTTTCGCTCTGCCCCTTAAGTGCAGACTTTACATTTCGAGCCTGTCGAAGTGCAGTGGCTGCTGTCCAGAATCGGAATCGAACCGGCGACCTCGTTTTCATTACTAAAACGCTACAACTAATCGTAAATCGTGTCAACTCAGCAAGGGACGACATGCGACTTGTACACATGTCGAAGGTTGTGGGTTGGGATCCCATCGGCGGGAAAGGTGACTTTTCGCCCAATTTAATTTCTTTCAATTTAACCGAGAATCAATGCACTGCAGTTCCTCCGCCTTCATTGGCTGAATAACCCTTCGTTTTCACCACTTGTACACGCTTATATGTGACAATCGTCGACGCGACAACTCGGGCATTTATGCGAGTCAACTCGGGCATTTATGCGAGCTGACAGTAAGAATACTCCTCAGGTTAAGCCACCTCGCAAGCGCTCGCGGAATTGATCTGTTTCAGACAAGTCACAAATTTTGGTGAGGCGGCATGCGGTGAAACCGCACGTCACCCATCTCGAAGCATGCGGATGCAGCCGAGGAACGTGGCCGGCTGCGCTGCAGCGAAGAACGAGAGCCGAAATGAGCGTTCGGAACGCGCGAAGCGAACCGAGAGAAAGTCCCGCCCAAAACAGCCATCTCACCCCGCGTCGCAGGTCGCGGCTACCTTTTTCCCCCACAAAGATGCCGCTCTCAGAGTCGACGAACGGACACACGGACGCGCTGATGAGACGAGAGCCCACACGCGGCGGGAGCACGACTGATATCAGCATTTTCGGCCGTGCATCTCGAGGAGAGATAAGGAAAGTGCAACGTCGTGTGAGGAGCAAGCATATCTCTCGTTCGCCATACCCTTTCCTCGATGCCCTGAAAGACCGAAATCCCCTCTTGCAAACTGGAGACGTCCGGAAAAGCCACAGAGTGGAACGTTGCTGTTTCAGCGAAACATCACCGAGAAGATCTCTTGATTGTGACCCCCGGTCCAAAACGAGCGTTATTCCGATGCCACGCTTAAACGTAGCACTTATTTTTGGCAACGAGAAGTTCATCGGCATGCTACCCTCTCTGAAGTTGAAAGCCTTCCGCACACTTAGCAATACGTTAAGTTATACGATCGGGGATCGTACTTCTTACACGAAATAACAATGCCTACAGCTGGGCTAGTCGGTATGGTTCCATATTATTTAAAGAGGCGTAAGAGACAGGACAAGAAGTTGATACTGCTTTTGCGCCGCTTTAAATAATATGGAAGACATAACAAGCCGCAATTTGACGCACGCAATAAAGTGAGTTGACGTTCTCATTCTAAAGCATGCCTTCTCCCTATCCTCAAATTAACATCGTTAACATCTAGGGGTATTACGTGCCAAACGCACTATATGATTATGAGGTTACGCCCTAGCCCTAGCAGAGGGCTCCAGAAATTCTGAACAACTAGTGTTTTTTTAACGCGCACTGACATCGTAAAGTAGATACAGGAGCCTATAGCATTTTGCCTCTATCGAAATGCTACCGATCCGTGGCTTTCGGCTCAGTGGCCGAGCACAGTAATTCCAAGGTGGACTTATCTGTGTGCGCGTGCTGCTCGTTCGGAGGTCGTCAAGTGGGTTCTTGCGCCAATTTTTGAATCCGGAGAACGAGGAGGCACATCGTGTGTCCCGAGGTCTAAAAAACCGGCAGGTGTACTCCTGGGGCTCTGTTTTCCCGGTTGAGTCACCGGGCTCGGCCCTGGTTAACCTCACTGCCATTCTTCTATTCTTATTCTCTCTCTTGTAACGACGTCACAAATCACTATAAGAACGAACGGAAGCTTTACCCTTCACCAGATGACGACGTCCTCAAGAGAGCGCGGACAACAACTTTGCGCCACGTACAAACTCACTCTTTCACAAGCCCTCATGAACTGCCAGTCATCCCCAACGGAGAATCAGAACCTAACTTTGAGAGCTGTAATGCAAATGCACTAGGTACCCAAGATCACATCTTGTGGGGAAGTGGGGGTTTCCCTCCTCTATATTGCTTCTAGCATCTCCCTCAAAATTAACACGGGATGAACTCGCCAGAACTCCCCACCGGGACAAGTTGTTGGTCATTGTTACGTAGGCTGAAAGAGTCGCTTCCCGTGTCAGTCACCGTGAGGCACCCAGCAGGTGATTGCTTCGAATAAACATCGATACCGCCATAACCTCGCGCCTGTTGTGTTGCGTCAAGGTCACCGCGCAAGGATCCGCTTAAGGAGTTCGCCTTAGCAAAGCGTGATATGCCGCGTGATCAGATGACGTTGTCGTATTGTGAAGGCTGTAACATTCACACAGCTTGGATTGGCGGTCTCGTTGACGCCTATATTAATTTTAGCATTAAAACCACTGACAGAGAGGGATGGATATTTTCTGTGGCTAAAGGATGGCCCAAGATTTCGCATTGTTCAGACGACCATGCCTCTGTCCTGAAAGGGCCGCCAGTGCCACGCTTTCAAGACGAAATTTAAGCAGGTATGGTCACTCGCATATGCGTTTCGCAGGCGGGTACAAGTGCAGAGGTCACGTACTGCATCAAGGCACGGCTGTCGCCAGTATCGACAGGGTCCAAACCTCTTTTATTTTATAGCCACACCACACTGGGTCCAAGGTCCCGAAATAGCACGGCGGCTCCAAAAACGCGCCTACGGCGCGGCTTTTTCCAGACAGCGACGCCAGACAGGTCGAGGTAGCGCTCGCTGTTGAAGCGATAAGACGTAGGCTGTGCGCATGGTATTGAAAGGCCACTCGCGGTGATTGTGTCTGCGCGTGTGCTGCGGAGGCACTGTGGCACCGCAGTGATGAATGGCTCGCGATAGGAGGCGAGGGTGCACCCGTGGAGGTTGTTCAACCTGCAGGGCCGCAGATCGCGGCGGCTGAGGGAAAATAGGAGTGTATATTTAGACGGAATGTAACGCCGCCGCGGCATCAGCTGCTTCTCCCCTCCACATCGCTCATTGTCTTTCTCCGCCTGCCGCTCGCCAGCCGACGGCAACTACCACGACATTCGCTGCAGCGGTGCGACCGAACAATAAAGCCCGTTTATCACGCGCTTTCTGTAGGAGGCGGTGGTATTACTCAATCCGGCGGTATTACTCAAACTGAAAAGAAAATTATTCGAGAAGAGGTGACAGAGACAAAGTAGTTGGCAGCTAACTATAGCTGGCTCCGTTTACAGTGAAAAAAAAATTATTTAATGCGACACGTTTTTTAAGCTAATTATTTAGCCCGTGTGATTCCTACACAACTGGAGTGCACAATTTATGAAAGAGCGGTTCGTCACCATTTACACTGCGCCGTGAAAGTGTATTTTTCTCGTTTTCTGTCCAAACCCTTCTCTTCCAGAGCTTAATCCTGTTTTCCAAATGCATTGCCTCACTGCAGGGTAGTACTGGTTTTTACGGACGCGGTGATAACGTATAACTAAATATGTGTATGTGTGTAACGTTATGGCTCAGTGCTTAAGAAAGGGTTGTTGTGCAGGGTGACCTATTGGTTCGAGCATGTCCAAAGGACACAATCATTTCCTGCGTGTGAGGCACTCAGGTTATCAAATCACGGTGCAACCTTGTTTACCATCCTTTCTGTTGATCTCTCTGTATCTATCTGTAACGAAACCCAGGTTTCTTCTTAAACAGAACTTCACTTCACAAAGAGAAATTCTTCTGCCGCAGCCAACAGCTAAGGCCAGAACGCGTGAAGTTTACCTGGCTGCCGACGCCGCTTTCACGGTGGCGCCTGTGCCGTCTCAGTCTCCGGGTGTTCCAAGAAAGCTTTCTATGCCCGGGAATGAGCTCGACGACACCGAGGCAAAGGCGGCGCTGACCGATGGCAATATATGACAGGTGTCCCGTTTCGTCAGACTTAACGCAGAACGTTCTGCGCGCTATGTCGCTGCTGTCTCTCTACGACCATGGCCGGAAGACAACTACGACCGCCAGTGTATAGGCACGACAACCGAAACTTGCCTTCATCGCAAGACAATTCTTGTACGCCTCCGACGTTCCTGTAAGATCCACCCCGGTGGTCAAGTGATTTTGGTGCTCGGCTGTCGATTTCAAGGTCGCCGGATCGAATCCCGACCACGGTGGACGCACTTCGAAGAAGATGTAATGCTATACGCTTCGATTTGGGTGCAAGGATCCCAGGCGGAAGAAATTTCCGGAGAATCTGCCACGGTGGTGTAGCGGTCACGGCGCTTGACCTCTGACCCGAAGGTCACGTGTTCGATCTTGGTCGCGACGGTCGTATGTCGATCTAGAGCCCACACCAGTTGTCAACTTTGCGCGACACCAGATTGTCTAAGTTTCCGGAGAACTCTACACCAGCGCGCCTCATAATTATATCGCGGTTTCAGGACGTGAAACCATTACTATTAACCAACAAAATGATTATTGACGTTTCTCTAGTGGGCTGCAAAAAGATCAATGAAATAGCTAAACACTCTCACATAATTCTCTAAATTAGTTACTTCGGTTTCATTGGCACAAATACCTAGCTTCATAGCTAAGAATATAACGTTCAAACGCTCTTAATTTTATACTATCAGTCACCTGTGCCCTTGCCGTCAGTTTCAAATCGCAAGTTTTAGGGTAGTTTTCTGCAATTGTACATAATCATTTACACTTAAATAAAGTTCTAAAGAGATTACACTCTGAGCGTGTGCGTCAGCTGACCACGGTCCACTGACGCACCGTTATAGGGCCGCGAGCAACCTCCAGAGAAATGCGCTATGTCACGTTGTTATGGCGCACGAATATCAAGGTGACATCACTATCCCTCCTCAGCCTCCAAAACTCTTTCGAATTTACAAAGCCTTATCTTCCGATAAGAGCGGTACATTTCGTATTCCAGAACAGCAACACGCCGTTCATCGCAGGTTCATAAGTTGTCGTTGCTATTTAACCTGCCATTGAAGTCGATGTCGCTTTTGCTCGGCACTGCGTAAGACCCATGTCACCCAACTAAGTTGTAATGCACCCGAAGCAGCAGGAAAAGGGTCGTGCCCGTCATTGTCACATGTGAGCGAATTTCGGTTGTCACCTTCAGAGAATCAGTGCTCACTGCGTCCTGCACTTCACCCTCTATGTGCGTTATGGTGCTTTATAGTGCTCGTCGATGTTGCCTTTCCTCTGTCGCTATTTTTTTTGTAATTTCTCTCTCTCTTCGCAACATTTTTTTTGTCATCTTTTATTCCCCTCACTCCTTTCCCCAGCACAGGGTAGCCAGCCGGCCTAAGAACTGGCTAACCTCCCTGTCCGTCCGCTTAAACTTTCCTCCCACTCCTCCTTGGTGAGTGCTGGCCAGAAGGTCGCAGGATTCAATCCCGGCAGCGACAGCCGATTAAGATGAGAATCGATATGCCAGAGGCCCGCGAAGTGGTCGAAAGTTCCACGGCTCTCCACGACGGCGTCCGTCCCAATCGTAGTGTGGTTTCGGAACGAAAAAAAAAAAACCGACATCATTATTGTTAGAGAATCATCAATACTCGGTGTACCCTGCCATTGACACGGTCTCGCAGCTCGCTGCATTCTTACTCGACACGAGAACAGGTTGATTGATTGATTGATTGATTGATTGATATGTGGGTTTTAACGTCCCAAAACCACTTCATGATTATGAGAGACGCCGTAATGGAGGGCTCCGGAAATTTCGACCACCTGGGGTTCTTTACCGTCCACCTAAATCTGAGCACACGGGCCTACAACATTTCCGCCTCCATCGAAAATGCAGCCGCCGCAGCCGGGATTCGAACCCGCGACCTGCGGGTCAGCAGCCGAGTACCTTAGCCACTAGACCACCGCGGCGGGGCACGAGAACAGGTTGATGCACCGATTAAAGTCGCACGATTCGGTGGGTTATCACTGCCCCTTGTTATGGGTTCGGAAACTACAGGTAGATATTGCGGATGTTCAACACTATCAAAACAGGGCATTAAGAAAAGAGATTTTCTTCTCAGTGCACGTTCATCAATCAATAAATCAATCAACCGATCGATTGATCAGCTGATCTCCACATAAGAAATACAATGAAAAAAATTTGAACGGAAGACAGCTGTCTGAACACAGTTTGACAGAGCCCCAGCCGCCTCTCGGCGGTAAAAACGCTGCACAGCACCCAATCATTAGCATACCAAATTATAGTAAACTAAGTGACATATAAATGCATTCACGAGTAATATTTCCACAGTGGTAAACTTGAACCCATGTGTACGTAGTGCTAGTACAAGTGCACAAGTAACTGCCCTGTCATGCGCGAGCTCATTCCATTTGTTGCCTGCAAATCACTTAACTTCATCGTCCCAGTTATTCCTTAGCCACCCTCGTCAACGTCGTTATTCGAAGGTCGCAAGTTCGATCCCCGCCAGGGGCAAGTCATCTTTAAGTCCACTTCACTTTCTTCACATTTACGTTGCGGTTACTACACATAACGTCTCATGCACTTTGCTGGGCTTTCTTGTCTGTTAGTTAAAATTAATGATACTTGAAATACGAGCGGGTAACATGGACAGTGACAGACGATGACAAGGACAAGTCAATCACCAAATCACCCAATCAGCCATTTTGACAAGTTATATTTTCAATTAACGTTCCGCTTCCCATTCCTCAATATTCAGACATGATTATTTCGAGATATTAGGTTTCTGAGACAGATGTATTGCGGAACTACCCGAATTTACATTCTATAAACGTCATCGCAAAACACTCCTGATCATATATACGAGGCGCGATATTACAATAGTTTAAAAAGTGAAGTTTCTAACCCGTGACCGGTCAGGAGCAAAAGCGTGATTTCGCCCATCCGTGCGAGGGCTAATTAACTGTTCTCTTTTTGAACATGTCATAAGACTGCATATCAACAGTACCTTTTCACAACGCCAAGTAGCCATTGGTTGACACATTACAACATATTTACACATATCTTTCTTACGGACTTTCTCACAATACACCGAACTATGAACACTTCTTGCGCTTAGAATGATACTAAAATACAACAATAACTCGGTTCAGACTTGTAATTATTGTCTTAGAAATCTATCGTGACTTATCTGGCAATACTATGACCCATAGGATTTGATCCCAATACCACAATGCTGTCTCGACACTTGTACCATTGTTGGTATTGCTTAATATGTTCTAGGCAAATTCAGGTTGTTTTACAATGTCTGATCTTACTAGATGATTCACGTGTGGTTATGACAGAGAGATATTAATGTACCAATATGAAGGTAAACGCATACTCATGAACTGAACATACATATAATTATTAACCCCACCAAGATGCGCATATGCAAATCATTCACATTTCTCACCATTCTCATAACACAAACGGTTCAAAATGTAATATAACTCTCGTTTCTGTGATAAATACCAATACAAGTGAAATTTCAGCATCCAAACACAAAATTTGCGTGACAAAGATGAATATTAAAGCACCGTAAGAATCGTGGAATGAGGCGAACTTTTGTGTTTTCTTGAGACCTAAATGAAATCGTGTGCTTGTGTAGACAAGAGAACGAAGTAGAAAAAATGACACTGCATGCGTGATGTCTCTTCAACGGTACAATTTCATAATTATTCTACAGGTGACTGACATTCTTTTTAGCACGCTCTGCAATAGCATAAACGTACTTCGCTATACACATCCTATTCGCTTCTTGAGTTCCCTTATTTTCCTTTCATTTTTTTAAATGAGCGACTCAACTCAGAAAGACCAATCGAATGTTCCCGTTGCTAGGGCTTATAAAACGGACGAGGAGGCAGTGCGGTGGTCCCAAAATAATTGAAGCTCCCTAGTAAGACCTAACGTCAGCGGACCTAACTATAGAGGCTGCGAGTCCGCACGGAATGGCAGCGAACGTCCGGCATTTAGCGATGAAGCATGCAACCACGAAGGTGCTCTGCAAGCGCCTCACAGCTGCTTTTGCACACGGAACGCACCTTGAGTGCCGTGTGAAACCTTCGAAACCACGTGCGCGATGGCGAGCCTGAAGGAGAACCTGTTGCGTGGCTCAATTTATTAGAAGTGCCTAATTAGAGGCTACAGCGATGATAGACCGAGCTGGTTTGCTTAGAGTATCAACTGATTTAGCGTCGCGTATTGAGTGATAGCCTAAGATTCGTCGTTAATGCTAGCCGGCCGGCCCCGTGCCATGTGGAGGCAGCCATCTTTGACAGCGATGGCTGACTGAGATTTTGGGATCATACATATTATCAGTTTAGAGGCGCGTTGCGGACGAAAGAACCTACCAACACTGAAAAAAAAAGAAGCAGAGAAGGGGAAAGTACGACGATGGCGGGACATGTCGACGTCCGGAGGTTTCGGACAACCGGCACCAGATGGGCGTCGCCATCTTTGAACCACGCGCGCAGAGGCACATCTCAAATCGCACTTTCGGATCGCGCGCAAGAGAAGGGGCGTGGCAGAAGCACTCACCTTTTTTTGCTACTCGATACTAATAATAAAATCTTCGTCGGCGGCGCGGTGCAGTCGATCAAAGCACCACGCTCTCTGCTCGAATCGGAGCGTCGGCCGCTCCTCGGTCGCTCGGTCGGGCGGGGTAGTTTCGCGGGGGTCGACTCGGCACGCACAACATACAACACAACACACTCGAGGAAGGAGACGCGAGCCCTTCCCTATTTCGCACCAGTGAAAGAAAAAAAGGCAAGGCAGGACCGGAACCCGGCCGGTCGTGGCGCTAAAATCTCCCCCTGCGCAAAACGGCTCCCAAAAGAAAACTTGCGCTGCCGCCCTTCTTGCTGGACCCCTTTCGGGTCCTCCCCCAAAACGCACTCGCCCCGATCGCTGACGCGCGCACGGGCACGACAGGAGCGTCCACGTGGGTAGACAAAAAAACGAAACCAAGTCACGAAAAAAATGTGTAGTTTCCAGCGCGCGAGAGTCCACGAGGACGGACAGACTTCTACCATGGTCTTACAGGCGAGGGGAAAAGTTCGTGAAGGGAGAGAGAGAAAAGCTATCCTTAAAAAAAATGTTCGTGCCTGGTTTGCAGAAGTGTCAAGACCGAGAAACGGTTCCCAAAAGCCGGCCTCGCGTCTGCAGCGCCCTCCTCCGGAGAAGAGCGCGCGCTATCTAATTTTAAGCCCGCGTCGGACTCGGAAGCGGCGCGCATAAGACGAGTCGAGAGGGGCACCGAGAGAACTTCTCTGTTTGCAGAGAATTCGTCTCTCAAAGAGGTCGTTGACTACGACAGAGGGGGGATGTATCCACTCAAACTTTGCCACAAACGTTATGTTCCGACGCAAGCAAAAACTCTTGCTGAATCAATAACGCTTTTTTCGTTGTTCACATCATTACGTCACTAGACGTCACGTTTTCGAAATACGACTGCGTCTTGCTGAAGTACAGCTTAACTTAGCCATGCTTAAGATTTCTTTTTGTTCATTTTTTTTAGTGGCAACTATCGCGATGAAACAGGAAGACTTCCAACACCGTGCAAGTAATTTTATTAGTGATTTAGGTTAGTCACCCCGCCTAAACTACAGAAAGGCATTCCTTAAAAAAGAACAATCAGTTGGCCGAGTCTCTACGGATTCCTCATTTATTGCGCAACAGTAAACCTAGACGGGGATTCGTTTTTGTCCGGTGTTGCGCACAGAATGACAAAACACACTTCACACTGTTCGCATCAACGAATTACTTCATTGAAGGCGACTGGCCCCGACATGGACATGGCCGAGAATCACTTCATCTCTGCCCTTTTCTACAGCATCAAAAGCAAGGCACCAAAATGGCTGCCGTCCCTTCGGGGGCTCCCGCAATACCGCCCCGCGCTGGCCGGAGCACTGCTGCCGCGCTTGTTCTCGACGTGTCTGCCGCCAGCTTGGGCAGCGTGCAAGACCTCAGGAAGCGGAGCTCGCTGCTCGAAATACGACTTCGGAAATAACCGCGGCGTCCCAAGCAGCAGTCCGAGAGGCGGCGACGGTGAACGAAAACAGAGCCAACCTTCTTCCTCCTCGGTGATGAAGGAGAGAAGGGAGGGCTCAATGGGAGACCGGGGAGAGGCGCCCGGCTAAGAAAGGGTATGCCCGGTAACTCTATCCCGGCCGAGAGGGCGAGGGCTTCGACGCCGTCAGCCAAGAGCCCGAAGAGACCGCGGCTCGCCTTATAAGACGGCGCCCAGCTCCCTCCCCAATGCTCTCTAAAACGTGGCCCGACTGTCTAAGCTCTCTCCGGGGCTTCTTGTACTCGCGTCTTTGACGCCATAATCTGTCCGCTTTCTTTCACACTTTTTTCGCTCTCAAAGAAAGAAAAGCTACTTTACGACAGAGATAGGCTAATGACCCAGAACCGACTAAAAGATGACAGCTTCTAGAACGCTTTTCATTTACGTTTCTACCGTTTACGGCTTGACTTGACGCACACACAGAAGGGCAAGGGTAAGCCAGAGCTCACTTTTGGCAGGTTCGGACGGCACTCAACATTTTTTTTTTTCAAAATCAGCCGTTCGCGCTCTCTCTCCCTCTACTTCGTCCTATTTTTCTCGTAACCCAGTTCTGGTGTCGCGGTACGCGCAGAAAGAAACAGAAAATAAAGAAAGAGACCGAAGTCACTGCCCAACATCCATGGCTGCATTCTTCGGGACCAAGACACTGTTTCCGCGCTTTTCCCACGGCCGGGCTACCCTCACTCGACCTTCTCCCCTCCCACTCACTCTCTCTCTTGGTTGAACTCACTGTTCATTGTTTTTTGTCTCCCGGTGCCCTTGCCGGTGCGACGAGCGGGCACGGCGGTAACGGCATGGCCCCTTTGTACACAGACGCCGTGAAACGATCGCCTAAAGTCCAGATAACTTTTCCGTAGTTACAAGAAAACATGTCTTCATTCGGTTCACCTTCAAATGCAAGCCCGTTGCATAACCTCCGCCCTCGAGGTGCTACCAGTACAACGTCTGCTCGACGTGATACTCATTGCGAGCCTGCACGGTGGTTCAGCGGTCACGATGCTCTGATGCTGCCCCTCTAGCCGCAGGTTCGACTGCGGCAGCGGTGGTCACATTTTGAAGCAGGCGAAATGATAAAGGACCGCGTATTCTGATTTAGAGAGGCAGAGAATAGACTAGAAGAAAAGTATGGAGGTTAACCTGAGCAAAGCCCGGTAGGCTAACCTGCACCGGAGAACGGGGGGGGGGGGGGGAGAGAAAAAGGATGCATTGTCCATTCAGCCGCCATTCGTTAAGAACGCTGGATGAATGAACGATTGGTAAGACACGTTATGTCATGGCAGAATGAAGCTAACACTGCGCAAAAGTAAAGAAGCAAACACAGAGCACAGGGGACGATTACTGTCCCGCATATTTTTTACGCTGCATCTTTAGAGATAAAGGGGCCATATTGTTTAATTAAATGCAGGAAGGTCATCCCAGGGAAAGCTATCCAGCCTGCTTCTTTACTCGAAAGAGGAGATGAAAAAAACTAGTGACAAGAACGATGATGAAAACTGGCACCAGTGTGCCTCAGTAGGTAGGTTCTTATTCTGATCATTCACTTGCAGTATTGAATGTAAACCTGCATAATGAAAAATGCTGGGGAAAGCCGCTAAGATGTTTCAACTAATTATTGATGAAAAAAAAAGTTGTGCGATTCACACAAGTGGGGTGAGGCCCTTAAAAGTGCTGTGCAAGATTTTGTTGTTGGAAATATGTGGTCATGATTCGTGTGGCGAAAGAAACAAATCACAGTACCTATATGTTACGCATTCGCCTAACACCACTCGAAGGCGAAAGCCATCCTTTTGTCTATATTACCGTGTGCGTTATATGAACATCTAACGTTAACAAATTAACTATAATAAATGTCGTTCATTAACTGCATCATTGTTCATTAAATTTAACGGATGTAAATGTAATTAAATTTATTTACCTCTTGATATTCTAAAATTTCCTCATTAACTCACTACTCAATTAATTTTCTTTATCATCATGTATGCACGCATGGTCATGCTTTCACTCCCTTCGACGTAACGTTATCTTTTTTTTTCCTTCTCCTTCACTCCGGCTCTCTCTTCAAGGCCACGTTCGCACGAGACATGCGAGGCTTTCACTTTTAGAAAATACCCAGAAAGGTCAAACTATGCGTAAGTAGCGCAAGCCTTATTCGGTAGATCGGCTCTAGAAATAGACTTCACGAGTGGAGTCACAAATAGGATATCTTTACTCGCCCCGGCGATCCCCTCGGATAGCCCGAAACCAATGTGAATATCGTATTACCGGGGTTTCATTAAAGCGAAAGCCTCGGATATCTCATCAAACGGCCCCCCGTCCCGCTGAACAGGGACGAGTGATGCAAAAAAAATCATCACGTGATGACGTCACCATTTGACGTGACAGGTGCCAAAATTTGCGTTATGATGACGTCAGAAATTTTGCTGTGACGTCACGTAACTCTACGTTACACGATGCCACTGAAGCGCCCTCCTTTGGGCGGCTAGCGAAACCGGAGAGAGCGCGACGTCAAGAGAATAAAATGAAGAGGGCGCTAAGCCATGGCTCATGTTGCCTGCTCCCTTATAACCAAGCAACTAACACGGAAAAAAAGACTGTTTTAGCCTTCGAGTCATCTTAGGTGAACGTGCAAGGGACCTTGCGAGTTTTACAGTCGCACTAGGCCCCCCTTGTCAACAGGGTTGTCATGCGTTAACTTCCAGCAAAACACGCCTGAGTATTCAAAAATTCGCTTCGCAATGTGTTTCTCTACCGCAAAGGCAGCCCGCCGTGACCGGATGACGCGAGTTGACCGAATTCTATTGCGCACTGTCGAACGAAAGCGAGTTCTATTTACTGCTCTCGCATGTACCATGACTCACGTAAGAATGGCCAGCAAGGTTGGGAAGCGTCATCCGATTGCGACTGTGTGATCGACACCACACGTCACTTTGGTGCGTTTGTGCTCAACAACAACAACAAAAAAACTGAAAATAGCATTTTCCAATTTACCACTCAGAAACAGCATGGCCCGGCGTCGACAGGGGGAGCGGGGTACAAAGACACACTCCCTTCTCCCCCCTCCTTAAAGTGACACCAGCATTTGCCTCCCCCACCAGACACAGCAGCACCCCCAACACCAACCGCGATGAAAGGCAGGTTTGGACCCCCCTTTCCCAACACAAGATCCTGACGATGCCCATGTATTTAGCGCAGGCTTTTTTCCCTCCTTTTTCCTAACTAACCACGTAGTTTAGTTACAATTTTTTCTTGCATTTATCGGTCTGCTTCTCGTAAGGTGCGCTTTATATTGTTTTTTAAGCGTGGAGAAAGCTTCGAGACCCAACTCATAAAACGCTAATGAAGCCATAAAGCTGGCTTTGTTGCATTACTTAGTTGCAAGAATAAAAGCACGCTTTACAAGACTTCTTATTAAACCTTGTCACTTTATTTTTATTTATTTTTTGTTCGCTTGTTATAAACGTCAATAAAAACAGCGTGGGAGGCATAACCATAATGAATACCTTTAGACAGAGATCTGCGACAGGTGGCAAGTTTCATTTCTCAGTCAGCGCCATTTTTCTCAAGACTTCATCTGACTGCGCCGGTTCGGGAGTTTAGACTTTGAGTGTAACCTGACCTGATCTCGATAGCAAGTATGTGCTGCGCGAAGAAACGCTGGCAAAAGGGAGACACATAAGCAAAATGAGCTGTGCGTCTGTTATATGTATCTTCCTTTTGTTTTTGCAGCACATACTCAGTACATCCTCTCATGTCAAAACATGCACCAACTAGTCCGACAGCGAATTCTTCCGTTACTCTCACGTCATGGGTGATGCGAATAAAATTACTCGACGAGCAAATCGCGTACCACCACATTTGCGACTCGTACGCGGCGGCGCCGGCGTGCGGTGTACGCCTTCGCGTCGCCAGAGAGCAGCTGCACTGGAGTATGTCGGGCAGGTAGCGCGGTGGCCGGGCGATCCCGAAAATAGACACGACCGGCAGCCCCCCCAGTAAAAAGATAGCCGATGACATCAGCACAGCAAGCGCGCGGACCCCCCATTTCTGGACCACGTTCATCCTGCTGGCGCTTATACGGCCACGCCCCCTCTCCTTCCTTCCCCCTCCCCCCCTCAGAGGCCGCCGCCGTCGCTGGTAGCGCCCTTGCAAGTGTCGTAGTGTCGTTTACCCGCGTCGAAGCCGAGCGGACCACTAGCCCTACCTGGTGCCGGCACGCGTTCACATCTGTAGACGGCGCTGGTGTAGCTGACAGGGCGTTCCTTCTTTTCTCTCTCCCTCCGTTTCTTGGATGGATGGATGGATGCTATGAGCGTCCCCTTTATAACGGGGTGGTGACAAGTATGCCACCAGGCTCGACAAAAAAAAAAACCTGTTTTCTTTTTGATGTTGGCCTAATGCCTCTACTTCGATAAATTCTATCTTAATGGAAAAAAAGCTAAATTTTCAGCTTAAGTTCTCTGCCATTTACGGCACACTGTCCATATTTTATTTTTCCAATATTTATTTTTGTCCTTTCTCTCTAATTTTCTGCCACCAATACTCTAACCGTCTCTTACTTATTTCAATCGCGGGTGTGTTCAGCTTTCCATTGTTGTCCCTAAAACCCAAGGCTTCCTGTAGGCTCGTGCCCAAACGTACACCTGGGTGGATATTTCCACATTCAATCAGAACATGCTCCGCCGTTTCCTTATCTTTCCCGCAGCATGTGCATTGTTCTTCTTCTTTACTGAATCTTGCTTTATAACTACGCGTTCTAAGGCAACCCGATCTCGCTTCAAACAGTAAAGCGCTTCCCCTTGAATTATCGTAAAATGCCTCCCTCCTTATTTCATTTTTGCCCTTTCGGTAGTTACTCAAAGCCGGTTTTTTCTCCATAGCTGCCATCCAGTAAATCCTCTCCGCCTCCCTGACTTTTCCCTTAACGCTCTTTGTTGACATATGGCTTACAATACCAGCCGTATATTTACTAGTGAGTCTTCTAGTTCTTTTTCTCCACTGTGTGTCCACGCTCCTCCTATACAAATAACGGAACACCTTCTCTGCCCATCTACTCTCCTTCATATTTCTTAGCCTTTCTTCGAACCTTATTTTGCTCTGCGCTTCCCTCGCCTCAAAACCTGCCCACCCCATATCGCCCTTTACCGCCTCGTTTGTCGTCTTCCCGTGAGCACCCAACGCGAGGCGTCCCACAGTCCTTTGATTTACATCCATTCCCGATTGCACCTCTGCCCTCATGCACACCACTGAGTTCCCAAAAGTAAGCCCTGGAACCATTACACCCTTCCACAGACCTCGAAGCACCTCATACCTATTGTATCCCCACAACGCTCTGTGCTTCATTATTGCCACATTCCTCTTTCCTTTTGCTGCCGAGGCTTTTTCCTGTACCTCCATGTATCTATCACTCTCATTTACCCATACTCCAAGGTACTTGTATTCGCTTACCCTCGGTATTTCTTGGCCTTGTATGGACACCGTCTGATCACAGGGATCATTGAATACCATCAATCCACACTTCGTTACACTGAATCCTAGTCCAAGAGCTTCACCTTCCCTTCCGCATATATTCGCCAGCTGCTGTATATCATCTCGACTGTCCGCAAATAAGACGATATCGTCCGCATAAAATAAACCTGAAAGCTTCTGCTCAATCATCATGCCTCCCTGTTTGTGTGACAGATTAAAACCAATGTTGCTACCTTCTAGCGCTTTTTCCATACTCACCATGTACAGCATGAACAACAGCGGGGACAAAGGACATCCCTGTCTCAGGCCCTTGCTAACCTCAACGTTCTCTTTGCTACGCATTCCTTCCCACTCTATGCAAACTGTATTTTCTCGGTATATCTCCCTCAAAAGCTGTATACAGTCGTCGCCCATGCCCATTCCTTTCAATATATCCCACAAAATTTCCTGGTTAACGTTGTCGTATGCCCCAGTGATGTCTAGAAAAGCCACGTACAAGGGCCTATTCTCTATTTTAGATATTTCTATACACTGAGTGAGAACAAACAGGTTATCGTCTAACCGCCTGTCGACTCGAAATCCGTTGTGAAGTTCTCCCAAAATATCGTTATGTTCGGCCCATGTTTCTATTTTCATTTTTACTGCTTGCATCGCCAACCTGTATAGTACCGATGTAATGGTTAGTGGTCTATACGAGCGAATCTTGTCCTTTTCTCCCTTGCCTTTATAAATTAAGTTCATTCTACTTTGTCGCCAACTGTCCGGTATTTGTCCGTCCTTTAAGCTTTTTTCTACTGCTTTTAACAATGCTTCTTTAGTGTTATGTCCTAGTTCGTTAATGAGGCTAACGGGAATCCCGTTCTTTGAGTGAACGCGGCGCGCCATCTGCCGGCATTGATGTAAGGCTTGGCCAGAACCGCAAACGAACGAGGTTCATTTTTAATAAATCAAACTCATGCCAAAATATCGCGGATGACAAGCTCTTTTGCACGCTCTCAGTTCAGTTTATTATTATTTAATCAAAATACAAAGGTGTATGGTTAGTAGTATGCAGACAACTTGGTCTCGCGACCAAGTTGCGTGAATATTGCTTTCTAATAGTTGGGACAGAGAGAAGACACGCTGTCCAATTCCGCCATGCTAAGACGAAAGTCTTAGATGCCTCATGAAACACGAAAAGTGACCATCGGTTGCGTCAGCACGAGTTTAAACGATCATTGAGATGGAAAAAAAAAATGAAGCAGCTTCGCCCTAGTGGGGTCAAGCCTGGAATAATGAAAATAGTGCGGAACAGGGCAGCTTTGCTTTGCTTGTTTTCGTTCACCTATTAACTGTGGGGGATTGGTCATGAATTGAGTGATAGTATGAAGTTTCAGAATAACGTAAAGTACATAATAGAAATATTGCAGATTGCATAGAATGCTGTAGTGCTTGATCTAATGTATTTGTAGATGGAGCTTTTCTTCCATTTCTCTTCTTTTTTCTCCCCTCTTTCTCATTTTCTGTTTCTTTTTTCTCTTTATTTCTTTCTTTCTCTTTATCTGCGCCTTCCCCTTGCTATTTTTTTATTTCTTTATACGTAGTTTTTAATTCTTTACACCTGCGCTACGTCAGGCGATGACAGCACACGACAGCCCGGGCCCTTGAAGTACTCCACACTTTTCATCCTCATGGTGCTTCAAGAAGAAAAGAAAAACGAGTTCCTTTTGACGCGAGCGCACGCTAAGTGTATTGCAGAAGGAGTGTACACGCCATGTGACGACGAAGGCGTACGATCACAGCATACGACAGCGAAATTTCGTAATGGCGTCGTTTGGAGGCCTTACCACACGTGCGCGTTGCCGCGCGTCAGCGCGTGCTTTTTAGACGCAGTGCCGGGCCCGCTCCTTATTGAGAGAGAGAGAGAAAGAGGGCGCGAAGCTTCGCGTGGCCACGCGCCCTCTCTCCATAGGGACAGAGCGCCGCGTCAGAAAGCCACGCGCTGACGCGCTGTAACGCTTGCGTGTGGTCAGGCCTTTAAGCCAACCAGCCTTCCGGGCCAACCACAGTTCAACAGTGGCGAAATCTGACAATATCGCAGCATTATATACAACGTCCAGAGTCGTAAAATTGTCCCTGAGTACACACTTTCCTTCCTACGTCTGACACGAGTTGGTGCTCACGAAAACTTACATTTGCTTCTGAGATGACTCGAGAAGCATCAACCTCTCACAGCGTGCATCAATAATGTTTTCATCAACTTCGGAAGGGCTCAAAAACGACAATAACTTCTTTGTAAAGTCCATCAAGGTGGGATAATTCGCACAGATGTCACGATCTGGAAGGGCGGCGCCCAAGAGCTTGAGGTCACGTGACCTAGCAAAAGAACGTCACATGTGACGTCATCGATAGAGCGGCACGTCGCTGCAGACCCCGGATCTGGTAGTAGTTGTGTTGGCAAAACGATGAGAACTGCAAAGCTCAGAAGGACAGACGGGTGGGCTAGTTGGTAAGTACATAATTCAGGTAGTAAGTAGGGCAAAGAATTACAGGGTCGGTGAAAGAGCAAGATCGGACAGAGCGCTGACAACTTGGTGTTTATTGCCCGTGGTCACACATATATGGACAACATCAGGCTAAGAAAAAAAATTACGCCATCTCCCACTAAAGGAAGCCATGTGGGGATGCAAAATAGCACTGGTGTTCATTTGTGTTTCTGTATGCTGCTTCCTCTGGTATTTTTCCGTGAATGTTTAATTTTTGTGTGGAGTTGAGTATATGTTGTATGCCACCTACGGCACTCTCCCTCCCCAATCTGTGTGTATTACCTCGTGACACCCCAGAGCTGCTAGGAGAGGGCAACGGAGCAAGCGAGCGCAGCATTATATACGAGCGTACAGCTGGGGCGGAGAGGTGAATGGGGAGAGGAGAAACGAAACGGAGGCAGCGCTTCTCCACTCCACCACCTCCCACATCTTCGTGCTCATGCAAGGAGAAGGGGAGAGTTGTTGCACGCGCAGTGGAGGAGCGGACGGTCGCCGAGTGACAGATACAGCCCCGAGCAAAGTTGCTTCACATCTAAAGACGATAAGAGAGGGTGGGGGGGGGGGGGGGACCCGAAGCAAGTGACCCTAGCAAATCGAACTGGTGGCTGATGCGACAGAAATGGCATTTACTTTTCTGATAAACAGGTTGATGGGCAACTCACTACAGCGTCTCTACTATTAATCGCCACTGCTTCAATGATTTTCATCGTGAGTTGGTCATAATTTCTGGCCAGCGAATGCACGCTGTCGAACAGGGCAGGCCCTTAGCCAGAATTTATTCCCGGCGTGGGGCCTTAAAAAATCCCATTTTTAAGCCTATTAAAGGCTTAAAAAGGTTGAAGGCCTTAAAAAGCACCTATTTTAATCAGTTTTCCTCGATAATACAGCCCCTCCATTCAAATTTCGGAGGGTGGGTGGTGGCCTGGGGCACAGCCATTTGGCTACAGGTGCGAAACAGAGGTTCGCAACCAGAACATGTACAATACACGGCAACAGGACGAGCTTTTCGACGTTGTACCAGTGCTATCGCAAGCGATCGTTCATGGCATTTTTATTGATGCCTGCTTAGCCTGTCGGGCTCATCGCGACATCTAAGCGAATTGTAATAGGGTACACCCTTAACACAAGGCACAATTAAATGGTTCGCGGTACCTCGTATCGCACCCACATGGTTTGCGCTCACCCGGATTTTCTCTAGCGCACAAGCTCGACAGCTTCGGCCGAGCAGATAGCTTTAGATTAGCGTACGCATATCTTGAGGACATTGTGGATGTCTTGTTAGCATTCGTCGCTCTATGGAAGTGCACAAGAGATTGTCGTATACGACGCATGTACAACGGAAACACAAAGCTTTGCATTGCAACGTTCTAAAACTCTCCGATATGAATTACACAATTACCAATCTTGTATTCTCCAAAATTCGGCATTCAGTTTTGTAATATAAGTTGGAATGTCTTTAATTTTAATCCCAAATGGAAGTGCGTTCATTGCTGCGGATAGAGACGTATTTCCGTCCTTTCGCTTTGTCTCACTCTTTGTTCAATTACCCTGTTGATGAGGCTGTTGATGTGCTCTGCTGTAAACTCACCTAAGCGTACTTGTGGGCAGAGAAGGAGCTAGTCAAGCCCCTCCTGAGCTTTTTCTCCAAGTCTCCATCCTTTTCTCAATGAAAAATGAAGAGCCTATTAATGACATCATTCTCAATACAGCGAATTCTTAGGTTAAACGGCATCAAAACACGAAAACATGTGAACACCCGAAGTGTATCTTCGATGTCCGGAAGGTTTGGTTGCGCTAACTCGTACACATACAAGAAGGCATACCTAAATACAAAACACCTGGATTTGTTTGTATTACAACATTAAAGCCTGTTGCAATAGAACCAAGCATATTTTAGGTGGTTACTGCCAATAACGGAGGTGCGCTACATGCAACTGATGATTGTCAGTTGTGAAAATTCCCTTCAAAAGTCAAAGCTTATTGGATAAACTTGAATTGGAAACAAGTTTACCGGTGAGTGATTATCAGATTTTTTCTGAATAAATCAAGAACACCGATTCCTAACCAGCGAAAACAGACAAAAATTGACGGGAGAGCAGCTTCTCATTGTTATAACCGATATGTTGTTAAAACCGGCATCGTTATAAGCGGGCTGGATTAAATCATTTACCGCTGGCGATACAAAGAGCTCAGAAGCTTTCCTGTGTGTTCTTTTTCTATCCTCTTTCCAACCCTTTTCCCCACCCCCGTACAGGGTAGCAAACCAGTTCGTCTAGATTAACCTCCCTGTCTCTTCCTTTTATTTATTTCTCTCTCTCTGTCTCTCTTGTCTCCAGCGAGATAGCGCGAAAGGTGCACTTTAAAGGTCGTTGCCCCGCTCATTGCGATGTTTGCGCTAATTCTACCTCTACTACCTGTACTTTGCCCTACAAGGCGTTGTCGCACATGTTTATCTCACAAACGGTGAGGTTTGTACATCTATCGCTTTCACTGCAAGACTTGCATTGAAGCGAGAGGGTGCACGATGGTCCCTTCACTCGCTGCAATGACCACATTTGCAAAAGGAGCGCATTGCTTAAGCACAAAGTAGCAACTGTTACAGTTGTTAGCTTATGCTCGTTTTGTCTGTGTTCTTCTCGTGCGCCTTTTGTGCTTGAGCAGCGAACTGCAAGTATCGAGCTGCTTGCCGCTCTTGTAGCAATATTCCAATTTTTCTGTACTGCATTCATTGCTTCGACCTTGCGGTGAAACTGTGACCTTACGTATCTGCTTCCCTCCATTTTATTTTCTCTTTCTTGCTCTTCTACCTTTATTTTTAATTCTTCTCTTTCTTTTTCTTTGCTTTTGTCTGTTTTTTCTTTTCTTTTTGTCTATCTTTCTCTTTTTTCTATATTCTTTTTTGTTTCTTCCGTCTTTTCTTCATTTTCATTTCTTTCTGTCTTTCTATAACATTATGTCTTAGTTCCCATATATATCTCTCACTTTTTTTTTCTGTCTTTCTATGGCTTTCTTTCTCTCTGCCCTCTTTCTCTACTTTCTCAGTTTCTTTGCATCTTTCCCTCTCCCCTAGTTTGACATGCTCCACTTCCGTGAGAAAATTTTTCGTTTAATGCGTGCACCTGCTGTACTCGGTCGTGGGGCTTTCATACACACGTGCAGGGTTCAGTGGGGAGGGGGGCGAAGGTTTGCCGCAGCAACCCCTCCCTGTTATGTCAGTGTGAGGGGCTGACTTCGTGCCTCCCCCTGGGAATCTCCCTGGCACCCCTCGGTATTATGTCAAAATGTAGAGATTACTTAGCAGCCCCCCCTAGATGGCTAGGGAGGACGGTCACGCCACCTGCTCCCCGTGCACATGCCTATGCCTACAGCTTCCAAGGGTGTAACTTCCATGACGTAAGTCCCATCTTCATAAAATTCAGACCTCTATCATTCATAACTGCTAAATGCATCCATTAATGAAACATCTCTGCATTCTTTATATTGTTACGTGATTTCATCTGACTGAAAGAGGGCATAGTGGGGCATACCCAAGAAAAGGTGCCTCAGACTGATAATAAAGAAGTGGACGTTGTTGGTGAGCTGCGTTGTGGCTGCGGACTGACAGTTGTTATTTTCCACGTAACATTTTGGTGGAAGTGCTGGGTACTCTTCTGACAACGGAGCTACGCAGTGGACGCCTCCTTAAGTCTGCTACCATGGCTCCGGGTGAGGATACGGCTTCGCTACCTACCTCAGCAACGACAGCAACCAGGTACGTCGCCCTAACGCAACCCCGTGATCCCGGTACCTTTACTGGAGAGGACAACGCGAATGTGGACAAGTGGCTTAGCATGTACGAGCGCGTCAGCAAGCAATATGGCTGGGACCCAACCGTTATGCTTGCGAATGTCATTTTCTATCTTGACAAGACCCCTCGCATCTGGTTCGAGACCCACGAGCACGAAATCACAAGCTGGGAAATGTTTAAACAACAGCTCCGCGACCTCTTTGGCAACCCGTTTGGTCAACAGCTTGATGCCCGAAAGCAATTGGCCGTACGTACACAGACGTCCACTGAGCCCTACTTGACTTATATTCAAGACGTCTTAGCGTTGTGTCAAAGGGCCGATCCCAACATGACTGAGGCCGACAAGATTTCCCACGTTTTAAAAGGAATCGCCGACGATGCGTTCAGCCTGCTTGTATTTACCAACGTAACGACCATCGACGCCGTGATCAAAGAGTGCCGCCGTCTCGAGCAGGCGAAGAGTCGACGCATTTTGCAGCAGTTTCAGCGCCTACCCAACACCGCGGCAACGTCGTCTTGCGAAGCCACTCCTTGTCATCCGTCTACAACCGAAGACGTGACGCGCATCGTCCGACGTGAACTCGAGGCCGCTTACCCGGCTGCCAACAAACCGACGTTGCCCGACGCCTTAACGCCAGCTGTCGCCTTGATCCAGGCTGTTGTCCGCCAGGAATTCGCTAACCTTGGTATCCTGTCCACTGCACCCACCCTGGATAATACTGGTCCCTCGATAGCTTCTGTGGACATGAGACCTCGCCGTCCGTACTCTATTCGAACCAGGAACCCGTCTGAATGGCGAACAGCTGATGATAAGCCGATCTGCTTCCGCTGTGGTCGCGCTGGACACATCGCTCGTTACTGCCGCAGCCAATGGCCATCTATGTCTTCTGGCTCGTACCCCGCTTACAGTAACTCATTCCGTCTACCAAACCACCGTTATCCGACCCGCACTGAGTCTACTGCATTTACTGCCCCTGAGGACTACGGCCACCCTGTCCCGTCGTCGCCACCGCCTCAAAGCCGCCCTTCTCGTTCAAATACGCGTCGACGCTCGCCCTCACCATCGTTTAACCGCCGCATGTCCCCGGAAAACTAGGCTGCGCAGCTTCTGGAGGTGAAGCTGCCCTGTCGACCTTACCCAAAAATCCTCTGTTGCCCTTACGTTTGAACCGGAATACCCTAGAAGTATATGTTGATGGCACACTTGTTGAAGCTTTGATAGATACGGGCGCTCACGTCTGTATTATGAGTTCGCGTTTTCGTCGTCGCATGAAGAAGGTTCTCACGCCCCCCTTGACCAGTGTCGTCCAAGTTGCAGATGGTGCAACAGTCCCTGTCGTCGGTATGTGCACAGCTCAACTTACCGTAGCCGGTCATCAAGTGGTCGTCCTTTTTACCGTGCTTGCAACATGTCTCCACGACCTCATACTAGGCCTCGATTTTCTTGCCGCCAATTCTGCTCTTTCTGCCAATTCTGCTTGATTGCTCCGCTGGTGTGCTCCGCCTTGAACTGCCACAAATCAGTGCCGCCCCGTACCAACCTACATGCCGATTACAATGCAGCGACTTTGTGCGCCTGCCCTCCCAAACTGTGACGTACGTCAATTTTCTGTGCTCACCAGCTGTGCCCGATGGTGACTATTACGCTACGCCTCTCACCGACGTACTCCTTGCGCACAATGTTGCAGTGCCCTATACGGTGCTCAGCATCACAGATAACAAAACTTGTCTACCTCTTGTCAATTTCGGCTACATGAATCAGGTGCTTCCACAAGGCATTTCTGTGGCCCACCTGTGTCCGTTGCTCGATTCACAAATTGAAGTGCTTGCCTTAGACACAGTTGTTTCACCGCAGCGCACATCACTCGCAACACATTCGGGCAGCCGTCAAATTGTAGACATGATCGCCACTGATCTTCTGCCTCCGCAAGTTGAAGCCCTAGAACATCTTCTCGAGATTTACCAGGATATTTTTGATTTTGGTGACCGGCCTCTCGGGCAGACGTCCTTTGTCCAGCATCGCATACACACAGGTGATGCCAACCCTGTTCACCGCCGTCCCTACAGAGTGTCTGCTTTTGAGCGGAGCATAATTCAGAAGGAGGTGAACAAGATGCTAGCGAAGGACATTATTGAACCATCCTCCAGTCCCTGGGCATCCCCGGTTGTATTAGTTAAAAAGAAGAACGGATCGTGGCGATTTTGTGTGGACTATCGCCACCTTAACAACATCACCAAGAAAGACGCATACCCTCTGCCCCGCATTGACGACGCCCTTGATTGCCTCCATGGTGCCGCCTACTTTTCTTCTATCGATCTTCGTTCTGGTTATTGGCAGATTGCCGTGGACCCCATGGACCGAGAGAAGACGGCTTTTGTAACACCCGATGGCCTCTACCAATTCAAAGTCATGCCTTTCGGCCTATGTAATGCCCCCGCAACCTTTGAACGAATGATGGACTCCCTGCTCCATGGATTCAAGTGGTCTACGTGTCTTTGTTACCTGGATGACGTGATTGTGTTTGCTCCCACTTTTGAAGCGCACCTTGAGAGACTGTCGAAAATTCTTGATGTATTCCGTCTCGCCGGCCTTCAGCTGAATTCATCCAAGTGCCGGTTTGGTCACCGTCGCATTACAATACTTGGACATATTGTTGACGCTTACGGCGTACAGCCTGACCCAGAAAAAGTTCGAGCTGTGAAGGACTTTCCTGTGCCAAAAACCGCCAAAAATGTCCGCAGCTTTGTGGGGTTCTGCTCCTATTTTCGGCGGTTCATCAAGAACTTCGCGGAAATCGCTCGGCCCCTAACAGATTTACACAAACCAGATGAGACGTTTACCTGGGGTCCCTCGCAAGCAGCAGCATTTTCCGACTTGACCACTTTGCTCACTTCTTCTCCTGTGCTGGCTCACTTCGACCCTACGGCACCGACAGAAGTGCGCACCGATGCCAGCGGTTACGGAATAGGCGCTGTGTTGGCTCAGCGACAACGTGGGCAGCATCGCGTGATAGCTTATGCCAGCAGGCTGCTGTCCACCTCGGAGCGTAATTATTCCATCACAGAGCGCGAATGCCTAGCGCTGGTGTGGGCAGTCGCGAAATTTCGCCCTTACTTATACGGCCGACCATTTATAGTTCTCACTGACCACCACGCTCTCTGCTGGCTCACCTCCCTCAAAGATCCCACAGGTCGTCTCGCCCGCTGGGCACTCCGCCTTCAGGAGTATTCTTACACCGTAGTGTATAAATCAGGAAAACTGCACAAAGATGTGGATTGTCTGTCACGCTACCCTGTGGCCGACTGCGATTCTACGAGCACTGATTCTGTGGGCTGCGTCCTTTCCATCTCCCAGCTGCTTCATCTCGGGGACGAGCAGCGCCGCGATCCGGATATCAGCCGCTTAATACAACAGCTCGAATTTTCACCGCAAGACGCTTCTGTTCGCATGTTTACCTTAAAGGACCACACCTTATATCGGCGTAATTTATCACCCAATGGTCACGACCTACTTCTAGTTATACCAAAGCACCTGCGTTCCACAGTCCTACGTGAGCTCCATGACGCGCCAACCGCGGGTCACCTTGGTGTCTCTCGCACATATGACCGTGTCCGCCGCCGCTTCTACTGGCCTGGCCTTTCACGCTCTGTATGTCGTTATGTCAACGCTTGTGAAATTTGCCAGCGTCGCAAAAAGCCGACGGGACTCCCTTCCGGATGTCTTCAGCCCATCGACATCCCATCGGAGCCATTCTTCCGTGTTGGTTTGGACCTCCTCGGTCCCTTCCCAACATCCGCCTCCGGAAACAAGTGGGTGGCGGTGGCTACGGATTACACAACCCGTTATGCAGTTACGCGAGCCCTGCCAACAAGCTGTGCTACAGACGTCGCTGATTTTCTACTACGCGATCTCATTTTAGTGCATGGAGCCCCTCGTCAACTGCTGACAGACCGAGGCCGTACGTTCCTTTCGAAAGTGGTTGACGATATCCTGCGTTCCTGCTCTACCCAACATAAGCTCACGACATCGTACCACCCCCAGACAAACGGGCTTACAGAACGTTTAAACCGCACCCTGACAGACATGCTATCAAAATACGTCTCGGCCGACCATCTCGATTGGGACCTTGCACTACCCTATGCGACGTTCGCATACAATTCCTCCCGGCATGACACTGCTGGGTACTCGCCATTTTACCTTCTATTTGGACGCGAACCAACATTGCCGTTGGATACCTTCCTGCCAGGCGCTGCGCAGTCTACTTCTGAATATGCACGCGATGCTATTACCCGAGCTGCCCACGCTCGTCAGCTTGCCCGCAGCAGATTAATGGCATCCCAAGACTCACAGAAGCATCGTTACGACGAGCGGCATCGCGACGAACACTTTCCAACAAGTTCCCTCGTTCTTCTTTGGTCCCCTACGCGACATGCAGGCCTTTCGGAAAAACTTCTCTCTCGTTTCACGGGCCCATACCGTGTGCTTAGACGAGTGACCGACAATACATATGAAATTGTCAATGATAATCCATCAACCTCTTCCGCTCTGCTGTCAAGGGACATCGTCCACGTATCAAGGCTCAAGCGTTACCACACTGCTCCTGCTGTGGCCCCGTAAACTCGCCGGGTCGGCGCTTTTGCCGCCGGGGGTCGTGTTACGTGATTTCGTCTGACTGAAAGAGGGCATAGTGGGGCATACCCAAGAAAAGGTGCCTCAGACTGATAATAAAGAAGTGGACGTTGTTGGTGAGCTGCGTTGTGGCTGCGGACTGACAGTTGTTATTTTCCACGTAACAATATAAAGTGTATGGGGTGACATTACGCAGGGCGCAGAGAAGGTTAAAAATAATGAAACAATAAACAACTGCTTAGGCCTGATGTTTTTTTTTCGTTTATGAAAACAAACAACACGTCGGTGAAAACAAATTTGTCCAATTAACCCATTCCTCTCGGAAGTCCATGATGTTGGGTAAGCTTCCAGTAAACACCCTTTAACCTTGTCAAAGACTTGTGATCTCCGATCTGAAGCAGAAAGAAAAAAAAAGCTCAATGGATGAAAGAGAACAATCGCAACATCCTGCGATCTTAACCAGAAATACAGTAGACCCACCTTTACAATGTACCCACTAAAACTACACATTAAATCCACCACATATCTAAACAAACAGCCATAAATTTCGCACGACTCATTGCAAGTTTTTCTTGCATTCGTTAAGTGGATGAAAAAAAAAATTAACATGACTCAGGTGCTGAAATAGAGTCGTGGTGCATAAATTTACAGGAGAAGCATCAAATTATGCAATTTTTCACGTAAGGCATTCTTCGGGCAGAAGCATACCTCATCTACAAACTGCAAGTGCTGTTGGTGCATCCTGCAAATACAGAATCCTTCATGTAATTGTCTCAAGGAAGATAGGTTTCCTATGTTTTGCTCTTGCCTTCTTATAGATGTACGATCCCTTTAGCGCATCTGCGCTTGTTCTTTCCTAGCACATAAATTGGCTCTCCCACACATGGAAGTTGTCAGCCAGACAAGCACACGACATAGTGAAGGGTGAAAAGAAACGATAGCACTAAATGCAGAGTGTTAGCTAGACTACTACACAATAAGATCTGCCAAAGTGGTAAATTTTTCATAAAAATTGTTTCATACCTGGCTGCCAAATTGGCAGTAGACAAAATAATAAGTGTACCGCTACAATACTTTCATGAATACCAGTAGATAATGAAGCCAAAGAAAGTGTACATTACGTTAAGGATACTGTTTTGAATGTATCATAGTAACTGTGTGGAATATTCATAACTGCACGGGTACACTTCCATGGCACCGAAAACGAATATCAGCGTCAATGCAGTCAGAAACGGCTACATCGTCATCTACATCGACACACAAGCTACATCGACAGGCAAAGAGCTACATCGACAAACAAGGAAGGGAATGAAACCATTGCAATGACAACACCGAGTCACTTCGCATTCTCATTGGGGTGTCCTAGGCAATCGATGTTTTTGAAGAACACTATGCCCGCACGTTAAGATCTGCATATTGTGCATCAAACATACCACTGCACTCACAAGTGCCACGCAACGAACCAGCTCAGCGCAACGGAATAATATAGCCTTTTTGTCACCTGCACACGCAAACGAATTGTAACTTGTTAAAATGCGGCTGACAACAGATTAAAATTTGCTGGAAAAATGCACTTTCTGGGCTTCGGCTCGACATAATGGATGTTCCGCTGTGCGGGACATCCGTAGTTGGATATACCGGTGCGTCGGTCCCATACTTTTGCACGGGAAATTCAAGGAGATTTTTCAACTGTTCAACATAGCCAATAATTCGATATGTCCAGATTTGATATATCCGGGGTTGACAGTAGATGTGAAAAAATTGAAGGGGACAAAAAGGTCACAGTTTTGGCAAAGAAGGAGTGTTCCTAGTATGCCATCATGGCTGCAAGCAATGCTCGCTAACACTCCCAGGGTTTGCATGCACATAAATACCCCACAAAGTGGACGAGGGGACGACTGCCACCGTAGCTCTATTCGTAAATGCATCGGTGCGAACTCCGAAAATTGCAGGCTTGGTTCCTACCAGTGGCAGTAGTCTTTTCGTTCTTTACTTTTTTAACAACTATATCACTATTGCTTCTACTATACACCTAAAACAGCATAATTAATGTCCTTTATACTTTTCTTGGCTTCCTTATTTGCTGCTTTTTATTAACGTTGTGTCAAATGAAGAAGCTAGCCCTCTAAAATTCTTTTTTTCATACAATACCTTGAGAATTTTTTATTCAATGCATCCAACCTCATAAATTTCATAATGTTAATGAATGAAATTTGTACGTTTCGCTGTGGCAGTATTTCAAGCAAGCGTCACTTCAGCAGTTGTGAAACCAAATACCAAATCGGGTATTACCTCAACGATGTTCCCATCAAGCAAGACAGCAATAATGTCAGCATTTCTGATGGTAGACAGCCGATGTGCGATGACGAGAACAGTTCGACCTAGGAAAACAACACCAAGTCAACCAAGAATGCCTTGTGCAAAGCAACAGCTGCTTACATTGTGCGAAAAGCTTTATACAAATATACAGCTCAGACCCTTCATGAGAGACATGCACCAAGGAGCAGTTCTTGTCTGTTGTAAGAGATGTTTCTTGTCAGCAGGTTGACAGACTCTCATTTTCTCATGAACCCTTATTTTGATGTTGGGCACAGTGGAATCTCTTGTAATCAGTTGTCTCTAACATTAGCATCTCTTATAATGGGGTTCAACCGTAGGCTTTTTGAAGTTATTGCAGTTCATAGCACCCAGCCCACCATAACCAATGTATACAAGTTTATGCCGTACCTTTGCTCAGCTTGTCGAGGGCTGCCTGGACTACCTTTTCTGATTCAGTGTCCAGTGCACTGAAAACGATGGTAATTAAAGTATTACACAAAGTAGACAGATGGATACTGGGTACCAACATACCCTATACTTTCTTTGGCTTGACTGTCTGTTCTAAATGAATGCGGATATAAGAAATACCGCATAAACTCGACTAAGGGCCGGGCTCGTGTATGGGCCGCTCCTTGGCAGTCAGAATTTTAGGTAAAAAATAATAAAAAATTTAAATCTCACTAGCAAACAGCACCAATGTCGCATCTCGTGTACGGCGCACTTCGCGGGAGCCACCAAACGAGAATAGCTGTCTTGTGGCTTTGACATGCGATGCTATCTGTGAGCTTCGGGTGCCCGGCACTATCTGAGAGATCTTGTCACTTTTCTCACCAGCACCACTGATCCTTTGTGCCGCCGTTCACTTTGACAACATTTAGAAAGAATGTCCGGAGCTGGATGTCAGATGCCCCATCATTAGGTATATATGGTACAATTGAACGGGTTTTTCTTTATACGTGCATCGAAAATTAAACAAAAATATCGCACTTTCGTGAAAGGGCTACACCCCATCAAAATTGCAGAAAAAAATTGTGGCCTTTAAACTGAATATATGAATAAATGAATAGTATATGAATAAAACCAACTGAGTATAACATTTATCGTCCAGACACTAGCACACAATATGTTCCTATATTACCAATATCGGACATAACACAGATGTTTTCACACCCACCACAGTGGTGTAGTGGCTAAGGTGCTTGACTGCCGACTTGAAGGTGACGAGATCGAATCGCAGCCACATCTCGATGAAGACGAAAGACTGGAGGCCAGTGTGCTCAAATTTAGGTGCACACTAAGAGCACCAGATGATCAAATTTCCAGAGCCCTTCACTATAATGTCCCTTATAATCACATTATGGTTTTAAGGTGTAAAACCCAAGTAATTATTATTAAACATTTTTGCACTAGGTATGAATTCATTATCATAAGGTTTGACTGCATGAAGTACTAGATCTTGGCCAAGAATGTGCCAAGCAAAGAATAATAGACAGAGAATGTTTTGAGCACGTACCTTGTGGCTTCATCAAGTATGAGCACTTGTGGATTCTTCAGCAAGGCCCTGGCTATTGCAATGCGTTGCTTCTGCCCACCTGAGACTGTGATGCCACGTTCCCCAACAATGGTGTCGTATTGGCGAGGAAACGACATGATGAAGTCGTGAGCATTGGCCTGTTTGGCGGCACTGTACACCTACAATGCAAATACCTCAATCTCAGCAAAGCACTTATTTTCATTTTCCTTGATTGATTTGTGGGGTTTAACGTCCCAAAACCACCATATGATTATGAGAGACGCCGTATCGGAGGGCTCCGGAAATTTTGACCACCTGGGGTTCTTTAACGTGCACCCAAATCTGAGCACACGGGCCTACAACATTTCCGCCTCCATCAGAAATGCAGCCGCCGCAGCCGGGATTTGAACCCGCGACCTGCGGGTCAGCAGCCGAGTACCTTAGCCACTAGACCACCGCGGCGGGGCCATTTTCCTTTCATGGATGAGGCAAAAAGTGTGAAACACTTACACAAGATAAAGTGCACAAAGTATGTATAATCTGGTAACATAACAGAATAACATTGGCCGTTTGTTTTTAGTTGCCGTATATATATTTTTTACCTCATCTAAGTTTCTGCCCTGCTTGCCTGTTTGCTCAAGTTTACCCAACTTATGCTAAAACAACCCCCAAAACATTACATCAATACAAAACTAACGTGACTACTGTAAGCCTGTGTGCATGACAGTAATCTAGTTACTATTTAGAAAGAGTATAAAGGACACAAATCAAGGAAGAAAGATCTATCCTAACTAGTACTAAACTATAAAAAATTGTGGGATTTTTAAGCTTCACCTTTAAGAGTTGAACGCCATATCTTGTCTCTAGTGCGTACTTCAAACACTTAATACATGAAATCTTTTTGAACTTTGCATGCACCCACTACGTGACCTTAAGGAAATAGGCACAGTAACATGTGTGCCTTTTGTAGAAGGTGACTGGCTTAAAACCATGAAGTCGATATGATAATCACATGTTTTGACATCCGATTGCAATTTACGCTTGTAGCACACATTATCACTGCAATATTTCAATATGTATTGTGAACCATGTATACAAGACAAGTGTGTTTGTAAAGCATGAAAGTTACATTCACTTTACACTGCATTCACAAGCAGAGGCGTGACTGTGTGCTAGAACATCCACTTGCCACGCAAGCGACCCAGGTTCGATCCCTACTTGGACACAAGTGACCCTGGTTCGGTCTGCAATTTGACCCAGGATTTTTCTGTCATTTATTTTATTTACATCATTCTCAATTTTTCATTCACACATAAGATCTACTTGGTTACCTGTGATGATGTATGCCCGCTTCCTGTATGGATCTGAAGAAGGCCTACGGTATTGTTAAATAAATAAATAAAATAAATAGATGATGATTTTTTGCTCACAACCAATGATGTCAATACAGGAACTTCTGCAAAACTAGCTCTTTAACGTTACTGTGTTAAAACTAATTATATGGCTTATAAATGCATCCTCTCACAATAAGAGCATCAGATGAAAGATACAGGGAGCATTAAAAAAAATAGATAAACTTCCCTTTTAGGCAACCATTTCAAACTTTGTTTTCAAAGTTATTAGACAAACAGTTAGTAGGTACGTGCTATACTATTACATAATAAGTTGGATATATTAAAACAAATATATAAGCAACAATACACAAGTGACATAAAAATGCACTTCTTTCTCTTTCATACAAGGCCCCAGATTACTGCCCAAATTGTGTTCTATCCTCTACTCTGTAGGTTCTTGATAACTTCCTTCCATAGAACAATCTCAGCACTCTATACATAATGCTGTTTTCATCACAGAACTGCTATATGAAACATAGAGTCACAATAAATTCACACATATTCATAGGAGATCCCACCTGTGGTTTCACCAATAAAAGCTTATTGCTTGATTAAACGATTCCCTACCTCTTCATCGGTTGCATCAGGCTTGCCATACCGGATGTTCTCTTTTATTGTTGTGGCAAACAGCAAAGGCTCCTGCAGAGACGAAGCCTGCCTTTATTGTCTTGCAACTTTTAAAAAGTATTTGCATTCGCACATATCATGGAGTTTACAGCTTGATTGTTCTAACTTTCATGAAATTAGGGCAGCTCGCAATAAGCCGCTCAAGGCTGGGTCACAGCAGAGCTGGTAGGCATCTAGCTCATCCTGGCTTGGCTGGGCTTTTAACTTTTCATTGTTGTTTTACCACACCTCCTACAACACACGCACATGACAAACCTCTACCATAACAGCTCTGCTATAACACTCCCATAGCACGCATGTGCCACAGGGGCATATCTCACTGCTCACCACACTGGTACACATTCACAAGAAAACACACAGGTGGCAAACACTGATTAACATTTCTGAACAGACGTAACCAATGTTTAACCCTTTGAGGGTCAAAGATGTACAGGGCCGTCAAAAGTTCTCGGGCCACAATCTCATGTATTCTGATGACAGTGTGGCCTGGGAATTTTCGACGGCCCCTGTACATGTACGTCATACGCTAACAGCTGCAAGATGGTCAAAGATGTACATGTACGTCATTGCCTGTGTGTTCACAAAGTGCGCCTTTTCGATCATTTCTCTGGCTTGGCGTGTACTGCGACGCTGCAGGAATACATAGATTTTTTGCCTTGTATGGATGATAATAATAGTGGAATAATAATGCAATGTAAAGCTCAGAAGCTCAATTTTAAAAACACGGCAACTTTGAAATGTTGAAGCAAAATCTCATGCCACATGGCAACTAACACAATCACATTCTGTTACCATGAGGATTACATCAACCTAGACAAACTTTTTTAATCAATGCAAACAACATTAATGCCATTATTAAGGCAACCACACCTCCATGTCATGCTGCAAGCAGTAAAACTTAAGCATTAATGAAGACACTGATCCCTCCATAGGATTTGTTGTCAGCACGTCTGTTGCAAATGCTTGAAAATTAAATGTTATTCATTACCAAGAAAACTACAAATATGAGTGCATAAAAACCATAATGATTGCATAACCATAAAAACCAGTGATTTTACAGCATACTCCCTAACCCTTTGTGAACAATCGATCGTGATTTCCACTGAATGTCACTAGTGAAAGAGAATGAGTAACTGAGAAGCACCTGTCGAATGTAGCCGATCACATTGCGTCGAAGCCAGTCAGGATCCAGTTCTTTCAAGTCATGCCCATCCAAGGTAATGGAGCCATCAGTCACGTCATAGAAACGTTCTAATAAGGCTGCTATCGTGGACTTGCCTGTGTAATAAAGTCAAGAATAAAAGAGCATCAGCTGTTTTCATGGGTTCAAGTGAAAATATTAATGAAGGAATTCGTTATAATATCATAGATACCTGGCATGATCTCGAAAAGTAGGCGTCTGTGTCTATACTATGGTATGCCATAACAAGGGTTCCCACTGGTGACTACTTTTTGCCAAATTAGTGAATTTTAGAAGTCTTTGGTGACATAATGACGACATGGCAAATTTTTGGCTATTTCTTACTTATGTTTTGGCCGAGTTATGCATTGCATGCTCAGTGTCCTGTCAGTGAATGAATTATTTTTTGTGTTTTTGTTAGCATTAAACCAATGAATGAAGGTGGACTTTCACACGATACAGTACCTTCATCCTGATTCTCTGTGTATCTCTCTAGTTGCATTCCGGAGGTACTGGTGTATTCCCCAGCAACATCCCAGCAAAATGAAAGTTAGTGGACTACTTCACGTGCCATGAGTTGGCGATGTTAGACTAAGTTCTTTGGGTGCATTAAGCTTCTTTAAATTTTCACTTGTGAGGTGACTATGCTGCGTGACCCGGCCATAGCTCCAACGATTCTGAATAGCTTGCCGATTTCTTCAAAGATGCAGAACCCCTAATTCGGTACGTAGAGATTAATTTTGCAGTTTATATACTTTTCTGGTAAACCAAGAAGTCAGATTCTTAGGGCAGCCTTCAGAAACTGCACTCATTCAAATGTGTAGTCCAAGCTTCACCGCACGAAAAGCGTGGTGTGGGCATTGTGAAGGTTGTACAGAACATCCTATGTATTTTCCGGTGTTTTTTAATTAGGTTGTTTAATCGTTGGACATATTATTAAACTGCAACAAAATTCTTTACTTTATCTGCTGGAAGCCTGCACACGCCATCCTGTTCTTGTTGTAGCGACTGTTTCACTCAACAATCGCTGCAAATGAAACTAGTTCTGTTACGCAATCTTTCGGCACGAGGCACTAGCATTCAGGGACGCTGCTTTTTCAGCTCACTATGGGAACCATCAGGACCCTGATACTTTCGATCTCAAAAGTTGCAGCGTATGGAGTCTTTTCTCACGTAACCTTGACTTACTTTCAGTGTGATAAAGAATGCAAGCATGTGGCGCTCTCCCGCAGCAGCCATGGTAACTATGCTATTCACGATGCTAAAATCAGCCAATGGCTGTGAATCATGGTGTACCACATGGTCATTTGGGTATATGGCATCATTTATAGAAAAAAGGGAGAATGATTTCTAGCTGACTGAAAACTAGCTGCAAATTCCAGGCCGTATGCTGCACTATAAAGTTTGGCTCGCATGTTTTCGGAAGCCTTTGCGCTACTGATCGGCAGTGTTTTTTGACCATGCTGAAAAGGTGTTGCAGGGCCCCTTTAAGTTTAAGTTACCTCAGCCAGTACAGCTTGACACATGAGTAAAATTGTGCAAGCGAACAGTGTCGGCATATGGGGCTGAAATGAAAATATCTCTAACAAAGGTGTTGACACACCAATTAGAGAGTAGCTCACCACTGCCCGATGGTCCGCATATGGCGACTATCTTTCCTGCGGGAAGCTTCAGTGACACATCCTCGAGGACAGTCTGCAAGAAAAATGAATATGTTCACCAACTTAACTGCTCTAACATCATAGAGTCTACTCTTTCACAGCAATATGAAATAGCCTTCGGGGGCTGTATTTTATAACAATATATCTCATTTTTCATTGTTTTTTTTGCCTGTCACAACTGCAGGGTACGTATCTCTATAACAGAATGGGCCTTTTGGCATCAAAGCATGGAAAACAGAATAATTTTTACGAAATGTGACCTCAGGAGAAATTAGAAAAGCAACATACCAATCATTTTGTTGGAAAAAAACAATTAATCACAAGGACAGCATCATAATGAGGTAAACTGTAATTGCATAGAATTCGCAGCAATAAACAAGAACAATCTATAATGCCTAAATCTGTCACATGATCTTAAACTGTTACTGTCTGTCATCTGCAACTGTTACTGTAAGTCATCTGACAGACAGCAACACGTAGCAATGTGTATAAAAACCTACTCTTAAAATGACTTTGACACATTCCAAGGATGTTGTGACGTTTAAAGTGCATCACTAGGAGTATGCATTTAGATACTGAAAGGTCAAGAAGGTTTTCTGGCATAACGATGACTGACAGGATTTTTGGCCTTACAGGTTGAATTTCTTGGCTGCATGATTATTTTGTTAGTGTATTCTAACGTGCCTATATAGATTTTTGCAGAAGTGCCCTAACACAAACAGTTAGTACTTGATGCCACAAATACTAACTCAGACTGCAAAAAAAAAGCAATAAATGTGGTTAGAAACTGCCATCAACAAAAACATGATTTTTACTTGTCTTTTCATTTCTGCCCTTAAGTCAACTTAGTTACTTTAGGTAGATGGTACTGACAGAAACAGCCAAGATGTTTATTGCTGCATGTCTCAAGTATTGGTGAGATTCAGTTAGGTGGCATAGCTAAAGGACACATGTTCTTACTACTACACTGAATTAATTATATCTGTCATTGATAATTTGGAATGTTTCTTCCAATACTCTTGCAGTGCTTTTCTGCATGGTATTTGTAAGCAAAAGTGCTCACACTGAGGATGGAAAAAATATTTTTGAGCGAGCTCAGGTGGTGAATGAGGTCTGTCAGGTAATGCATACTAACGACAGTATACTAAACACGGGTATCTCACACTAGAAAAAAGAGCTGTTCATTTGTGTAAACTTCTGTTTAGACCAAGACCAATTATTTGGTTACATTGAAAGAAAGAACAAGAATGGTTGCTAACAAATTCAGTTTTAAGCTACTCTAAATTACACAACTTCAGCATTAGTGAATACAGTTCTGAAGAAGAGTATGAGTGGGTCTCAAACGTTGGGCCAGTTTTAAAGACGATAGTCTTTCTTGGGGACCTTCGAAACAAAAATTTTCGTTTGTCTGTCTGTCTGTCTGTACATTTGTCTGTTTGTCCACCCTTAACACTGCCCTAAACGACAACAGACGATGCCCCAAACGGCTGACCCCATCCGCAGCGCCCACCAATATTTCTCAAGATGCAGCGTTCATACTTGTGCGATTGTCAATTAAAAGCAATTATTTCGCATATCTGAGGCACTATAACAACACGTCAATATTCCGTATTAGTGTATTTTTTACTAGAAAAGGCATACATAAGTGATTCTAAAGACCGTTGCGCTTATCACACTGCGGTCACGATGCAACGCTTACACGAAAAGGCAAGTGTTTCCAACCTTTTGCTAAGACGACACGGTGGTGGCACCTACCCGTCACCTTGCGTTCCTCCCCTTATCGCCTCTGAGATGAGCGTGCACACCGCGCACTTCGTTTTCCAAGGTAACTGCCAGATAGCGCTCATGTCTCACGTGTGACGTGACTTGATGCGCTCATTCACCTCCACTGCACACTCGAGGCACTCTAACACATTGCCTCCAGAATACCATTCAGCGATTTTTCTTGCACAGAACATCAAATAAACGTTTTTTTTTTCATTTCTTTTTTAGTTTATCGTTTTTTAACGTCATTTGCAGTGTAACATGCAGGTACGGAGCCAATTTTTTTTATTATGGAGCAATGAAAAAAAAAACTCGCTTTTCATTCACTTTTAATGGCATAGTTTTTGTTTGTAATTGTTTTGTCAAGTTGAGTTTCTTTATTTCTATGACAAAAACAATCGAGGTTGTATTTAAACTAGAAATGGGTTAAAATCATTTTTGAAGATTTAAAAAAATTACCCAAAGACTAGAAAGAGCTCATTGCCTACAGTCGGCCCCAGAAAAGCATGACCTGGCTGCTTTCCAGTGCATTTTATGCAAAAAGTTCTCCAAAGCCACAGGCTAAAAAAAACTCGTGACTTCCAAGCTCTCACGAAAGAAGAAATATTTTAAAAACAAAGCTTTGCCATAAAGACAAGCTTTCAAATTTTCTCAAGATGCAGTTTTTTGCAACTTTTTGAGTCTGAACATCATGATTTTGGTACTACTTCTGGTGGCCTGATCTGGACGAAATTTTTCCCAGATATTTCTTACCACAAGAAGAGTGCGGTTATATCTTTAAGGCTCGATATTTTGTAAAATTATTACAAAGTTATAGTTATCTATTAATATGAGCTGAAATTTTTTAAACTTCCCAGTTTCCGAATTTTCACATAAGTTAAAATACTTAATATACACTTGCTATTAAGCTTTCTACATTGTACATCTGATGCGGAGGAATATGCCCCATTTATGACTCATAAATACGGAAGTTTAGAGACAGGAAAAGTGGGTCCATAAAGAGCTACATTTTACCCATTGCCATGATACACAACAAGAGCTAAACAACTTATTACAAAACTGATTACATATTTCAATGGATTGACTCTTTCTCTTATAATTTTACCTAGCCAAACAGAGAGCTGTCAAAGATGTTAACCCTAAAGTCATATGCATATCTATAGAGCAGTGACATGACACAGCCAGATACACTAAAAATGCCTTTGCTCAATAACATATGGACAGCTGACAACTTTTTTATTCAGCTGTTGTATGAATTACCAAATGCAACCAAGCCAGCTCAGACAAGGAGAGAAAATTAAAACGCAGCTCTGAGAAAACAACAGCTTCCGAACATTCACTCGTACACCCCCGATTTGACATGCTTTTATTTATCGAAACGGAAGCAATTCCAGGTGACCTACCTGGTTTGGCCTGGTTGGGTAGGAAAAATAAACGTGGCGAAACTCAACATCCCCACGCAACGTACTTGGGCTCAGCTGTGTTGCTCCAGTTATGGCCACTTCACTCTTCAAGTTGATCAGCTATAAAAAAAATAAGTTTCAAGATTCAACAAGACGACCTTGATAGAGTGAAGAAAAAGGAAATACAGTTTCCCCTAACGAGCAATGCACCGACAGCAATAGTAATGCAATATAAATGGCTGTACAAAGTAATGTTGAAAGTTTCATTGGCCCTACATATTGTAGTAAACTCATGTTTACTAATTAAATTAACAAGCAAGGAGTGTTCATGCAGAAGCAAACACAAATAACATGTCGCCTTATGATGACAAACAGTGGATTTCACAACTCAGGCACGTTGAACAGCGCAAACTGAAGAAAATGCATCGTGTTGCTTGAAGCTTCTTTTTACAAACTCAGTGATGGAAGCAACATTTCACTTTTTGGAGCAGATTTCGGAGCAGGATAAGTACCGCTTTGGAGCAGCCACAGGTGTTTTCCGAGCAGAAAAATGCCAGTGTAAAGAAGATCTTAGTGTTCTAGCAGCTGATGGCTACACGATCAAACTTTCTCATTTACGTTTTCTCGGTGTTGTTTCAAAGCAGGTTTTGGGGCGGCTATTAACAAAGAGCACAGTTTCAGAGTTGGAGCAGAATTCAGCAGAATTTATTTTTTGGGGTAGTTTGAGGCAATCGTAGGAGCACTTCCATCACTGCAAACCCCTAAGCATGCTTACAAGGTGTACTTCAGGAGGTTGTGGAAAGAAACATGCCCAGAGATTCGTAAAATGTACAGGTGGTGTTGTTAATAAAATTCCATATCATGTGTGTCTTATACGACAGACAAAGTGGATGTTGTGTTAAATGCTTCTGGAAACATGAACTTCCAGTTAAAAATAAGGCCATTCACATTTGCCTATGCATTGTCAAGCCTGTATGTGTGTTCCAATACGCAAGGTGATTAGGATCTTGCATAGAAGTGAGAGTGAAAGCACTGCCGGGAATCTGAAGAAAGCTTGTTATGAATCTTCAAAAGAAAGTGTACGCTTAACCAATATTTCATTTACTTTGCTAGAGACCAAGCATAATTTATTGCATGGCATACTATAGTCTATATTCTGTATATTCATGTCTTGACAATGAGCTCACTTGTTGCACATGTGCAATCACGTGGTTATACTGATGTGAGAGACCGAAAACATACCGTACTTGAAATTTTGTGCCCGTTTGTGTTGACTTGCTGTCCTTTTCTGGACTAGTGGAATTTACTCTCTTTCAGTGACATATTATCTTCTTTCAACCAAGAATCAGCCATACTGTTGCTTAACAGACAAAACACGCATTGTTATAGGATTCCAGACATTAGTTCTGAGCTCTCCAGCATAATGAAGACAATATTTCAACTCCAAAAGAAAGAACTTGCTTCACTAGATTGCACTGCAGATACTTGCCATAAATATTTTTTTACAGATTTAAATAGCTATAGCATTGCTTGTAAACATCTTCTGTTACTTGTACAAGGACGTCAATAAACTTCAAACTTAGGCACTTTCATATCACTACAGTTTATACAAACTACAATGTACACATCTACACTTGCCTCAAAGACTCTCGATCCAGCAGAGATACCACGAACGTAGTGTCCAAAGAGGACAAACAATTGCGAAAGTGACCTGCACATATGACCAAAATAAAACAGTGAAATGAGAAAATATTTTAACCAACTCAGTTTCCTTACAGAAGTACTTAACTCTCATTCTTAACAGGACTAACCTTGAACTGCAAAGCACCAATACAAAGTCTTTTCATGATACTAAATGCGCACGTTACACTTACAGGCTTAGCAGGGGTGACCAGATTAGTCCAGGTAAACAAGTTGAGAGATATCTTAAGGGACACACAGTACAAGGGCAGACATATTACTTTTGTAAATATGCACTTATCGTTTACACTTATCACTTAAATACACTTATCAATTATCATTTAGCTTCGTGTGGGTACTATAACACACATAGTGCTATCATGAAGGAAAGAAGTGTACAAATAAAGGCTCATTTTCTTTGTTAGACACAACATTAATGAAATCTAACTGACAACCAAGCCAAAAAAAGTATGGGAGATTTTATATGAAGGAATTCTAATGTGAATGTGAATAAAGAAAAGTGGATGAAAAGATAACTTGCTGTGGGTAGAGACCAAACATGCAACCTTCAAATAATGTGCCCGACGCTCTAGCAACTGAGCTACCACGGTGGCTACCCTCCATCCACTTTCATGCTTTGTTTGAGCATACCTTTGAATTATTTGGCTGCACACAAAAAATGACATGACCTGGCCAGCATTCAGGTGGTCTGCTTCCATCATAGTTCCTCCAAGATACAGCACACCAAGCACAACGCCTGCAGAAGCCATGTAAGGGTACATAAGAGACTGCACGGTGATCACAACAGCTCACGAAAAAAAAAACATACAGACAACTGACAGGGCTGTAAAAGTTCTTTCAGCTGTTTAAAAAAAAAGTTCTTATCAGAAAGTTAACCACAAAAGAGATGTAGCACCACAGCATGTTGCCATGAACAGGCCGTAGCTTATGCCGTTATACCATTACTAATGCAGTAAAATGCAGTACTTGACCCATGCAAACAGACGAAATTAACGAAATCACACTTCCAATACATCAGCTTGAACAAATCACCCATTTATTTTATTCTTAGCAATCCTATGAGAATCATACAGATTCAGCAGCATTATTTTGCAAGTCATAAATAACAAACTTACTAATTATGAATGAGTCTGATACTGCAGTTGGTAAGCTTTGAGTTGTTGAAAAAGATAAATAAATAAAAGCTGTGAGCAAGTCTAGCAAGCAAACAAATTTTGAAATGACAAATAGAGTGTCAACAGAGGATTAGGGCTGGGCAAGTAGTAAGTTTGAGGTTTGAAGCGAATAGCGATTTCATCAAATAATTTTGAATCAAATAGTTCAAATAGTATAAATGACATATTATAAAGAAAATTGAGAATTTTCGTCATGACCCAACTAACTTGCACAATATTTTTAGGCATTGGAACTAGGCATGTGCAACTGCCACATTTTTCGGTTGAAAGTGAAGTGGAACCTAATCCTAACAGTAGCATGATTTGAATAGTAATAGAGACCAAGCTACATGCCGTAAAATATGTTGTTTTAAAACTTGCTATACTTAACACGTTAAGCCCACTTAGCACACTTTTAAACATTAATACAAAGTAAATTGAGGTGTGAGTAATTTGTACATTTTTACCTTCAAGTGTGGCTTCACAGCAATACAGATTTACCCTAAAAAAAGTGCACATTTACTCTGAACTTGACTTCGTGTCAAAGCAAATGCGAATATTTGTTTGAATATTCCAAGCACTCTTACATTCGGCCACCAATACAGCAGATACATGGAGGAATATTTCCATTTTTATAAATAAATAGACTGAATAAATCATTAAAATTATTCACATAATGTGATCAGGACTGGAAATGAAGCTGCATCTAAAACACCAAATAAATGTAGCTCTTTTTCAAGAAAAATTGATTCACCAGAATTGCTTTAATAAACTGTAGAGCTCATTAACCAGACAGCAACTACTATAAGCCAAAGGTCTAAGAAAAGTCAATGATACTGTTACAAATATGAAAAAAAAAAACAGAAAACCAGGCTTACCATTCAGGCTGAGGTTGGTCAAACCCTGAAAGCAGCCAATGCCAATGCCAAGTGCTGTATGCAGGTTTTCGGCCTTTTCAACTTCATGCTTAAAGAGCCTTCATGGAAATACAAATACAAAGATACAGATATACAACCTGAGACAACAGACAAAGTAATCACCAAACCAGCATGCAAACCAAAAAAGTATCAACCTAACCACAACTTATTTTTTAACATTACCACACATTACTTTAGCACACTTATTTAATGCAAATTTCTTACCTGTCAGTCTGCATGTGAAAAGAAACTTATCGCTAAGCAAAAGCTGTAAATGCACACCTTGTAACCACATTTAATAATAATAATAATAATAATAATAATAATAATAATAATAATAATAATATGTGGGATTTTACATTCCAAAACTATAATATGATTACGAGAGACACTCGTAACCATGTTTCAGATACATTTTCAAGAGCTTCGTCCCAGCCATGCACAAACATTCCATATATCTGAGCCCCAAGCAACAAAGAGTGCAGACAGAACTCACTGAGCTTCTGTGTCCTCCATAGCAAATGACCGAACTGTCCTGATGTTACTCAACGCTTCATCAGCCACGCCTGCAGCTCGAGCATTCTACAAGAAAACCCATAATCGCATTACAGTAACTTCGTCAGGCAACGCCATGAAGAAACACTTGCTCTATAAAGCAATATTGAAAGAAATGAGGACAGGACATAGCATTGTACATTTTCGATAGCCCACTCATACGCTGATAATTGTGAAACGTTGACTGTTTCACATGCATATGCACTAAAACTTCATTATAACAAAGTTCCTCTTACATGAAAACAAGTTCGTTATATTTAAAATTTGTTATAAAGGTGCTATATTCTGAACACTATATATACTGCAAGACTATTGTTTATTTACTTTGTTATAACCGATACTTTGTCATATCCAGGTTCGTTATATTGAGTTTTGAGTGTAATATGTGTGGCTTTGCACACTCTCATTTGTCAAATTGACATTTCCATTCCTCATATCTTTCACAAACTAGTGATTTAGTGCACAGAGTGATTTCAGCATTACAGTGTACCCTGAGCTTACTGTAACACCTATGAGTTATGTTAGATGCCGCCAGCACAAGTGATGTTTATCTATAAGGTGACAGGTAAACTTACAACCCACTCAGGGATCAAACCTGCCTTCCAGCACTGCAGCCCAATACTCCAGCCTATAGGCCACAACTGGGGTTTCTAAGTAGCTCCTATGACAAGACATTCATTTGCAACTTTCTATCTTTGTTATCTTATACCTGCTGGCACTATGAGGAGCTGTGCTAGACAGCCCCATTTTTTGGTATCAGCAAAAAGCTTTAGGATAGAAGTGGAGATTTGACTGCTCGTTTTTCTTTAATAGTTTTTCTTAACTCTGTTGGTTCTCATTAACGAACAGCTTTACATAACACAACGCTTCCAGAGTGAAATTATACCAAAATACTATGAAATCAAATGTAAATGCACAAAATTTTCGATGTTGATGACAACAGACATCATGAGGTAAGCTTGTTTCTGAAATTTTCTTTCCACCTTACAGTGGTATAATGTTGAATAAAACTTCCGCTTGCCCCACAAGGTCCACCCTAAGTACTGAGGAAAGCATTCGGTTTTCTGACCAACACATATATGAGCCTTCTTGAGTTGCAATAGATGTGGAATTTACAAGCACTCATACAAAGTTTCGGTTGCAAGCTCAAAAACTTTGCAGGACCAAAACTAACAAGCCGAACCCCTCCATTGCACATTCCTCACAACCCACTACGTCTTTCAGAACATTAAAGCCCAAAACTTTCTTAAAAGTACAAAACTGAGTGACTTGGTAGCCGTTTATCCTCAACCATTATGTCTAGACAAGCCAATAAAAGGTCCAATCAAAACTAGCACTATCATCCCACACAACTCTCAGATATAGAACTACTGACAGACATGACATATTCACCTGCTCTTGTGCTTTCCGTGACAGTACTCGTAGGAACGAGCCAAATATTGTTCCTGCTGCCAACATCGCAGGCAGAACAACCACAGTCCACATGGTCATCTTCGGTGAGATGTAGTAGAGTGATACAGCACAACCAACAGTCTGAAATAGGAAAAACGACGTGTTAGTTTCTGCAGTACTAGCAAGAGGCTGGGTTCAGGGCCACAATAATAATGTTACAGGGTAGCAAAGCACAAAAGAGCTTCGCAGCGGATGCCAAGTTGCCACTTCTAACATGTCTACCGACAGGGATGCTGCGCCAACAGCCATGCCTCGCGCATCAACGGCGCCTACCTCACCTGTGGTCATTGTGATCACTCTACCTCCCACCTCTACCAAAATGTTACGGGAGGGCGCACAGAGAAACGAAGTTACAGCTAAGATATATTTTCACGATGCCAAGCCTAAGCCGAGATGGCAAGCGAGAGCATGCCCCACATCCCAGAATTACGTCGTATTTCTCGCTGTCTGTCTTGCTTCTTCAGCGTGATGCACTCTTGTAACAATATGTTGATATAAATTTAATTGAATTCTGAGTTTATTTTTGCAACAAGGTTGTGAGGAGACCAGGCCAAAAAGCAGCACAGGGCAGCTTGAAAGGAATCTGACCACCTCATACACTGAGCAGTTACAGTGGTTGAACAGAAGCATGCCATATACACAACGCATGAACAAAAGAGTAATCAACCACAGTAAGAATGAACGAACAAGATTATTATGGAAACATTTGAAAAAAAAAAAAATAGGTGTGGTGATGAAAAAAAAAGACAAAAACAAATGAACCTATGGCAGTGCAAGTTATCACATGATTGTAGACGTATCCTTTTTAGTCTTTCTGTTATTTACAATTCCATCGTAAAACAAAAAAAATGAGCTCCTAGGCACTTACTTTTCTAATATATTGCGCAGCAAGGGTTTAGCAGTTGCAGCACTAATGCTATGATGTAGAATGTAAAAATTTTGTGGCTAATTACCTTCTCCTAAATTAATATACTAATAAACGACTTGTATTTACCTGGATGAGTTAGTTCATAGGTACTTGAAATTTGACCAGTGGAACTAGCAACCAACTTATACCCGCAGCAGGAAATGGTTTGGGAGTATCTTTTTTTAAAGTTCACATCACGCAAAGGCTTGTAGTTTAAGTATTTTACTTAAGAGAAAAATACAATTTGACTTAAAGTTCTGTAAAAGGAGGTTTCTGTTGAACAAAAAGACAGGAATGCTGATGGCACAGTGATGAAAAAAAAGTTTGCACCTGGGCCACACTTCTAATTCCTTGCGATATGCACAGCTTGAAGGCACTTTTGAACTCCTGTACATCTCCACTGAGGCTGTAAAAAACAATAGCAGAGGCGGCAGCTAGTAAGTCGTGCTTCAACATAAATAACTGAGAAAATGAGTGCATAAACACTGAACTTGGTTAATTCCTCTTTGAGTGATCAAATGTGAGAAGTTGCACTTCAGCATTGCCATCAAAAGTGAAATTGGTTGGGTAACCAGGTGCTTGCTAAATGCATGCTAAAGCATGTTTCGAAGGACCAAATAAAGTTCATCCATCTATCCATTCTGTTTACAAGAACAAAATTGGTGCCAATAAAAGGGTAATGGAGAGTTATAGAGAGTGAGAATCCTAAGACACACTACGATTGATTGACACAAAACTGATATTTACTGCAAGGCGCTTCAATCCTTTGGCTAGCAAGGAATTATTGCTATATATACTTGTTACCGTACATACTCTTGTAATGAACACACTTTTCTAAAAAATTAAAGTGAAGTTGTGAGTGCGCTTATTATGTGGCCTAAATTTTATGAAAGCTTTATTCGAATGAGCAAAAAATTTGGTAATACAAAAAAAAACAAAGTTAGGTAACTCAACCTTTCGCAATTGTACACTGTTTGGAAACAGCTTCTTTGTTACACTTCCTACCATCTAGGGTGGTTTACGGCATTATCTTCACCAAGCTGGCCCTGCACTGCCCGCCGACTCTATGAAAGGATTTCTCGGCTTTCCTGTCTCGCAATCGTTTAACCGCAACAGTGGTATCTGCTATGATCCCGAGGGGCGCCCAGAAGCGTGCGCTACAACACACTTTGCCAACTCTGTGGTAACCTCGCACAACGACAGTATACAACAACGTCAGACGACATTGACATTGCAGCAAGTAACCATCATTGATGCAAGGTACTAACGAAGCACCAAAGCAAGCCATCAATAAGGTCAATAACAAGATTAATGACAAAATACAACTGTCGCCTCACTCTCCACGTGAGAGGTGACTGTAGAAAAGGTAGCCTATAGTATCTTGCGTTCTTTGAAGCTTATGTGTAGATAGCAAGCATGATCAGCAAATTGCAACCAATGCGAGAATCAGGGGTGCTACCATGTTGCGAAAATTGTCAGGCTCTTTCTGGGTGACAAGCGATTTTTATTCTGGTTTTCCAGATACCTGCGACATGCCTGCGATGCAATGGCGATGGATGGCCCTTTGCGAGAGCCATGGTGACCGCTTAATCCTGCATAGTCACTTAAAAATCGTGAGCATGTTGTTCAACCTTAAGTTTTGTATTTACAAGAAGCGATCATTTGTTAATTGGTGCGGGCAGTTTCGTGACCTTCGCTCGCTCTGTGCTTGTCAAGTGTGATGTCTCTGCACTGACACCAATCATGATCCGTGCTGTGGTGCATGAATAATTAAAAAAGGCAGGGGACGGGCCACGCACTGATAGAAATAAAACCAAAAGGCACGTGGCAGTGGGGGAGGGGAGGTGGGAAGCAAGCCGAGGGCGGTCAGCATAAAATAACGGAAAAGGTCAAACAGAAGGAGGCGCCAGGTGTGGCTTTGCAGGGATTTAGTTTGCAGGACTGCAACGGATGAATGTAGGGAGTGGGTTTGTCACACCGAAGAAAAACAATCCGAATTAACGAATGAAATTGGGGTGCATTCAATATACAAGTGCATTAATTATGCGAGTAAATACAGTATGATAATCTGCTGACACAGCAAGCTATAAATTTGATCAAAATTTGTCAAGTCAAGGAACATTCACTTTCAGCATGCGACAGAAAAAATTAGAATGAAGAGGTTGGGCCACAGCCGAACGGCGATACACATGACACATGCCCCTTTCAAAGCTTTGGTACATCATAGTACAATCAATCAGTGGTTCTTGGTGGCACCGGCACACTGCTTCAATCCTTTGTAGGAACTTACACCAGTCATGTTTCTTATTTAATGTGCAATGCCTCCATAACACTAAGCAAGCTTATACCAACACAGTATCTGCATACTCATTCTACCTAATCAAGCTAATTGAAAGATACTCTAAGAAGGCAACTCTTTACAACTTGAAATAAGCACGAAACAGCAAGAGGCATTGTTCACAAGCTTTCTTTTGTGCACTCCAACGAGAGTTTAAGTAGGCAACAAATTTCCTTTGTTTGTATTAACATAAACACGACTGCATTTCATGTCCCAAAGTTCTATAACAGGCTGCAAACTATGTTGAGATAGAGGAATTTCAGATGAATCCTAACGTCCCTGTAGTGCCATTCAATTTTTATAACCATTCCTCAGTACCTGCTACGTTTTTTTGTGTTGGTTAAATAGACACTTCACAATGCACAAATGCGGTTTTTCAGTGATAATTTCCTACTCATTCAGAGCTATTCAACAGCTCATACATACCTGTTCTTCTCAAGGTGTGGACAGTACTGCCACCATTACAATGGTAAGCAACACAATTCACTGGTATTAAAAACTAGAACATTATACTTTTTTGGAATAAAAGTGTCTTCAAATTTTTCAAAGGCACTAGGATATCTCCAACTGATCTGTGAATGTCGTGTCATGTTTAGTCAGATGAGAAATTCTTATTTTTTATAATGTATGTATATAACAGTTCACTTTCTCCTTTTCTGTGGTTATTCTTATGTGCAGTTATTTCATGTGTTTAATAGTTTGTTCATGGATTCTTTACTCAATGTTATATAACTTTACATTGTTGTACTTTACCAAAATGACTTTATCAAACACAAAAAAAAGAAGTTAACTTCTTTGGCGCAAACAATACGGAAAAAAGGAAAACAAGAAGGCGAGGAAAGAAACAGATTTGGCGTCAATCTGTTTCTTTCCTCGCCTTCTTGTTTTCCTTTTTTCCGTATTGTTTGCGCCAAAGAAGTTAACTTCTTTTTTTTGTGCTATGTACCAACTAGACCCAACGCAAGTTTTACTGACTTTATCAAATATTGTTTTTTGAGCCCACACTAGCCTATGGTTATGGGTCCTCCCAGTATTTGCACAGTTTGTAAAAAAAGAGATATAAAAAATTCAGTTCGATTCAAACTGAATTTATGAGATGCAGCCTATCTAGAATGATACCTCACCAGTTCATGATCTCGCCAGTCTTTGTCTTGTCGAAGAAGCACATGTCTTGCTTGAGCACAGACTCGAGCAGCGCTTGGCGAAGCCTCGTGGCATAGCGCTCCCCAGTAAAGGACAGTGTTGATATGTAGACGGCCGTAAAAACACTCTGTGAAAGGCAGTGGGAGAACAGACGCTTAAACAAGGCTACAAAAGCGACACCACTACAGCACACTACTGCAAGTGATTCTGAATTAACTAACTGAGCTTCCAAAATACCATAAAGTAGAGTGTTACTACAAGCACAGTTTTCATCAGAAAGCATGGAACAGTGAAAGACAAACCGTGATGCTTCTGCAAAATCTTCACACGCCCTTATGTGAAGTCATGAATTTTAACAGCGCCTCTGCTGCACTCTGGGACCACTTATCTTGTCAGTGTAGCAAAGTCTACAAAGGCAGGGCTTCCACACATTCATGTCACTGTTCAAGTAGTACGGCAGCTTACAGATGATTTTGTTTTTGCTCGCTCACAACGTCAACATGTTTTAGAAAATCATATACACAAAAAACGTGAATGTGAGAAAGATTTACATGGCTCAGTGTACACTTTAGTCTCATATCACTGTTATATATTCCTTGCAGAAATAAACTGCATGTTTGCGGCTGCACACTGACACACTACGTCATTGGCCAGCACGTTTACTTTGGAGAACGGGTATGCTGAAAAGGTGGTGCTGTCTAAAAAATAGAAAGAAAAGGGAGGCATTCTTGCAAAGTGACCAATAATTGTATTTTACCTATGACTTCTCACAAATGTTTGAGTCTAATGATAAATAAAGCAGCACTTATTTCAGCAAATCATATGAGAAAATTGTCAGTAAACTTAAGTACTATTTTTTTGCACGGTAGCAGATATACACTTTTGTGTGGTAGCTTACACAGTGCTGTTGCGAAAAGCTGTCGCCGAGTATAGTTGAGTAAAGAGTTTCATGAAAAAAAAATTTAAAAATATGGTGAATTGATTTCAAACTGAGCTTAAGAAACTATCTATAAAATATTTTGATGATATTAAGCGCATTGAAAAGACCATGACACACGCCTCTTACGACATTCTTGGAATCTCCTACGTTAGCTGACATAACAGGATCTGACGTCTGGCAGAAGGTTAAAAAAATTTGGGGTTTTGGCCCTCCTTTTGTATTCGGGTAGGCATTTGTTTTACAAATAAGATGAAAATGAAGGTCGGCATTGCACTCAAACCTCATTATAACAAAGTTGCATCCTACATGCAAAGAAGTTTGTTATATCTGATAATTCGTTATAAAGATTAATTTCTCTAACACTATATCTACTGCAAGAATCTTCTACATTCACTTTGCTATAAACGATATTTCGTTATATCTGGGTTTGTCATTTCGAGGTTTGAGTGTCTCATATTGATTTTTACTCAGCTTTAAGTGAAGTAGAATGAAAAGTCGTGTGTTTTGGCAAAAGTTTATTTTCTCGTGGAGTCTGCACATCTGGGTAAAATCAAGAATTTTATTTGGGGGTCATCCGACCGTTCTACTTCATACATGTGCCTGTGTGTGTTTCTAAGTTTGCGAGTATACATGGACACACATACTGAAAAATCATGGAAGTCTCGAATCCCCAACCCCTCTTTGGCTATGTCTATGTTGGCCACCGATAATAGAGTGGCAGCCACAAATAAACGAAGTATGGACTTCTTTTATACACAAGATCTTCAAAGTGAAATTATTTCATGTCTGCTGCTGCTACAAGAAATATTGCTTTTAAAGTCGATAATAACTTTTGCTGCAAACATTTCAGATAGTGAAATGAGAAAGTTTATTGCTATCATGACTATAATTCCAAAATGTTCTCATTACACATGTCATGCCTCCATGAATGACCAGTTTTGGGGCGATGCCGCCAGCTCAGATGGTGGAGGCAATGGTTTGGTGTATCCACTATTTGGCTGGGTGCGGCAAGGATGCACACAGGATATTTTGCTTTCGCTGTTTCATGGACGTGGACAGAAGTACAATATCCCTATATACATGTGCACATTTGAGCTGATATGTATATGCATGCATGCACACACACACGCATTCAAAAAAATGGCTACAGCAAACATATAAGTTGTACCAATATGGAACACATTCGCTCACATAACTGTAGATAAAAATTAGACTTTGGTAAAATGCATGCACAGAGAACGAACAAAACACAAGCACTTGTGTTCATACCCACAACCTGCATGGCATCATTTTCACTGGTAATTAAAATCAACAGTCATGCAAGTTTAACAAGCCCAACAGGTAAAGCTTGACACTTACTTGCATTACGTAAATGAGAAAAAGTCGCACTGCGGGCCCACGAATTTCCTCTAAAAAGCTGATCGGAATTCCACCTGGGGTCGTGTTGCCAGATTTTATCCTGCTCAGGACTTCAACAACTGCACCCAGGAACACCGGGATTTTAATGTTGAGAGCAGCAACAATTAAGGCACTCTGCAGGACAGAATGAAAAGAGCAAGTCACAAACATTCCATAACAAATACAATTCCAGCACTGCATTAAATAAACTTGCAATGACAAACAAAAATGTTTCAAAATGCTGTACTTAAAAAGAATGCCACACAGCTAAATCTTCAACCCTGCCAAATTTCACCTGCTTTCAGTTACAAAGTTTTTCCTTCAATACTTATTTACCGGTAGACAGAATGTGTATCAACTCGCATTTATGTGGAGGTCATGCAAACAGAAAATTTTCATTTTATGTTTTCCAGAAAGAGGCTCTACACTGGCAAGGTTAGAAAAATTATTATATTTTATTCTTTTCAAGCAAAACTACAACATGACTGACTGCAAAATAAATTTTCATTGACAGGCTAATTGTGACAAATTACTTGAACCGGCGTAAAGCAAGATACGACATCCTTTTTTGTCTTTAATACAATATTGAGTGCCTTGTAATAATTCTGAGTAAATTTGACATATTTACAGAAAGTTCAACATAATTCAAACCTGAAGGGTACAATGTCACGCCTAATACCAGTGTGAAATGGTCACTACTGATCAAAATCTCGTATGAGATGAATCGAATTTCTTGATCGGGAATGGCTCCTTCAAGCCAAGCCACAAAGGAAACCAATCCCCTTTGATAGATCTGATGCCGATTGGGCGTAATAACGATCAGCAGTGCACCGTATGACAATAGTGTAACAAAAAAATGAGCCCCTCATTCCGCTCCCTTTCTGACACTTAATGGCAATAAACGACACGGTTAAAAGACCAACTAGATGCACTTACTACAACCGCTACAAGAAGCGGTAGCCAGTCGGGCTTCAAGAAGCGGAGGAAAGAAGCCCAGTCGAAAGACGCTGTGCTGCCTTTCTTAGCGTCGAGGAGCCTTGTGTTGTGCTTGGCACACTGTACTCTCGTCTGTAAAAGGCATCGGCCCAGAGCAATGGACAGTGTCACGGTGCAACCTCCACCGAGTACAATGATATGTCGTAAGGGACGATGATACCGGGATGATCCGGGCGATGGCAGTGACCTTGCAGAGGTTTTAGCGAGCCCTCCTAATGAACTGTTTACAGAGAACTTGCAAAAGGATACCACGCTGTAAAGAAACATAAATTAGTTACATTTCAAACACCAGGTACACTTTAATGAAAGGATTGTGTATGTGAAAGAATTTTGCATAACAAAATACTCTCACTTCATTCCAATTATTCTTCATTCGCTTTTCATTCCCAAGTACCCCTTCCACATGAAAAAATTTCTTTATTAATTGCAAATTTATGATGTAGAAAGTTTACTGTAGGACCATCATATTTTTTTTCTTTCGCTGCATAATTTATCGAGTTGCATAACTCATGCAAGCAGTATCATCGTAGCTACCGCCAGAGTTAATTAAGAGTCACCCAGCGGCAGTCGTTTTTGCTCATAGAAAGCTTCTATTTCGCTCGGGTCGCAAAAACGCCTACGTATATAATTTAGACGCACATAGTCCTTCGCTTAAGTTGCAAACGTTTACCATCACATATACGGTGGCGATTCGTTTGCGCATGGCTATGTGCCAAAACATTTCGTCAACAGGAAAAAAAAAAAACAGCCAGGCGAATACGACAGAAGCTCTGTCTCACTTGCGTTCGTGGTGTAACATTCGAAACAATCGCGGCAGGTACTAACTACACGAACTTCTCCTGCGTAACAGCATGGGTTAAATCGAAACGCATCGCATTTGCCGTTGAAACACCGCGTACCGCCTTTAGAGGAAATGCACGCGTTACGATGATGGAACGCTCACCTTTTTCTAGCAGAGAACTTGAGCAGGGACAAGTGATGCCGGCACAGCGCACCGCTGACACTCAAAGCAGCGTATAACATTTTTTGAGGTACGTACCGAGTGTCGGCTACGAAATCGGAACAAGACGCATCATTCGAGGAAATGCACGTTCTACAACTGTTACGATCGACTTTGCTGCCGTTAAGTTCCGAAACGCTCAGGTAGCTTCTGATAAGTCAAAAAACGATGCTCGCTGCACGTACGATGTCCTCTTATTGCGTTCCGCAAGGGACATCGCTTCACTGCAGTTCATAACAGTAACAAACTATTTGCATGCAACATTCTTAACGCGAGTGGCATCTGTTATCGCCGTCGCCGTAGCAGCCGATAAAACGATCGGAACAGTGCAAGATGATTAAGCAACTATTGCGAAGCCGCACTACTGTATTTTACAAAGCTGTAATCAAAATAAAGTGATTGTGTTGTTTAATTTTATTAAACAACACAATAACTACACTATTATGTCAGTTCATTGTTTTTATTTTTGACAAAAATACATATGTACGATAACTTGCGTTGTTTAGGCTCGCGCCATTGTTGAATTTTTGTCATTGAATTACATATTAAATCAAATACACTAAAGATAATAAATAAAATTTACTGTAGAGTGGCTGCTATAGTTTTTGCAATAAATTTAGTCAAATAAAACATTAATTGAGTTTCGGTTTCGATATCGTACTGGCACGAACATGCGTTTATGCTCAGCTGTGGTTCTCAATTCAAAGAATCAAAAAAGAATTCAAAGAATAACGCAAAAAAGACGTATACTGACTCACGGCACCGGATGCGCAGCATGCAGCTATCGACAAACCACCGTAGATCAAAACGACACGCCAAAGCGGTAAGTTTTCAACAAAGGCTGCGCAAGCGGCATCGTTTCTGTTTTCCATATCATCGCCGCACTTGTACAAAGACTCATCTAATGTCTACAAAAAAAAATGGCGGTTCGACAACAATATTAGGATTTTGTCTTATTGGGTTTTGGTAGCTGCAGTACCTAATACGTTGTTGGTATAACTTAATGCGCTCCAGTAAACGAAGCGTAGATTTTGTCGTACGAATGCCAAGCGGTGAGGTACATATTCTACTCAGATCAAGCGCGAGACGAATTTAGTCAGACAACTAATAATGCGAACTACCAAAAACATTTGGTGTTATATTATATACAAATAAAAGGGGCAACATCAATATGTATGCTACGCTACGAGGTGCATCGAACAAATGAAATGTGTAACAGGCGTTGGTCTTTTCTTTTAAATCAGCAAGTTGTTTCTCAAAATAGTGTGCTACTTCCAATTCGCTCATGCATAGCATGATGCCCGGGTAGAAAAATGCAATTAAGCAAAATACGGCACTCCTGCAACAGCCTGAAACAACGCGAAAATCAAGCGAAAGGAATTCACGTACTATAAGTATGGGCGAACGACACACAATGCCGGAAGACGCTAAACGTTCATCCTTTTGTTTTTCTTCTCATTTTGTTCATCTATACGAAAGCGATATTGTCTGTGGTTGAGTAATTTTTTTTCCTCTATAAAATACTTGTCTGGACAAAAGGCGTTTCTGGCTGCATCTGTCCCACCAGGCAAAACCATCACAATTAAGTATCACAATCACAAGTGTAGCTGTACGCAGCTATGATATGTGGGCGTACGTCGCAGCGTCTCACGGCTAAGCCTTCATTTTTGGAAATATTGGACCATGATTCGGCTGGATAGGATCGACAAGCAAAACCCTAGAGCCCTGTTCGATGTTAGTGCTCGCTAAAAGGCCACCGGATGGTCGAATTCATAGTGCACTACTATAGTCGAAGTTTTCGGGACCCTCTACAACGGCGTGCCTCGTACCGGTATCGTGGTTCTGGCACGCAAACCCGTACTGCTGCTATTATTATTATTATTATTATTATTATTATTATTAGTAGTAGTAGTAGTAGTAGTAGTAGTAGTAGTAGTAGTAGTAGTAGTAGTAGTAGTAGTAGTAGTAGTAGTAGTAGTAGAAACTTCACTGAACCAATGAATTTCACCGCAGGTGCCATCGGGAACACGAGGCACACCTGGTGAGCCAAGCGGCTGGCGGCCGGTAAATCATTAATCCAACTAGAGCACGGTGTCCGCCGCGGGGTGCTTTGTCATGCAGCGTGGCACGTACTCCCTCCCGTACGGTTGCCAATTGTCGCCGCGCTACGCCTGCGAAGACGGCGACATCGTGCTGGTCTCGTATCCCGGCTGCGGCGTCCACTGGCTCCAGCAGATCGTCCAGCTCATCCTCAACTCGGGTCAAAGCGCGCGCGACTACGCCGAGTTCACGAGGCGCACGCCGTTTCTGGGTAGACTTGTACGTCACTCTGGATCTCTGTTCGAGTAGACTCGATCCTTCGATCTGCATGAGGAGTTAATACAATATACGTCACATATGACACTTATTATTACATATGGTTATATAAGTTTCTACTGGGAGCAGTTGCGTCCAGTTGCCTCGATTGTTAGCTTATGCCCAGATGGCCTTTTACTGGAAACATCTACAGCTTTTGTAGGAGCTATATGGCACGACTTGCGTAGAACGATAGTTATAGCGCGAGAACAAAGCGACGACACAGAGACAAAAAGGACACGAAAGACACGAGCGCTCGTGTCTTTCGTGTCCTTCTTTCTGTGACGTCGTTTTGTTGTCGCGCTATAACTATCGTCATGCCATACCAACTAGCCCAAGCTGCCACACTTCTAAGTTGCGTAGAACATTTCAAAACTGTTATTCCGCTTTTGTATAATCATTATATTGGAGCAATCAGACGTTTTCTGTGGCGTAGTTAATTGATAGGTTCAGTATAGTTTAATGTTGAGTACTTTTTTCACGAAAACATTTATATTGGCTGCGCAGAACGCTCCAGGACGACGAGGCCACGATTCCGACCTCGTTGTTCCGAAAGGGCCGCGCACACTGAAGACTCACTCGCACATACTTGGCGGCGGTGTCTCGCACTCGAAAGCCAAGTACGTCTACGTGGCCCGCAACCCTTGGGACTGTTGCGCCTCCCTCTACCACCGCGTCGAGTTCAACCGCTCGACACCAGGCAGCGCCCGCGCACTAGCACCGCGTTCGAACTTCGACGAGTTCTTCGATCTCTTCGTGACGGGCAAGTTCAGCTTCGGCGATTACTTCGACCACGTTCGGTGCGCTTACGAGCACCGGAAGGAGGACAACGTCTTTTTCGTCACGTTCGAGGACCTGAAAGCGGACAGGGAGGCCGTCGCACTGAAGCTGGCCCACTTCCTCGGCGAGGAGTACGGCGAGACGCTGGAAAACTGCGACGACGTGTTCGAGAACGTCTGCGAGAAATCGAGCTTCGATTACATGAAGCGCGTGTACGGCGCTCGAACAGAGCGGGGCTCGGATTCGGCCGTGGCTGCATCGGCGCCGCCTCCAGCGGGGGCAGCTGGAGACGTACTCGTACCTGGGTCTGATGCCTTCAAGTTCCTGCAAGATGGCGACCAGTTTTGTCGCGCTCTTCGGTCGGGCAAAGTGAACGACTGGAAAGAACTTTTCACCCTGGAGCAACGAGATAGGATGAAGGCTAGGATAGCGGAGAAGACCAAAGGGTCCGACTTGATGAGCCTCTGGAGACTTCAGTCGAGATACAAGTGCTTGGCCGCGTATTCGTCAAGTGATGCGCATTAAAAAAACAATAATAAAAACCAGCTACGTCTGTTTTGCACCCCCCCTCCCCCGTCATCTCTCGCTACGAATACACACAGCAGCAGAAGTAGGAGCCACTGAGCAAATGACTCGTTGCTTGGCTCAGTCCTGCATGATGATAGTTATAGCACGAGAACAGAACGAACACACAGAGACAAGAAGGACACGAAGGTCTCTGTGTGTTCGTTATGTTCTCGCGCTATAACTATCATCATGCCATACCAACTAACCTAAGTTGCCACACTTTTCAGTCTTGCAATCAGGAGTTTTAGCAAACTCCGGCTCTCACAAGGGCTTTAACTAAGGGTTCAGATAAAAAAAATGATATTACTTTCCCTGGATAGTTTCTTTCGTTTCCCCATTTATTGATATGAAGTAAAGAAAATAAATTTATTTGATCGAGAGAGAGACAGGTATATTTGCAGGAAGGTAGAGACGTCGGCCTGAGCGATATCACATGCCCTAGCCTGCTACTCTACACCGGGGCAGGGTAAAGGGGAGAGAAAAGAGTAACAGATGACGATCGTGAGATGGAGAGGTGAGTATATGTATTCTTTTCAAATTGAGATGTTATAGCGCGCCCCTGAAAGCATGGCAAAGCGGTCCTCACAGAAAGTTCACACACACACGCACGGACAAGCGCACGTGACACCGTGTTGTGCTTCCTTGTGAGTTGCAGAAATAAGCGTATTCGTAACCCGTTGCTCATACCTGCGGATATCCGTACGGACCAGTGGGTAGCGCTGACCGGACCTCTTGATCCAGCGGGCACGCGGTATGGGGCGCTTCACTAAAAGCTCCATCAAGTGGTATACGTGTTCCCTGGCTCCATTACACGAGAAAGATTGCTAATCCTATTTTAAATAAAATGTTCTCTTTTCTGCCTCTCTCAAATTTACTAACAACCTTCAGCATCGCGCTTTTGCAAATAGCAGAAAGGTTGAAACCACGACACACCTGCAACCAACTTGAAAGTAGCGCCAAATGAGCGACGCTAGCGCCTTTTGTAGCTACGTTAGTAAAAAAATTGCTCAAAACAACTAATTTAATAAAATTACAACTAATTTAGAATTTTGTTACTTTGTTTAAACATTGTTTTAATGTTTAACGTTTTTGTTCAACTTTTTTTAACCAACGTTTAGCGCCATTGCAATTTTTCCCACAACATGGCATTTTTGCTCTTCGTGGCAAGTCCTTTCCTGGATTGGTAGGTCGTCAAGATGGTGAGCGTTTTCTCGTTGCATCGAAATCTATTAGAATCTTAAATTGTGGCATATATTATGCATTGAGACGTTAATTAAACACCCCTATCGCCCTTAGCGAGTGCGACTGTTGTGATATTTTTTTCGGAAAATGTCTCATTTCGATATAATCGAGCTGTCGGTGCCCGTGCAGTCGCCTCTGCTTCAGGCCGGGACGCGTCGCGCCGCTGTTTTTCACGCATGTCTTTGCGGCTTTTCCATTTCAGACGAAGGGTACCTCCAGTTTTGGAAAACGGAGAAATAAGACCCACACGCTGTGCCGGCGTTGCGGGCGCAGCAGCTACCACATTCAGAAGTCGCGATGCGCCCAGTGCGGCTACCCCAACAGCAAGATGCGCCACTGTAAGTTAACGTGGTTTTTTTTCTCTCTCTCGTCGTATCTAGCAGTGCTTGTCGCGGATAGGAAAACCTCGCGCCCGATCGGTTCTTGAACAGACGCATTAGCTGTCGGAGGCGTTGTTTGCGAGTCCGCGCAAACAATTTGAGACTCGGTGAGTAGTCGCAAAAGTGCAGTCGTCGCCCTACTAATCGCTAGCCGCTACGACAGTCAAAGTATTTGACATCGAGCGTTGTGAACGTAGGATTTCCCGTGTTCATAAGCGCTGTCGTTTTGAGAACTAAGGAGCGTGCAACAGTGGCCAAAGCGTCAGATATCTTCACTTGGGGTTCCACAGCGGCTGCGTTGTCTCGCGGCAAGGCACTTGGACGCGAGTGGGACTAGCGGTCATGGCTGCCGCTTGTGTACTAACAAAAACCGTGTACTTACATTAGGCGCACAGTAAGGAAACCTGTTTAAGTGTTCGTCATTGATCTGGAGTCTCTCACTACAGCATGCTTCGATCCTAATGCGTTTGCAGCTCGTAGAATGTTACAATTTATTTTTTTAAAGTTTTTTTAAAAAATTTTTTGACATTTAAGGGGCGGGGAGTGGGGTGGGGTTTTCGGGAGGGACGATTTCATGCGTCCACTATGCAGCACAAGCACTGTTACATACACTTTATGTCAGCACTTGCTGTGTGCACGTGATGTAAAAACTTTTATCATCATATGGATCGTGCTGATCTAAGGAACCACTGATGCTTTGTTGCCTGATGTAAAGTGTACCAATGTCGTTACTGTGTTGTAACTCGTTGCTTGTGTTTGTTTCATACGCCTACTGCAGACAACTGGAGCGTCAAGGCTAAGAGGAGGAAGACCACTGGCACTGGACGGCTCCGCCACCTGAGGAAGGTCTGGAGGCGTTTCAGGTGAGCAAGCAAGTAGAGGACAAACGTTCATTTATGTGGACCATCTACTACTTCTGCTTTTAACTGATACCATTTGTCTATGGTGCCCTCTTCTGCCTGTTTTACTGGTTCAGTATTCATAACGGTGTTGAGGTTAACTTAACTTTAACGGTAATATCCATCTGATATAGCGTGAAGCTGTTGAGATGAGAGAGAGCAAATATATGGGAATGCAGAGTGTGTGAGCAATATTTATGCATTTCATCTTCTCATCTCTAAAAACTCATGACTGCTGTGGTGTGGCTTATGAGGCTCATACTTCAGACAATTCTAGAAGAGCTCACCGGCTTAGAGGGACAAAGGTAAACAAGTTAGGCTGCTGAGATTGAATGTTTTAGGACATTGGAAATGTCAGTATTCCTCTGTAACAATGGCAACATAGCACTTCAGTATTGACAACAGCCTTTTGTGATAAAGGAATAGCAGCAATCATGGGGCATGACATCAGAGATTTCGGTGCAAGCTGGACGACAGCAGCTTCCTATATTATTGTCATTGTAGCATGCAGCCGCTCATAATGATTGCAGACTTTTGCGAGGCTGGAATGAAACCGCAGTTTTAGCCTATTCAATTCCTTGGAAAAATAAGTTGCCATTACTTTCACAACTGTGCAGAATGTTAGAAAAGTTCTGATTTTGCCTGGTTCTGTGCTGCACATACATGTTTCGTTTCTGTTATCGTGTGATAATAGTTAGCCTTGAATGACCAACTGCATGACCCAAAAATTGTAGAATAGGATAAAATCTTCGGCACAATGGCCACACCTTGATGGAAGTGAAATTTCATAGGCCTGTGTACTTAGATACCAATGCTAAAAATGGCATTACTTGAAATTCCGCAACATGGTGCGTAGCTAATGGAACTGTTGGGTGTGAAAACAAAAAATTCACGAAAATGAGAGACAGGACGGGCGCTACTTTTATCGTATGTTGTGTCTGCGTGGTTTGTGGATGCGCCTTTTCTTATCACACAAAGTGCTGGCTGTCGGACATTAGAGGGTGCTGTGATGTAAACAGTATCACAGCTACTCGCTATGAAGGAGGTGATTTAGAGTGTGTCGTAGGTTTAGCTTTTTTTTTTTTCTTTTTTTCAATCTCGCGTGTACCGAACGAGGTCTGGGAGGTCTAGGTGTTAATGGCAGTGTGTTGACTTGGGGTTTTCTTGTCTCCTTAAACTACTGGCATGCCATGTCCTTGGAGATAGTAAAATAAATATAGGAGCTCTGTGAAAAGAGCTTGGTTTGTAATTTGTTTGGCAGATATGCTGAGCACATAAATTTATTTTGTGTGGCTGCAAAAGCATCATTCTGTTAGGGTTGAAATGTGGCAAAGCCTGTGTGTAATCGAAGTGCATGTTAACATTTACCACACATTAATTGTTCAGACACTTGATACATCTAGAGGAACACAGCAAATTTTCAAAAAAAAAAACTATAGACTTAAAGGCGAACCCTGATGGGATGCGAAGCAGCAGCGGTGCGCACGGCATTGACCCGGTTGAAACGGGCATCAACTCGAGTGCTGGGAACGGTTTGGAGCGAAACTTGGTGTAGTGGTTACTCAAGTAAACGTGTGTTTGAAACACAAAAGACGCGGAAGGCGGGACGTGTTAAAGACGCTTGCGCTCGGCTTTCTTGGCTTGCGTCTCGTCGGTGTTACCCGCGGGACGTCTGTATTCTCAGACGCGATCGGTGGTCTTGACTCTCGCCTCGTCTGTGTCGCTGGTCTTTCACTGCTGACGCTTGTGCTCGGCTTCCCTGGCACGCATCTCGTCGGAGTTTACGTCGCCATTCGCGAATGCTATTGGCTTTGCTAACCCTCGCAATGCCAGCGGCATCTGGGAAAAGCACTTGCACACTAGCAGGAAGCATCCTGCGATGGCGTCCCGCCCGTCGACGCGGCAAGCAGCGGAGCGCTGTCCACATTGTCGGCGCCGCGAGGTATTGAGGTAAGCGCGCTCCATCTATTGGCGAGAAGTGGGCTCGAGCGGTGAAGAGGGTGAAGTGAGAGCCGACACGCGGCGAACGCACGGCAGACAAGGGAGAGACGTCACCGCGCACTGCTAGAAAGGCGTGAGCTACTTGTCACCGCTCTAACACCTGCGGAGAGTGGAGCGGCACTGACGGAGGAACAGTGTTACACAAGCTAGTCAAAGCTGCTTCGCATCTGAAATAACTTTATATTTAGTTTAAAGCTTGGTGAAACTTTGAAATAGTGGCTGGCATCTGAGTACTCATTTTGCATACTGCCAGATGTCCCGAGAGTTCATATAGCAAGTCTACATGTTGATCTGGGTTGATTTTGTGCTGGTACATGTCAGTTGTGGTGCCATTTGCGAGTGTGAATACAAGTGAGATAGGACAGGCATGCGGCTTACTGCTCAGCCACGTGTCTAGGAGCCATGTAGCATAATGTTATGGTGCTTTATTATTTTAGAGAGTCGAAATGAGCCCCCTCCCCATTTTCTAGTAGTCATCTGTGGCGAAGTTGTTCACTAACATGGAAAAGTTATTATATTTTCAGTTATTGGTTCTGTGCATTCATAAAAGATCAAGCTGAAAAGCACCAAATAAAACTTGCCGTAAAATGCCACAATGTTTGAAGTATATCTAAATATTTAAAGAAAAGTGTTGTTTAGATTAGATTATATAGAATCACTCAATGTTCACATCAGACTAGACTAGCTTCATTTTGAATGAACAAGCTCTCGTTGAAAGTTCATTATATTAGAGCCAGCATTGCAATGAAGTAGGTATAGTAAGCATAGTGTAGATTGGTAACATGAGCAATAGCATTTACAATTTTGGCTGCACTTTTAGGAAGATGTTTTAAAATGTGTTGGTGTTTGTCTTTCAGGAACGGTTTCCGTGAGGGAGGTCTTCCCAAGTCCCAGAAGCATGCAGTTGCTGGTGGATCCGCATCTGGTGGCAAATAAACGTTGTGTATAAAAGCCGTCACAAGAGCTTCTTTGATATCTTTCTTGAGAGCGAGCTCACAGCTTTCAAGCGATTCGTCACACTGACACCTCAAAAAGATGTCTAGTTTGTCACAAAGCTGCAAAGATCATAGGCAGTGCGCAACATCCGGGGGGGGGGGGGGGGCTTTTAATAAGGAGTGTGCCAATTCATCCCCATATCGTTACTCAGTTGGGCCAGTATAACCGCCATTATTAAATGTGGGCTTGCGTGACTGTTTGAATAAAGGCTGCAAGGTTATTAGCAGAATTGCTAGTTGTAGCATTGTACTGCTCTTGGTCAAGCATGCACACTATAGAAAAATTTCATGCAGCTTTTTTAAAAAAGATATTCAAGTTCAGTTTCCAACCATATATGTCAGAACTACTTTTTGGGTAGTCATTTGGGCATAGAGAAAAGTGCTATAGTAGTTACCAGGCATAATTGTGCCAAATAATGAAGTACTTAAATGGACCCCTTCATAGTACTGTGAAACCTTGGTAATGCGAATTTTGTGGGGTCACCAAGAACATTTGTATCATCATAAAATATGAAAATTAGTATACAACAAAAGAAAGCTGGCATACATTTTGACTTATGGTGTCTCAGAGCAGCAGTAATGTCATGAACATCTCTGAATGACAGTGAAGTTTTCAATTAAAATGTCAATAATCATGCATGCTCTTAAAATATAGGCACTTTCATGCAAATGTAATTAATGAACCTGTTGTGTCGTGGTCTGCGACAGCCCCTTCCAAATCTTGGGATGCTTTACCGCAGGGTGAAAAATCCAAAACAGCTTTCCTCAGCTTTTATTTTCATGATGCTGTGGTGTTGGCAATGTTATTCGGGAGATTTATAGTAGTGTTTGGACCATTGCGAGGTTCGCTCCAAATTCGGTAGTCTTCTGTGGAAATCGTAGTTGGCAGGTGTGTGGGTCCAGAACGTTGCAAAGCTGTCTGCTTTTTTTCTATTCCTCGTCCATCTTTCATAGGATGTCTGATTGCAAGGACATGGCAGGCATTGGTAAAAGTGTGGGAATGGCTTGTCAAAAAAAATCATGCAGTGATATGTAATCTAAGCACGAATTGAAGCTACGACACGTTGCTGATAGTGAACTGCCTGCACGGTGTGGTGCGCATGCCTGTGTGTTACTTTCAGTGCGCACAAATTACTATGTCATTAGCGACAGCACGGGTGGTGTATGTTCGTATCAAACTCCTACAAGCTGCGGTTGTATTGCAGAGGTTTTACTGTAGTTTTTTTTTACACACCATATTGTACTAGTCATGCACACAATGACACCCATAAAAGTTCTTCCAAGCTGCTTACTTTCGAAGTTGTATGGCCATACAATGATCAGTCTTCGATTCCACATGCTGCAGTAGACTGGGATTTTGTTGAGAATGCCTGGTGCCCCAGCATTCTGGTGTGTCTGTTCTTCTTGTCTACCGCAGCAATATTTCATGTTGGAAAATGTGCTGAAGTCAAATAACAAGCCTGTAATTAATGCAACTTTAGTGGATTGCAAATTAGATTGAAAACACAAAGGACTGGTTATTAACCCTGTTTTATAAACTGTCCAAAAACTGAGTACTTAAAGATAGTCTTCATGAAACATAGCTGCAGACACCTCGCCATGCAATGAAGCCCTAGGTTGTGAAAGTACAGATGTCATTAGAATAGTTCCGGACAGTAAACAGAATGCGTAAAAATATAGCGCCACTTGGGCTTCTGGTACAGTAATAAGCATCAGGGAAAGCGTTCTTGATTCACAATTTATGGAGTGAATTTCGGGAAAATACTACGTGGCCGTAGTCTTAGGCAAACGGGGCTGTCACCAGAAAAAAGTAACTTCATGAGAACCTTGCTCTTCAGTTTGCATGCGGCAGGAGTAATACTATGCACTGTGTATGCCTTAGAAAATATAGGCCTGTTTTGCACAACTCTTTACATAATCACTGTTTATACGAGTGGTTGGTCGTTGTAGCAATCCTAATTTTTAAAATTTTACATTCTACTGTCTTGAATAGGCATCTGAATACTAGCACCATGTTGCATTTCAGCTGATAGTAGGAACGTCCTGCTATATGTTTATGGTGTGGGCCGAGGATTCTTTTTTTTTTAACCTCGCATTAAAGAATGATAGTAGGAACGCTTTTGTTTTTGTGGCATGTCCTTTAATCCTCCTTTAGCGGTGTTTGCCCAGTGAAACTGGTTGCGTGGTTAAAACTTGTGCTAAAATCTACACGACGGCCGAGCATAATAATTTGCTATTCTTGGCAATTTGAGATAGCACCAGTGTAAAGTAGTAAGTGCTACTATGACCATCATTCCTATAGCTATGATCGCTGTGCCAGTGCTGTTATCTTTTTTGTGAGACTGGTTCTTACAGCATGCTAAAAACTGTCTTCTGGCGTTTGTGTTGTCCTGTAACCACTGGGCACCCACATCTGCTCAAGTACTATAGAAATTTGAAAATTCAAGTTTGCAGTCCTGCAGCATTCTCAAGGTCAAATCAGTTGTATATACACATGCTATGTACTAGTAAGTTTAACTAGTGAGATTAGCATTTAATGCATCTATGTACTATTGTGAGTGTTGGTAAGAATGGGTTATGTGGTTGAAAACCTGCGCCGTGGGCCAGTTGAGCTTGTCGGTGGACTTTTCCTAGACGGAAAAATTTTGGTCTGTCTGTACATTTGTCTGTCCACCCTAACGATACCCCAAACGGCCAACCCCATTCGCAGCGCCCACCAATATTGCTCAAGGTTTACGCGTTCAGAATTGTGCCATTGTCAATTAAAAAGCAATTATTGCGTATATCTGAGGCGCCACAACAACACTTCGATGCTTTCTATGTCTGCCTTTATACTAGAAGAGGTGCGCACAAGTAACTCTAAGGAATGAGCGTTTAATCGCGCTGCGCTGACAGTGCAACGCGATGCTCAGAAAGGTGTTTCCAACGCTTTGCTACGACGTCACGGTGGTGGCACCTGCCCGTCGCTTTGCGTTCTACACCTTATCACCTCCGAGACTGGCACGCATCTGTCTCCGCGGCTGCTGCACGCCTTTGTTTTCGAAGGTAACTGCCAGATGGCACTTGTGTCTAACGTGCCTAGATGCGCTCGTTCGCCTGCGCCACGCGGTCGAGGCACTCTAATGCAGCACCTGCAGAATACCATTTACCGATTTTCTTGCGCAGAACATCAAATAAACGTTTTGTTCACTCTCTCCAGACGGAAGACTATAGTCTTTCGACGACATTTACAGTGTAACATGTAAATTCGGGCCAATTTTTTCCATTGGCACCTTCAGTGCATGTACACTGTAAATACTTTGACGGCGTCATCCTGAAATATTTTTAACGCATGGCCTCTAAAACCTGCTGACATGCAGCCTCAGAGGGTATGGGTGCAAAGGAACACAGAAGTTTACAAAATGCCATGTTGACTGGAAAGTCACCGTTTTTGCTTCTCTCACCACTGTACCACTGTGAAAAAAAGTCCGCTGTACTGTTTACGGCAGTAGTGATAGACAGGCTGGTTTGTCGCTTTGCTGCACTTCAGGTGGACACAAGTGTAGTGCTAACACAAGCAAGTGTGTTCCGAGCAAGTATACGTTGGGAACTGGTGCCTAAAAATGATACTGTACTTCATAGTTGGATTACAAGGAAAGGGCCGTGGCACGTAGAGGGTTAATGGTAAGCATTTGAACATGCTTGCCATATTTGAGCCTCATCACGAGAACAAAAATGCAAAATAAGGCTGTTCACACCACAATGCAGGTAGAGTGACCTATAATTTTAGAAGAACTGGCAGCCTACTTCAACTCTGCCAAAATAAAGACACAAGCACACATGTTGGCATCACTCTTGTATTGACAGATATGCACATTTGTCAATATAGTATGTACAGTATAACTCATCTTAGACTACAGAAGGAGAAACAATAGATTCATCTTTACCATTCCCAAGGTATACAAAAGTCTCGCAGCATTTTTTTTTTTCTCTACATAAAATTTCGGTCCTTGCAACAAACAACTCACAGAAAGATTGTTTTACACATTCATGTGGCAAAGCGTAGTTGCATCTAGGATCTACATGAGTGGGCTATTGTAGACACTGGAATATTTTTTTTGGGGGGAGGGGGAGCAGGGGGTAAGTCAGTGCAATGAATTTTTTTTTCCCCAAATGAGCACACAAACCATGTCTTGTTATAATTTCAACAATGATGCGCCACAGCAAATACGCCGCATTCTCTACGGCCACTGCTCAATACTGTCGATGCATCAAATATGTGAAGACCAAAAAGTCTCCCAAGTGTTACAGGAACATGCTATATGTGCCGTGGTCCTTCAAAAATTTGTCTCGAATACGCAATATTTTCACACATTTTCATACCTCATCAAACCTGCTCTATACACATGCACATGATGTAACTGGATTGTGCAAACACAGAAAATCATTTGCTCTGCATCATTGCAGGCATAACAAAATACAGAGCTACATAAAACCAAAGGACACAGCTTGACACAAACTACATACTGTAAGCTGTACAGTGCAGTAAAGCAATAATAGCAGACACTCTAGCTATCGAAGAGTTATAACTTGTCCGCGAACTTAAGCAGGCTGACGGAATACCCGGTTATCGATACGTAAACGCACGTGGCTAGGGCGGTGACGCCCTCTGGTGGCAAAAGTGTTCCAACGCTATCACACCATAGCCATAACAAAGCGTGTTTCATATTTGTTTGAGTAAATTTCTTTCGGCAGCGGCATTATCTTAAACAGGTTGCCTTTAAGAACCTGTTCTCGGCAGGAACACTCTTTGAGCACAGAAGACTTGTCTGTCGGTACAGTTAGACAAAGCGTAGCAATATGTCGCTACTATCATCTGCTAATCCGATACTCCGCCGGTTCCTTCGTGCATACCGGAATAAGGGACATGCTGAAACTCCCTATTAACAAAACGATAGACTGTTAACAAAGTATAACATAAAAAGTAGGTTTCAAGGCCAACAAATGTGTGCCTACTAGAAGTGGCTATATGTATAAGGATACATAGATGTAACGACCGATGTTTTCCATGTTCACGCAAGCTTCACTTCTAGCACCCATGGTGAAATTTACATCTAAACATATCTAGCAGAGGCTTCAAATGTGCAGCCTGCAACATTCAGGTATTCCACTGTCCATACAAAGATGGCTAGTTTCTCCCTAAGTAGACCACTGGAAAACAGAAACGCATAATCCTACGTTCTTCCTCTCGGCCTGTCCAACATGGCACGATCAAGTACAGTATGTGTCAAGGGTTTCAGTGCAACATTTCAAGGCTACTGTAACATGCCCAGTGTTTTAGAGATCGAAGCCCACACAGTTTAGCACAAAATCTCCCTCGTGAATGCACTCTTTGATTGCCAAATGAGTGAATGCTGCCCAATGTGTTAGCCTCCAAGGATGGAGCGATACCCCACCAAAAATATCCTCTCATGCAAGAGATCTGTGGTGAATGGAGACCAAGGAGGGAGGAGCATAGTTGCTCAAGAACCTCTGGGGCTTTGGTTCAGAATTCAACACGGGCCACAAGAGAAATGATTCCACAATAGTTCATGCACACCGGTCGCTGCAAAACTTTTGATGCAGACTGTAGGTAAGCAGTTTGCCAAAAACGGTTGATTTAGGAAATACTAGATTTGGCTAGTGTGCCACTTAAGGCTTCCTTGCCTTTTTTTCAGGAGTGTAGTTGGTGCTTACATTAAAAAGATGTGAAAAAGGAAGGTGTTAGAAAAATAAGCAGATGCATGAGCGAGTACCTTTCGACTACTCCTTCAAGATGTGTCGCAGTGCATTGAGTTTATGAACTAGTATCTTCACTGCTGTAAATTAAAAATAAGAACTGAGATGGATCCAATTTTTGCAAATCGGGAGGGTGATCCGGACACTGGTTACACCAAAGCAACTAGTCATTGAATGGGTTGCCTTCCCGACTTGCAAAGCTAGACCTAGGGACCGTTCCACCACTCCTTTATAGTAGACTTAATTCACAAAAGAAGCCTGCTCATTTACATGTGACACACATTTTGTGCTGCATAGTATGTTTTGCCTAAGAAAAAGTTTGAAAAAATATGCATGAGCATGTATCAGGCTTCAACAACCATATACTAAACTTCCTTATTTCACATAACTCATCTGCCTTAACTGACGTGCTTGACATTCTGAGCATGGCCGTGCTTGACATTCTGAGCATGGCAAGTAAGTGTGCTTCATGGCACTTGAAAATGGCTCTCGACAATCGAGCACGTCAAGACCTACATTGGCACCACAAAGAAATTTAGTTTGAATGTTAGCTGCACCTCTCACACTGTCGGCACCACCAGCAAAAATGGCACACTAGCCCAATCTAGCCAACACGACACTAATGGGGTGACATTTAATGTGAAGGAGGCTGTAACTGTGGGCATTCCAACTTGTAGCGGCAGACTGCTCAGCGTGCCAGTTGAGTGATGAGTGCGGCGCACATTTCGAAGAACTCCATCGTGTTGTGGATCTGGTTGTAGCTTGTCTCAGCAACGCCTGGGGGAGAAAAAAAATGCCTTGATGAGAAATATGCAACATTTGGCAGAAACAGTGCTGCAGATGTTGAGCAGTACCATTCGCTACAATTCCATAGTTTAATAATGTACTAGCTTGCCGGCCGAGTTGGTTCACGCTATTTGTAAGAGGAACCAACGGAAAATAAATACAGTGCAGAACAAAAGAAGTGCTGGACTTACCACTGAACGTTTACTGAAGATTGCCCACAGACGCAAACCACTAGCACATGCTTGTTCAAGTGTATGGGCCATGAAACATTTGTGTTTCATGCAAATGTGTTACTTATACCACATTGACACGTTTAGTGTCGTTGCACTGATAGGTGAGAAACTTTGGCATGGCTCAGATCGCTTAGTATTCAGGCATGAGCTGGTGGTTCCAGTGTGTTGATGAGTGGGCTTTCTCCAATAAACATTTAGTTGCAAGTCCAGCTCTTGTCCTTGTCTGGTTGTCCTTTTTTTTTTCTGTTTTCGTTTTCTTCGCTGGTTTCCTCTTCCAAATTCTGCACTTTGTTAACAATTGTGAACATTCCTCTATTTTGGAAATACTATGTGTCAAAAACCCTTTGAGCTGGAACTCACTTGGGTCTTGTGGCGCAGCCTCTTCGTTGGCAGGGAGGGACTTAAAATCCAGGAGAAAACTCTTGTACTCCACCTGATACAGCTGCAGGCTCATCTTCACCTACAGTCAGAACAGTATGGTCAACTTCTAGCCTGACGGAGCCAACGGCAGCCAAACGTTTCTTACCGGGCGCCCTTTAGTCGGGTTTTTTCGACGAGCACGAACATGAAATGGGTTAACCACTTTCCACTCCTGTATAAAAAGAAACAAAGAATAAAAAACTAATTATTAGTAACAGTAGATGCGACAAAGCATAGGGAGAGACCACAATGACGTTGGGACACCACGGGTTACGGATTGACTAGGTTTATCAGATCCAATTTCAGCACGCTGCCTGTGGAGTTGTGTTAAAAGTTTTGTTCCAAAATAAGCATCTGCCTATGAGAAGCAGTTAAAAAAAAAAGAAAGGCGAACCTTGAATTAAGCCCTAAGCTGCTCAAACTTTGAAGCAGGAAAACCATGTTTCAGAAGACTAATCTGGTTGCTTCTAGGTTGTTTTTAGGCCTTAGCTAAGTGATGCAGGGTTGTTTCTTTGTTCCCAGTACAGACAGGTTTGAGTTCAACTGCACAGACATGAGGCGGAGGTCCAAACCCCAGAGACAAAAACTTGTGCTGAAACCAAGCATCCGCACCTCATAATCTACGGGCACGTTGTCTTGGTGTAGGCCTTCCATTGCTTCACGGGTCTTCCCGCTGACGCCGTTGCCTTGCCCTAGTGTTAGGTTAACCATTGCCTTCTTTTGTGATATATTTATCAACCTCAATACGACATAAATGTTACAGCAGCTTAACATTATTCTAACAGCTTCACTTTTAAAAAAAATTCTGTCATCTGGTATCACTGTCACTTCTACGAAGTGCCTTGTAATGGTGTTGACCCACCGTGATAGCCCCGCATGTAAGGTGTTACGTCACTAGGCTTACGGGTGTAGGTTCTCGCTGTGATGGCCAAGTTTCAATGAGAAGCTTGCAGAACTGTATGCCGCATTCTTTATAGAGACTATATCTCTGAGTGTTGGAAAAGCTCTTTAGCATTTGAAAATCACGCAAGCTGCCTGCAGTAACCAGGGTGCTGTGAAATATAAGGGCTTCATGGCATTTTCCTGCATTAATGTCACGAAGCGTGCTGTAGAACCCTGCAACTTATAGTATTTCGACTTACTTTCTGCCTTTCTGATAATCTGTTCAAACAAATATGCATCGAGTCACCGAGACACAACAGCAGACTGTGACTTACGAAATCGAGAGCCTTCATGGCTCGGTAGACTTCGTTCATGATGTCGTGTGGCTTGCTCTGTGATCGAATGCCTGTGAAACGAGATACAAGCAAGGTGTGACTCTTATTGGAGCAACTCTTGTTTTCTTGAAAATTCAATTGGCACTTGATTGCTTAATTGAGAAAAGAACTGATTACCAAGGAGGTGAAACTCACCTAGATGCCACTTTGCCCTCTTCATTGGGGTGCCTTTGCGATCCGCTCCATTGCCTCCGCTGAGCATCCTTTGTCGACTCCCCAACCGCTCTGGATGTGGCCTCTGTGGGCTTTGCTGCACAGAAGCACATCACACCGACATTTATTATGATTTATTTCACATACTTCAAGGTCCAAGGGCATTGCAGACAGTAGTGGGATAAAAAAGCGAAAACAAAATGAACCAAGAGCGCTCACAAAAGGCATGCTTTACACTAGCCTTTAAACTGTTGGTGTTCGTTATGAGTGTGACAGATGTTCAAAAGTGAATCGATTTCAAGCATAATTGGTGAGACAGGGACGTTAACATCATTGGTGAGGGGATGAAGTATTTATGGGGTAGTACTACAATGCATAGAGTTTCCTAACTATACACTGGAGGAAACTCTGGCAATAGTGTCTATGGGAGCTGCAACACACAACGCTCCAGTGAGAATGCGAATTAATGGTAGTACATGGATTTGCGTAGTCTTCATACTTTACGTTCCTTTTGGATTCACGTGGCTTAAAGCTATTTGTTATGAAACAACAATCGGCAAATGTTTGGCAGTTACACTTTAACACCTTCACGTTTTAGGATCACGATAAAATCAACTAACAAAGTTCAAAGCGGTTTGTTCTATAATTCGAAACAAAACCAAAACACAGCAGTAAACGAAGCCACAAGTGCGATTTGCCGCCCGCAAATACGAAGACTAGGCAAATCCATGCCATGCCATAATTTCCATGGTCGCTGAATGATCACAGCACCAGAGTTCCTTCTAGTTAATTTTAAGAGACTGTATGCAGCAATGCACAAAATATTTGTGAGGGCCAAGCAAGTGTAACGTTAGACTAGACCGAAAGGGTACAGGTCCTTTAAACATACACTGAAGGCAGCACTTTCATTGAAGTAAGTTGACCTCAATGACCACTATACTGTGAAGAGCATAATATCATAAAATGATACTAAAATGGGCATATAAAAACAAAAAAATACAATGAGTAAAATATATTTAGAAGGCAGGAATATTGCCAGCCTAAACTATATACTTTTAACATAATTTCCTATGTCAGAGCTGAAACATCAACTTTATTATATATATTGTAGGTACAGTTTCTTACCTTCTTTCATGATGTTCTTACTTGTGATCTAGTGCTGTTCCATTGACTACAATTCAAAGTAGTAGTGCACAAACACAGAGCTGTGTCTGCATTCTCACTTACGGGGGTGTGACATATGGTGCATTTTTGATACAATACTGCTTTAATACGTCAAGCTGCTCCAAAACAGCCTCGAAAGCAAGAATTTTGATGCCACCAGCATCTTTGGTGGGGGGAAAAAGGTTGCGTAGACCATATGGTTTTTAAGACGCATTTCAAAGGCTTCCAGAAGGCAACTCACATCAAGCAGGGCTGCCGTGGGCGGCGGGCTGGAAGCCAGGTAGAAGTCCTTGATCTCCAGCTTGGCCGTCTCGTCCTCGATGCGTTTGTTGTCCACCACCAGGTTGTAAGCAATGGCCAACTGGTCGTGTGGGTTGCCACTCAGCAGCGCACTGTGCAGCTCTTTCTCTTGCACGCCAAACTTCTGCGCTCGCACGGTGTCATCGTGGAATGGAGAAACACGAACTCGTAACAATGGAAACAGCAAAAACACAGAAATCTATCGCACTCGTCTTATGACAAACATAGACAACATTACTACGGGCAATTAGAGAAGCTGAAACGCACATTCCAACTAGTATTTCCAGACAACACTTTTCTACACTGGATATAAAGTTTATTTCTTTTATGTGTGCATTCCACTTCCCATGAGCTTATGTTCTCACCGATATACAGCACATACATTAGTTTCTTCTGTTCTGTCATTTGAGACATTTTACAAATTAATACACGCCTTTAAAATACATCCTTAAGTGAGAAGAGAAAGCATAAAAAGGGCTTCACATAATGTCAAGCCCACTGCACTTCAGAATAATCTTTTAATTGCTGAAGAAAGCAACAGGTATGTCCTTTGTTTAGCAACTAGAGCACTAGCCTGTCACTGAAACCAGACGAGGCCATGTGGCTTGCTTTCAGAGCCTTCCGCTCTCCTTTCGTGAGGTGCCATTTTGACACCTTCTGTTGCCTCCATAGACGCTTGCATTTCTGCTTTTATGACATACATACTAATGTCGCTCATTGAATATGTGAGTGGTTTTAGTTGAGGGCTTGGGACTGGTCTTGACCACTGAAGGACTTTTAACACACACAGAAATCTTGGAGTGAAAGCTTGCTACAAAAACGCAGCCATTGCGGCTGGAAGCAGAACTGTAGACCTTATGCTTTTTAGGAGGACATCATAGCCATTGATCGTGGTCTTTACTCTCAGGCCCACATGTAACATAAAACTGGCTTGGCAAATAACTACATTAACTGCCAAGGGCAGCCAGAACCAGGGCAAGAAAACAAGATAACCAAAGAAGAGCCCGAGGCACTCAGAATTGAATGAGATGTCACATGATCAGGATGAAAAAAAAATCTACTTCAACACTACAAACTGGAGCGACGGGTGTGCCCTCCACCCCATCCAAGACTAACCAAAGAAGAGAGCGTGATTTTCAGACCCCTACAAAGCAACACTTACATACATGGCATATTAATGGACCGCCTCTACCCAATGACACATGGCTACATGTGCCCGCTCTGCAGCGTACTAGACACCCTGGCACACTTGCTCCTGGAATACCAGTGCCCTGCAAACCACGACGTGCAACTGGAGCGGGACCAAGCCCCAAGAATAAACGACGACCACCTAATGAAAACGTGGGAGGCTAAGCTCGTCCTCGAGGACCTGGAAGACTAGCAACAACTCGACGCCAGGGCCAAGAGGGCAGTCGAAGCCAGAGGGTTCCTGGACTAGGGAACCCTCCCACCTTAGGGTGACACCGGGCCTTGCTCGGAACACTGTTTCTAAATAAACGGTTATTTCTCTCTCTTACCTCACAAACAACCTTCACAGCATCCATGTCAATTATAGAAGCATCGTTGTCATTGGGTAGTGGGAAAAGGTAGGCAGGCAAATCCTTCTTGAACCACTCATGGTTTCTGGGAAAAAAAAAAAAAGAAAAGAAAAAGAAATCTGTAAAAAATGATGGCCTCGAAACTTGTGCATAGCACTTATCACCACCTGTTCTAGTTCCAGTGACAAAACAGACACAACAAGTGATCACATGTGTAAATTGACATCAATCTTGAAAGAAAAAAGTCAAGTAAAGTTGACAAACGTATCAAACTTTTTTTGAACAGGCAAAGAGCGGGCATGCAACCGTTCTTGTGATTTGTGGGGGAAGCTGGAATGAGAATAATATGAGGTTTTCAATCCGTATCTAAAGTTTGGGCCCATCAACCATTGTGCATAGAGAGGAAAGTAAATTACTAGTATACGAAAGAACGCATGTTGCTTCAAATGAGTAAAGATCTTTCGGCGCACCATTTTTCAGACTCCATGTTCATATGGTTGATTGGGCGAGTTGGCGATACATGACTGTTTTGAAATGAGAGCGCACTACTTAGACACGGACAGAAAGACAGGGACAAGACGCGGACAAGCGTCAACGCCTAAGTAGTGCGCTCTCATTTCAAAACAATACATGTTCATCTTCAGATGTCACCCACACTGTATTTTACTGAAAGTGAAATGGTGTCACGGCTAGAGCAAATGTGCACACACACATCAGCACACGTGTCCTGCTGCTTTTCAATGTAGCAATTAGTCGGTAGAAATTATGCATCAAGAATAAGCACTGGCACATAAGGAATGTGTCCAAGATCTGCACAATTTACTCATTTAAGCTCCTAAAGGTTACAGAGGTGTTTTTATGATGTTGAATAAGTATGTTACAAAACCAAGAACACGTCTTATCAAGCATGTATATTATTAATGTTATTATGAATCATGCGTGTTTTTGACACAAAAAAAATAATTGAAAACTTGCAAGGAGCTTTTTCCGAAACAATGTTCTGCTACCAATCACTAGTGCCAAGTTTTAATTCAACTATTACTGGCATGCAAGCAAGCCTCACTTGATGTCCTCCATGGTTGCTCGCTTCATAGGATCCACTTGCAGGCAATGGATAAGAAGGCTGACAACCGATTTGTTGAGGTAATCCGGAATAGGGAAGATGCCAGCTGCAGATATGTGCAGCAGTCAGGTCACCAATGTAAATGAATTACGCTACGGAACTGAAGAGGCATCAGAGATACCTATTTTAACTGAGTGCGCGAGAAAATATGAAGTACAAAAGGGAGACACCTGGACACAGCGCACACGTTCAGGTGTCCCTTTTGCACTTCAAATTTTTTTGCGAACACAGTTGAGATGAATTACCAACTCTCGCAGCAATCCGTGCTTCTCAAGAGATACCTAATAGATATTTTTGGCCCTGCTAAAGACCACTAATGTTCCTGCTGTTAAAAGTCCGTTAAGAGCAATAGAGCTTCTGTGGATCAAATGAAAGACATCTAATATTGGAATGCAGATGCAGTCTTTTACTTTCAAGCATAATGCAGAATAAGCAGCAATCCCTGTTATTAAAAAAATAGTGGCCTAAGCAAGTTGATGCATGCTTAATATCAAATCAACGGTAGAAGATAAGTAAACAACATTACTAAAAGACACAACCAAGTGTTTAGCCAGACCTCAACACAACAAATTAATGGATACAATCAAATAAATTCAGAATTGTTCTTGCTAATGTCAGTGCATGACAAACATACACTTATTATGAAGATATTGCTACGGGGCACCACAAACGAACATTGTAGAAAAGAGGACGATGTTTAGGGCGAGCTCGTGCAGACCGGGCTCCATATTGTATGCCTGCCTGTTTACCAAAAGTAAAGGCATTTTTCAGATGCCTTCTCCCCGTAACAATATAATGAAATATGATGCGGCTTGTAATAGATGTTTTTAAAGCACATAAGTGCCACTAACGAGCGCTCTCGAAAAAAAAAAATTGTACACAGCAGCAGCCATTGCGACGAGCATCCGGGCCCCACGCTCTAGCTATTAATTTATGCTGTGCCAGGACGTCTTAGACACAGTGAATTTGGCAAGGTGCGACATATCACTGTGCAATTCAATCACAAACTTCAGTGCTTAGCTGGAGGGCCTCTCGACGATTTCCAACTTTTCCACTGTTGGACCAGCTCAGCAGCGTCACCTTTTAAATTATGTTATCATTTCTTTGGTGCCAGTATGCGTTACACCAAAAATATCGTCATCCCAAAACTAGCAATACCTTGAAACCTCGACATAACGAATTATTAGTTATAATGAAGTGAGGAATGTTTTTGTCACAGATACAGTGTTACAAGTATACATTTAGCATAAGAAATGTCTGGACATAACAAAGTATTTTTGTGGCCGATGTGACTTTGTTATGAGGTCTGAGTGTAGTAGTTTAAGATTTTCTTGTACTATATGCATGACTTCCTAAATGAAAGACGTCACTTTTTGCCAAACAGTCATGCCCATCATAGTAAAGGAAGGATTAGTGAAACTCTCGCTAAGTGCTACAATTTTCCGCACAAGTAAATGTGCTCCTTATATATTCCTGCTGATGAGTTAGAATGAAATAATCAAATATTTTTGTACATCATCAATAGCCTAAACAAATTTATGATGGCATTTGTCTTTGCTCATACGTGCAGTTGTAACATATCACATTTCCCAGATCTCAACATCAGTGTGAAAATGGCAAGAAGCTAATAAAAGAGATTGAGAACTTACATTTGATTTTGCGGAACAATGTTGGGACATGCTCATCATCGAATGGAAGCTGCAAAGCAATGATACAATCACAAAATGAGTGTGAACCATAAACAATATAAACAAAGCATAGAATATTTGGCCCAGGCTTCTTAGAACAGGCAAGAATACAAAGAAATGCACAGTAGCTGATTTCAATACAAACAGATTTTTTTATATTCCTTCAAACTATACTAACAGAGAGTGGCTTGATAAATGTGCTCATTATTGTCATCATATTACATTTCCACCACAGGATTAATCTCGACTTACCTTGTCTCGCACAAGGTAACAAAGCTATGGCTGGAGACTTTCTTATCTCATCAAACCACATAGTTTTCTGCCATTCTTGACCGTCCTTCCATTCCACTGAGAAGCATTCTAATTGCAATGTACTATCAATTATCTGTCCTATGCATTGCTTGGCTTACCCAACGTTATGATTCTCTCTTCATGTATGTAAGTCAAAATACGAGATAGTACAGTTCACTCACCACACCAGACTACTGCCGTCCATTGTCGTTTGCTACATCTATAGCTCATGCTTTCTTTGGCTTATGTGTAAAAGGTGAAACAAATCAGTTTGCAAATCTTTTGTGTCAGTACACAAAACATCATCTTGGACCATGAATGTCAAGCTCAATTAATATCCACAAAAAAAAAAGACACAATGAAAATTGCACTTTTAAAATAACAGGCCCATTTGCATGACACACCAAGGCTAAAATACCTACCGTTCCACAGAGAAGAGCATAGAGTATGACACCACAGCTCCAAATGTCAACTTCGGGCCCTGCATAGAGCCTGCAACAGAAAGTGTGACGTAACACCGGCCCAACATGGATGCAACAATGGCGTGAAATGCTGTATGGCTTAAACTTATTGTCATTCACCTGATAACAGTTTATTAGGTTTAGTCAACAGTTACAGTAGCACATAATAACAAAGCTCTATTCTAATTGAAAATACTTAGCATGAAGTGTGCATCTGGTTACCAATGTGCATTATGAATGAAAATGCAAGATTCAGATTTTAAGAGTGTGCACTGAATGCTTAGAAGAAACGACATACTTTCCAGATATAACTTCAGGTGCAGCATAATTTGGGGATCCACAGCTTGTTCTCAGAAATTCGCCGTCCATCATCATGTTGGAGAGCCCTTGAGATGGTGGGAATACAAGGTGTCAGCCGATGTACGAAGCACCCCAAATGCGAGCATTGACAAAAGCTTTCAGTGCAGAATAGTTTCATGCAGAAAATTCGGTACTGCATTACGCCCCTTTGGAGCACGAGCGAGACTCACCGAAATCTGCTATCTTGACATTGAGATTTTGGTCGAGGAGAAGGTTTTCAGGCTTCAAGTCACGGTGCACGACCATGTGACGGTGACAGTATGCCACGCCTGAGATTATTTGTTGGAAGAACCGACGTGCATCTGATTCTTTGAGCTGGAACAGAATTGATGCATTAGCACAACTTAAAACGTACAGCTATTATGACAATGAGTCAGTTCAGTGTGTCTTAAACCAACTTTGTGCACGTACTTCACTTGCACTGCATGCAAACTACTTTGTTTGAATACAAAGCGAAGTGCATGGATAGGAAACAGCTTTTTATATCACATCACAAATCACTGATTTGATTTCAGTTATCTTCACAATACCACAGTTATGTAAAGCGATCATGCATAATTTTCTGGCAAACAAATTGTTTATTTAGAAGAAATATAAATCTCTATAGGAAAAAACAGTGTGACAATCCTGTGATGATACATTTTCACACAGAGACAAGTGCTGATATCTGCACGTTGTAGTGCTCGTTCAAAACAAAAATTTGTGAAGCAAAGCTCAGCTTATGCCTTGGTTAGACCTAAGTACAGAGGCTGATTGCCTACAACTTTAGGAAACACCTGGAAATCTGCTTCAAGATGATGGCTTGTTTTTGTTGTGATCTCTATGATGCACTGAAGATATAGAAATACATGCCATACTTCAATTAAACTTACGTAGCCATCTTGTACAGATCATCACACATAAACATATCTTTACTGACCGTCATTCCTTGTATTTTGAATTGATGAGACTGTTCAGTGATGTAATGAGCTATTCAATTGAATCAGTTTCAGATGCCCACTTGCACTTGTCGTTCCTTACCTTTCCATGTTTGACAATGTAATCAAAAAGTTCACCTCCAGACACATATTCCATGATCATGAAGATGTCAGTAGGGGTACTGATAACTTGATACCTAAGAAACAAGAGGCGATAAGTATACACACCTCCACGCAGCATGGAATATACACATGGCTCATTGGCCTCCACGATCAAGCATCACTTACAACTTAATGATGTGTGGGTGCCTAAAGAGCTTGAGGTTTTGTATTTCACGTCTGATCTTTCCAACGACATCGAGATTCTTGATCTTCTGTCGGTTGAGAATTTTCACAGCCACCTTGTGACCGGTCAACTGGTGACATGCCGCTGTAGGGACAAAAGAAATAATGCGGCTGTTTCACCGGGCACGCCATTTCACCATGCACAGTGTTATCAAGAAAGCCGACAACAGCAGGAGGAAAATCACTCGGGGACCATCACTGACTTCGCCAACCTGTCTCGCAAATCGAACCTACCGTCCCCAAGCTAACAATGGGCTTAATAAACAAATATCAATGGGCTTAATAAACAAATATATTGGGACGTTTAAGAGTAGCAATTAGGTGCCATCCGTGTCAAGTTTCCAATATTTCGAACACCGGACATGACTGTTTTTTTAGAGCAAATAGTAAAGATCACCAGTGCATATTTTCGGGAAACGAAACCGGCGAGAAGTATAACGGTTCAGACAGCTTGTTGTCGACGTGCATTTCGAGCTTGCTGCATTCTCACGTATTCGGTAATTTTCCGCGGACGAGCCAGCGGCCAGTGGACTACGCAGCGCACGGACCAAGTTGATGCGGAGGCACAAACGATCGCCACCGCAACGCAAGCCGTACTGAAAGATGCACTCACTTTTAACCTTGCCAAACGTGCCGACTCCGAGCGTTTCTCCCAAGATATAGTGTCCTATTTTGACGAGCGGCTGCCCTTGAGGTTGCGATTTGTCCGCCATTTTTTTTCTCAGCAGTCAGGATCAAAACACATGTTTTTCGATCTCGTGCGAAAACTCACATCGCTGGCTCGCGACGAGAACTCGGCTTACAACGGCGCGCAATTTGCACGCAACGCGATTTCCCCTAAACATGAGATCAATCTCGAGCTGAAACCTGTAGCTGTGGCACGCCTGGATCACCGATAACTCAAGAAAAATCGTTCGATGTGTTTACCACTATTTTATAAACAGCTGTTTTCTCTTTAAGTCGGTGCCGCCATCCGTCGGTAGCGTAGCGTACCATTCCTGAAAGGTCGGCTTTAACATGTAGCGCCGCCTTTACGTATAACCGTGAACTTCACTACTTCCCCCGAGGCAGTTGTAAATGGCGCCTGACGCGCAGCAGTTTGAGCATCTGCCAGTCGCGTAGGCTTTCGACGTTGACACGTTTCTTGCGGTCAGCTCGCGTACACAATGACCCGGTACGACCCTAAAGAACGGTTCAGGTACCTCAAGGAGTTGGTGACGGAGTTCAACACAAGCTGCTCCAACGGTAAGCACCTTCCCGTTCGAGCGTTACACATTCGAGAGAAACTGAAACCGTTCTGACAGCTCGGATGTTTCGTTTCAGAGGCGAAAGAGCAGGTTCTGGCCAACTTGGCTAACTTTGCCTACGACCCGATCAACTACGACCATCTCAAACGCCTGAACATTGTCAGCTTATTTATGGGTACGTTTCGACGCCCGTTCTGCGTGAATGCATTTTTTACCGCGTTCTTTGTTTGTGCAGATCAGTTGGACAGTGCCAATGATAACCTAAGAGAGTTTGCCATTGGCGGCATCTGCAACCTCACTTCGGGTGAGCCTCCTTACCGCCGTTCTTCTGTTGTATTATGCAAGTGCAGGCGTGATTGCAGTTAGGCGTTTTTCGAAGTGACGCGAAACGCAAATTCCCCACTTCGCTGCTGTCACCACCTTACTGACTACGCTAAAAGAAAGACACTGAAACATGGCCACGGGAAATGCTGAAAGGCAGAATAATATCGGAAAGATGAAAAAAAAACATTTAATATCGGAAATATGAAAAAAACAACAACGCCATTTTCTAAGTCTGTACAGGACGTGTGCGAAAGCACTGTTAAAAAACCACTGCTCCCATCTTATCAATGAAAACCATCACTTTTCCAAGCGAATCTATCTCCTTCTTGGTTGACAACGCAGAAAGAGTGCTAACACATTTTTCAAGGCCAAGTTTACAAATGTGCTTCGATTCTTTCGCACGTTGTGGCATTCCAAACATGGGTTTGTAACCGCACTGTTTCCAATCTAGGGGAAGGTTATCACCACCTTTCCTCTACATTCACATTCACTGCCCACTGCTGCATAGAAATTCGTGTGTGTTTCCGAGTGCCATCTTCCTCATCATAATATCGGTGTCACTCTGTGCTCTTACATAAATTGATAGAACTGAATCGTATCTATGGTAATTGTGCCTCATCAGGTAAGAACAAGTTCAGCGGTGAATGAAGTAGACCAACCACACATGACACAGCTATTTCTCTTTTTGAACCAAGTAGCAGTTGTCCATCTTAAAAATACGATATATTGCTGGGAAGGCATCTTTCTTTACTGTTTGTGACCACCCCTAGGGGCTTTCGTGATCTCGTATAGCATTGGTCTTTCTTGCAGACCAGGACTTCCGTACAGAGGTCCTAAAGCCCGACAACCTCAACAAGCTGATCAGCTGCCTATCAACATCGCAGGAAGAGACAGTGTTGTCTGCAATAACAACACTTATTTCTCTGGGACTGTCCGGTTGCCAGTCAGGTTTGTGCCATCGTTTGCTGGGGCTCAGTGTTTTTGGACAAGTGAGAAAAAAAAAATCTGATAAACCTTCACCAGTAAACTTTTGGACAATTTGGATTCATGCAACAAGCTCTAATTTCAAATGGCCATTTTGAAAGCTGACTATTGTCAATCAAAAAGGGTGCACCTCCATCATAGTCAGCAACCTCGTAAAGTAGGATTCCGTCCATTACTGCAAGCTTTAGGTTGAAATACAAAAAAACCGTGGGTGTTTTGTATTCATGTATTTGTGCTTGTATGTATGTGCTTGCGTATTCAAGTTTTTCAGACATCTAAAATACACTTTGTGTGTTCACAAGTTCTCGTGTTCAGATATCATTTCATCTAAGATTTTGTGGTATTGAGAATAATAATGATAATAGATCATCATTTTTTATCAAGATGATGAGGGAGGCTGGTAGAAAAATCTGAGAAGGAGCCTAACTAGCTGCTGCTCCTGTGAAAGTACACTTTGGCGAGTTTACATGCACATAAACAGCCTTTTGGCTGGGTAAAGCAGCTGAAAATGAGAAAAAAATAAATGAGGGAAAACAGGATTATCAGCAACAATGCAACACATTTCATTGGAAATAAAAAAAATGCAAAGACATTGCAACAATTTGTTATGCAAAGTTAAGCACTGAATTTAAGAGAATTGGGGGTATACTGGAAAAGAACACCGACAAACACCAGCTAAATTTCAAGAAAAATAAACTCCAAAAACATGGAGCCCTAGTTATAACCTTTTCTTTGCTCGTAATACTAGAAGCCACCTATGTTATCGCATGTTTGCACACCCTGAACTCCCTGTTACTGTGCGAGTTCTGTGCCGACACCTTACTAACACTGCCCACGTAAGTGGATTGTACTCCGCACAACTTTTGATGATGTGTTTCATGAAGCTGAGGCTTCATACCATTGTAACTTTTTTTGGCACAGATATCACAACAGCATCTGTGATCGACTGCATGGTGCGATATTCAGAATCTCCGAACACGAGGCTCAGCAACCTCGCCAAGCTTTTCCTCGAAGATATCTGCAGCCCAGAACAGATCAACAGTGTCGCGAATGCTGCTTCTGCTGCTGTTCCATAGAGTAAAATGGGTATTATGTGGCTTCAAATTGCATGGCCCACTCGACGTTTGTACAAATACTTGCATTTTTGTACCCCTTTTTCGAATGGGGTTGTTTCGTTAATAAAAGGCCATTCTGGCCCTAAGTGTAACATGAATCATAGCCAGAAGAGGCATAAGAAGCGTACCTTATAGAAGAGGCGTACCTTATAGGCCCATTGTATTTACAGAAGTCATTTCTAACCATGATGCTTGTCATTGTAAACTGGGTCATAATAATGGAAGATTGTGTAAAGTATCGGTATAGAGATTAAGGTGCCAAAAACTGCTGAGACAAAACGTACGTAGTCTTTACAGCTGCCAAGTGCAAACTGATTTCTTCGCTTGGTAGCACAAGATTGTATAACTCACAATCGCACATCATGAAGCACACGATCGCAGCAGCATGTGCATCATCATCGGTGAACACAATAGCTGTAGTAAGCCTGTGCACTAACAATGCTAAACAAGATACAAACTTACATTGAACCAAAAGGACATTTCCAATGAAATTGCTATCTACTAAATTTTCAGTTTTCATCACTTTTTCACCGTTCTTTTTAAACCTTTTTTTATTTTTGTGTTGACAATTTTTTATCGTGAAGGCCAATTTGATTCCTAGAGTCTAGTGTCACATGGGAGGTTTTCGGCGTTCATAACGTGAGACTTGTTTTAACGTAAAAGCATTGAAAAACACATTTCATGGAAATTTCACGGTCACTGTAGCCGTGGGCATCATTTGTTGTGAGCGAAAAATCATCTTGCGTGTGACTGAACAACCGAGAAAGACACAAATAAAGTAATAAAATTTCGTGGTTCGAATCAGAATTGAACTTGGGCAGTTTGCATGGCTAGCAGGTGTTCTATCATACAGCCAAGCATCTGCTTGTGAATATAGTGAAAATTTTACTTACATTGATTGGAAATGCAGATGCAGTGCAAGCAACTTTCACGCTTTACAAACACACGCGTGCGGTATACATGCTTCGTAATACTACATGAAATATTGCAGTAACATTGCGTTGTACAAGCGTCCATTGCCATCAAGCGTCGGAACATGTGCTTATCATAACGAATTTGTGATTTAAAGTCTGCCGTCAATTGCAAAAGGCACACACATTACAGTTCATTTAAGACCACGTAGTGGGTGCATAGCAAGTTCGAAAACATTTCACACGCATAATTGCTCAGGGTTTAAACGAACACCAAAGGTAAATATTAAGCCGACGTTGATTGTTGAATGAGCGGTTCAAAACCTCGTAGTGTTTTTAAATAAGCACTTCCTTGGCACTTTTGTGCCAAGGAAGTACTTATTAGGCACTTTTGTGCCAAGGAAGTACTTATTAGGCATGCCAAGGAAGTGCTTATTTCGAAATGAAATCGCATTTCAGTGGTCCGCATCGCATTAGCGCGCTTCCAATCGCCCTTCTGAAAACGGGTCTTACTGAGGTCACTGTTGCCGTTCCCAAGGTTGCCCGCCTTTACTGTGCAACCACCGACACTATTGGCAGCAGAGCGAAAGTAGCGGGCGCTTTAGCAGCAACAACGACCACTGAACAATTTTCTGCTTGCTTGGTTCAACTGGACTCCACTAGATGGCACCACCTACACAGCCTAACCAGGCGAAAACAAAAATTTTGAACCACTCGCGTCATTCCCCGTAGTGACACCAGGCAGTTCTTTATCTATGAATCGAACATAAACAGATGAGCAGCATTTTTATTTCGTGTTGTAATGCACACAAGGTTCTTTTTTTAATGCTGCTCAATTGATTACCAGTGTTTAGTAAGACGCTCTTGCATCATTGGGATTATTTTAAAAATTTCGCTCTTGTAGCGTGGTGCATGTGGTGTCGTACGTTTACCCTAATTTTTCTATTACTAGAGCACTGTTGTTGAATTGATGTTCTAGACATTCCTGGAATAAGGGCCCTCCCACCTTCACTCACAAGCTTCTTTCAATAAATGTTTTCTCTCTCTCTGGACATACCCAACATTGATCTTTCACTCAGACGTAAATTATTTGCCTTTAGTGTCCCTGTAAAGCATGCTACCCATTACACAGAATGCAGCCATACGCAAGAGTTTCACTGACAAGCCACATTCAACTTTTATTGATTACATTGTAGTAATCCACAATTTAATTTTCTCGAGTTAGGTAATATAACAAAAAGTACGCACCAAGTGGTTGCAGTATGCACTAGGCACAGGGTATGGCTATCGAGGTCAACTCTTAATGGAGAAACTGAAGGGTCCCCTCAATTTTTTATCTCTTGACAAACGCATTAGTGGCCATAATCATACGATTTTGAGGGCTTGGCAATGTGTGCATGACTACCTGTCCTTTGTTTCAATATGGATCTTGTTCTAAATTCGCAGCATTTCTTAGCGAATTTGGCGACTTGACTGATAGGTGCACTTACTTTTGCTGATAGTGTGCAGGTTGACAGTGTCTGTTTCTGCTCATGGTGTTATTCTGTATTCTTTATTCAATTATTACCCTACTTAGCTCGAAGGCGCTGCAGCAGGCAGGTTACAATGTCATGAAAAATAAATCTGCATTAATACAGCACACTTTGTTCACTTGACAAACAATTTCATTTGCTGATGGAACGAACAAAGAATGAATTAGCATACAAATTTGATCTGTTAAGGTACTCTGAAACCTTAACAGTGATCATTGTACAAAAAGACATAGCCAGGACTGTGGAGGTACATTTTTTGAATACTGGTTTTACCATGAAATCTTTGATACAGGAGCTTTAATCACAGTTTCCTTCAACAAGACTAGAATCATTCTCATCCTAGCTCGTTTTTCCTATCGGTGCAACTGTCATTTCTTAAGTACTGACAGGACGAACCTTGCCACTCTGTTTCTCTGCTTCTTTCCCTAGTATTTTAGGGTTAGATGCTCACATTCCAGAAGGACTAAAAATTGGTAGTTGGTGCCTGTTCTGTTAGTGTTTCATCTCACTTTATTTTTGGACCTTAGTAACTATACCACTATGTCTGACCAAGCACTAACACAAACAAGAGCTCTGCTGCACGTATTGTGTTAATATTATACTGTGGTTACATAACATGGATGCATTGAATAAAGAGATGTTATGATTAAAATGTTTCGGGCACATTTATTCCTTTCTTGCACTTACAGGTTGTGTGATGGAAATGGAGATTGTGTGAAGAGTCCATCACGAATGAATGCTGCGTTGCTGTTGTGTTTGAAACACATGTGAAATGTTGCACTAGAGCGAGCACGTTTAAAATTCTAGCTTATTTCTTGTGTCAATCCATAGGAATTTACAGCTTTGGGTTGCTGCAAAAGCCTTTGTGGACGTGGCTGCAAAAAGCGTGTCGCTGGTTTTTCAGCACTTGTTTGATAATTCTTTTTAATGTTAATAAAACATCGCTGCGGTGAGTTTGTACTTGGCTTTTTGTAACCCGGTTCATAGAACATCATCATCAGCCTGACTACGCCCACTGCAGGGCAAAGGCTTTTCCCATGATCTGCCGATCAACCCGGTCTTGTGCTTTTCGTTGCCACGTTCCCCGTCGCGGTGGTCTAGTGACTAAGGTACTTGGCTGCTGACCTGCAGGTCGCGGGTTCGTATCCCGGCTGCGGCGGCTGCATTTACGATGGAGGCGAAATGTTGTAGGCCCATGTGCTCAGATTTGGGGGCACGTTAGAGAACCCCAGGTGGTCGGAATTTCCAGAGCCCTCCACTACGGCGTCTCTCATAATCATATGGTGGTTTTGGGACGTTAAACCCCACATATCAATCAGTCGTTGCCACGTTATACCGGCTAACTTTTTAATCTCATCGGCCCACCTAACTCTCTGTGTCCCCTTCATGTCTCACCACCAGTTCATTATTTGGCTTCTTGCGTATGTTTTTTTCTTTGCTTTTTTAAATCTAGGTGTATACGAGCTCTTATCGTTTTATGGTCACTGAATCTAATCTTGCAAACTACTTCTACATCCTATACTATGTGGGAGTGTACAAACAGAATAAATTCAATTTCATTTTTATTTTCGCGATTAGGGCTTCGCCACATCCACTTACAGTTAGCCCATTTTCTGAAGAAGGTATTCATAATCCGTAAATTGTTGCGTTCTGCGAACTCTGATAATAACTCCCCTCTGGCATTTCTAGAGCCGATGCCATATTCCCCCACTACATGGTCTCCGGCCTGTTTCTTGCCTACTTTGGCATTAAAATCACCCATAAGAATAGTATACTGTGTTTTTATTAATGGCTGACTCTATGTCTTCATAAAAGCGTTCAACCAAATGATCATCATGGCTCGATATAGGCGCGTAGGCCTGTACCACCTTCATCTTGTACCTTTTGTTGAACTTAATTATGATACTTGCCACCCTCTCACTGATGCTATAGTATTCTTCTATGTTGCCAGTGACATTCTTGTGTATGAGAAACCCCACTCAGAGTTCTTTTCTGTCAACTAATCCACGGTAGCATAGGACCGTTCATTCTTCAGCTGTGTATAAGCCTTACGTGTCCTCCTAACTTCGCTGAGACCTATTACATCCCATTTAACACCTTCTAATTCTTCGAATTGCGCAGCTAGACTAGCTTCACTAAATAGCGTTCTAGTGTTGAAGGTAGCCAGGTTCAGATTCCAATGGCCGCCTGTCCATACCCAGGGATTCTTAGCACCCTCCGCTTCGTCACAGGTCTGACCACCGCCTTGGACAGTTGCTTCACAGCTGCTGTGGATTGAGGGCCAAGGGTTAATTGCCATGTTCATGGGAAGTTGTGGACAGCTACTGCACCAGGGTGGCCAATCCTGCTCTAGTGAGGAAGTGCATTACCAGCAGATGGTCGCCAGTGAGGCGCCACCCCAGACTTCTTTTTTTTTTCGTTTCTTTAGCGATTCTTTTCTCACACACTTTAAGTAGCTATACAATTTGGAATGGTTCGACATATCCACTTGAACCGAATTTTTTCATGGCATGCTTGGTTATTGCGCTGTCTTTAAGTAGATAGTCTGTTGCAGTTTATTAGCAATGTAGAAAACCACCTAACCGCCTGTAAGCTCCCAACTTCACCTGGCTCCTAGCTCGCCTCACTTCTTCTTTCTAGTTGTCTGAAAATCTAATTTCTCTATTTAAAAATAAATAGCACCCTGTGTGTTTTCGAACTTCTGACCTTAAAAGCTTGTGCCGGATTAGTGCCTTGAATGACCCTCCTTCTCACGCATTTGTTCTCTCCTAACTTCTTCCTGTCGCGCTCGATATTCACATTGTGGGTTTCAAAGTGTCCGTAATGTCTCAGTTTTGCTAATTTCAGGAGGTCGCACTCTTACCTCTATGTTTTCTGTAAACTGATGAGTTGCGCGCTCCTGTTGTGCACGACGCGCAACTGATGAGTTGCGCGTCGTGCACTTTCTTGTGTTTTTGTGCTTCTTTTTGCCCTGATTGTTGTGAGTGGGGGGATAACTTGCATGGGTTTCTACATAGGCTGGCGAGTGCGATGTTGGGTCTGATACACAATAGTTGGAAATGTTCACGCCTTAAAGAAAAATTCAGGAAGTTCGATGCCATGAATATCGTCGAGCTGTTTAGTTGTAATGACAACTTTCATGAGAAAAGTCATTTCCTTTTGTTCGTTTCCTAATTCATAGTCCTCATGATCACATAGTCACATGATCTGTGTAATACCTACTACTACTGCTATGATAAGGGCTTCACAAGGTAGATAAGACAGCTTTGCTGTAAAACAAACCTCCAGGCATACTTTTTCCACTTTGCTGGGTGGAGGAGAGACTGTGAAGAGGGCAGGATTGACAAGCAGTTGGGAAGGCAGTTGTTTCACGGAAATTCTACCCTTCGTGTGCCTCCCTTGAGCGCTGAAATGACTATTTTCTTCAGAAGCACCCTAGCGTCTAGTCTCTCTCACTGTAAATGCCCTGCAGCACGTACTAGGCCATGCCAAAGAAGCAAGAGTGAGTGTTCCACACTCACTATAATGGCAACAGGTGGCACTGACTGACGCTTCCGTGTTTAAATGGCCATATATACCCTATAAAGTAGACGGGGGATGATCGCTCGCCACCGTAGCTCAGTGGTAGAGCATCGGGTGCGTTTGAAGGTTGCAGGTTCGGATCCTGCCGGTGGCAAGTTATGGTCTTGTCCACTTTTTTTCTTCACATTTACTTCCTTTCAATAACAACCCCTAGACTTTCCCTGGCATTATTCTCTGTTCTCATTATTATTGTGTCTGACAAAGAAAACAAGCCCTTAAATTTATACTTTCCTGCCCATATGGAAAAATTTATGGTGATGTCTCTGCTGGAGGGAGGCACACAATTAGTCATTGCCATCAAAACTGAAAGTTATTTACACATGATTTGTTCTTCATTACAGCAGTATACAGCATGTTTTGAATCAATTGAGCCACTAATTGGAGGAGGTAACTGACATTGCTAATGATTAGTTTCCAGCCAATAAAGGGCAGGCAAGAGTGGTGGAAGAGGCAAGCGCTGAACTGCCTTCCACCTGTACTGTTCGCAGCATTGTGTGTTGTAGGTGTTGTATGTACTCTGCGATTGTCTTTGAGTCAGTGCCTAACTGGGTGCTATTTTGTTGAATAATGATTTGAAAGGTGCGTCGTTACAATTTTCTGTGGTGCCATGTGGCAAGCATGTGCAGTTGTTGAGATTGTTATTGGACGTTTTTGCCACACATAAATGTTTTATCTGCAAGTGCACTGCTTATGTAAAAAGTTTTGGATCCAAGGAGACCATGTACCACTTGTCTAAATTACTATAAAATGCTCTTACTAGAAGAGAATATGTGGTACTGTTATCGTAAATAATCCTCAATAGATCCGGTTGGCATAATCAGGCCAGCCTTATCTTTGGCTTTATATTTCTCATGGCTATAGCGCTGCATGCTCAAGACATTTTTGCATTGCTCCTCGCGACATGTTGTCCTCACTATCGTTGTGCTTGTGACACCCCTGCATTCAAACAAGTCATTTGTTGGAGTTGATGAACATGTGGTCGCTATTACGAAATAGAGGTGCTGCTCACCACAAGACACCGTGAAAAGTCTACAGTAGCAGTTTAGGCAGAGCAAATAGGTCAGCACATTGCATCGATTGCTCAATGGCAGTTGTATCTGCCAAGTGCAAAATTGCTGTGAGCCATGAAAACGGGTTAACTTCAATATAAGGGCTGCTTGCCTTTTCTTTTGAGAGCTGTGCTTCGCCTGCCTAACTATGAGAACAATAAAGAGAGAAGAAATGGTTGAGAAAGAACGGCTGATATTCTAGGTTAATTAGTCCAGGAAAATCGATTTACCAACTCATGGACAGGATGCAAGAGATTGATAGAGAGGAGAGGGTGGAAAGAGTGAGAGGAAAGAGCAAATAGCACAGCACGAGAACCGTCGAGGTGCTGCAAAAAGCACACAGGACATGGGCAGAGAGACTTTATGGACAGTTTGATTCTGTGTACACACCTGTAGGTGTATATGCTGTTTGTGATTTTCTGATCACTGTCTACATACAGCTTTCACCCAGCATGTGAGACAGCATGCTGGCCCTTCGGCTGGCCAAAAAACTCCAGCTTGCATTAAATATATTTCTATATCTCTTCACCTCCAGTATTAAAACACGTGCACAGTTAAAGTCGCATTGCTATTCTTTATATTCAAGTTTTTGTATCAGACACAGTTCAAGGACAAAGACTTCAAGGAGTGACACAGGAAGCCTCCCTTCCGCTCCATGTGCCGTCAGGTTCACAGACGCGAGAGGCACTACCCAGCATAGTGTGACCAGCATCACATTCATAATGAGCCTTGGCCCCCACCCAAGCACCCTCTATAATCAGCCTTCCTCGGGCCGGGCTTTGGAGGGGTGGGCAGTGGTCTTGAAGGCATTCAAATGTACCCTCCCGCTTCCAGGATCCGTCTGACTGGCAGACAGATCTGGAGGACCCCCGGGCCGAGTAACCCATGTCACAGGAGTAGGTGGCATTGTGGCCTTGTGTAAATCCCGTGTAGTCGACGCGGGCATGCTCTGGTGTGGCCTGCAGAGAAGCATTTGAACACATAAGGAGGCATTGCATGTCTAATAGTGAATATCAGTCACTTAACAAAAGTGTTGGCTAATTTGAGCCTGAAAAATGAATCAATATGGACCGACAAGAAATAGTATTGACCACAATGCCAGTTAAAGTCAGGAATGTATTGCAGTCTCTCGCTCATTCAGCTGTGAACAGAAGGCTCTGCCAAGATTAAAAAGAACACGTAATCATAAATGTGCACATTTTAATGGTGGAAACACAACTGTCACTGTTGAAACAAGTACGGAAAAAAGAACGAAGAGATGGCAAGGGTGTGCGGCGTGAAACGTATTGCCAACATGGACATGCTGGTGCATGAGTTACTTAACTGTTTCCTGCTCCACTTCACCAGTGAAGACACTTCTACTCATCAGTGACTTTGTGATTGTCTGACTCGGACTAGACCATTAGTTAAATTGGGAAACCTAAGGCTGATCGAAATTTCACAGTTCGTCTGTGGTTGAGGCTGAAGTTGATCATATCTCGTATGTGTCTGCCTTCTGGCTCCTGTAAGGGCAATTCACCGGTGACTGTACCTGCATAGGGGGGCACCGTCTGGCTCGGCACGAGGGCTCCCTGCCTTCCCAGCGTCCGTCACGGCCGCATAGCCTCGAAGGTGGCCCCGACAGGCGGTACCCAGGCTGGCATGCATAAGTGGATGTGCCCCCCACTGAGAGTCGATCATAGGTGACATGACCATTCAGGGGCTGTTTAGGTTCCGGACAGGAGAAGTTAGGACACGGGTGAGCTGCTGTGCCGCATCCTTCCACCACCTTGCAAGTGGGCACATCACGTTCCCATTGTCCAGTGTCCAGGCAGGTTCGTTGCTGTAGACCATCCAGGGTGTAGCCCGGATTGCAGTGGTAGAAAATGACACTTGATATGCTGCAAAGATTACAGCCAATGAATTAACCAAGTCTCTTCAAAACTGGCGACATGATTTTGTCCTATAATTTCAAATTGAGTTCAAACAGTATACATCATATATTATAAAGAAAAATGAGGATATTTGTCGTGACTCAGCGGACCTGCACAATATTTTTAAAAATTTAACCAAGGCATTTACAAATGTCATTCCTTTTGGTTCAAAGGGAAGTGGGAGCCACTTTAAATAGCATCACACTTTGACTTTTGCGGTTTAAATAAGCTAATTCATTTATTTAGAATATTGTGAAAGTTTAGATATTTTAAATTAGTTTTGAAGCGAATTCAAGGTGCTTGAATATATCTACATGTGCCTAGTAGCAGATTAAGGCTACTTTGCTTTGGGCCTTGTTTGGTGCTAACTTATCTTCTTTCAATGACAGCTACTTCGTGCATACCACAAGTGAACCGGATCTTTTTACATTCTGATAATTTGTACCTTCATCCACTAATCGGAAGTAATACCTTTCAGCATGTAGCTTAGCACTACCTCTATGAATATGAAATTAACGCCATTAGGTGCTTTATTTTGGTATGACGAGAGATATGTTTTGTGCACAATTCAGAGTTTGATCATACGTAAAATCGCATAATCGTGTGCGACATAGGTAGTGGATTGGGCTTCTTGTAGCTATGAATCTTCTATAGTGTAAAGATGCTCTCCAGCGAGTCATTTTAAGCCTTGTTCCAAGTCCCACCCTTTTCGTGGCACTGTTCATAATGATGTCTGTAGAGGTCACTTTCTTTCTCTACTCGCATTCACAGCAACTGAGCAATCGCCCTATTGTGGCACCTGCTCAATCTTTTTTTAAGCATTTTAAATTGGAATAGACTGTGATCACAAAGCCGTTTGTTTTTGATGCAGTACCACTAGGAGGGACAAACTGGAAAAAAAAAAGGATACCATCACTGGCCAATGTTGTTTTTTTTTGGTGCTAAAATTTTTTAAGGTACTCGGAGGTGAATAAGGAAAATGATTGAAAATGCAATGTCACCCATATCCCTTTTTACAATACAGTCCCACTCACCACCACTGGTTACAACCTCCTCCCCTAACCTAAAGAGAGAAAGACTGACAGAATTCTGGATAAATGCCTATAGCTATCAATTAGCTGGTGGAAGTTACTTGAAATCTGTTCCTGAAACCACTCCGTTGACCGGAGGATCAGGGGGTGGACACTCGGCAAGCAGACACGTGGTCTCCCCTGGCACGATCCATGACCCGTTGGCCAGGCACGTCCAGCGGTTCACACCCTGCAGTTGGTAACGTGGGTCGCAGGACACACGAACTGTCTCTCCAGTTGCATCGTCCTGAACTAGCCTGCCATTGGCCACTTGTCCTTGAAGCGAACAGTTCATGGGAACACATTCGGGAAGCTCACCGCTCCAGGTTCCATCAGCGCGGCATCTGAAACACGAACAGATAGATGAATGCTTATATTCCCACAGCTATGCTGTACACCATTAGGATGGCAATGTCGGAAGATATCAAAGGGATACTGAACACACTTCTGCTTTTGTGAGAAGCTTGCTGTAATCCAGGAGTGAAACTTGCAGCTTACAACAAGTTACCAAATGAAAATTATCATGGAATGATGATGCCTGCAAGTTCTCAAATCATATAATACTTCAATGGGGCTTGAATGCCATGGTAACGTGAATATAGCTTTGCGAATGAGTTCTGCGGAAACCTGCATGGTGGCGAAAGGGTTAAGAAAGGGAAAGAAGACAACCACTTGCTAGTAGTTTTTTCCTTCATGAAACTGCTTTGAATAATGGTGCACTTAAGTTTATTCGATGCACATTGCAATCTTCATGCCTTTGGTTAACGTGAAAGGGCAAGAGATTTCATTTTTGTCATTTTCATTTCTGTCAGCCTTTTCCCATGAAGATCACAGAGCTGCTTCTTGAGTACGAGCACATGTGTTGAGAACGCTCACCGAAGGGCTTTGGGCCCAACGAGTCTGAAGCCCCATTCACAAGAGAACAGGCTGAAGGATGGCGTTGTGTGGACCCGTCCATGTTTCATTGGTCTTGGTACTGTGCACGGCGTAGGCAGGCATTGTGGAACTGACCCCGACCATTTTCCATCAGCCAGGCATATCCTCTGTTGGACCCCATGCAACTCGAACCAAGGATCGCACTGGTACTCAATGCTAGAACCAAATCTGCACAAGAGAAGCCTCGTTTTAGTGCTTCTGTGGACAGCCACACTTTGTAATAATTAAGGGCAAATTTAGTGCTGACAGCTACTTTATCGGGAGTAAATGATTGTTTCACACTTGCTTGCACTCTAAATGGTTGTACTTCAGCAAATTGAACAGTACTGTGTTGTGATATACGAGAAAGGAGAAAACGATCATTAACCTAGCACTTGAAAAAGGGGTTGCCTTTGTTTTTTTAAGTAGATCGTTAGAAATTTGTGGTCACTTAGCATTAACTAACACTTTGTGTAAATATCGAAGGCAATCCACAATTTCCCATTTTTAAGCTGTCCTGCAGATAACATCATCAGTGACAGACAACTATACAAAACAATTTCTATTCTGTGATGTAGGCAATGCATGCGTCTAGATCTGTCAGCTTTCCATGCCTGCAATGGTCCGCTTGTAAAAAAAGAGATGATACCTCTGTCCAAGTCTATCAGCAAATATATCAATTTGTGCATTGTTTTTTTTTTTTTGCTCGAGGGAACCTTCAACACCGTTACATTGTACCAGAACAACTCTGACCGCACATGTGTCATCTCAGTTAATTTGTAATGCAATCAAGAAAAAAAGACGTAGCACAAACAAAAGAAAAAAACCTTCTGTTCAGACCCTACACCACTGCATCAAGATGGTTGCCAAGTGGCTGCAAATGCTTTATATGTATATACAATAGATTCTCATTGAACGGATCTGGTAAACATGTTTTATTTAACGTGAAGAATGCAAGCATAAAAGAAATCATAGTAGAAGAAGCTGTTCCATTTAACAGCAGTTCTGTTTACTAGGAGTCTACATGACTCAGGAACAACTTAGGTTGCGATGTATATAAGCCTGTTGGAAACTACGTACGTGATGCTTGAGTACGCAGCAGTACCGTGGGGGACAAGCTCAGGCTTGGGACACGATAAAACGTCGCATCTGATGTCACCATTCCACGTTCCGTTTGCTGAGCACATTCTTTGGCCAGAACCCAGGAGACGAAAGCCCGGTTGGCAGGTGTACTTAGCCACACCTTGGAACTTTGTACTTTCTATCTTCACTGCATGTCCCTGTTCTAGCTGCACAGAGCCAAAGGCAATGTGTTTGTATCATGCTACATGTGGTAAAATAAATGAGCAAACCATTGCAACCACTTTTTCAATATGTCAAGCATCAAAACTGTACACACATATACATGTGGACGTTAGCCAGTAAAGATCTTTGAAAATACAAGCACATGCGTTCATGCATGTGCGTGTGTATTTGAGACTTATGTACCAATCTGATTGCTCTTTAATAACATTAGCCCTGTACGATTCAAAGTATGCTTCGACATGTTCATAATATGAGATATAGTAGCAGTCATGACACAGAAACTAGCACCGATTCTTGTTTACGCCAGCAGCACTGCTGCTTTTCAGCAGCTCAGTACGACTTGGACAAATGTGAACCATATTTTTATTAGGGAATGCACTGCTTATGCGACTTGAACTCACAGAAAAATTTTACCATGAATAGTTATTTAGTTCGAATATTCTTGAATCGAATTTGAATAGTATATATCACATATTTAAAGAAAAATGAGCATATTTATCAATCAACTAACATGCGAAATATATTTATTTAAATTGGTAGAAGGCCTGTTTTAATGCCATTTTTCTGACTTAAAGGAAGTGGACACAACTTTGAATAGTAGTAGAATTTTACTTTTGGAGGAATGCAAGTGGTTTTGAACTGATGAAATGACCACGATGAATCTAAACCTTGAAGTGAGGCTTTGCGGCAGTGCGAATGTTTTTTTTTTTATGAATGTGTTCATGGCTTTTCACTCTTTTAGTGCAGTGACACCATCTTTACAAGGAATAACATGCAAACTAAAATACATTTATATAAATGCTTTCACGGCTTAGCACTCCTCTACTGCAGTAAAATAACATTTACAGGAATTGCATGTGGAATAATATACACTTATTCGTTCATTTCAAGTACTTTGAAACTTTTTATTATTTAAATTCGAATACTGTACTATTAGGTTGAATATAGCATTCAAATATTCGCAAAACCCAAATCTTGCGTATCACATTCCACAGACTTGAGCTCGATGCAGCGTGAACATTCATCTATGTATATAAAAAAGTGGACCTCTTATTTTATAAAAAAATAAATTGAAATAGAAGCAGGTGAAAAAGGATGTCACATGGCAAGATACTTGTTGAAATGCCATCCAGCTTGTAGGCGTCCCTAATTTAAGCACTGTAAAAGATTTTTTCGGTCTATAATTTTCTTGATTAACGTAACTCGTGAGGTTTCATGTTACTCGGCACCAATGTAAGGTATGTAAGCAACAGTGTTTCTGGTGCATTGCTAAGGCAGAATAATGCGTGTATATGCGACTAAATGCTAGCTATGGAAGACATCTACTTTGCACTACTTGATTTCAGTCAGAAATTATCCTTGATTTCAAGGACATCATCATGCACACTTTAGAAACTGTTGATGAGGCCTAGAAAGACGATTTCCTTCAATATAGGACCAAAGAATGCACAGCGCTCTCTATCTCACCGGGGGTGGTGGTCCACAGTCCACCGGTATGCAGTCGGGAAGTGACGGCACCCACTGTCCGGCCCAGCCGCATACAGCCACTTCGTTGCCCACCAGGATGTAGCCTTCAATGCAGGAGAAGCGTGCTAAGCTGCCCAGAGCAGTGTCCGTGTACGAGAACACCACGTGCGGCCTAACGATAGGGTTGGAGCAGCCTGCAGGTTCGCACAAAGGTGTCTTCGGAGGCGACCACTCAGCAGCGGTGTTGCATATTCTTGTAGAAGCGCCACGCAGTTCAAAGCCGTGGGAGCAAGTGATTGAAACGGTGCTGCCCAGTGTCCGGTCGGACCCACTGGTCCTGGTGAGAAACGAGTATATTTACTGTGTAAGGTTGCACTAGAAGAATGAGATACATGAAAACACGTGGAAGCAAACGTGAATTATGGGATTTCACGGACAACCCTAAAGATTCTTATATTAGAACCATCAAGGCACATTAGGAGTGAAAAGAAGAATAACGCAAGTGCTGAAGAATAGAACAAGAAAATCGCAACATGCAGCGTCTTGTGCCAGAGCGTGACAAAATGAGAGTGGCAGGCTTGATCCATGTGTAAAAGCAGGGATGGAATACATTCGGAGAGTTGCAGCATCTCAAACGAAGAAACTTGAATTTTTGAAACCTTTCAAAATTATCTCATGCATCTTATGCTAATATCTCTTCGACATGTGTCCTAGTGGTTGCTTGCATCACTGACAGCAACAATCCACACAGCCCAAATAATCTACAAAACTATGGGCTGGCATTAATCAATTGTGATCATGCGACTAGAATTGCGATGTTGAATTGAGAATGTGTATCTGGTGATCGGAGAAGCTACAGCAGTGGCGCTGATGAGATGCGATGTGTGTCGCCTGCAGCGTAAAAATGGAAGAACTAACATGACACCACGTGTGTTCTATCTGAATTACCACATTGTACATAAACACTCTAAAATGAATATTTTGGTGCACATAAGCTTATGCTGTCAGAATTTATGTTTCCCCCTGCATTTTGCACAGTGCGGCGTCCCTTAAGAGCTGATGTTAGGTAGCACAAATGAAGCCACGAATGAAAATACGACATAGACATTCATTCTTGAAAGCAAGAACTTGTGATTAATCTGAGGGGATGGTGTAATGCTTTTCGAACATACCTCCCGTTAGTGACAGGCGGATGAGGAGGGCATTCAAGAGGAATGCACAGTGGCTCGTGGTCATTCCATGACCCATCATAGTTGCATCTTCTCCAGCGGTTTCCCTAGAGAGCAAGAGAGTGATGAATCGGTGTTGATGCACATTCATTCTGTCTGCAACCTGTACTGTCGTACCGGAAAAAAAAAAGCATGAGTCCAGTGCACTTTTTTTAAGACGAACTCTGTTAAGACGAACAACACGGAAGTGTTTCTTTGGCTTCCCATAGACTCAATGCAAAAAAATCTTCTTAAGACGAGCCGTGTAACACAAGTCTTCTGTTAAGACGAACCTTCACAGCAACCAACAATGACGAAGATTCTGCGTAACGAACATTGTAGTCTCGATGGTAAACTGAGAAAGCAAAACGAAAAAAAGAGAGAGAAAGGACTTCTGGTGTCAAAACTCAAAGCTTGATACCTTTTTTTATAACATTTCAGAACTAGCCTGTATCTACAGTGCCACACCTGAAACCTGAAGGTGAAACTGAAGAGAACGTGCACACATGTACCTGTGTCTATATTTACAGAGTGTGTGTGTGTGTGGATAGATAATAGCTATTAGAAAAAGGTGCACTGATGAAATAACACATACAAAGATGAAATAGACATTCTCGTTGGTCTAGCTATTGGACTTGGCTGCTGGAAAATGGGCTCAAGTCAAGCAATATACACAATGGAAAACAAGTAAGTATATTGATGAAATCATTGCCTGTGTAAGTACAAGTGTCACTTGTTACGACTATAGCTGATCAATGCATATGTGAGCTTACCGTATACACTCGACTAAGGGCTGCGCTTGTGTAAGGGCGGCTCCTCCAAACTTGGCAGTCAAAATTTAGAAATGAATAAATAAAAATATTGCCAACAAACGGCAGCGTCGTTGCGACTAAAGAAAGCATCACTCCAGCTGGTCTGCTCTTGGATTTTAAACACGTGGTGTGCAGTTTCCACGGACATTGCTGTAAACAGTTTTGCTCTAAACAGGGTCACCAGGATTTTCATTGCCATCGATGGCACCGAGGACGATTAGATACGTGACTGTGCGAATTACCGGAGCATTGGCGACGAGCCAAGCCCACGCAGCGATACCGATGAAGACATTTAATGGGGATGTCTGCAGCTAGACGCCAGATATCCCATCTTTAGGTATATATGGCTCCATTAAATAGCTTTTTCTATATGTTGACCGAAAACTGAACAAAAGTTTCACACCTCCGTGGGAGGCTGTACCACACCAAAATGTGGAAAAAAGAAGTGTGGGGCCCTTACACGAGTTTGTAAAGTAAGCCCCTCATCTAAAAACTATGTTTCAGCTACGTATTAAGTTTGCCTGTATGCGACAGCTTTAAGACCGCACTAAGAAGTACTAATAGGGTGTATGTGCAGGTAACAGGCCCTCACCAGTAATGTGTAATTAGGGTGGCACAGGTAATTTGCCATTCCTCCAAACTCCAAGTTTGTGGCGACTACTTCGCCATGTTGTGGATCCACAGGCCTTGGACACTTCACAGGTGTGCATGTCGCTTGCAGCAAAGACCATGTCTTGTTAGCCAGGCAAACCATCTCCATGTGACCGGAGATCTTGTAGCCAAAACTGCAGCGACAGCTGCATTGGCAACATTAACGCATGAAACGACAGCGTGTCTTATATAATGCATAACGAAAATGCAAACAAATGAAAAGACAAAAGCACTAACCTCACGACGTCCCCGAAGAAGTGCTTGTTGCCAACCTCGCACAATACTCCTGCTGACAGGTTGGTGGGCTGCCCGCAAGACACAGGCTCACACGTCGGTGGGTCGTGCGACCACATTCCAACTGCTATGTCACAGGTCAAATTCTTTGAGCCTTTCAGTTCGAACCCGTTGTGACAGGAGTAGGTGACCGTCACAACGACGCGTGCACCGTCCACTTCCGAAGCGAGTCCAGCAACACCATTGGCTACTGTCAGTGGTTCTTGGCAGCTGATTGGCTGGCAGATGGCATTAGGGGGACTCCATTCACCGCGTTCTGTGCACACGAGTTCCCCCTCGATAAATTTGTATTCCTCATTGCATATTACTCGTAGCTTGGAGCCTGGCCGAAAGAGGCTCTCGTTGGAGGGAGAAAGCACTCCGTTAGCCACATGCGGATACCCGTTGCATGTGATGCCTGTGAAATATATATGAAAAACGAAAAGTTCTGTAGAATTGAGGGTTTGGCATTTTATGTTCACAACTTCAAAGCATTTGAATTATATATGCGTTAAATCATATGTATGTACCCTTGATCAGTTTTGCATAAGGCTTTTGTAACACAAAAAACAAGATATTGTGCAATTGTGCACTTACTTTATTGCTGGCTATTTATATGGTGCATCTTCTCATATGCCATTATTTATGTTGGGACTTTTCACCCTCCGCATAATTGAAATTGCAAGAAGTCTATTTCCCGATACATATATCAAATGACGAATTTTGATGGATCATTCAAGAACAGACATTCAAGAAGAGATCATTCAAGTCATGGTTATCAGCTACTGTAAAATTTAGAATTTGTATGCTTATTCCTCTCTGAAGTCATCAATAATCCATTGTATGACATTGTCTTACATAAAATCTTTCACAGGCACTTTGGTAAGTGAACTTTTTATACGCATTGAGTATGAAGGTCCAGCACTATAGCCTTCATACTTCTTGTTTGTTCATAAACGATAACACGTGTGAAGGGTAGCGAAAATGAACAAATCATGCTCAATTTTTTCTCGTTAGTGTTCAGTGTTATTGAAGTCATATCTGTTCTCCCTAAAAGCTAGGAGATTCATTCCATCTGTTCCCTACCAACTGGATTGACTGAGAACAGTATGATAAAAAAGTCATAGCTTTGCTTGAGAGGTGTCACATTGAAAGTAATAGTGTGAGCGCGACAAGCGAATGACTCTTTATTCTCTTTGTAATCATCATCACCTGTACATCTTCTTCATCTAAGAATATCATCACCGGTGTGATTGAGCTCGAGCCTGGCCGAATAAACCGGTTCTTCAAAAGTGGTGGAGGTGCTTTTCGTTCCCTCAAGTCCTCTCGCCCGTTCTCGCTGGAGCTCCGCTCGGGTCGTCGCGTACAACCCCCTCCCATGGCGGCCCAAGAAAACCCTGGCCCATCCAACGTCGCCGTCCTACTGCAGCCACCGCCCCCCGCTCCGCCCAACAACACTCGCTTGCGTGATCCACCTGTGTTTTCCGGTCTCCGAGGCCTGGCCGAATAAACCGGTTCCTCACAATAGCAACGTACAAGACTAGTGTGCAAAATGAGCCTTGTAGCTTTTTTGGCCAATTGGCCATATCTCTTGCAATAAACAATACCTTACTAACCATGTTATCAAGCTTGTGTACTTGATGATCGCAAACACCTGCTGTGACGTTGGAGTCATGAACATCGCATGCAGAGCTAAGCAAAAAAACACTTCATGTTGCCGCTTGCTTCAATATGTTCCAGAAACCTAGTTATAATGGCAACTCTAACTGCAGACTTGTTAGAAGATTGTATGTAAATACAAAGCCACCAGTAATTTCTGCTCTCCCAGCCATTAGATCAGCCGCAGTTTACATGCAACATATGACTTAAGGTTGTCTACGTGCTTAGTTGTGCACAGAGAGACAGTGTTGCCGCCATGGCAGGCTCAGAAAGATTGCAGGACATTGTTGTCTGTCAAAGTGTTGGCTTCACCGACATTTGTAATTTGTCCGCGACTTACCGCATCGATCCTCTGCACAAATGTAGAGTTGCTGTGGTCTGAGTGCAATTGTGCAGTTGCCTGTTTTTTGCCGAAGCCTGTCTTATTGCTTGCACCTGCTGTTAATATTAACAGTTGCGGGTGTAGTGTGGTAATGAAGGCGCATCGGTAGCATCTTACTCTCGCACTGCGGTTTTTTTCCACTCCACTGTCCATCCTCCTGGCAGTGCCGTTCTCTAGAACCGAGGATCCGGTAGCCGCTCCTGCAAACGTATGTGACCTTGGCCGAGTACCGGAACACGGATCCCTGGACGTTGCCATTTGCTGGCTCTGCAGGGATTCTACATGGTACACCTGCAGAAAAATTTTTGGAGTAGTTTTTATGCACCTGTATAGCAATATGCCACAGCAATAACTGCTATTTGCATTGTTTGCATTTTGTTGCAGATGATGACTGTATTTCGTGAGTAGGGTAGAAGCATGAAATAGCAACAAACGAAGGGTCATACCGACATGGACATGTACTGACGTACTCGTGTACTTGTAGAGTGTGTGGCAAATTTTTTTGTGAACCGCTTACAAATGGTGCTAAGTGTTCTATGGGTGCCAGGGGCATTGGTAGACTTTTCTTGGTGCCCTTTTTTCGTTGAATATTATGATGCGAATGATGAAGTTAAATCACTCAGTATGATGCTTAACATTGACCATTGACACTTGTTTTTTAAGGAAAAAAAAACTGCTTGTATGCATCTTCAGCTACAAAAGATGATTTACACAGCGAAACCAAATCCATTAACTGAAATTGAAATAACTGCTCAAAATGAGGCAGGACCGATAAATGAACGCTCGGTATTGATTCTATGAGCTCACGAGCTGTATCAAGCAGAGGAACAGCTGATTATGGGTACTGCTTGTATATTGTAATAACCCATGGAAGAACACTGATTGGTAATGACAGCGAATGGACTCGACAACAGTTGCTATAGCCCCTTCCACCCTTTATTTATTTTCTTTAAGGGGGGAAGAGGGGTGAGCTCACAGATGTGCAACTTTAAAGGGGTTACTCATAATGTACTTTACGTCAGCTGCATCATAATGAAAGTAATACGTTATGCAGTGACTGTACTCACCAATGCAAGAGGGTATTGGATGTGACCACTCTCCTGAAGCGAGGCACCTGCGTGTTGTGGCCCGCATAATAGTGTGCCCTTGGTCACAGCTGTAGGTGGCCACAGATGCAGTATTGGTTGTTGAGAAGCTGACAATTCCGTGGATGGGCGCTGGTGGTGGTGGACATCCTGTCCAAGGCAAGAAAATATTGTTTACGCAAAATCTCTGGTAGCCTGAGTGCAGTGAATGATTTTAAAATTGCTCTGTGACATTTGCAATCACTTTTATGAAGGAGTTAATGAAAAGCAGCCCTATATGTCTAGTGACATGCTGGTCTTTATTCAAGCCTTCGTGTACTACAGGACCAGCTATTCTGACAAAAAAAACTACTCAAATAGCATTCAAAACATTTGATAATAGCCTAAATATGGAACTTAAATCTGTAAACAAAACTTTTGTTCTTAGTATATTTTTCAAGTAGGGAACTCGGTCATTTTCTTTCCCCCTTGTGGAAGGAATGCTGAAGTTATGCGAGGACTTTGCACGTCTGAAGCACGCAGATCGGTTGCAGAACATCATGCATGTGTTGTCGGATGCACTGACGACCTCAGGGTGCTCGCAAGTTGCATGAAAAAAAATTGGAAAGAGCATCATGTTTCTTGGTTCAAGAAATACTGAACTTTTCTTTCCTGGTGAGGTGTAGCTCTATCATTTAAGAATGTGTGCAAAAGTGCAATAGCATGATGACATATATGTTGCATTGCAGTTTTATTTTCGCATTTTCACTCGAAAAGTGTGCTGATAGCAGCAGAAATGTATCACGTCTCTACACAAAGCAGTGTTTATATTTGCTTATTAATGAATCAGCAAGCATGACCTAACACGTGCACCGACAAACATGGACTCGTCTTGCATGGGGACAGTGGGCACTGGCTCAAGGCGCAAGTTACAACAGTGATGTGATAAACAGTGAAAACAAACATGAGTAAGTGCACTGTTTTGCCTTTCACTTTCAGGTTACAACAGTGACGTGATAAACAGTGAAAACAAACATGAGTAAGTGCACTGTTTCGTCTTTCACTTCCCAACTTTTAACTTGACCATGTAGGTCACCGCCTTAGCAAGGAACAACCATCGGCCAGCTTCAGTTTGTGAGCAAGGGTCATGAACTAGTGGTGGGAAAAGGTTTTTGTCAGTGATTAGAAACTGTTACCATTCTTGCATCGTTAATCACAACATACAGAATTCCACAACATCACTCAGAATGGCTCCACAGAAAAATACCTAAATAATGTAGTGTACATTAAGAACTTTAAATAAATATATTTCACGTAAGATAGTGTGGGTCATGTGAAGGTAACAATTCGAGTAGTTCAATGCTGCCATTTTTGAGGAATGTTCTGCTGTGAACTGCTGTTATGTCACGACCGCTGCTGTATCTCAATTGGTAGAGCATCGGAAGCATTATTCAAAGGTCGCAGGTTCGGTCCTTGCCAGCGACAAGTTATCAGTTAGTCAACTTTAGTTTTTTCCCATTTAAATTATAATTACTCCCGATGAAATGCCTCATACTATATGCAGGGAAAATTGTGCTAAAGTAGAAAAGCACACCATAAAGAAGCAACACTAAACAGATTGAGCACAACTCGATCTGTTTGGTGTTCCTTCTTTGTTGTGTCCTTTTCTATTTTAGCTCAGTTTTTCCTGTATAAAGTGAACCAACTGGTCCCTCAGGGCGTCCTAACTCCCATACTCTCCATGGCATTATTGCCTGTTAGTTCTCTTTAATATGGGGGCTAGTAAGGTACTTCTGATAAATAAATAAATAAATAAATATTGATAATGCTGAATTTTTATGGATGCAGAGAACTGTTTCGCTCATGAGATCGTATGCAGTAAAGAAGAAAACTTGAAAGCGTTGCACAGAATCAATGCAGGCTCTACAATGAATCGTCTCCCAGTGTACGATGCATGAGGCACCCATTAAGCCTTCAGTCTGGCTTTATATGTTATAAGGAGCGCTACACATGAAGTCAAAGAAAAGCATATAGAAAATTGAATGTGTTATCTAATTAACATCATAAGGGAAAATATAACATCAAAAGGGGAAAATAACAATATAACATCAAAAGGGGAAAATAAAGAGGTACAAAAAGTAGTTTACCACTGATAACAGGTGAACCTACCATACACTATAAAGGCCTATTGACTGAACTAAGGTGGTGTCTGTACCCCCCGCTATCTACTCAGATGCTTGTGTACAAGGTTAAACCTCATAGTTCCATCAACCTGAGGCACAACTTAGGCTTGGGTGTGTTAGCCAGCACTTCTCAATGCTACTGAGGTGGATGCAGAGCGTCTTTTCAATCTGTTCACCTTGGCAAAATCCCCAGCTGTCCGCCAAGATGTGCCCGCTAAGACTGTCCCGGAAGTCAGTCCAAGCGACCACATCACCGAAGTAGAACTCGCAGCGCGTGAGTAGCGAGGCCACTTCTTCGACGCTTAGCACGGTGCTCCACATGTTCACAAGAGTCATCTCGCCAGAGTACGACTCGGAGATGGAGAAGCTGCCTCCTTGCCTGTCCTGTTCCTGGCCCAGGACAAGGGTTCCATTAGCTGTGCATGCATAGGACAAAAAAACGTAATTAAGAAAATGGGTATAAGCTATGTCATAATGAATACGCTGTTTCTCCTTTGATATTATTATTTGAATTGAGAACACGTGCATGTTATTACATATATAGCATATATAAAAGAAATAGAGAAGAAGCAGCCTGGCAACTTCCACCAGGAAGGGCACAACAAACAGGGGGGAAATAGAAATAACAGCTGAAGGTAGGAGGAAGGGAAGCAAGGAGAAAAGAAATCACCAAATGTCAGGAAACACGTGCAACAAAAGTAGGAACAGAGGAGACATTAACAAAGAAAAAAATATTTTCTTCTTCTTTTATATATAGGAGACCAAGTCACTTTCATCAAGGATAACTAGCAGTGCACGATGACTGTGGTTGTGCCGCGAAGCACACCCAGTCAGAAACAGGCAATTGTTAAAAATTTGTACACCTTTGATCAGGAGTAGTACTTTGTTTCTTTAGAGCGATGTGTGCTGTGTAAAGAATGTAACTCTAACAGAGTGTGAAAGTTCCTTGCAAGTACGCCTAGTCACTATCAAATCACAGCTGCATAGATCATAGAGGATAGTAAGGCTAGTAAAGCTTAAAAGTTGGTCAGTGCTTGTTAATGAGATTACGAAGGAACACGAAATGCCAATGTTATACTTTTGCGTCGAACAACAATTAACCGATAATTTGAAACTTTTTGAGCACTCAGATTAAGTAAAAAGCTGCAGCTTTTATTTTGGGACTAATAATGAAACAGCGATTGCACTTGTTCTTATAAGCAATCAAAACACAGTGATTATATTGCACTATTTATAAACAAAAGAACTACGAAGGGTTGTATGTTCGCACTGTTAGGTGTCTGCACATTGCAAACATGCGTACCTGGAATCTCTATGCCAGGAGCAAGCCCAGTACCACTCTCTGCCAGTCTGCCATCTTTGAGAATGCTCCACAAGCCTTCACTGGAAGACCAGCTGAAGCACACATGGTGCCAGTACCCATCATTTGCTGTGATGTCCGTGACAATGCGGTGCCCGTTGACGTACAACACGAAACTGTAGGACAGTGCAGATATTTGAATAGACCAAATATACAGCCAATAGAATAGCTTTTTTTGTGAAAACAATGAAAAGACATGTTAGCTCAAGAATAACAGTTATGACTTGTTCCACAAACAAAATGAAGGATTGAGAGAGGCCTTAATAGTAAAACGAAATACATTGCTATCTTCAAGTTGAGACTACTTTCTTCGTAACAAATAAACCATCTTGTCTCACACAGCACCATACAAAAGTTGATGACAAATTTAACATCTATCAATATCCATACTTTATTTCCTAGTAAAGTGGCATTGTACTGCGTATTGTGGTTCATTCACGCATCATTGTGTTCTCTTGAACTCTGTGCAGAGAGTTGCATTGACCAAAGAATGAAAATGGGGCAAAGAGTGGCATTATTACGTATATAACATACAAATGCTTGGTGACACACACCCGCTGTAGTCTGTGAAGGTGAGCATATTGTCAGTGATATCCGTTGCGTAAGAGAATGGCGTTCCATAGTTGTATCTGTCCGTTGTTTTCAACCACATACAAGCTGTCAGTTCAGTCATAGGCTTTCTCAGTGACTTGATGGACGCCCTGTCAAATACATTTGTGCCGGAAAACTGAAGCTTGAAACGAGGGTCAGCTTCTGTAAAGCAAAAATAATTGTAAATGCTTACAGTTAGTAAAAGCAGGAAAAAAGAGACAAATCAACATAATTCAAGATCCTATATATATTTTTTTCAAGCCTTTGTGGAAACATCTGCTGTATAGGTCAGCTTTTTGGCTAGTCCATCAAGACTGCTATTGCCGACGCAAGTGATTGGAGAAAGATACAGCTAATTCAACTGTTGAAATGTTTCAAGACTTATTGAGGAAAGTGCAGAGGCAACTAATGTGGTAATTGCACTGCGCATGTTATTGTGATGTTGCTGAATAGGGAAGTTCATATTATCATGTTCTTTGTCTTAATTCTCTTTGGGTATTCCTAGATATTCAACAAAACCACTTAAATCTCAATCAGCGCATCTTCGAAAATGACATCGCCTTATGAAGTTATATGGTGTTCGCGTTCAAGTATACCAGCTTGCCTGGAATACAGGTGCCTGGTAAAGGAGACGGCGAAACTTGCTTTTAAAGTTAAACATTTTATGCACACTATAGCTTTCATTAAGCATGGGCAAATACTGACACAAATAAGCAGGAAAGCAATCATGATACTGCCGGTACGGAGTACGCGAAAGCAATAGATACATCGTGGGGTCTTCCACGTTTGATAATGTGCCCACGTCGAATCCTTCATTGTCTCCAGAGAATACAAATGGTTCTGTCGCATTTTTCTAACCACCAGTACATTGATTCAAGTGGTGAACATTATGGTGATGCTCTATCAAACTTGCATATTGCACGATGGCTCGGTTCATACTGCAACCTCACCTGATTCGCACAATCTTCCAGTAAGTCCAGGCGGGCAGGAGCATGCGAACCGGCCAACGAGGTCCAGGCACGTTGCGCCCGCGTTACATGGTGCTGTGGAGCACTCGTCGATGTCTATATCGCAGTGCTCACCATTGTACCCGAGTGAGCACACGCATCTGCGAACCAAGTCAGGAACCAGAGTTTTGAATAGTGGTGAAACTCAGGCTGTTAAAAAATGATGATGAAACCAATGAAATTTGAACAAGTAGGTGCACAAAACAGAGCAGTGTTCATCCTGTACTTCTTCAGCAGTCATGGCGGCGATACTGTGTAGTTGTGGGGTGAAGTTTCGTGGGCTTCGGTGGCTTCACAATCAGTTTTGCTTGAGCAGCTTGAAACCAGTCTTTTCCGAGGAGCAGAGTAAGCGGGTGGTTATGTGGAAGCACTATCACATCTACAACCGCAGATATAGTGCTACCCTGACGGGCGGGCCCCCTCACTCTAACAATAGCACTGGGCCCCATCACTGTAGTCACAGTTACACTATGCTGACGGGCCTCCTCACTTTATTGATAGTACTGCGCTGACGAGCTCTGTCACCATACTCAGCACAATTCTTTTAATTTTATTAGTCAGCATCTTTTCTTGCAATGGAGTTAAAATTTAATTTCTATTTTAATTGCTGACATTTCTAAAAAATGTTTAGCTAAGCAATTATTTTGCTCTACTTTAAAGATAATACTGCCAAGAAATCAAAAATATTCTGCATTTGTATACCATTCTAGCTGAGTAGCTTTGCACCGGTGTTTAGTTTATCCTGGAAAAAAATCGGACTTCTCTTTTTTCAAGTTGTTATGATAATGGGGCAAATGTTTTAAAAAATTAATTTCAAGATATTGAGAGTTAAAGAGGAAAAACAAGTTTATTTCATTTTTGTTCAAAAAGATGTACCGAACACTGCATTTAAAAGTAACCAGCCATGTAGTCATTAATAAATCAGCTTCTAGCTACTTTTCTTGTTCTCTTGGTTCCCTGGCCTGTTTTGTCACATCTCTTCAGTGGCAAAATACTCTCAACGGGGGTCAACCTCACGTAACCATAAGACAGTGTTGCGCATTGGTAATATGCCAAACAGTGCATGGAAAGTTTACTTGGGCCTTGCAGGCCTTGTTGAAACTTAGAACAGTTTTAAAAATGGCAGTTCTGAGCATTTACATTCCAAGGAACACGATCCATTGGGTTCTCCAAGTGTGCAATAGTTCTTACGCATTCTTTGCAGATGCATAAACTCGTAATCACCCTTTCTAGAATCTCTACATCAATTGAACCATTTTATATTCTGTCCTTGCGGCAATGAGCACAAAGCTTATTGCTGATGTGTTCGCACGAATGCTCCAGGTCTTGTATCTTTTAATAGCAGAAGTGTGCCGGTTTTCAATTACACTCAAACTTTGATATAACGAACATGGATATAATGAAGTATCGGTTATAACAAAGTAAATGGAAAATAGTCTTGCAGTAGGTACATTGTTAGGAATATACCTTTATAACGAATTTTCGGGTATAACTAATTTATTTTTGTGCAAGATACAACTTTGTTACCGTGAGATTTTATGTACAGCACTTTTTAAACAATTTTTTTGATTTGTCAAAACAAGAATATCCTTTGTTGCCACAAGAAACTCAACAAATGTGCAACTAAACTGAGAATAAATGAACAGAAGAGCATCCCTATGCATGTCTCACACACAATGCAGCAAGTGGATTGGCTAAATGCCATGTGTGTTATAAAAGCTACACCATATGCCTTTAGTTACCAGGCTACTTTTTGAAAATCTGCTAAGCTCAGAGATACTACCACTTTCAGTTAAAAAGAAAATTTACTTGAGGCAGAAAACTCAGGTTGGGAATGGCATGGCTGTTTGTCAGTTGGTTTCAAAAACCTGGTCCTATTGGCTCATTCAATATCCAGGAAAATGTGTGAGGCACAGGATATTGTTCAGAAAGGCCATATTGTTTCAGGCTAACAAAAAACATAATTTCATTTTTTTTTTTCAGAAATATTTTTCTGCCATGTGTTCTTAAATTGAAGAATTGATTATTTCGACCGCCTGCATATTGCTAAAAAAATGTTCTGTTTTATGATGCAGTCATGAAACTTCCCAAATATTTTAAACAATACCAGCTCACCACCATTCTGTTTTTCTGTTTTACTAGCCGACCTTACATGAAGTGGCTGCCTTTTTCATGTGGGCCTGGGTGTGTTTTCTAAAAACTGAACGAACTTGCACATTCGCAGGGTCTTAACTCATGGTGTCATTGGGAAATGCGCATTGCACTTTTCCACACTCTTAAATCGACTTTCGTCTGCAATCGTTGTCAAGACATCAGTAAGGCGAAATTCATCACTTTTGTGACAGTTCGAAGAAAAGCCACAGTGTGTATTATACAGTCCAGGTGTGGTAATACTAAGTCCAGGAGCGGTAATACAAAGTCCAGGTGTGGTGCTCAATGGAATTCACAAACGCTCGCCTGCATAACTTGGATATACTAAGTCCAGGAGTGGTAATACAAAGTCCAGGGGTGGTGCTCAATGGAATTCACAAACGCTCGCCTGCATAACTTGGATCCCGATCTCAAGCTCCGTCTTCCCTCAGGAATATCTCGAGCTGAGGAGACTCTTCTGTGCCGCCTGTGGCTTGGCGTGGCCTTCACGAATGCATACTCATTTCTCATTGGAATGTCCAGCTCCTCTACATACAATTACTGCAGCTACGAAGAAACAATCGCCAATCTACTGTGTGAGTGTAGCCATTTCAACGCACCAAGATAAGAACTTACTAAAGCTCTAGATACACTAGACGATTGGCTTTTGTCGGAACAAAGGATTTTGGGACGTTGGCAGAGTCTACCCTCAGCCCAGAAGGCTTTGAAAGCTTCATTTTTTTTTTTTTTTGCAGACAACTGGCCTTAGAAACGGACTTTAGTGTCATGTCATTTTTTATTTTGCTTCCCCTATTTGGGATTGGCCGCTAGGGGGCCACGGTGTGCGGACGCGCGTCGCATCGGCTCCGCAGATTTTCTATGGTTTTCGGCGATTTCTTTCCAGCCATTCAGTTCAGAGTATTCCCAAGTGACTGCGAAAGTCCTGCGGTCTCTCCCGATACCATTTGTGCAGGTGAGCCCGTGTTTCGGTCACTTTTCGAAGATTGCCCGTACCGCCACGCTGGCACGACAGTCAAGCCAGTAGACAAGGCACGGTAGGCCTGACAAGTCGTCGGAGCAAGCGGGTGCCCCATCCGCTGCACCGGCGCCCGAAATGGAATTCGTGCAAGTCGAAGGGGAGTAGATATCGCCGACAGAGTTCGGAAAAGAGCAGGGATGGTGCGAGATCAAACGAAACACCAAGAAGGCGGGTGGAGACGCCGACCCGGCGAAGAACCAGCAAGCAACGCCAGCGTCTACTGAGAAGGCGGCGTTTATACAGAAAGCGACGCAGTACGTGCGGAAAATCACCATGACGAGCCGAATGCCCAACCTGCCAACGGATGACTACAAGATCATCGTGCGACCCCGGGACGGCTTCAACGTATCCCACTACCAGAAGGACCGCGTCCACTGCTGCATACGCAACGCTGCAGGGGTGGGGCGCGAGGTAGCCGAGGAAGACAGCGTCTGTCTCAATGAGCGACAAAACGTTATTGTGGTAAGCACGCCGTCAGAAGATCGTGCTACACGATATGGAGGCATTTGCAAGCTGCGAATTGGCGACCGTGAGTTCGAAGCGAGTGCATACAGAGCGGCTCCGGAGAACACGTCCAAAGGCCTCATCAGGAGCATATCGCTAGACGAAAAGCCGGCGGACGTCCTGAGAAGTCTGGTTAACCACCGCAACCCGAACGTCCTGCATGCCAAGCGCATGGGAAACACGACCAACGTGATAATCCTTTTCGACGGCTACTACGTGCCTCGTTACGTGAACTACGGCGGGATGGTGATAAGGTGCACTCTTTACAAGAAACATATCGATATGTGCTACGAGTGTGGTCGTCTGGGACACAGGGCCGATGTGTGCCCCAACCCGAACGACAAGAAGTGCCGTGGGTGCGGATGCGGTAATCCGTCCGACGATCATCAATGCGAGCCGGTGTGCCAACTGTGCGGAAAGGGTCACCTCACCGGAGACCGCAAGTGCAAAGCTAAGTACAAGACGCCCTACCTAGTCAAGCGCCGACAGTGGGAACGCAGAATGCGCGAGGAGGCTGAGGCTGCTTACAGCAGGAGCAGCACCGTCAACGACGGGGAGGAGGGCTACGGACGACGCCACGCACCGAGACGACGTCGCGGCAACAGTCGATCGGCCTCGAGGGAGACCCGCGCGCGGAGCCGCACTCGCTCCCGTACTCGTTCTCGAGCCCGCTCTCGCAGCGTCTCCCGACCCCGTTCAGCGAAGCCTCGCAGCACGTCGACGGCCCGAGCCAACCACACAGCTGCAGCCAAAGGCGGAGGAGAGGTTGACCCCCATAAATTGAGGTGGGTGGACGTCGCCTCCGGACGCGCGCCCAGCGCACCGCTAACGCGAACCGAGACTGCCATTGATAGAAACCCAGATGTAGACAGACGCGGTAGCTCTGCTTACAAACGCAACAGCGACCCAGAAAGTCTACTGCAGAAACGATTGGATCAATTCGAATCAATAATCCAAGAACTAAAGCAGGAAAATGCAAGGTTAAGAAACGAAATTGCCACGTTGAAGGGGGAGGCCCCGACAGTTCCCTTTCCTCCTCCTCCTCCAATTAAACCCGTCGCAGCCGACGCGGCTGCTAGTACAGCCGAGAGTGGGGAGGAAGTCATGGAGGCTCGAGACGCGCACCCCGCACCCACCAAACGTAAGGCACTTGACCCGGAACAATTCGACGTCAAATCGCAGAAACGCGAGAAGGAACTCCGCGAACGAGTCGATAGACTCGACGACAAGGTAGACGCGATGATGACCCACACGCGCAGCAAACCGCGCAACTTAACAACGCAATCGCTCAGCAAACTGCACAAACCGAACAGTTGAGCATTGCAATATCTCAGCTCACAAAAATGGTCGCGACGCTGCAAACGCGCATAGACAATATCGAAATGCGACTTCCGGCCGCAGTGGGTCGCCCAGTACGAACGACTGGGAAACCGTACTTTAGGCCGTTACCCGACGAAGAGGCGCAGGATCAGCCGGACGGCAAACCATAACACGTACAGTCACCATGGCTCGACACGAAACAACACAAACACAACGCCCACAACAGCATAACACACGAAACACGTTCACTATCTGGCAGTGGAACTGCAGGGGGTACAGGAGGAAACGGGCGCTTCTCCAACAATTCTTACGTAGCCAGCAACGACCGGACGTAATACTATTGCAGGAAACCAATGACCCGGTCAAGCTGGCGGGGTACAAATCTATAGACGAAGCTGTGACCGCGGGAGACCCACCGGCCGCTGCAACGCTAGTGCGACGCAACCTCACCGTGGCGCAACGCGAACTTATGAACGTTAGCATACCGCATGTATTCATAGAGCTCATTCCGACGAAAGGGCGCGGCCCCAGCCTGTTTGTGCTGAACGTGTATAGCAGACCCAAAGCCAGACACCGCTTTAGCACGTTACTGCGAGAGGCACGCGAGGCAGCTGCCGACGGGCCCTTGCTCATCGCGGGCGACTTCAACGCGCCCCACGCGGCGTGGGGGTACGGCTACGAAACGCCAAAAGGTAAGCGCCTTTGGGACGATGCGCAGAATGAGGGCCTCGAGCTCATCACAGACCCTTCCGCGCCCACGCGCAGGGGTAACAGCGTATGTGCAGACACCTCACCCGACCTCACATTTACCAAGAACGTTGCTAGCGCGCGATGGCACAATACACAGGAGGACCTGGGTAGCGATCACTCAGTGATCGAGATCCAGGTCGACGCTGAACCTCACCACCGCGTTCATCGGGAAGGTACCAAGGGCAAGAACCACCGGCTGGTGGATTGGGACGCGTTTCGCAAAGTCCGGAAAGAGCAGAATCGTGGCAATGCGGCTATTGAGGATATAGATAGCTGGACTGCGACGCTCAAGGGGGATTTAGAAACGGCGACGCGGGAGGTTCCGCCAGAAGCCCAGCTCGAAGTGGTAGACAGCAAACTCCTACACATGTGGGAAGCCAAGCGCAGCCTGCAAGACAGGTGGAAGCGTCAACGCCACAATCGAACGCTGCGCAGACGCATAGCACGGCTAAGCAGGGACATGGAAGAGCACGCGTTACAGGTATGCAAAACTCAATGGGAAGAGATCTGCAATGGGATGGAGAACCAGCTGGGACGGGCCAAGACGTGGCATCTCCTCCGGCACCTCTTGGATCCAGAGGAGACGAAAACATCGCACGCACATAAGCTTAACAAGTTGCTGCACGACTACAAAGGCACCCACGCGGACTTTCTAGATGACGTGCGAAGCCGTTACTTTCAGTCACGTAGCCCCCTCGCGCACTCGGCATACGCCTGGGAGGGTGAGGGTAACGCGGAGCTAGACGAGGACTTCAGCGTTGCAGAGGTGAGGGCGGTGCTGCACAGGCTCAACACAAAGTCGGCGCCAGGCCCGGACGGGATAACCAACAAAGCGCTACGTAACTTGGACGATGAGTCGATAGAACAACTGACGGCTTACATGAACGAGTGCTGGAATTCGGGCGCTATACCGAACTCGTGGAAAACGGCGCGCATAATTATGATCCCCAAACAGGGCAAACGAGTACAGATTGACAACCTTCGACCGATATCCCTGACGTCCTGCGTTGGTAAGGTCATGGAACATGTGGTTCTCGCTCGCCTTACCAACTACCTCGAGGACCGAAACATGCTCCCACACACGATGCTGGGGTTCCGTCGTAACCTTTCCACACAGGACGTTATGCTTCAACTCAAGCACGATATCGTAGACAATCCCACACGATCCACCAAAGCGATACTCGGGCTCGACCTCAAAAAGGCGTTCGACAACGTTAGCCATGCTGCGATACTTGAAAGTATACGAGCGTTGGGACTTGGCGAGAGAACGTACCACTACGTACGGGATTTTCTTACGGGCCGCCGGGCCCGATTAGCGATCGGCGAACTAGAATCGCAGGACATATACATGGGTTGTACGGGCACGCCGCAGGGCTCCGTAATCTCGCCCATGCTCTTTAACCTCGTGCTTGTCGGATTACCACGAAAACTCGCTGAGATAGAAGGCCTCCACCATAGCTTGTACGCTGATGATATCACCCTCTGGGTTGCCGAGGGAAATGACGGCCACGTAGAGCAAACGCTGCAGGAAGCCGTCGACGTGGTGCAGGACTACCTTCGCGACACTGGCCTCGAATGTTCCGCAGCTAAATCGGAGCTCCTGCTCTATAGACCATCGCGCAGGGGCCGTAAACCCAAGAACACCGATTCCGCATTCGAGTGCGCATATAGAGAAATTAATGTACGCACATCAGACGGCGCTGTCATCCCACAAGTTAACACCATTAGGGTACTGGGCTTGCGGCTGTCCGCCAACGGCCACAACGGCGAAACCGTTCGCAGACTAGAGGGCGCGGTCAATGAAACAATCCGGTTGCTGAAACGAATAACAAATCGGCATAGCGGAATGAAGGAAAGCAACACCATTCGCCTGGTACATGCTTTCGCTATGAACCATATAACGTACGTCGCCTCCTACCTCAAGTGGCAGGCGACTGAACGCACCAAACTAGATTGTCTCATCCGCAAGGCGTACAAACGCGCAATCGGATTACCGGCCAATACCAGCACGGATAAATTTCTAGAGCTGGGGTTGCACAATACTCTAGATGAGATAATCGAAGCACACAACATCGCCCAGTACGAACGTCTGGCGAAGACCAGAACTGGTCGACACATCCTCGAGACACTGGGTATCAACTACCATACGCAGCGCGGCGAAAAGGTCGGGATACCCAGACGTATTCGCGAGCGCATCGTCGTTATGCCGTTGCCTAAAAACATGCACCCGACACATCACATCGGTCGGCGCAACAGGCGCGCCCAAGACCTTGAAAAGAAATTCGGCAATAGCAAAGACACAGTTTACGTGGACGCGGCCCGTTACGACTGCCACCGCGGCTTCGCGGTCGCGGTCACGGATCATGTAGGAACTTGCGTCACGAGTGCGACGATAGGCACGGAAGACACGGAGGCGGCCGAAGAAGCTGCCATAGCCCTCGCGATAGCCACCACGGACGCCGAGGTGATAATAGGCGACTCGCAGGCGGCGATACGCAACTACGCCAGCGGCCGGATCTCCCGCGAAGCGGCCCGCATTTTCCGAATTCACGAACACAACATCTGCCGCAAAAACGACAGTTTCCTCGTATGGACCCCCGCCCACACGGACCCTCCGCTTGCGGGCAACGCGACTGCCCACGCCGCGGCTCGAGGACTTACACGCCGAGCTGCGACGACTGCCGACAGTCCCGATGTCTCGCACACTTCGACAGCGATGCGGGAATGGACGTGGGGGGATCGCATGACCACTTTCAGAGACATCACGCAACACTACAGACTGAACAGATGCAAATATCCACCACCCCACGCCAAACTAAACAAGAAACAGCAGGTTGCCTGGAGACAACTACAGACACACACGTACCCGAATCCGGTGATCCTTCGCCTCTGCTACCCAGGCATTTATACGTCCGACGCGTGTAAGGCGTGCGGAGCCAGAGCGACGCTGCAGCACATGCTGTGGAAGTGTACCGGTAACGCGCAGCAGTCCCCTACGAACCCGGCAGACATGGCAGTCTCGAACCGCGAGGCGCGATGGGAGGCGGCTCTGCTCAGCCACGACCTTGCTGATCAACTGTGGGCCGTCCGGCAAGCCCAGGATGCCGCCCGGGTCCAAGGACTCGAGGCCGTCACCTAGGCCGGGGTGCTTGTAGCCCCACCCCGCTCAATGACGCCGGACATGTTCAATAAAGTTTTTACTCACTCACTGCATGCGAAGCCAGGTGACGCTGAGTTTACTCGCGTCTATTGTGGACGGAATAAAGTTGTTTCACTCACTCACTCCCCTATTTTGCAATTTTGACTTTTCTCTCTTTCTATCTTTCTAACATCTCTTTTCTATCATCTTTTATTCCCTTTTTCCCAGCACAGGGTAGCCAGCCGGTCTAAGAACTGGCTAACCTCCTTGTCCTTCCGCTTATTTCTTTCCTCCTCTTTCCTCCAGGTGTGGTATTCTGTACACTGTTGGATTCCATTGCATCGTTAAGTTCTCCATCTCGTCAGCTTTGATCGGCTCATAAGGCACCTACAACCTGTCTGCTTTACTTAAAATGCAAACCTAGTGCATTTGACACACCTCATATGCGTGTGACTGTCTTCAGATAGCACAGTAGAATGTTTGGTAAGGCACACAGATCGATCAAAGAATCAGTGGATCAATGCGCACTCACCTATAGTGGGATCCCAGGTTTACGCATTTCGCACCATTGAGGCAAGGCCCACTCGCGCAGGCATCCAGCTCCTCCTCACACCAGCGGCCTCCAAACAGCGCAGGACAGATGCAGCTGAAGTTTCCAGGCCGATCCAAACACGTGCCTCCATTCAGGCATGGTGTGCTCAGACATTCGTTTTCATCCTCAGAGCAGGTTTGACCTACAACACAACGTTAAGTGGGATTACTCATAAAAAAATTACCGAAAAATAATCCTCACAGTTTTAACAGAATGCTCAATCTATTAGAAGCCTGTTTGTTCATGTCCCTATATAATACATTGTTGTGTTAGACCAATGCCTGCTCTCAACATGTGTTCCACATACTTGTGACGTTTGCCATTTCAGGCGGAGTTTATAAATGTATAGTCTGAAAACACTACAAGAACACGCTGACAACACCCATAGAAGCATAAAATGATGCCTGATATGAGTCAGAGCTAATAAACTAGCCTAATATCTGTGGATCAGCTACAATTGATGAACAGGACCGGGCTATTAGCACAAGCCCATAGCTAATCAGCATGAAGTAGCCATTCACCTTTGGTCATCAAAAGCGTGGTCTTTGCTCTAAAAAGTAAAGTTTATTCACTCAGATCAATGCAGAATTGTATAACTTGAGGTCCAGGTATAAATTGAGAATAGGTAGATGAAGCAGTCTAAATTGTCACAGTTGTACAAAATACATACTGTAAGTTCACTAAGTGTTTTTTAAATTTTCATTTCTTTTCTACCTAGCATGGGCTTACAGCTTGGGCAGGTTTCTTCAGTGCAACATCATCATTGCAACAAGTGTGCATGCCGTTGTATCAACTTTGCAGACCTTTATGTATGAGTTAAAGACAGGTTCGACTGTGAGGACCAAAGTTCAGGAGGTTAATTCAGCATGTTGTCATTAAGAAACAAAGCAAATTTTAAACCAGAAGTGTTTTGTTAATGAAAAGAAATATTGTTCAGGGGGTGTGACACATTCACAGTTTGCTCAAACAACAGGGGAAATTAGAATAAGGAAGAAACTTCAAGGGCATTATGTTCTGGTTATAAGAGCAATGCCTGGTAATAAAAGGGGACACTGATATAATACTTATAATGTTAAAAGCAGTGAGCTCGTTTTCATATTTCCCCTTGATCAAGAGCTATTGCATACAAAATATTCAGTGTTATTTCAAGTTATAGAAAGAAAGAGAGGGGGGTAAATTAAATATAGGGTGATTAAGGAGATTTTATATCCGAGCCGGTTGGTTCATGTTACTTCAAATGCCAGTGAAACCACGGGACACAAGAAAGAAGGAAGACGCACACAACACAGGTGGTTAACCAGAGGAGATCTCCAGTTGGGCAATGACTACTTGGGAGGAGGAAATGGGTTGTGAAAGAATGAAAGTCGAGAAGAGTCTATGACAACACTACTAAGCATGCAATAGCAGGATGGAAATAAAGAAGCACTCACCTGCGAACCCTTGCTTACAGTTGCAGCTAAAGCTGCCGAGCGTGTTGGAACAAGTGCCATTGTTTTGGCAAGGAGTCAGGGTACATTCATCAATGTCTTCAGAGCAGTCGGCGCCCGTTCGGCCAGCAGGGCAACGACAGCTGAAGCCACTTGGTTCTTCCGTGCATTTCGCTCCAAATCGGCATGGATTCTTAGCGCACTGGCTTCTTCTGCGTTCACATCGTGGACCTTCGAAGTAAGGGGAATTATGAAAAAAGAATTCTTATATGCGACGCACCACCCTTACATTGAGTGCTACATATGCTGAGCTTTTCTAAAGGCCGTTCATTCATAATCTTACAAGAAAATGTATATTTACAGATATTTACAACGGTTACACGCGATGACAATGCCTGGCGCACTGGCGGGCTGGAACCAGTCTCTAACCACTTCGTAGTCTTCTGTTTCAGCCAGGGACCCTCTACCGCTTTATGCCCCAATCCCACTACTGCCTTGTGGCACTACCCCGCGGCGTTAAAGCGCCGACCCGGCGCTTGTCATGAAAGGGGAGTGTTGGGTGACACATAAGGCTTCAGTCTGACGACGTGCACAACAGTGGATGGTGGTGGCATTGAGTGCGCTTCGTTGACGACTCGCTGTATCTCGTAGGTGAGGTTGGTGATCTTGCGAAGGACTTTGTATGGTCCATCATAGCGAAATAAAAGTTTTTCTGAGAGGCCGATGTGACGACATGGGGTCCACAAGAGTACGAGAGAACCTGGTGCATACGAAACTTCGCGGTGGTGACGATCGTATCGATCTTTCTGAGAGGCTTGAGAAAGCATGAGTCGTTCTCGGGCAATCTGTCGTGCTGCGTCGGCTCGCTCTATGGCATCGCGGACGTATGTGACAGGGGAGCTTGAACCAGCGGGAAGGAGTGTATCAAGAGGCAGAGAGGGTTCCCGTTCATAAAGAAGGTAGAATGGGGAATAGCCTGCGGTGTCATGTCTGGAGGAGTTGTAAGCGAAGGTGACGTAGGGTAACGTTGCGTCCCAGTCACGGTGGTCTGGAGAAACATACATTGACAACATGTCCGTGATAGTGCGATTCAGGCGCTCTGTAAGTCCATTAGTTTGTGGATGGTATGCCGTTGTAAACTTGTGGTTCGTGGAGCAGGAACGTACGATATCCTGGACGACGCGAGATAAAAAGTATCGGCCTTGGTCAGTAACGAGCTGTCGAGGAGCGCCGTGATGCAATATGATGTCATGTAGCAGAAAGTAGGCGACATCGGTAGCACAGCTGGTTGGAAGAGCGCGGGTGATCGCGTAACGTGTCGCGTAGTCGGTCGCCACGGCAACCCATTTGTTCCCGGATGCAGAAGTGGGAAATGGCCCGAGAAGGTCGAGCCCTACGCGGTAGAATGGTTCAGCAGGGATCTCAATAGGGTTAAGAAGGCCAGCTGGAAGCGATGTTGGTCGTTTTCGACGTTGACAAAGGTCGCAGCTGGCGACATACTTTTGCACAGAGCGATATAGGCGTGGCCAGAAAAAACGGCGCCGGACGCGATCATAAGTGCGGGTGACTCCCAGGTGACCAGCGGCAGGTTCATCGTGAAGCTGTCGGAGAACATCTACACGCAAATGGGAAGGCACGACGAGAAGGCGGTCAGGACCATTAGGGCACATGTTGTGGCGGTAGAGAACTCCTTCATGAAGGAAATACAAGTTCAGAGAAGTGGGTGGAGTAGCGGAACTCAGGCTTTCTATGATGGGAAGTAAATCCGGGTCGCGGCGTTGCTCAGAAGCGATATCAAGAAAGTCTGATATTGATAAGACGCAAGCCTCCGTAGCTCTCTCTGTGGCGTCTGGTGGATCCACTGGATACCGTGACAGGCAGTCGGCGTCTTGATGGAGGTGACCAGATTTATACACGACCGAGAAGGTGTATTCTTGGAGGCGTAGAGACCAACGACCGAGACGTCCCGTCGGATCCTTTAGCGAGGAAAGCCAGCAGAGTGCATGATGATCAGTTACAACAGTAAAACTGCGGCCGAAGAGGTACGGGCGAAATTTAGCGACAGCCCAAACAAGAGCAAGACACTCTCTTTCGGTGATGGAATAATTCCTCTCGGCAGGGGATAAAAGGCGGCTGGCGTAGGCGATGACACAGTCACGTCCATGCTGACGCTGAGCTAAAACAGCACCAATTCCGTGGCCACTCGCATCCGTACGAACTTCTGTCGGAGCAGTCTGATCGAAGTGGGCTAATATTGGCGTAGTCGTGAGGGCTGCAATGAGCGCCGAAAATGCAGCACTCTGAGGCGAATTCCAAGTAAATGGGACGTCTTTTTTAAGAAGCTCGGTGAGAGGCCGCGCAATATCGGCGAAATTTCGGATGAAGCGGCGAAAGTAGGAGCACAAACCAAGGAAGCTCCGGACATCCTTATGAGAAGAGGGCACGGGAAATTGAGTCAATGCGCGAATTTTGTCCGGATCGGGCTGTACCCCAGATGCGTTAACGAGGTGGCCAAGTACAGTTATTTCGCGACGGCCGAAACGGCATTTGGAGGAGTTCAGCTGGAGACCAGCGTTGCGAAATACTTGGAGAATACTGGACAGTCGCTCTAGATGGCTTGCGAACGTCGGTGAAAAAACAATTATATCATCTAAGTAGCATAAGCAGGTGGACCATTTGAAGCCGCGCAGAAGGGAGTCCATCATGCGCTCAAAGGTGGCCGGCGCATTACAAAGCCCAAACGGCATTACTTTAAATTGGTATAACCCATCGGGGGTTACAAATGCTGTTTTTTCTCGGTCCCGTGGGTCAACAGCGATCTGCCAATAACCAGATCGAAGGTCAATGGACGAGAAAAACTTTGCGCCATGAAGGCAGTCAAGGGCGTCATCTATTCTTGGTAAAGGGTAAACGTCCTTCTTAGTGACCTTGTTGAGATGTCTATAGTCGACGCAAAACCGCCATGTGTTGTCTTTCTTCTTGACAAGCACGACCGGGGATGCCCACGGACTAGATGAGTGTTCGACGATGCCTTTGGCGAGCATTTTCTCGACCTCTTTCTGGATGACAGAGCGTTCGGCAGCGGAAACGCGGTAAGGGCGGCGATGAATTGGGTTGGCATCGCCGGTGTTGATGTGATGGGTCACAACTGATGTCTGGCCTAAAGGGCGGTTGTCAAGATCAAATATGTCCGCATAGGATGACAACAGACGGTGGAGGTCTTGTGCTTCGGAGGGCGAAAGATCTGGCGCTATCATTTTGGCAATGTCAATGCTTGACAGGTTAGGCGCAGTGAGCAAGTTGACGTGCGGAGTAGGTTGCTGAGCCGACAGTTCAGAAATATCACACTCTTGCAACGACGACATGACGCCTAGTTTAATACCAGCAGGCAGCACATGCGTGGAGAAACCAAAGTTCAAAAGAGACAGATGGGTCTGATTGTGGGATACTCTCACCACGGTGTGCGGGACAGCAATGGAGTGCTTTAGCACAACGTCGGTAATAGGTGAAACGACATATTCACCATCGCGCACAGGCGGATCACACACGAGCTGCACGTAAGTCGCGGCTTGCGGCGGAAGATGCAAGAACTCGGTGGCACAACGGCGACTTTGAGCGTCATGGGCAACAGCGGCAGTCAAAAGGCAGTTCCAACTGAAGAAGACCCGTCGAGCAGTCGATAAGGGCGGAGTGCGCAGAGAGAAAGTCGAGGCCAAGAATCACGTCATGCGGGCACTGCTCAAGCACGGTGAACAATACGACAGTCTGGCGCCCAGCAATACACACGCGAGAGGTACACATGCTGAGAACGGCAGATGTGCTCCCATCGGCAAGCATTACTGCACACTTAATAGGAGGCGTGATCACTTTTCGCAGTTTAATACAGAGAGCAGCGCTCATGACTGAAATTTGTGCACCAGTGTCTATGAGGGCTGTAACGGTAACGTCATCCACCAAAAGGTCCAAAATATTGCGGCGTGTAGGAATCGTCAACAGAGGATTTGCAGAATGGGTCGTTAATGCAGCGTCACCTCCGGGAGCTGCATGGTCTAGTTTCCCGAGGTTGAGGGCCCAGGTCGTGCAGGAGACCTGGATCGAGAAATCATCGGCGAGAGAGATCGGCGTCCTTGGGGTGATGGTGACCGGCTGAACCTTCGGCCCTGAACGTTAGTAGGAGCAGGCTGTGGATCGTACGGAGTAGAAAAGCGGCGAGAACTGCCTTCAAAGCGACGCCATGTTCCAGTGTTCCAAGACGAATTGGATGACCAACGATTGCGACAGTAGCGTGCAATGTGGCCGGCGCGAGAGCAGTGAAAGCAGATCGGTCTATCATCCGACGTTCTCCATTCAGCAGGGTTCCGGTAGCGGGAAGGGTAGCGTGAAGGGTACACCGGAATCTGGTTAACAGAAGCCGAGCTCTCGGTGGTGCGAACAGCGCAAACAGGTGTGATGCCGAGATTTGCTATTTCTTGGCGAACGACGGCTTGGATGAGGGAAACGGTGGATGCGTTGTCTTGAGGACCGTCAGAGGCGATGGCTGCAGGAGCCATTGCTTCGAGTTCGCGACGAACGATTCGGGTGACATTCTCGGACGATGTAGCTTGGGTGAACTTGGGGCTGTCTTCACAGGTCGAAGTGGCTGCAGTATTAGGCAGACGCGCAAACTGGCGGGTTATGCGACGGTTCTTGGCGTGCTCGAAGCGCTGACACTCCTTCACAACCGCGTCGACGGTGGCGCAATCTTTAACAATCAACAGATTGAACGCGTCATCGGCAATTCCCTTCATTATGTGAGCGATTTTGTCAGTTTCGCTCATGTTCTCGTCCACCTTTCGACAGAGGCCCAATACGTCCTGTATGTAAGATACATATGATTCTGTCGATGTCTGCACGCGACATTCCAGGTCTTTCCTCGCGGCCTGCTGTCGCCCAAATGGCCTGCTGAATAACTCGAGAAGCTTCAATTTGCAAACGTCCCAGCTGGTCAACTCCGACTCATGCGTCTCATACCAGGTGAGCGCCATATCCCGCAAGTAAAATACAACGTTGGCCAGCATCAACGTAGGGTCCCACCTATAGTATTCACTCACGCGCTCGTACAAAGCGACCCAATCTTCAACATTCACCTTGTCCTTGCTTGTGCCCGAGAAGGTTCCGGGGTCTCGTGGAGGCAGGAGAATCAGAGGAGGCAGCTGCTGGTGCTGGGGCTGGTGCTGCTGGTGCTGGTGCTGCTGGTGCTGCTGCAGCTGCGGCTGCTGTTGCTCTTGTGGGTGGGCCTGTTGAGCCATTGCAGGAAAATGAAGGTGGCGACCACTCCGAAGTTCCGTGTTGGTTTGCCGGAAAAGCCAGGTAGGCGTACCCCGCACCTCCACCAATAATCTTACAAGAAAACGTATATTTACAGATATTTACAACGGTTACACGCGATGACAATGCCTGGCGCACTGGCGGGCTGGAACCAGTCTCTATCACTTCGTAGTCTTCTGTTTCAGCCAGGGACCCTCTACCGCTTTATGCCCCAATCCCACTACTGCCTTGTGGCAATATAACCTTATGTGGTTTGCAACAGGATAACGTAAGTATTGGAAAGCTCGGCTGCAAATATTTGCTTTGAAAAGCTTTTTAGAACTCTACATAGGTCAATAATAGTGTGTACAATTTACTATACTTGCCCTTAGATTACTACGCACTAGACGCTTTGTATCTAGTATGTACACCAGGGTGGCCTGACTGGTTTGTACATCGTAAAACACTTACACAAACTGTCTTAAGTACTCATTTCATTTAATCATGGTCATCATAAATTTATGCCTAACTTAACTACCGGATCGCTAGTTCTTCTGTAGGCTAAACACACGGGCACACTCCACACTCATACGTGCATTACCTGCAAATGGAGGCTGGCACTTGCACAGGAAACCAGCAGGCACTACAATGCATGTTGCTCCGTTTGAGCATGGTTGAGAAAGGCAAGAATTGGCTTCCACGAAGTCTCGCAGGTCCATCCTCTCAGTTGATGGAACAGAACCTAAAAACAAGACATGACGAGAATACATTAAAGGCTTGTGAAGGCTGCTTCCCACATTCTGATAAGCTATGTGATAACGTCATCGTGTTAACCACTTTTGATCCTCTGCCTCGCCACGGTGGTCTAGAGGCTAAGGTACTCAGTTGCTGACCCGCAGGTCGCAAGATCAAATCCCGGCTGCGGCGGCTGCATTTCTGATGGAGGCAGAAATGTTGTAGGCCCGTGTGCTCAGATTTGGGTACATGTTAAAGAACCCCAGGTGGTCAAAATTTCTGGGGCCCTCTACTACGGCGTCTCTCATAATTTTATGGTGGTTCTGGGACATTAAACCCCACATATCAATCAATCACTTTTGATCCTCTGTTCTACTTGGGTTGGACAGCATTACCCACGCCACTACAGACTTAAGATGTCACTGAATGTAAAGAGTTATCCTAGCTACTTGGAGCCGTGTATTTGTATGTGTGGTCAGTATACAATTCTTGGACAGTCATAGCATAAGTGAGGTGACTAACCGTTGCATTGTCCCAAGACCGCGCTGTCTGGGGCTATTGCATCATCACTGGTATCGTCGGAACACCTGCGGCACACCTTCTGTCCCTGCTTAGGCTGGTAGTACCCATTCGGACACTTGAAACAAGGCACGACGCCGGACTTGGACACGAAACCAGGAGAACAAAGCGCTGTGATGTGGAACGCACACACGCCGTTAAAGGATACCTACAAGAGAGACTTGTGTTGATGCAAGTTTGCAGCGAATACACTTAGTCTGAACTTATAACGCTGAAGTTTTGTATTCTAATCAAATTTTTTTAAAAGTCACTCGCAATATAGCACTAAACTCTCAAGATATACATTAGTATTTCCTTGAATTTCCCCATGTTACTTTCAATTAACTTGATGGTCTTAATGGGCCATTACTTAGCATCAACCAAAAACTGCATTGTTTATGCTAGTGAATATAATAGGCTGCACAGAATCTCTTGTTTTTTTTTTCTATTTTGTCCCACCTAATGCTTGCGTATCGAAATTGGAACCAGGAAATCTAGGCAAGCTACCATCAAATACAGCACAGGCGAAATAAAATTTTGTCTAATTTTGCAGTGGTTTGATTAATTTTTTTTCTGAAGGTAAAAATAGTGATTGTGACATTGTTACCAACACATAATATTCAACATTTTTGAAAACAGTAAACAGAGAATGATTACCCGAAAGCTTGTCTATTCTTTTTGTTTGCACATTGTACATGTTATTGTCTCTCTACATGGCACAAACAAAGTAGGATCATGAACATAGGTAATCACTTCACTTGAGGTATTGTTTTAAAATGCAGTGGCTATAGGCTACGTGTTTCTTGTAGATGAGATATGATGATAAGGTGAGTCATCAGAACATAAAAAACTGTGTATCCCACTTTGCATTTTGGGACATTCTGTGTGTGGACCTAGCTCTTTTTTTTGTTTATTTTCAACTACAGTTACAGATGTGCGGTTGCCTAACATGTTTCGTGAATCAAGACGCCCTAGGTGACGTTATTATCCAAGCAACATCCTTGCTTCAGTTCTTGACATTGAATCAAAACTAAGTCATGCGGTTTCAATTCCCAGGCTCTGCTTCAACGGCCAAATAAATGAGTAACTTATGTTTTGTAAGCAACAATAAACTAACCTACACATTATACGCTATTTTTTTTTTGTACACTCAATCTTTGCAGTCCAGAAAATATTCGATAGAGTATTACGCTCAAGAAACATTTTAGGGGCATGTACGATTGCCTGTCTTAGTACATAGGCCTCCATTTATCATTTATTTCAGCCGTAATATTAACTTAATGTTCAGTATTTGGGAGTTGGTAGAGCGCTGTGCGTCAAAGCAGCGTGTGCGGTGACCTACCTTCACATTCGCTCACGCTTACGGAGCCTCGGCGTTTGGACCGCGTCCCGCTTGGGCACGGCATACAGCTTGCCGTTCCGTAATCGGGCTGGTAGTGGGACTTGCGGCAACGTTTGCACGGTCTTAACCCCGTCCCTGAGAAAGTCCCCGGCCTGCACTGCTCTGCGCGGAGTGGAGAAAATCACAACTGCATATGCCGCATTCCCCGAACCGCGTTGTCAGTGGTGTCAGTGTGTGGATTTAGACATTATGGATTTAAGTGTGTTCTTATCTAAAGCATATGCTATCATAAGTTGCTGTGTTACACCCACGTTTATAATTGAATACAATGCGAAGCCTTATTCAATGAATAACAGATGCTAAATTCATTAAGCTTATGATTCACTCACTGCCAGTGGCCGACAGGCTCAACTGATATGCTACATCCAGCATTATAGATGTCTGCGATTTTCTCTCCGGAAAAATTCTAGCGCAAGATGTTTTTGTGAATGCAGTCCCAGCTCACCAAGCTTCATGGAGTCTCAAGACTGCATTGCTCATACCACTTGAACATGCTCAGAAAATGTGTTTCTTTAGATGATCATTTTATAACAGTCACATCTGCACCGAAAAAACTTTGTTATGGACATATATCTATAACACTGTATCTAATAGAAGACATTCTTCATTAACTTTGTTATAACCAATAATTGGTTATATGCATGTTCATTATATCGAGGTTTGTATGTCTGTGCTTTTGGTGAAGGTAGCTCGTTTTTCTGCTTCAGAAGTACACTAAAAATGCTTGCTGGGTAAAATTATTGTGCCCATTTGCCTTGAGAAGCTGAAAGAACATCTTGAGCATAGATGCAGGGATGCAGGTGCGCATGTCTTTATAATGCTGAGGATTTGAAGTTCGTTGAATAGGGAAGTATAATTAGATACAATTATACCCAGATAAACGGTAGAACTTGAGCCACCGCTTCACTGTCAGGACATACCTTTGCAATCGTGTTTGCTCTTGGACTTCACAGCGGCCGTGAAAGTGTGGTTGGGGCAGCGGATGCATATTTCCTGTCCTTCACTCGGTTGGAATGTGCCTTTGGGACAGGGCTGGCATTTCACTTGTGTCTGGTTGTAGTATTCATAGTATGTTCCCATGGGGCATTTCACTAAAATACAAGAAGTATGCTATTAGGCTGAAGATGACGAGCACATGGTAGAACAAAAATCATCTCCCACAGTCAAAGTTACCCGATTTCTAGTGTATGTCCAATGCCCATATAACCACACTTGTCATGTTCATGCTTTCATGCAAATGTTTATACTCAGTTCACCCATAATGCACATCTTGTTATAAACAAAAATGTCCTTGTTTCTGAAGACGCCTTTTAAGATACTGCTCATGTTTAAGGGCTTACGGTCACTATGGTTCTCTAAGAATGAATTGACACTGACATTCTAAATGAAGTTTTAGTAGATGTAGTGGCTCCAGAGCAAACCTTGCACACTTATTTTGCAGAAACATTTTTGAGATTGATCATGGAGCTACACTGTAAATTGTACAGAAGCACTTCTATACGCCAGAGTACACTCGCAAAGTAATTAGAACTTTAATGTTTTGACCTGTTCCATGTTTTTTCTACAGAAAACACTGCACAACAAAATGAAACTAAATAAACACTTGGGAACGTGATCAATAAGGCTGTCAAGAAAGATCCATGTTCATGTTAATCGCCTTACATTTTCCTTGTGTCTTATTACCTTGTGGAATAAAATGAAATTTTACATAAAGATTGCACATCACATTGCCTCTCTTAGTGAGCAGTGTGTATATCCCCCACAATACTAATGTACACTGGGCTATCAATAAATGGAAATCTGTTAAACGGATCTGCTGCTTAAATGGAACAACTGCCTGTGACATGATTGTTTTCATCCCTGCATACTGCACCCCAATTCATCTCTCAGGAAATGGAACTCCTGTTAACTAAAGCACATTATTCCCATTCCTTCATGTTTCATTTAATGAAAGTCCACTGTTATCGACCATCTCCGTCATCAATATTGTAACCCGTTAACGACTTATCTACCATTATCCCCATGCCCCAGGATTTGACCTAGGAACAACGACGCGCCACTTACCACAGTGTGGCAGTGACGGAACGCTTCCTACAGGACAAACCAGATGGCCTACGTCTTCAGACTCTTCAAGTAGCATTGCAGACAAGTCACCTTCATCCAACTTCACGTCCAGCTCCTTCCGAAGCACAGCCTCCTTTAGTCTTTCCAGAAATGCTTTCATCGCAGACAGAAGGTGTTCTTCAGATGAGGAGGCTGTTTCGTTGTGCAAGCCTGTTGTGGAGACAGAAGTGAGCAAGTTCCTACATTTTATTATCATAATTAACCCCCTCATGAATGTGGCATAGTTGCAGCCACATCACTTCAAAGCTGATACATTTCCAAGGAGCTGCAGCTTTCTTGTAAATAAGTTTTTGTTTCTGGGAAGAGAACACTTCTAATTTGCTCCGTGCTTCTGTATGCATTGCGTGCCTTTTTCTTTTTTCTAATTTCGAAAGCCTATTCGTACCCATGGTCGCTCATAGAATCAAAAATACACACTGCATGTCCTTTTTTTGACTGTCACACTTTAAAGGCGCTTGTTATAAAAAGTTGCATTCGCAAATTCGTTAGATTAGATTCAATGTAAATGAGGTAAATAACAGATGTGATGTCACACATAATGAGCTGCATGGGGTTAAAAATGGTTTGGAGCATGATTGCATTTGACGTCGCAGTTTGCGACTTGATCTCTGCCAGAATAACAACACTCTGAGGAAAGCCAAATGTACTTGTCTACACATATATGTGTAGACAAGCACACTACAAGTACACACATTACAAGGCAGTACAAATACACACATATGTGTGTCATCCTGGAATTCCAGGATGACAGGAGCCTTTCTGCCTTGAAGTTGCATATCTCTCATAGTGAGCATGTTGAGAGAACTTAAAGGGAAGCAGTTTATTACCAGTGACACGGAAATAAACGTTGAGATCCGGCTCTCGAGAGCGCTTGACTCGGTGACCACTTGATATGCCGCTCTTGGAGCAGTCGACACGAAGGTCTTCAACAGCACAGCTCACACCTTCGGCACACATGGTAGTCTGAAGATATGCAAGAGGACCGGGAAAAAATAGAAAAGTGAGAAACAGAAAGATTCCTTCCTAAACAAGGCACAGCAAAGGTGTATATGAGTGCAAATCGGCACAACCAACAGGAGGAGATAGAATAGATAACACAGAGCGCTGATGTGTCCTCTCATCTGTCCCCACCTGTCGGTTGCACTGATTTGCCCTCATAATCATGTTCTACCAACACGCCCAATCCTAGTCTTCTAAACAAATGTGTGTTTGAGATGTAGCAATAAAAGATTATCTTTTGGGGTTTATGCCGCTACACTGTTGAGAGTGCATATTTCTGCAGCATCTTGCAATCCTTTATATTGTTGCGGGTTCGCGGCTATGCAGCTATGCGGGCGGTGCGAAGAAGAAGACGACGACGTTGGTGGGCTGTTCGAAAATACACAACGGCTGCCATCTTGACTGCTGGAGTACTTTTCTACTCTAAAGTAGTAAATACATTCGCAACATTTTTGGTGGTGGTGCTGGGTACGACGCAAGACGGAACTTCGAAGCGGACGTGTTCTCGACTGCCCGACCATGGCAACAGAAACCAATTCTGCCGCTCCTGTTTCAGCCGCGACTCCGGCGCAGCCTGTACAGCCGGTCGTATTGACGCAACCGCGCGACCCTGGCAACTTCTGCGGCACCGACCATGTTGACGTTGACGACTGGATTCCGAAGTTCGAGCGGTTTGCAGCAGTGTACCGGTGGGACCCTACGATGATGCTCGCCAACGTTGGCTTCTATCTCTGCGGAACAGCTGGCGCGTGGTTCGAGGCTCATGAAGCGGACATAACCAGCTGGGATACTTGCAAACAGAAGCTTCGTGACCTGTTTGGTAAGGCCGTTGGACGCCAGCGGGCCGCTTCTAAAGAACTCTCTGGTCGGGCACAAACTACGACCGAATCATATGTCACCTACATCCTTGACGTTCTCGCCCTTTGCCATCGTGCCGACCCCAACATGTCCGAGGAAGACAAAGTAAGCCATTTACTTAAAGGCATTGCAGATGATGCTTTCAACATACTGGTTTCCAAAGACTGTTCCACCATTGATGACATCATCAAAGAGTGCCGCCGATTCGAAGAGCTGAAGAGTCGCCGGGTCGCCAAGAATTTCTTGCGACTTCCGAACACGGCCGCTACGTCATCTTGCGAGGACCTTCAGCCGCCATGCAGTCAACCACATAACAACGAGAGTGTAGTTCGCATCGTTCGTAGAGAAATCGAGGCCGCGTCTCCGTCTTTTCTGACCCGCCCATCTGATGATCGACCAACGATCTCGTTGATCCAACAGGTCGTGAGAGAGGAGCTGGCAAACGTTGGGCTGCAGCCTGTATGTTCGTTGACGGAACCTCGGGTCAGTACCATAGCGCCTTCTCCTGCACCAGAAAGATTCCGCCGCTATCGTGATCCTGCTCAGTGGAGGACACAGGACGACAAGCCTATATGTTTTCATTGTCATGGTGTAGGACACATCTCCCGCTACTGTCGTTTCCGCACGTATCCACCTCGGTCGTTTCCTGGCTATCGACGTGACGACAACCACCGGCCCCTGCAGTATGGCGCTCGTGACGATGGACCGTACAATGGCACTCCTGCGACACCAGTCCGCCGGTCCAGCCGTTCGCCGTCCCCGCATGACCGTCGCTCCAGGTCACCTCAGCACCGCCGCTATTCGTCGCCCCACCCTAGTGGACGCCCTTCTTCGGAAAACTGAGCAATGCAGCTCCCGGAGGTGACGCTGCATTGGACTCCCGACCTGAAAACCCTCTGCTGACCTTGACTACGGACAAGAACCTGCTTGATGTAGAAGTGGATGGCCTTCCTGTTACTGCCCTTATTGACACCGGCGCACATATTTCAATTCTGAGCTCTGACCTCCGTGCACGATTAAACAAGGTCCTTACGCCGCCAGAGTCCCTATTTGTACGTGTCGCTAGTGGAGCGACCCCGGCTGTGCTCGGAATGTGCACCGCGCGTGTGAGATTCGCCGACCGCCAGACGTCCGTTCTATTCCATGTTCTCGCTCACTGTCCACATGACGTCATCCTTGGACTCGATTTTTTGTCCGACCACTCCGCTGTAATTGACTGCTCAGCCGGCGTCGTGCAACTTGACTTGCCTGCGGCCACCGAAGAGTCGAAGATGGTACAGAACAAGCTTTCGTGCGCTGAGTTTGTTCGCCTCCCACCCCAAGCCCTAACTTGTGTCACAGTTGAACCATATCCCAGTGTTCCGGATGGGGATTACGTGGTCTTTCCCTCTCCCGGTGTTTTACTGGCCCGCAACGTTTCCTCCCCGTACACCATACTAACTGTCACAGCGAACAAGACGTGCCTTCCTCTTCTGAACTTCGGACTCAGCCCTCAAATCCTACCACAAGGCATTGTTCTCGCCACTCTTTCGCCGTCACACGAGTGCCAGATCTCATCAGTGTCACGTGAACTGGCCACAGTCGCCTCCCCGAACCCGCATAGCACCGACGCAGCCAAATCTACACGGCTCAACAATGTAACTAAGATGATTGCCTCAGACCTGTTGCCGTCTCAGGTCAAAGACCTCACTGATCTTCTCACGAGCTATTCGGACATATTTGACTTTGACGGTAGGCCCATAGGTCAAACATCGCAAGTCAAACATCGCATTGATACCGGTGATGCAGCTCCAATTCACAGGCGTCCCTATCGAGTGTCACCATCAGAGCGCCAAGTTATCCAACAGGAGGTGAATAAGATGCTCACAAAAGGCATCATAGAGCCCTCATCGAGTCCGTGGGCGTCCCCTGTAGTCTTAGTTAAAAAGAAGGACAATACCTGGCGTTTCTGCGTGGACTATCGGCATTTAAACAAGGTCACCAAAAAGGATGTCTACCCGCTTCCTCGTATTGATGATGCCCTGGACTGCCTTCATGGCGCAACCTATTTTTCTTCGATAGACTTACGCTCCGGTTACTGGCAGATCGCCGTGGACGACCTCGACCGGGAGAAGACCGCCTTTGTAACGCCTGACGGTCTCTACCAATTCAAGGTAATGCCGTTTGGCTTGTGCAATGCGCCGGCGACGTTCGAGCGGATGATGGACACGCTTTTGCGCAGCTTTAAATGGTCTATCTGCCTGTGTTATCTGGACGACGTGATTGTTTTTGCCCCAACCTTTAAGTCTCACCTCGAGCGCCTTTCCTCAATTCTTTCAGTATTTCGAGAGGCTGGGCTCCAACTTAATTCTTCGAAATGCCATTTTGGGCATCGCCAAGTTACTATTCTAGGGCATCTCGTTGACTCCTCCGGCATCCGCCCCGATCCCGACAAAGTCCGAGCTGTCCTGGATTTTCCTGTACCGACTTGTGTCAAGGACGTTCGAAGTTTTGTGGGCCTATGCTCATATTTCCGACGATTTGTCAGAAACTTCGCAGAGGTCGCACGCCCCCTCACTGATCTTTTGAAGAAAGATGTACCATTTGAGTGGGGTCCTGATCAAGGCACGGCCTTTTCCCAGCTCATAACACTTCTGACCACGCCACCGATTCTCGCCCACTTCGACCCGTCTGCTCCAACCGAGGTCCGCACTGATGCTAGTGGCTACGGTATTGGCGCGGTTTTAGCCCAGCGTCAATCCGGTCACGATCGAGTTCTTGCGTATGCCAGCCGGCTCCTTTCTCCTGCCGAACGCAATTACTCTATTACGGAACGCGAGTGCCTGGCCCTTGTATGGGCAGTTGGTAAATTCCGCCCCTATTTATATGGCCGGCCTTTCACAGTTACCACTGACCATCACGCTCTATGCTGGCTTTCAGCCCTCAAAGACCCAACGGGGCGCCTTGCTCGTTGGGCTCTGCGCCTCCAGGAATTCACATACACAGTGGTTTACAAGTCTGGCCGTTTACACCAAGACGCCGACTGCCTCTCTCGGTACCCCGTTGACGCTCCAGATCTAGTAACCGACGACGCGTCCATCTGTATTTCCTCGCTCTCTGCTTTCGGCAACATGGGATGTGAGCAACGGCGTGACGCGTCCCTACGAGAGCTAATCGACCGCCTGAACACAGGCTGTACAGACAGTTCGCTTCGCATGTTCGTTGTCATAGACGGCATTTTATACCGCCGCAACATGCACCATGTGGGAAACGAACTACTACTCGTAATACCCACTCATTTGCACTCGACCGTACTTCAGCAACTACATGATGTACCAACGGCTGGCCACCTTGGTGTTGCCAGAACGTACGACCGTGTCCGCCGACGCTTTTTCTGGCCCGGCCTCTACCGTTCTGTACAACGTTATGTTAGGTCTTGTGAGTCGTGCCAACGCCGCAAAAGGCCAGCGGTACACCCCGCCGGGCTCCTTCAACCGATCGACGTACCTGCCGAGCCTTTCTATCGTGTCGGCCTCGACCTGCTGGGCCCTTTCCCTCTTTCTACCGACGGTAACAGGTGGGTCGCCGTCGCCATAGATTACTCGACCCGTTTCGCAATTACGAGACCTCTTCCAAGCAGCTGCGCTACAGATGTCGCCGACTTTTTGATTCAAGACGTCATCTTACATCATGGCGCTCCTCGTCAACTGGTCACCGATCGCGGTCGCTACTTTTTATCTAAGGTAATCGACGATCTACTTCGTTCTTGTGCAACCAAGCACAAGCTTACGACGGCCTACCATCCTCAAACGAACGGCCTCACAGAACGTCTGAATCGCACGCTCACTGACATGCTCGCCATGTACGTGTCGACGGATCATCGTGACTGGGACATTGCGCTACCCTTTGTCACTTTCGCTTACAATAGCTCACGCCACGACACTGCTGGATATTCTCCCTTTTACCTTTTGTATGGAAGAGACCCGACATTGCCGTTCGACACGCTTGTACCCAACCCTGCCAACCTGTCCACAGCATATGCTCGCCGCGCTATTAGCACCGCAGAGAAAGCCCGTCAGATTGCCCATCAGCGCCTTTCGGACTCGCAGCTCCGTCAGAAACGTAGCTATGACAGCCACCATCGGGACGTCCACTTTAGTCCAGGTGACCTCGTTCTTCTGTGGACTCCGTCGCGGCATGTTGGTCTGGCTGAAAAGCTTCTACCCAAGTATTCCGGACCTTATCGTGTGCTACGGCAGGTAACTGATGTTACCTATGAAATAGCACCTCTAAACCCTTCGATACCTTCCACATCTTCCGACATCGTCCACGTCGCTCGCCTCAAGCCGTACATCTCGTCCAACACCTGCTAACAAGCGCCGGGTCGGCGCTTTTCGCCGCCGGAGGTCGATGTTGCGGGTTCGCGGCTATGCAGCTATGCGGGCGGTGCGAAGAAGAAGACGACGACGTTGGTGGGCTGTTCGAAAATACACAACGGCTGCCATCTTGACTGCTGGAGTACTTTTCTACTCTAAAGTAGTAAATACATTCGCAACAATATTGTAACAGCGAGCTGTGATAAGATAGTTTTATTTACAGGAGGTGAATGATGGTCGTTTGCGGCAGCACACTGCGATCGTGCCAAGACTCTTCGTCTTCCTCTGCTTCTCTTCTCTACCTTTTTCTAGTCTGTTACATTCCCCCGCAAGCAGCAAGCAGACGAAGCCCGTAGGGCGAGTTATGATGCACAAGGAGGGTAGAAAGGTTTCAGGCGAGCAACGTGAGTGAGCTGCGTTCTGCTCGATCGTCGACCATTGGACAAAAGACGAGCTATTACGTAAGTGAGCTGGCTTAGACGCTGCAAAACTACAAATGGGCCTGAATATCGTGACAGAAGCTTTTGACACAATCCACGCTTGCGTTGCGGTGTCTAAAGTAACACCAAGTCACCTTTTTTGAATAAAACCGGTTTGTGACGGTCGTCGTATCGTTCCTTCGAACGACGTTGAGAGGCCAGAGTACGAAGACGAGCGATTCGACGGGCTTCTTCCGCGAGGCACAGGGTGTTTGATACAGAGTCGTCATTGTGTAGAATGAAGGGTAAAAAAGTGTCTAGAGGGCTTAGTGGCAACCTGGCGTACAACAGATAAAATGGGCTGAAGTTCGTTGTTTCATGTTTTGCCGTGTTGTACGCATACGTGATAAAAGGCAGCACTTCATCCCAGTTCTTGTGATTGGAAGAAACGTACATGGCAAGCATGTTGGTCAGCGTTCTGTTTGTCCGTTCAACGAGGCCATTCGTCTGCGGGTTATACGGTGTGGAATGACAAAACTGTGTCGTGCACATGCGTAGTAATTCTTCAACGGCATCGGCAGTGAACTGGCGGCCACGGTCGCTGATAATAACACGCGGTGGGACATGGCGAAGGACCACGGAGTCAAGCAAGAAGTCCACCACGGATGCAGCGGTAGAAGAGGAAATAGCTGCGGTTTCGGCATACCGCGTAAGATGATCTACGCAGACGATTATCCATAGCTTCTTATTGTTAGATAACGGAAATGCACCCATAATGTCAATTCCTACTTGTTCAAAAGGTGTGCTGGGTGGTGTTAACGGCTGAAGGGGACCTGGTGTAGCGGTGGCCGGGCGCTTGTGACGTTGGCACGTCTCGCAGCTAGCGACACAACGCTTCGTCGTTTCGTACATCTTGGGCCAGTAAAAGCGTTCCTGCGTGCGGTTCAGCGTTCGTACGAATCCGAAGTGACCGGACGTCGCATCGTCATGCATGGCACGTAGAACATCGGAGCGAAGGCTCTCGGGGACGACTAGAAGAAAACGTGCTCCAGGTCTGGAGTAGTTAATTTTATAGAGCAACTTGTCTCGGACAGTAAAGCGACTGCTGTGTTGGGAGGCACGTGCGGCGGCAAAAAGAGGATCCAAGTTGAGATCGTTGCGTTGTTCTCTCTGGAGATCAGCCGCGTTGGGGAACGTGCTTGTAACAGCAGCAAGGCAGTCGTCAAAATTCTCAGCATCGCAGTCAGTAGTCGCAAGAGGAATCCGGGAGAGGCAGTCTGCGTCAGCGTGACGATGGCCACTCTTGTACGACACCGTAAAGTCATATTCCTGAAGTCGCAGCACCCAACGTGCGAGGCGGCCAGAGGGGTCACGCAAACCGACCAGCCAGCATAACGAATGGTGATTGGTAATTATCTTAAATGGCCTCCCGTAAAGGTAACAACGAAACTTCTGTACGGTGAAAACAGCTGCCAGACATTCCTGTTCCGTAACTGTGTAATTGCGTTCTGATTTGCTCAGGCAACGGCTGGCATATGCCACGACATGCTCTGCGCCATTGTGACGTTGTACAAGCACCGCACCTACACCGATACTACTAGCGTCCGTGTGGACCTCAGTCGGGCAAGATGGATCGAAGTGACGCAACAGTGGTGCTGACGTTAGTACAAACTTAAGTTGTGAGAATGCGGCGTCACACTCTGGTGTCCAGTTGAAGGTTGCATCCTGTCGCAAGACGTTTGTCAGCAGATACATGATCTCCGCAAACCGTGGAATAAAACGACGAAAATATGAGCATAGGCCGACAAATGAGCGAAATTCTCGTGCGGACTGCGGTGATTTAAAAGAGCTCACTGCTTCTATTTTGCGAGGATCGGGCCTGACGCCATCCTTGTCGATCAAGTGCCCCAGCACGAGAGTTTGACGTTCGCCAAAGCGACATTTTCTAGAATTCAGAACGAGCCCAGCTTTTTCGATGCAGTCGTGAACAAGACTGAGACGGTTGTTATGTTCCTCAAACGTACGGCCAAAGATCACAACATCGTCAAGGTAGCACATGCATATCTCCCATTTTAGACCACGTAATACTGTGTCCATAAATCTTTCAAAGGTGGCTGGAGCATTACAAAGGCCAAAAGGCATGACATTAAATTCAAATAAGCCATCCGGAATTATGAGAGCAGTCTTTTCTTTTTTGCCGGGTTCCATAGGTATTTGCCAATAACCTGACCGCAAATCAAGCTTTGAAAAATAGGAAGCGGCATGCAAGCAATCTATGACGTCATCAATCCGCGGTAAGGGATATACATCTTTCTTCGTCACAGTGTTTAGACGCCTGTAATCTACGCAAAATCTCCAGGAACCATCCTTTTTCCTGACAAGAATTACCGGGGCTGCCCACGGGCTGGACGACTCTTGCACGACCCCTTTGTTCAGCATGTCCTTTACTTGTTCGGCGATAACTTTACGCTCAGAGGATGGCACTCGGTAGGGCTTTTGGCAGATGGGGTGTGCAGAGCCAGTGTCTATTCTGTGACGAGCGCAAGACGAGGGTAACTGAAGGGGTGCATCTCTATGTTTGAAGTCGAAAGCAGCAACATGCCGGGAAAGGACCTGCACCAGCGCTTGCCGTTCCGTCGTACTGAGAGTGTTGCTGATTATAGCGAGCATTAGATCTTCATTATGGCGAATATCACAAGCAGAGGAAGAGGTGGGGAGGTCCGTAGCTATTGCTGCTATCGAGTTTCATGAGGCTTCATCAAAGAGAGCTATCTTCATACCGCGAGGAAGCACAACCGGCGTGGCAGAACAGTTCAGCGCCCACAATGTTGCTACTCCTTTTGTCATGCACACAACAGAACAAGGCACAAGTATGTCCTTCTTAAAACAGTTCTTGCGTAGAGGCCTCACTACGAGGACAATACAAGCATCATCAACCGCTGTGGAAGAGACTCGAACGGGTGTCAGGCACCAAGATGGTGCTATCACTTCATCAATCACACTAAGCGTGTTCCTGTCTTCGCCACGGTAGTGTTCTTCGGAAAGCGACGGTAGAAACAAATTGTTTAGTGATATTTCCCCACTACTACAGTCAACGGAAGCACCGCATCGCTCCAGGAAATCGATACCAAGAATGACATCGTGCGAACAACGAGACAGAACCAGAAATTCCGATACAAATACTTTTCCAGCCAATCAAACACTGACAACACATACACCAAGAGGAATAAGCCACTCGCCTCCTACACCACGAAAGGTGATTGTATCGTCCCATGAAAACATAACTTTGCGACCTAAGCGATTTCTGAAGGCGAGGCTCATCACAGGCACAGTTGACCCAGTGTCAACTAACGCCATCGTCAGTATTCCATCAATCAACACATTCACTTTGTTTTTGATCATAATAATAGGCAGAGGTATATCTTGAAAAGACCGTCCGGCGACCTCACCTCCATTGGCCGCGGATGCTAGTTTCCTGGCGGCGGAGAAGAACGACGCAGAGGAGACGGCGAGCGACGAGAACGGTTGGATGGTAGTGTCAAACTCCGCTCGGATGCTGGCGAATCACTGCGTCTGGTCTCGCGCGAAAAACGGTCCCTTGGAAACAAGTCGGTTGTCCGCAGGTCATATGAAGCACCGGGTCTTGGTGGCGAAGACATGGCTGGTGTCCTTCGTGATTGGCGGCGTTGTTGGCGGCAATACCGAGCGATATGCCCAGTGAAACCACAGTTTTAGCACACGGGAGGGTCACGGTTTATACTATATTCAGTGGAAGGAATCCTGGGCCGCTGCTGTCGACGAGTAAGTTCGTTATCACGCGAAGAACGGGTTTCCGCCACTCTCTGGAATTCATTGTATTCGTCGTAAGTTACATCTTGGTAGTAGGGTTGGTACTGTCCTTGCCGCAGCGGGACGTAGTCCGGCTGAGAGCCCTGTGTATAAGAATGTGGCTGTGCTCGTCGTGATCGTGCGTCATAGGCAGGGCCTCTATCGTATAGACGTGGCTGATACTGAGGTGTGGCATCAGAATCCTCAAAGCCCTCCGCCACTCAGTGCGAGGAGAATGAAGCAACGTTTCGCTCGTCTGGTGGCTGGTAGGGGGGATGAGTGCTTGGGCGGTTTGCCACTTGCATGTACAGGCCGAGTTCTTCACGTACTATTTGCCAGATTGTTGATGCAAGATCAAGCGCGTGGTTGCTGTCTATGCTCGCGATGGTCGTCACATTGGGTAGCCTGCCGAACTTCGGCGTGATGCGCCTCGTCTTTAGTTGCTCAAAAGTGTGGCAATGACGAATGACATCGGTGACAGATGTCAAGGTGTCTTTCGCGATGAGGAAACTGTAAACATCCTCGGCGATTCCTTTTAGAATGTGCCCGACTTTGTCTTCCTCAGACATTCCGGGGTCAATGGTCCTACATAGCTTTATGACTTCCTCAATGTAGGTCGTGCAAGTTTCATCTGGCACTTGAGCGCGTTGCATTAGCGTCTGTTCTGCTCTTTTCTTTATCGTTGTTGGGTCGCCGAAACACTCTTTGATTTCAGAAACAAATCTGTCCCACGTCGTTAGCGTTTCCTCCCGATTCTCGTACCACATTAATGCAGTATCCGTCAGAAAGAATGCGACGTACAAAAGCTGAGAAGCGGCATCCCATTTGTTAGCGGCGCTCACCCGTTTGTAATAGATGAGCCAAGCCTCGACATCTTCATCTGGTCTGCCGGCAAAGGGACGAGCATCTCTCAGTTGTGGAGCCGAACTGGTCGGCGCAGAAGTCGAGAGGGGTCGGTGTTCATTTGCGTTGTGGGACATGTCCAGACGAGATGGATTCGGTGGAAGTCCAGCAATGCGACGGCTCCGTCGAAGAACTTGCGGTTCACCTTCCGTCTTCGGGTGTCGATTACCCAGCACGTCCACCACAACTGTAACAGTGAGCTGTGATAAGATGGTTTTATTTACAGGAGGTGAACGATGGTCGTTTGCGGCAGCACACTGCGATTGTGCCAAGACTCTTCGTCTTCCTCTGCTTCTCTTCTCTACCTTTTTCTAGTCTGTTACAATATCATCCCACATTTGCGTTAAGTGCATTTTTTTGCCTTTTTACTGTGTTGCAGCTTTCCTTACAGCCCCCCACACCCTCTGATACACTCGCACACTGTTAAATACACCGTTGCAATGCGTTAATATCAAATCCACGCAGAGAAGTGACCTGGTAAGGATTAAGTGATCCTTCACTATTCCCACAACCTGAACATATGCGCCCTCTAGATACACTAATCCCCCTTTTGGCATGACGTGTTGGCCACAAATAACAGACTGTGAAGCAATTAATTGAAGAATGGATGGCATAAAGAGGAACTGCGTATCGACAGGGCAGTGTCTTACCTGCGATGCTAACTTCATGTCAATGTGATCTCGCACATCCATTCGCATCGTTTCGTCACACTCTAAACCCAGTGGCGCCGAATATAGCATCCTCGCATTTACTGCAGCCGATGTAGATGGCACAGACTCTAAAAAAAAGTAACAAATTCACCAACATCATTCTGATGGATCCCCCATGTAGTTTATCCAGAACGATCCAGCATCTGCAATGTTATAATTCAAGAGTTTTGTTCAAGTGGCAGGAGGATGGAGCTATAGTTTTATGGTATTTTCTTTTATTTTGTGATAAACTTTCCGACCTGTTAGCTACTGCAATTAAAAGAATGACTTCATTCTATTTAAAAAGCACATGAGAACTTATCGTTATATGAAATTGTGAGAATTTACACAGGACGATATTGCATATATCTGTTAATGAGTGAAGGTTGCAGAGTCACATTAAGAATAACAGATAAGGGCAGAAAGACTACCTGCTTTTGCTTCAAAATTTGTCCTCCTATTCCTCCTGCTAAATTTAATCTGGTGTGCACAGTTATTCTTTCAGTTAAGATTTAAGATGAATGATTAAGCAGAAACATTGGAAGCACATGCCTCTTGCATATTTGTTATACCTGGTTAAGGACCATGCTCCTTTAAATAATCGGCCTCCTTTAAATAATCGTATTAATATTTTGTTAACCTATTCATGAATTTACAAGTCTCATAATCCTTATCTTTTTGACATGCTATGAACCCAATGGTGTACGCCACTTGTTTTTGCTCTTTGTATCAACTAGGGGCTAAGAAAGAACAAGATATGTTAAAGTTTGAATGAATTGAACCTCCTGCATGATAAATTTGTCTTCATTTATATTTGATGTGCTGCTTCCTGTAAGCCATGCGAAAACTATAATTTTTTTTTTGAAAATGGACATAACTATAAATGAATCTGTGCTGCATTCCTAGTCTGAAATTTCATTCTATATATGCCAAAACAGATCACCAGGTCATCAACCACTTCAGGATGAATATATATTCAATTACAACTCAATTAGGATTAGTCACATTAACACACATAAATTAACATATTATGACATTATTTTTGTTGGAATAGACTACTGAGTGTCCTGCAATATTGTATCGATTTGACACATTCACAGAGAGTTCTTCACACGTGTCTGAAAGGTTTTTCCTGCCCATATCACAATACCATGACACTGTGACAAAGAATTGCACAGGTGGATCAGTACTAATTAGTAGCATGGTGTAATTCTATACCACATTAACAGCTAAAATGTTTGGTAAATCAAACACTGTGCCTCAATCACAAGGTGTGGAATGTGTCTTAGATGATCGAAACATATACAGGCCAACTGATCAGATGGATGAGCAACTTACCAGAGCAGTCAGAGAAAAGCTGTGGTTGGTAGGGAGCCCATCCATCTTTAAAGGTGCATGAAAATTTCCTGGGGCTGTCAGGTTCAAGTTTATAACCGTCCAGGCAAGAAATCGTGCAAGTGATGCCGAAAGTGTTACTTTGGCAATCGGCATTCCCATTAGCTGGATGGGGTATTTGGCTACATCGGTTTTCTGGAAATACAGGCAGAATAACTTGAGAACTGCATATGCCACGACATGGACTAGTTATGGTAGCAGTACAAACAGTCCTCAGATCAAACCTATTTATATACGTAAACGTAAAAAATCAAACTAAGATTAAGTTGCTTTTCTTTGGCAACAAAGGATAGTGTTTACTCATGGACAAGAAGTGTGTATATGAATAGAATCTAGACCTTGTATAAGTTATCACCCCACATTGGCAGTATAAGGATTAAGTAAAGATTTAACAGTCTGCAAGCCAAGCCATCTTAATACCTTTACAAGCTGATCTGACATTTGAAAAACTGTTGTCCAAACTGGGACATGTAGTAACACAGTCGTTTTTGTTGTATTCACCTGGGCATGGCTTGTGCATAATGAAGGGGATTGGCCGAGTTTATGGTGAATTTTACCGATACTTTTAGCACTTGAAATTGGGGTTAATGATTTCCACTTAGAGTAATTTTTATTGTTCTGACATGAATTAGTAAAAATTTCGGGGCTTTGTGTCACAACAATTAAGCAATCACATTGGTGCATCACTACTAGTTCTTAGATTCTAGAAATAATGCATGTGTAGAAATTCATGATTAGCAAGTTTTAGCACTGCACATGTTCGGTCTATAATGGTATTGCATACATAACAATGCTGCATTTTTCATAGCGCACATGAGCAAAAGCTCTTCGTGTGAGCTTTTTGTGGAAGGCAGCACTTTAGCGTGCCCAATGGTGTTTCGGATGCAATGTGCAGATTACTAAAATTCGCTATTAACTAATGGTTTGAAAGCAGGAAAACTGGTGAGTCAGGGGAAATACAGATTGTATAAGTCATAAGAAAGTGTTATGCATAATTTCATTCACATGGCTATGTAGAACTTGATCATATCCCCCCTGGTTTTTTGGAATCCATGGAATTCCCACATAAATGTGTTAGCAGAATTGTTATGTTTTACAGCAATTATGTGAAAGATAAGGCCAGAATGCATTCTTGCCTTTTGAAAACTGCAATTTGTTTTTTTTTTTTCTACAGACTGAAGGCTTATCAGAAAGAAAGCGGTCACCTCTCACAGTGATGTTGATGACACAAGAAGCATTGTTTCCAGCAGTGTCAGTTGCTACGTATGTGACCATCGTTTCACCCACAGGGAATGCTACTCCTGGGCTGTGGGATTGCCACAGCTTCACATCTTCCCCCGAGTTGTCTGAAAATGCTGGCTCCTCCCAAGAGACGTGCACGGATGATTGCCCATCGGAAAAGGCTCCAGGTGGGTCGAAACAGTTTTCAACAAAAGGTGGCTCCTTGTCTGCATACAAAGAACAGATGTTATTGAAACACCCATATACTAGAAAACCAAGCATTCTTCAGAAATCTTGTTCATGATCAGTACATGCAATGTAACATTTAGAGGCTTCATTACATTGTGGACACAGTTTATGCCTATACCATTATGGTACATTAATTAAAATCTGAAACATAGATGCAAGCTCGGCACAAGTTCCTCCGCCTGGAGTAAACTTCATAAGAAGAGAACTTGTGCATGTCAGAACAACGAAAAGCACCAACTGTTTCCTTGATGAAAACAATTAAGTTCAAACCATCACAATACTGGCTCGAGGGTAAGAATTTTCTTGTTTTTATACGCCTAAGAAATTGTATCCCACCACATATAAGGATGGAAGGCCACGCAGCAGGCATCAGCAGGTATTTATATTTCATCACCTCGGTCACCCAATGTAACCAGACAGTGCCTTCAGAAAAAAGTTGCACTGTTAAAGAAGATTTGGAGGTGCCCTTGACCTGCCCTTTTCTAAAGTTTGAGCTTTCTTTTGATAAACTGAGGCTGCATGGTGGCTATCTATCAAAGGGGGGCTGAAAGGGGCTAAGCTAAGGAATTTAAAGAACCAAGTCTACAGCAAGCCACACTGAGACGGCCGAAAAGCATTTGAGAGCTACACTAAGGTTATTTTTTCTGTCACTTTTGTTTGGTGATTTCTTGAGCACCAAACGGGGGCATTCGTAGATCTTCAACATTTTCATCATGGTAATTGAAGTCATTGCGAGAGAAGCTTTCTTTTATAAAGAAAGATTTATTCGCTCAGCTAATTGTGTTGATGTATGCTAACAACAAACCCTTAAAAATGGCACCTCTCACTTTTGACTCACCTGCCACTGTCACGGTGAAGTTGCAGAAAGCCATGTTTCCCCACTCGTCCTCGGCCCTGTACGACACATCGTGTTCTCCTATGGGGAACAAGTGTGGCGGCATCACAGATGGAGCCACGTTGAGGAAGAGTGAGGCTCCGGCCTTGTCCACAGCCTCAAGCATTTCCCAGTCGACGATTGCTTCTCCGTAACCTGGCTCTGAGTTGACCATTATGTCACCTGGACAGTTTCGGATAACTGGAGGCTCAGTGCCTGTCAAAAGATGGAAGGTAGACAAGGTCCTCTTAAATCAAAACTTAGTGCACTTGGTAGCATGCACCAAGTGAGCAGAAGTTGTTCCTAAGCACGCCTGCACTTTCTCGTGTCTGATGCAGAATGAAAGCACCCGTGCAAAGATTGATGCCAGGTGTTCACTGCAATTTTATTCTCCAAGTGAAGTTGTACTTTCTAACATGGGAATAACATGACTTCTACATCTACAGAATGAATAAGCTGATCAAGTCAACCAACACTAAGTCATATCTCTTTTATGTCCGCTTCCTCCTGACTAGCTTCGAAACGAAAATAATAGGGAAGGACTATAGCAGATGTGATTTTAAAATGAAATGAAATGCATGCAATTTTCTTTTTGTCATTTCACTCAGGTAAAGTCAGCAAAAAGACAGGTTTTAGCTGTGTGTGGGTGTTCTGTTGTAATTACTTTTTCCAAATGAGAGGATCGATTGTGCACTGGTTGTAGGTAATCTAAACGCTTATTTAATCCACCTGGAACATGGAACAAAATATTGTCCCTCATTCACATGCAGATGCCCGTGACCAGAAAATAAGCTGGTGCGAGCACTCAGCATACATTTATTTTCACCTGTGACAACGTCTGTTGTGACGTCTGGGTGGTCAGGTGAAACATCTTGAATGAACAATAGTGCGACAGAAAAATGAGGATGTGAAAAGGAAAGACACACTAAAGCGCTGACTAGCAAGGAAAAATTTATTCCGATGTGAAGCAGAATAAATAGCATGTGAAAAAAAAAAAACAAAGAAAGAACACAAACAACCATTGCGCATGCTCGTGGTGATAAGTCACCTAATGATTTTTGTCACCTTGTGCATGCACAAAGACATTTGTCGTTTTGTGCAGGCGTGACGGTTTTGTGTTTTTTTTCTCCCCCACATGCTATTTATTCTGCTTTGTGCCGGAATAAAACATTAGTTGTGAATCAGCGCATTAGTTTGTCGTTCCTCTTCACGTTCTCGTTTTTTGTCGTGCTGTTATTCGTTCAGTGTGGAGGCACACCAACGAGCCTAATTGACTGTTTTGACGTGAGACAGTTGACGTCGAAAAATAAAACACGAACAGTGGCATCAATGAAAGACCACAAATGTCCTATATATTTCTATATATATGCATGTTTTTTGTCAGTTTTATAAAATTAGATGCTGTAATAAAGTCTTACATGTGAACTGCTGCTATGGCATGATACTTCATGACAAACATATTAAAACAAAAATTTTTAGAGATCTATGTGCACCAGGAATTTCTAAAGGACGAGATTTGTGGCATGTGCCACCACTCTTTTTCAAAGAGACGTGCTGCATTCATCATCATCATTGAAACCAGAACAACTTCACGGGATAGCTACTTACTGGCGCAGATTGTCACGTCATCCGGCTCACTCCACATTCCCGTGCTGAGGCAGTGCCGGACGTCGGGTCCCATAACGCGGTATCCATCGTCACACATGACAGTGCAGTCCTCGCCATATGATGACTTTGTCTCGCTACAGTGGGGTGGGCTCAAGGCTCCGTTGGTTGGTGCCACCAAGGGTGGGCAGGTGACAGCTGCGGTACATTGAGCTTCTTTCAATGCGATTTCTTTCCCCAGCAGGTTACGGTAAATTCACATTCACAGTGACAAAATTTAGCAAATTAATAATAAACAATGCAAGCAAAATATAGCAGACAGAAAATGATAGTAATTGCAGGATTTGTCAAAGAGCCAACATACACATACTTATGCAACCTAAAAGTCATGGCTGAAATGATCGAATTATTGATTAATTCCCCATCATCAGATGTTCTTCCAGCTTCCAGCCTATTCTTTGCAAGGTGGAGTGAACATTTGTCACGAGTGCAGTGGGCACATCCACTAAAACGATAGCATGAAGAGCGTGTTAGGCTGTTGGCTGACATATGCCAAGCCAAGATGAAAGTCAAGGTGAAAGCCAAGCTGAAGACTATACACATGTCTTAAATAGATGAAAAACAGAATACAGATAATCAATATGGTATCACTAATCAACCATTACTTTCCAGCGCACGTTGCAAATCGCTTGCAAGACAACACTAAGACAGTTTTTCTTTAGTGTCCCCTTGTTTGCTAAACATGTTGTCGTGATCTACAGTTATTAATAAGAGATAACACCGCATTATAGCGAAACCAAAAACTGAAACTAGGGAGCTTGTATTCTTCCTCTTATATCAAACGGGTTGATACATCAGAAACTATACTGACATTTTTTAAACTGTAGTGACGTATCAGTGCTGAAACTTTGTGTATACAAATTTGACCCTATTAACTATTAATGAAAAATTTTTTGTACAACAAATTCAAATCAAAATAATATTTTCTTGTATTAAGCCTATTTAATTTCGCTCATTAAAGGTAGTTTTAAAAGTTGCTCTTAGCATGGAGTGCTTTTCATTTTAGTTAATAAGGAAGTGTTGTCCTGTGTGTGTAACACCCTTAATATGAAAGATATCATTGCTTGGGATGATTCTTTTTGTACTTGTGAAACGGCACTTGGCAAACAAATAGTGTGACATGAAAATTGTACAAAGAAAATTTCAAGGCTATAATTCTGTCAGGCATCCATGTCTTACATTCTGGCGCTTAATGAGTGTTAACAGTACGCAGTTCAGTTTTGGTTGCACATGTGTAGTTGAAGCTCAGCACCCTGTACACTTATAATATTACGTCTTAATGGTAAAGTGTATTATGTCTGAATATAATCCATGGAGCAAGCTAGTTTTCAGCACCCTTAATCTACCCAGTGTGGGGTGAACTTAAAATTAAAGGTGTAAAGAAATTTTATTGTGTGGTTGAAAGTTCCTTCAAAGCAAGATTTGGGGCCTTACGTCGGCAGAGCACAGGCAGGCCATCCCAGAGGGCGATTGAGAGGCAGGTCCGTTTGCGAGAGCCGATGAGTGCATATCCCCTCTGGCATTCGAACTCACACGTTGTGTCAAAGTCAAACGAGTCGCTGGAGCAGTTCATGAATCCATGTAGGGGTGACTCGAGGGGAGAACACTTTTTCTCTGCAAGAAAAACACAGCTGATGAAGCCACAGTCTCACAGATTATTTCCCTGTGCAACATGTACAGTATGGTCCACTGTTAAAGCGAACACTCGAATGTACACCCTCAATATTCCTGGCCGTCTAAGAGCAAGTAAATTAAAAAACAATCTTCATGCAGGTCAATAGTCTGTCAAGAGAAGTCGGAACTTTTTAACCACCAGTAGCCTTATGCATATCTAAGCCGCTATGATTCCGTAAGATAGCGAAATCTAAACATGCTGCTCACGCAAGTGTTCCCTTTAACAGTGGACCCGTCTGTACATGCTGTTCTCCATGTAAAATCAAAGTGTTGAAATGTAGCCTCTTCCCAGCAAAGAAGTATCGTGACTGTCATTGACATCGTTCAGTTTCCGATGTTCCATTGGTTTACTCCAAGTCAAATCATGAATTCAACTCGATCATGCTGCACCATGTTGTGACGACAACAGTTTCATTCTTCATTTCATATTCAGTTCACAGCTCAACTTAGGGTGCTAGAACATCGAAGCAAATCAGTACAGACTGTGTTCATTCTAAGCAATAGAAAAACTAAAAGCAGGGGTGCAATCACGAAACTATTCCATTCCTTTTTTCTATGCTTTTAGCCGCTATTAGCCGTGTGCGACCGGTCAAAGAGCTTGCGAGGTGCGCTCCGACTAGTCACGGATGGCGGATGGCGGCGAAAATCTTAGAAAAAAAAGGAATGAAATCACTCTGTTATTGAACCCCAGAAGTGATGAAACAAAGCGACAGAGAGATTTAAAAAGAAACAGTGGTGTCAGGGATGAGAAAAAAAGCTTTTTTGCAATGAATTCAGTTGCTGAGCACTTTGCCATTTCTTCTCCTTTGTTGCAATGGTCCTTTCGCGTCACATTTTGATCACACCAAGAAACATGTCATTAAGCAAGACTGATGTACTATCCATGTACTAATATATGATCATCTGTTTTATCGGAGCTCCCTATGAGCATGCACCACTTCATGTATGAGCATTTGGTAGGAGGAACTGATTAAATTGTATATATTGTTATACCATAAGGAATATTAGTACATGGCTAAGGTGCTTCTGTGAATCCAGGAAGAGTGACTCACTCTCACAAACAGGGTCACTGCCTGACCAGTTGCCATCATGCTGACAGACACGTATGCTGTTGCCGATGAGGCGGTATCCAGGGTTGCAGCGGAACCCACAGGCGGCATTGAACACCACCTCGCAGTCCGCGTTCACCATGTACCCATTGTCTGGAGGGCTCAGCGGGTCGCATCGGACCACTGCATGTCGTTAGCACTGCTGTCATTCGTGCGCTTTCCACGTACATGTTGTGGATAATGTGGTCACGCTACCCCACTCCTCCACAACTCTGAAAGGCTGCCGCACAGTTGTGATCCCGTTGCCTTTTATTTGGCAGAGCCACCTGATCAGCCTTCCGAATGAAGATGGCGCTCACAGTGATGATAATTAACTACAGGTGAAAAGGATGAAGTATGAATGTTGTGAATATGCTCACAATATATTCAAGAACATTCATGGCCATACACTATTTTGTAACTGGTAGGGTTAAAAATAAGACTACCAGGCAGCCATGAATATAGCCTTAAAACTCGATAAAGCCGATATTAGGCTGCCAATTTACTTTGTTATAATAAATCTTTCTTAAGTTGAAGTTCGATCCTTTTGTGCAAGGTATAACTTTTTTTTTTTCGAATTGCCCAACTAGTGGGTCGTAGAATGCTTACTACCCATTACACAAGGCTCAGCCATATTTCTATTTTGTCATCAGCCACCGCATCAACAAAGTTCACATCAATGCCTTGCAAATTTATAGCGGGTGTGTTGCTGCTACGCAAGTGGGTGCTTCTCAACTTGTGCACAAAACTGGCAGTTTTTTTTTTCTGCCATACTGTGCTAGAAGAATCGATCAAGATTCGATACAGAACTTGTGGTGCACCCTTACTGCAAGTAAAAAAAAACTGTCATTGACTTTTCGCGAGTTATTTTAAACTGCATGGTTTCATTAGGAGGTTATTTCACTCTTTAGCGTCAAGATGGCCTTGGCCTGACATCAGCAGCATAACTGTGGTAATAGGAGCCGATGTCACATTCTTAGTAGACTGTATGCACGTCTTTTGAGTTACCCCAGCTTAACAAGATCATTTTCTCATCCCCCTACATTAGCATCTTAATTCATCACTCTTTTGCTCCCCAGTCATCCTTCCCAGTAACCCTTCCCCAGTGTAGAGTAGCAGGCCAGAGCAACCTGACGCTCAAGGTGACATCTCTACCTTTCTGTAAATAAATTGTCTCTCTCTCTCTGCTTCTTAACAAAATAGGAATTTTCTTTTTTCCCCTTTCAATTCGCCACTAAGAGAGGGCATAAAACCATTTCGGCGCAGTTTTCTTGGGGGTTCAGAGCCCAGGCACTGCTGTCCTAATAGCTTCTTTCGAGATCGCGATCATGGAGATTGGGCAGGAGATTGAGCACTTCGATACCCCGAAACCGTCGTCTTTTTTCTCGGCGCTAGCTTTTAAGATGCTAAAACCTCATTGGTAACGCACGTTCTCTGAAGATTACGATCGCCTGCAAGAAGTGCGAGTTCATCAGGTTTGGTGCCGCCCCTACAGCTACTCACGCTTCCTAGTTGGCGCACAACGGCGACGAAAACACTAATCGGGCTGCACATGGCCAATAAACTGCAGTGGTTACGAGCCATACTTGGAACGGGTCAAGCAAGCAAGCAGGCACTCGCGACACACGTTATGAAACTATGCACCAGCATTCCCATCACCACAAATGAGCCGCATGCCTTGTCTCCTCCTTTTTTTCTTGACTTTCTCTCCGCATCGCCAACGCAGACCTACGTTATCGACGGCCCTGATGGCACTAACGCCGCAGGTGCATTGCACCTTTTCTCTGATTCCGGAAAACACGTGCAGCTCTGCTTCATACTCTCCATGCCAATCTGTCTTTAGGCGAGAGAAGCCTTACCACAGGCTTCATTTTTCGTAACGCAAACAGGCGGAAAGTCAACATGCCCTTGCAGGTGCCGCCCTCAGTGCTGTAGCCCCTCTTGCAGTGGCACTGGGCCACGCTGGTGCTGCCCGGCAAGGAGTTCTGGTGGGCGTGCGGGCACGGAATGCAGATGCTCTCGTCTCCGCTTGCTTCCACGGGTTGGTAGGTGCCCTGGGGACACGCTGTTCATCGAAACAACATAAACAGCTGGTGAGTCGCACGAGATCAATGAACGATGCAAAATCTTTTTTTGCTATGACTAAAAGAACAACAAACAAACAAACAGAAAACAGGCGAAGCCCATTCATGTTTATGTGTACATATAGGCGTGCCCGAGATTCTCCATCAGGGAGGCAGGAAGAAGCAAACTTGACCCCCTCTCCATTCGGCAGAGTCCAAAAGATAACAAGGTCGGCAACGGAGGCATAAATGTAAATGACTCAATGATGTACAGTCGCGCTTAATATGAGTTGCAACACGCTGGCCGTGGTTAAAGTGACCCCGAGTTTGAACACTGACACCGACAAATGTTAAATAAGTTCAAAAACTACTGCTAAAGAAAAGTTGAATTCACTGATTTTTTTTTTCTATAGGTGCCGATTTGCAATGTTGGCGCCATTTTGAGTACAGACAGCGTGCTTCGATTCATTTCGAGCACGACTATACCTCTCGCACAGGCCTGCCATTGGTCACCGACTTTACGGGCTAAAGCTAGAAAATCAGTAAGGAATCCTTTGAATGCGACACATCAGGGTTCATTGGTCGCCATTATCATCAGAAAACATTGTAGTACCATAACCATGTACGTTAAAGGATGTGATGTGTCTGGCTGAGATAAGGCATGTGGCAGACTAGGCACCTTCTTTAAATTAATAGTAGCCCTCTCTGCTCTCTATCTTTCATCTCCCCCATCCTTCTCCCATGCGCAGGGTAGCAAACCAGCTGCCTATAGGCTGGTTAACCTCCCTGCCATTCTTTTCCCCCTATTTTCCTTCCTTCCCCTCCCCCATGTCTATGATTGTTTAGGTATATGCCTGAGCATATTTTGACTGATATTGAAGAAGTACAGTACAGTCGAACCTCATTGTAACGTAGAAACACCAGTAGCATAAATTAGTTCGTTGCATTCGATATTCGTTGTAATGGTACGGATAAAAATCGACACTTGAAGTTCGTCAATCTGGCTTGCGCGAAAATTTTAAATACAAGAATGCTTTATTCTAGGCTTTGCACCTGCTGTTAGTGGAGTAATACTTATATTTCTCATCAGCCAAATAGACAGGATCTTCAGCAGGTGAAATTACAGCAGAACAAGCTCGAGCCCATAAATTTCGAACCCTGGGTGGTTTAGGGGCCCTTTAAGATACATTTCAAACCTAACTTGTAGAGTCAGAGTCAGAATTTTAAAAATAAGATGTGATTGTGCATTGCCTATCAATACTTATATAGCTTTTTATGCTACCTTTCATGTTTTGAACCTTCCGCCAAATATTTCTTGTTGCATCCGACATTATGGTGACTCTCTCGTTTAAAAAATAAAGAATTGATGTCAGTGCATGTTATTGACTTCGCTAAGCGGCTGTAAGCTAGGTTTGTGTAATCTGAAACTCGGAGAACTTTAACTGATTTCCGACATTCCGTCATGCGGGAGGCTGAGCAACGGGTCAGAAAGCCTTCTCACAAGCTTGACTTGGACTACGACCAAGTACAATAAGGCAGGTATAGGCGACGCCCAGCACAATAAAACAAAATGCACGGAGTGAAACAATCTCACTGTCACAGTAAACTATTTTGAAATGATCCATGAATTACGTTTTGATAATGTATTTCCTCGCTGATCTATTGACGATTTTTTTTTTAATTTACATTAGTGCACATCTGTATTTTCGGTTTTTACCTGTGTGTCATTTTAAGCAACAAAAGAATGATACAGGGACTAGTCACGCGCTTTAAGTAGTGAGTATACTGTGTAATACTTCAAGTGCTTCTGCTCTTCTATTCTAACACAGTGTGCGCTAATAAATCTACACCACGAAGGGGGGGGGGGGGGTATGATGACTAAGGGGCAAGAAATTACTTCCACGCGTGTTGTCACCTATAGCTTGAGCACTTTCTTTTCTTCTTTCCAGTTGACGTATCGACTCACTTTTGGCGTGTGAAACGAAGGTGTAACTTCAGGTATAACTGTAGAGGTAATAATCAGTGCTCTGGTTGAGTAATAGCCAGGATGATAAGGGGAGGGAAATCGTTCTGTGACAATGCATGGTTACGTTGTGCTCTGAGGTACGGAAATTTGCGATATAGGACGCCATCACCTGACTTCGTTGAAAAAACAGGTCACTGAATAATGTCAAAACAAAAAGGAAAATGACTTTTCGGGATCCAAACGGAAGGCCTTGTTCACAATGCCAAAACGTCATTCAAGTTTCGTATTTACGTTGGTCAGTGACCCGTTTTTTCTCAACCATGCCTTTACCTGACCAGAAGGTATTCAGTCGAACTCTCGGCTATATCACCAGACGTGTACGTGAAATGGGTAATTTGAGATCGCTTGCTGCGACGAAGCCTCATGCATGTGGACGCGTCGCCTCCATCACACTAGCATAGCGGAACTCTTACGGTGGCACTCTTCCCTGAGTCCCGATCCGTAGTGTCCCTTGGGACAGAGGCAGGCGTACTGTCCCGACGATATACCGCACGTGCAGAGCTCCTCGTGGTCGCAGCAGTGGTGGCCTTCCGGACACAATCCCGCGCACTCGGTCGCGTTCACCAGCTGGTACGGACCCACGTGCATATCTGTGAGTTTTGGAGGGGTCGAATAGAACATTTATTAGAAAGAAACCGGTGACTGCGAAACCATTGTGGAGTGTGTACCTAGCGGCTCCGAAAAAGAAAAAAAAAGCAATCGGTTTATCTGGCGCCCCATTGCTTCTTTTTGAACACGCGCTCATACCAGTGGCGTAAGAACATTTATTAGAAAGAAACCGTTGACTGCGAAACCAATGTGGAGTGTGTACCTAGCGGCTCCGAAAAAGAAAAAAAAAAGCAATCGGTTTATTTGGCGCCCCATTGCTTCTTTTTGAACACGCGCTCATACCAGTGGCGTAACCAAGAGGTGGCACACCTTGCCGGTCCCCCGCCCCCCGAAATATTTTTTCGCCCTAGGCCCATAGCACACAGAGCACAAAATGACACTCGACCACACCTACCTGTCAGGCCCCCACCCTTAAATAGACGTGGTGCTCCTCCTCTCCCCTGAAAAAAAAAATCCGGGAGGAGGAGGAACACCACGGGGAGGAGGAGCACGCCCCTGTCGTGTAATCATAACAGTTAACAGTAGTTGAACCCTCCCCCCCCCCACTCACCCCCTTCTTTTTTATAGGGTTAACTACATGGACTGTCATGTTACTGCAGTCGATCCCCGGCCCCGAATGTTTTGTGAAAGCCATACACACCTTCGTGAAGCGCTCTTCGAGCGAGTGCCTCGAACTCTTCGAAGCTGTCCAGTATGTAGCAGTGCTCGTCGTACGGGGTCGAGGCCATGTCCTGGAGCTCCCGCACGTTTCCGTTGCGTATTCCGAACGTGTAGATGGTGACGTCACTGTCGCGAAGCATCTTGGCGCACGGCCGGGGATCTCCTCCGTTTGAGTAGCCGTCCGTGACCAGGAACACTGCTTTGGCCGCGTCTTCGCGAGCAAACTTGAGAATGTCCTTCAAGGCACACGAAACGATAAAAAAAATAAAAATAAAAGAGCGAGGTTTCTGTTCTGAGATGGAATACCACATAATAGAGCGACCGCGGCTCCTGGACATTTTTACACTGGGGAAAGGTTTGGGTGCCCTGTTCAGTAAGGAGTTTTCGAATAGCGTACGCAAAGCTTTGCGGTAGCGTTACCGCGCCACTGCGCATGCGTCGTACGAGAACCGCTTGCAGGCTCCCGCAAAGTGAGGGAAATAGCGGGCGACGGCAAAGCCCGCAAAACTCCTTTGAACCACCGAGCCCCCGGCGACTTTGCTGACACCGTGAGACTATCAGTAACATGATGCATAGGTTTTGACCGATGAAGCACACCTGTCGGTAATTTGGACATCGTCACTTCGTTACAAAAAAAAAAAGCAATAACAGTTCAACTTTTGAATTTCGCGCCGAAGACTGCGCGCGTGTATTTCAGCCTGACGTCACGGATTTCAAAGTGTCTCTTTCGGATTTTGGCAACGTTGCCCCAAAGAATGTACCTGAAACCTGGTGCATCTTGAGTCTGGCCCTCCTAGAAGATAATGCCCTTTATTTTTACTGATTTACAATGACGCGCCATAGGTGTGCACAAAAAGTGGGAGCAAAGGCGAGTAGCAGCGCCTTCCCCCCCCCCCCCCCTTCTTATTAGGTCAATGTACGGGGCCGACTTTGAGCCCTCCCTCCTTCCCTCCCATAGGTGACTAAAACCTTCAACCTTGGGTGAGCAAACTTTCAACGATTGCCCCCCCCCCCCCCTGAAAATAATTCCTCATTACGGGCCTGGCCCGAGCTGATCATCATCTATTAAGGCGCTTGAAGAACAACATGCGAACGTTCGGTATGCTGCACTTGGTTATGCTCGCTTGCTTTAATATGATCTTCAAGGCTCTTGAGGAACAAGAGGAACAAAAGTTCTCTGTGGCGTGAGCGCGCCACAGCTGGCTTTGCTACATCTGGTTTCTGACTGCGTTGAACAAAACGACGACAAGAGCAGACGATCACAACATACCACAGCCTGCAGTCCCGCAAAGGGCTCCAAACGGTAAAAATCACGTGCAAGTGACCGCACGCTAAATGAAGCATTGTATAAAACTCACCATAGCCTCCTTCATGGCTCCCAGGGTGAAGGTCCCGCCGCCGGAGTACTTCACGCCTGCCAGCTGCCTGTTGTGCAGGGCGCACTTGTGGTTGTCGAACGACGGCACCGTGATGTGGTCCACCTCGCGGACCACCTTTTTCTTCGAGCTGAAGGTCACCAAGGACACGCGGGTCCTGTCTCGGGACACCGTGAAGTCGGCCAGCAGCTTCCTCACGAAGCGCAGCTCGTTGACGAAGTTCTCGGCGCCCACGGACGCCGAACTGTCGACCAGAAACACGAGCTCCGCCCTCGGGGCACTTCGGAGCTTGGCCACGTGTCGCTTGAGTATGCCGCCCAGTGCATGGAGGCGTTCACTCTCCGGAGTCGGTCCCGGATACCGAGTGTGAAGCGGACGTCCTTCCGCAAGAAGACCCCGGAGCACAAGTGTCGGACCCGAAGTCGCGGACAATATAGCGAACGACAGCCAGATACCTGTGAGCGCTGTCATTGTAGGTTCAGATCTGACGCACTTCAACTGACAACTGACACAGTTCAGATATTCTTTAGAGATTGTAACATATGACTAAGCATATTCTCGCTGTCAGGTCAGTCACTCACTGCAGGTCCATCTCATACGCTCCGTACATCGCCCCACTCAATGCGACGAAACATGCAAGTCGTGAGGGAACTTCTCATGCCTGTAAGTTCTTGGGATAGACGCCGTAATATTGTAGCAACTGCAAAGCTTGTTTCTTGCGGCAACCCGTAATCGTAAACTGCGGAAGTAATGCCGCAAACGAGTTGAAGCTACCTGGCAGCGTTCGATGTCCTCTCTGCAACTCTCCAACTCCCACGAGATTCTGGCTTTTCGAAAAGTTCATCGGTCGACTGCACGCAGTATATGCAAGAGCAGAGAAACCGATGCGGCAAATATGCTCAAGTGCGATGCCTTATCAACCCCGACGCGCACCTACAGTCGAATGCAGGTGTCCAGCAGCTAAGGCGGAGGTGTCATTCTTCGTGACTTATCCAGGCTGTGGGGCGCGTCCAAGTCGGCTAGACGTACTCACCAAAATTTCAGCGCAAGTCAATTCTCAATCACAAGCGCATCCAGGAAGCACAACGTCCACGTCGTCACATACCGCGAGCGCCGTCGCCTCTTCACGCCGCACTCCGCGAGTCATCCGCAACCGTCCCTCTTCTGCCTGCCGGGAAGCGAATCCGCAACGGCCGTATCGGGCAACCCGGCATGCAGCACAACCACGGGGACGGTGCGTGCAGCCCTGCACCGCCGATGCGTGCGCGGTGCGAGTCGTCGCCGTCGTATCGGAACCCGATCGGCCACCGCCGACAGGTCGGGCTGCCCGCTTTCCAGACGCGCCGCGGCGGAGTTGTGGAACGGTCCCAGGGTTCGAAGTCTTCCGTTGGTTGTCGCCGGGAAGCAGACGGCGGCCTCTTGGTTTCCTTGTTGATATAAATGAGGCGCCTGGTCAGCCCGGCGCCGCCGTTTTCGCCGGCGTCGCCGCCGAGTCATCCTTGGCGTCGCGTCCCGTCGACGGAGGAGGGCTGGGAGAGGAAGAAGCGGCGGCGCCCGCCGATACGCGACGCGAGACGAAAGACCCCGCCGGCGACGCTTTTGTGCGTTGTTGTTGTTCTTCGGTGCGTGTGTGTGTTTACGTTGCCGCAGTCGCATTGCTTTCTCGCGCGGCACCCGGGTTTTTTCTTTTTCTTTAAAACCACCGAGACGCCTGCTGCTCGTGCGGGGAGTTGATCCATTGGCTGGCCGACAAGTGGATGGCGGTGGGCCGAGCTGAGTGGCGGCGAGACGGATGGGGAGCGGGGTGGGAGTCGGTTTGTTTTTTGGGCACTAAAAGCGGTCGTCGGAAGTGGGCCACTGGGCGACGGCCGGGACTTTCGCGTGCTGGTGGGGCACGGCCGAGGAGCCTGATGTATTTCTCCAGCCAATTCCCGACGACCGTTTGGCTTTTCAACCAGAGGCCTCCTGGCAGTTATAAACTATGCCCGCGGGCTGCGAAAATAAACACGACGGCAAGATGGATGGGGGCATGCGAAACACATAAACTGACAACTTCATTCGATAACTATTAGTTCGTCGATGATTACGTATAGTTTCGTTTCGTTCACTCCGTGAAACCGAGGTACAGTGTGGTGTGAAAAACTCCGTTGTTCTTTGGAAAACATCATCATGAAACTAAGGTGATATAAAACAAAGCACTGCTTCTTCATTCATGTCTATAGAATTTACAAACTACTGTACACAGTCAGGATATTGTGCAACATATCATATAGTCCTTTATTGAATGAAGAGCATTTTAATATCACAAATTCCAAGGACCCGCCTCGACGCATGCATAACCGAACAGTCCCGTGGAACTTTAACTTCGCGAATTGATGTGCTTTTGTTAGCAGGATGGTTTCCTTTATTTTTTGCTACAATGCTTCTCCTCGCTCCTTTCGCGTTCGTGTGCAGCTTGACGATGTACATATTCTCTTTCTTGTTTCTTTCATTTTCATTTATCTCCCTATATATTACCCTCTCTCCCCCTTCCCTCCTCATCCGCGCCATCAATTTGTTCCCACCCCTTGCTATGCTATCCCGTAAATGGCTTTGCTATGGTGAAGTGATGAAGCACGCAAAGGCTGCAGCTTCTGCGTATCTGGCAGAACAAAAGTTCTCAATTCAGGTGTACTGGTCATAATAAGAATTATTACTTCAATCCGTAAAGCATTGACCTAGTTTGTCGCCTATATACAAATACAATTCACGTCGACGTGGATCTCACGACAAATATAAAAATAAATCAAGCACAAAGTGTGTCCCAGAGTCCGCACTTTTTCCGGGCTCGGCGCATAGAACTGCCGGCGCAACACAACTGTTTTAAGTTGTCTGCGCATAACGAAATCGACTTTCTACTACGCAGTCCACACATACAGCTAAGACCGCGGTGTTTCACAGAACACAGAGAAGCAATAGTATATGACAAATATCACGGCAGGTTGCGACGTCGCTGTCTCCAAACAGCCACTCTTTCGCCGCTACACGTCGAGGACAGCTGCTCTCACATCTCTTCGAAAGTGCACAAAGGAAACGGGCACAAACTTATGCACAAACGACACCGGCGGCAGCACGTATTGCATGCATAGGTGAATAGTCTTTCAAGGGCCCAACAGGTTGTGCTTGCGTTTGCCGACCGATGACAGGGAATACAGTCCCATACAGTGAAAGCCCCGTACAGTCTTTGAAGTGTCCGTAAGGACGGGAGCCTCTCATGAACCACTCTGCTATCTCTGCTGGAGTTGACCGTATGGAAGCATAATGTGGGCCCTCCAGGCGCCACCAAGTAAAACATCACTAAACAATGTTGCTGGTGCTTGCAGTACTTTCTTTACACAAAACGAAAAGCACGAGACACTGACACAGAAATATCGATCTAATCAAGTCGCTAAGGTATCACTAATTAACGAAGTATAGTACTGCCCCTCCTGGAACCCCCAAAGGAAACATTGCTGATTGAGGTTCCATGGGTTGGTACAAGAGCTCGTGCTTGCGATACTTCCTTGGAACTTGGCACTTAGTTCAGACTTTGCCGGCACAAACGTTGAGATAGCGATCCGTTCAAAAGCTTTCACTAATGAATGATGGAAGTCCTGGTAGGCGGAGCGCGGGGACACCCCAGCCAGCGCGTCAGTTGGCCGACGGCTCGGTCTGCAGTTCCTGGGCTGCGCGTATGTCGAAGGCTCGCTCGTAGAACTTCTCGTATATTCGCCGTATGATTTGTATCTCGTCGATGAGCGCCTGCGTCACCATCTGCACGAAGGCGAGCACGATGACGAAGACGAGGCAGAGTCCCGTGATGATGGTCACGTTCTCGCGCACGTACCGGTGCGCCGAGTCGAGGCAGTTGCCGGTGTAAACCTGGAACCAGGCGTCGTAGTCGGTCATGTTGAGCACGTTGCGGCCGCACGAGAGACTCACCACCTGCGCCGATATTAAGGTTTGACCAGACAACATTAAGGTGGGTCGGCTTAAAGGTGTGACGCTACAAAGTTCAATAATGGGTCAGTTTAGACCTGGGGTAGTCTGGAACACGGGGCCCGGTGCGCGCGCGATACTGTCTTCGGCCCAAATTAATATGCGACAGCGTTAAAGAGCTCGTTATTTGCGAGTGGAAAATCGACAAAGATGTAGATGAATAAATGAAAAAAAACAGTTCTTGTGGGATTTGAATTCCCCAAGGCCAAACTTCTGCAGGACAAACAGATTGATGTTCGACTACAGAGCCACGTTCTCGAAATTACATTGAAAAGAAAAACTCACTATATATGAATGTTAGGTAGTGTGAGGAACGCACTACCTAACAGTGTGGGTAGTGCATTCCTCGCACTACCTAACAGTGGAAAACAATGTGGATTCACACCAATGTAGAATGTGGAAAACAGTGTGGATTCACACCAGGCGTCGAAACATGGAGGTTGCTGAACGGGTGGTTGGATTAAAGACGCAGCACTCTCAAAGCACACTGGCACTGATGATTATAATCAACAACAGCGTCAACAACGCGCTTAGCTGCGCAGGTGCACGTGTTGCCTTACGAATGCGTAGCGGGTACCTCGTCAGCTCGTTAAAGAGAGAATAATGTAAAATTATGTGGAGCTTACGCGGGCTCGCTCGTGAAATATATCTTGCGCTTGGGACTAACACGCACTCTCATTTACCAGAGTTTTCCTCAAACTCGGACTCGGACTCAACAAAATTTTCCTCGACCGGACTCAAATTCGGACTCATTCAATAAATTTTTTTCTCAGCCGAACTCACTCGGACCCAAACTCAACAAAATATTACTCTCTCTGACCCATGGCTCGGTCTGAGTCCGAGTGAGTCTATTGAATTTTCCGACCTATGGGTGGAACCGCTGTCCAGATTCAATTCAATCTGGAAATCCCTATCGCTATCTGTTGTTCCAATCCTATCGCTTTCAGAAACAGCTCTTAATGTGACATGCCGCTTTGACTACCCGGGCACGCTCCCTATTCCCCTTTTCGGGATATTTGAAAAATGAGCGAGCTACAGCCCCCCACCAATCTTGCCATTCGAACCTGTTCTCAACGCGCTAAAGAATCCTGCAGCAACGGTTCCCATGGAATCCAAGTGAGAGTTCATATATGCGCATGATTTCCAGCACGATTTCCAGCGAGCCTATAGGGGCTCCATCCCGAGTTGTCACAAATCGTTGGAACAGTAAGAACTTCTTGCTCCCTTTCTCATAACACAAGAAATTTCACACCAGTATTACCCACGGCTCAGTAAGAACAGTAAATACATTCGTATTCAATGAGACATTAGAAGACTTCCTAGTGGCCTTTTTGCCGCCACTTTGAATTTCGTTCCGCGACCAAGCAAGATCCCGCCCCCTTCATCCCAATCTTGCCTGATTATCTTTAAAAGGCGGGAGAGGGGGTCGTTGTCTGCAGTTTCACGAAAGGAGACGATAAGAGCACGTATGATGTTATCGCGTTTACCACACGTAATGTTTTACCGCACGTCTCATCGCAAATACGTTTAATAATGTCCCGTTGATAATCCAGGGTTCAATTTCGACAAAGTATAAAATGTCAGAAAACCTGCTAATGTTGCGTATATTGCCGACGCGCCGCATACCGATGATTCCGGACGCATCATCATCATCAACATCATCATCAGCATGACTACGTCCACTGCAGGACTAAGGCCTCTCCCATGTTCCGCCAGTTAATCCGGTCCTGTGCTTGCTGCTGCCAATTTATACCCGCAAACTTCTTAATCTCATCTGCCCACCTAACCTTCTGTCTACCCCTAAACCGCTTGCCTTCTCTGGGAATCCAGTTAGTTACCCTTAACGACCAGCGGTTATCCTGTCTACGCGCTACATGCCCACGGCCCATGTCTATTTCTTCTTCTTGATTTCAGCTATGATATCCTTAACCCCTGTTTGTTCCCTAATCCACTCTGCTCTCTTCTTGTCTCTTAAGGTTACACCTACCATTTTTCTTTCCATTGCTCGCTGCGTCGTCCTCAATTTAAGCTGAACCCTCTTTGTAAGTATCCAGGTTTCTGCTCCATAGCCCCCCAGGTGGTCGAAATTTCCGGAGCCCTCCACTACGGCGTCTCTCATAATCATATGGTGGTTTTGGGACGTTAAACCCCACGTATCAATCTGCTCCATAGCTAAGTACCGGCAAGATTCAGCTGTTATATACCTTTCTCTTGAGTGATAGTGGCAATTTACCTGTCATAATTTGAGAGTGCTTGCCAAATGTGCTCCACCCCATTCTTATTCTAGTTACTTCAATCTCGTGGTTCGGCTCCGCGATTATTACCTGCACTAAGTAGACAGTCTTTTACAACTTGAAGTGCACTATTACCTATCTCGAAGCGCTGCTCTTTTCCGAGGTTGTTGTACATTACTTTCGTTTTCTGCAGATTCATTTCAAGACTCACCTTTCTGCTCTCCTTGTCTAACTCTGTAATCATGAGTTGCAATTCGTCCCCTGAGTTACTCAGCAATGCAATGTCATCGGCGAAGCGCAGGTTACTAAGGCACTCTCCATTAACTCTTATCCCTATCTGTTCCCATTTTAGGCTTCTGAAAACCTCCTGTAAGCACGCAGTGAATAGCATTGGGGAGATTGTGTCCCCCTGCCTTACACCCTTCTTGATTGGTATTCTGTTTCTTTCTTTATGAAGCACTATAGTAGCAGTTGATCCCCTGTAGATTCTTCCAGGATGTTTATATATACTTCATCGACGCCCTGATTCTGCAGTGTCTGCATGACGGCTGATATTTCTACTGAATCAAACGCCCTCTCGTAATCTATGAAGGCTATGTATAGTGGTTGGTGATATTCTGAGCATTTCTCTATTACCTGGTTGATAGTATGAATGTGGTCTATTGTTGAGTAGCCTGTTCGAAATCCTGCTTGTTCCTTTGGTTGATTGCATTCTAATGTTTTTTTTTACTCTGTTAGCAATTACCTTTGTAAATAGCTTGTATACTACAGAGAGCAAGCTAATCGGCCTGTAATTCTTCAAGTCCTCGTCATCTCCTTTCTTATGTATTAAGATGATGTTAGCGTTCTTCCAAGGCTCGTTCTTCCGGACGCATATAGGTCAGTCAACAACCCGCAAGATACATGGCCGCACTCACTACCAGTGTGGTGATGGTCGGACGAGGCTGTAAGAATGCACGAACCTGTTCGGTAGTGTTGCGCTTGCAGCAAGAGTAAGGCACGGAACAGCGCTCGCTGCTCGGATTGGCACGCGAGCAGTTGAAGTACATGTTGGCGTTCCAGTCACGGAAGTTCCGCTTTGAAATGCCGCAGCACTGCATTCGCTCCTGCAAATGTCCATCGGTAATATATTAACCGAAACTGTTTTTCCCCGCTCAGACGGCTTTTACTAGCCCTGCTGTGGCCCGGGGAGCGCGTGTCGCTGGGTTTCGGGGTGGTGGTGGTGCCAGTTTGAACGGGAACTAATAGTCCATCAATGTGTCCTTTGACACGCCTCAGGTTAGGAGTTTCGCCACTTGTATGATCCTTGGGACTTGGCTAAAGGTGGGGAAAAAGTGGTGAGGCGCGAAGGTGACAGGGACGAAGCGCCGAATATACGAACTGATAGACAAGGGCTTCATCCCCATCCTTCTTGCGTCTCGCCTCTTTTTTCCTTAAGTATGAACCAACTACACCTCAGCAACAATCCCTGTTGACCAAAAGTGAAGGGCGGGGGAGGGGGGGGGGGGCAGGAGTGTAGCTAGGGGTGGCACTCTGTGTCCGCGCCCCCCTCTCCAATTTTTTTGCCGTGCATACGTAGTGCAAAATGCCCATTTGCCTGTTCGGTCCCCACTTAAGAGATCAAGGAGGTGCCTCACTCCACCCTCCCCTTTCCCGGCAAAGAAAAAAAAATCTGCATACAACCCTTAGGAAACGTGCGGAGATCCGTGCACACGCCTATATGCTCCGTCGCACCATATGCTTCCTCGCACCTGTATGCTGTCCATGAGCCTCTGGAAGTCCGGCGAGTCGCGGTAGTGGACGATGAGCTCCATGGAGAAGGTCTCGGAGAGCAGCTTCTTGATCTGCGACGGAAGGAAGAAGACGACGAGGCCCGCGAGCAGGTTGAGCAGCAGCAGCGCGGTGATGAACGACGAGTACACGTTCAGCAGACAGGTGTTCTCGCGCAGAGCACCGACGCAGCCGCAGAAGGAGAGCGACATGGTCACCACGCCGAACAGCATCACCGTGATCTCCATCTTGATCACGAACATGCTGTCGCCAGTAAGCGGGGACAAGCAAAAAATAGTTTTTCCCTCTCTTTACACTGCTATATAGTTTTCAGCAAGTTTATTCGCCTAAAAATAAGATTGATTGATGATATGTGGGGTTTAACGTCCCAAAACCACTCTATGATTATGAGAGACGCCGTAGTGGAGGGCTCCGGAAATTTAGACCACCTGGGGTTCTTTAACGTGCACCCAAATCTGAGCACACGGGCCTACAACACTTCCGCCTCCATCGGAAATGCAGCCGCCGCAGCCGGGATTCGAACCCGCGCCCTGCGGGTCAGCAGCCGAGTGCCTTAGCCACTAGACCACCGCGGCGGGGCGCCTAAAAAAATAAGAAAAGAAGAGCAGAGCATTCCGCAAAGCTTGTTGTAGCAAAACTGATAGCTGGGTGAGTTGGTATGAGTTCATGCTTAAAAATTTGGGCAAAGACTAGGACACACAAAAAGTAGGGACGGACGAGCGCTCGTCTGCCCTTCGTTTCCTTGTGTCTCTGTCTTTTTTGCGCGCTACGAAAAAAAAAAGGTTAAAGCGTGAAAGTTGCTTGTTTCGGCGTCTAGCCCCCGTATTCACAGACGCTCCTCGACTCGAATTTCACCCTTCACTTGACAAAGTTCAGCACTGCGCTGCCGCTCGGCTGAAAATGACGCTGCGCAACTCAAGAATTGCAACAGATTATGGCTGATACGCAGTGACTTGTCGTGCCTAGAGACGGCGCTCCCATCAGCTTTCTCAAGTGAAGGTGGAGCGTTGAGTGAAGGGACGTTCTAGAATATGGGGGTTAGATACCTGTCAAGATGTGTAAACTTTGTCCTGGTGAAACTGACGACATATGGGCAACAAGAGAAGTTGTAAACTTGCGTTCATAGCATATATGTTAGCAGAACGGACTGTTGGGTTAGCTGGCTATCCATGAACACGAAAAGATTACGGCTCTAAAAAACGACGAGCACAAAAAAAAGGGGGGGGGGGAAGGGGGAGCAAGCGACGGACACTTCACAGACTCTCCATAGACTCTTCAATCACTGTTCATAGCCTTCCCCATCGCTTTAAGGTTGCCAAGTGTTTTGACGTGGATGTTGTCTTTCCGGCCAACACAAAAGTAGACAGGACTTGCACGGCAATTGAGAGGAAAGCAGGCACGTCGTCTGTTGTTGGTTGCTGTGTGACGCATCGCTGCCCCTTCTTTCCTTGTCACCGTTGGCGTAGCTATATTGCGACTCGTCCCTCGTGTGGAAAGCCTCACATTGAGCAGCTGCAATAATGGGCGCCTTCGCCAGCGTAGGAAACGCAGGCCTGTTGTTCTTAGGCGCATTGCAGATCGTGCGGGTGCAATCCTCGTTTCGAGAGAACACGAGCGCAAAGAGAAATGAGCTCGTGAAAGCCTCGCACATAAAGAATGTTGCATGATGATAGCGCGTCGGAGCCTTGTATCGTTTTGTTATGATTTGGAACGCACTCTCTTAGAAACTCTTTGCATGTGACCAAGCCCTGCGCGCGCAGTTTGTTAAATTTTTCGAGTGTTTCTCTTTTCAGGCGTTTCTGTTCGATGAATTTTAGTGGTTAGAGAGCGCTAGTCTTGCGTTTTTCTTCCTTTTTGTCTACTTCCTCAGTAAGCCGCCAGTTCTTATTCAGGGCTCACCCTAGCAGTGGGAGGCTATGCTGCATAGCGCGTGCTCGGGGGGGACAAACTCCCAAAGACACTACCACGACTGATGCTGTGGTTGCCTGAAGAAGGGGGTGACGGTAGGGCTAGTCTCCCGGTCCTCGCTTTCATGACGAGCAAGGACACATAATAAAGTTCCGTTTGTCTTGTATTGCAGTTAAGAGTTATTTGCGTCTGGGTTGCACTTTATCATGAAAATTGACCGCTATCTACAAGCTACATCTGATTCACTTAACTTCACTAATACACTTGGCAGAAAAGACGCCCGTCTGCGTTCGTACCTGTAGATGTTGTAGGTAGTGGAAGACGACGGGATGTCCGTCTGGGTCCAGGTGTCCACGTAGGCGTACGCGCCGACCAGCAGTAGCGTGAGACCCATGAGCCAGATGAGGAGGTTCATGGTGAGCAGCGGGTAGCGCACGTACGGGTTCACGTCCATCATGATCGTCGCCTCCGTAGTGACTGCAACACCCGCTTCGCTCGTCACGGCAGCGGACTTGCGGCCGCCACCCGCTGCAGGACGGCATCCTGCTTTGTATTTCATCAACGTCGCCGTTTGGAGATGAGAACGTAGTTTCGAGCTGGGATCTCTGTCATGATCTACACCCTCGGTAATTGGCTGAGATGTTATTGGGTGCGGTTTGGAAGGACAATGATAAACGTGAGCTGATAGTATGCCACTCGCGAAAAAAAATTGCCCAGACAACCAACTTTCCATCTCTGAGAGGGGCATCTTTCTGAATTGTTGGGAATACAAACGTGGGCGCGGGCACTTCGGCAAGGCTTTTTTTTTTAAAGGGCGGTGTGCAGGGGAAGGAGGGAGAGTTGGCTGTAGTAGCTGTTCTAATAGCGGCGCTGGCTATACAGGTTTAAATGCAGGTATTTCATAAAGTGGACGGTGCGATGACCGCATTATTCGAAGGTGGCAGGTTCGGTCCATGCCAGCGGCTAGTTATCTTTTCATCTATCAGGCTTTCTCCCCTTTTACGTTATAATTACAACAAATAACACGCCATATATTTGGCTTTTCTGCCTGTTAGATCTAATTAATGTCGTGTCAAACAAAAAAAATAACGAGTTCATCAAATTCTTCTTGTTCATACATGGTGAATGCATGCATCTGGACATTCGTACAACACCCTCACCCTGCCTCGAATCCGTTCATAGTCAACTGTCATTGTAAATACGTTTTAATGACTGCGGCAAAGCTTTCACGCGTGATCTTGAGAGCCCAAGCTTTGCGTATGTACGCTAAGCGTTCTCAGGAGCTCACCGGTAATGGTGCTCTCCAAGCACTTGCGGTCAGCCTTGCGTTGGCCACCCACAGGGGCCACCTTAGCGACGGCTGCTCCCGCTGGTGGCGACATGTACTCGACAGAGGCGAAAGGGAGCTCCGGTTCTGCACAAGGCACCGCCCAGAAGTCGGCGGGCGCGTCCGCTTTCGTGTCGACTGCGGCGTTCCGACGCGAGGGCGGTACGGCCGTCGGGAGACAGGACTGCGTTGCCGAGTCCACCATGACGGGTGCGGGCTTTCCTTGAAGCTGTGTCGAAGGCGGCGTGCCGCTGGTCTGCTGCTCCATCTTCTTCGGTTGTTGCGTTTCGGTCTTTGCGTCTGTCTTCGTCTCCGACCCCGGCTTGACCGCTGGACCTGTCGCTGGTGGCGTCCCCGCTGTGGTCGCCGTCCGCGTCTCGGCGTGTGTGCTTTGTTTTGTCGCCCTTAGCGACTCGGCTTCGACCGGTTGTACTCCCAGTTGTGGCTGCTTCTGAGCGGATTCGATCATCGGTGTCGACTTTTCCGTCTTTGGCGCTGAATCCCGTTTCCCTTGCGGTACATCGACGGCGGCTCGTCCTTCCAGCTGCAACGCGCCTTGATCTGCGACCTGCACTGCCCGAACCACGTTTACTGGCGCCGGTTGGCTGCTCCGCCTTTCTGTGGCCGCCTCGCCCGGGTCGCCGGGCTTCGGCGAGCTCTCCGACGAGAAGGTTCCCCCACCTGTGGACGTCGACGTGGACAGCGATGACAACGCAGCCTTGTTCAACGCTGAAGTGTTGGCGCCTGCCACTTGACCGCCTGCAGTTTCGTGCTTGGCTCCACTGTGACGCTTTAATGATGCGGGATTGGTTTGGAGGCTGAGAGTCCTGCTTTGCCGATGCTGTGCCTGTAATCAAGAGAGATTACTAAATTCAGAAAAAAAAATGTTCGATTTGCGATGACATGAACGGTCACTATTCGATTCACGCATGGTGAGTGAAGTTAAGTGGCGACCAGATGTCAACGCTGTATAATAGGTGCTTCCAAAGGAACGAACAGGAACCTTAAGTCAAGACACTCTCTCCGGAGAATCTACAGTTCTATTTATTATTCACTGAACTGAACAGGTTATTTCCGCTATATACGTTTCCCTTAGCTTTAGAAGGGTGTGCTGGCTTGTGGTTAATCCACAAAAGCTGTGCCCCACGTGCGTTTTCGCTCAACTTACCGGCTACATGTACAGGCCCCGTATACGACGGTACAATGTAACGAAATTAAACTGTGAATATTCGCGCGCTATGCCAGGTTTTCATCAACCTTACACCGGCTCTTGCGAAACTCGGGGATCTATAGAGGAGGCTTTAGAATGGTTAGGTAAAAAATAAAACAGCAATTGCAGCCTACTAGGCAAGGCGCTCGAAGAAGGCCTTCTTTACTTGTCTCACCGAAATTGCGTTGCGTTAGTGTTGCGCTGTTCTTTCATAAGCAATAAATATCGACTAGTCAAACAAGAAGCTCTTCGGCGTGGTTGACCAGCGCAAGTGACGAGCACTGAAGGAAAACTCGAACATGTAGGGCCATGGAGGGGTGAAATTTCCCCTATAGCCTGTATCGCACGTAACGTTTATCTGGAAGTGCGCTGCTAAAAGTAAGACGAAGAAAAATGCAAAGAGATTAAATATGACGTCACAAGAGTAAGTTCAAGCGTGTGTTTTCAGGCCGCATACACTCTGTCAGCTTGCGGAGGTTACTCTTAAAAGCAGGTGATTTTGTTTTACCATATTCACTAGAAAAAAAAAAACAAATTGAAACGAGAGACGTGAGGCTGAGCTGAACGTCACCTTGACAAGCCTCACATCCTTCACTTCGCACCTTCTCTCCTTGTAACCACATTCTATAATACTGCAGCTGTGATAATCTCGAATAACGCGTGCAGAATGCTCGACCATGCACTTTCGAATTTTAATGCGCTGCTTGACCAATAGCCAACGGAACCAAACCGGCCTAACTCGAGCACATGCATCGCAGGCAGTGGTTACTTCGCGACACGCTGTGGTGGTCTAGTGCACGGCTGTAGTGCTCCAATGCTAACCGGAAGGTCGCGGGATCGAATCCCAGCCGCGGCGATAGCATCTTCGTTGAAGTATATAGAAAACGCTCGAGACCCGTGTATAAGATTTAGGTGCGCGTTAATAAATCCCGGGTGGTCGAAATTTCCGGAGCCCCAAATAATCATATCAGTGGATCACACTTGGCTACACGTATACTATGCATGTACCAGCGAGCATGGAATATTGCCTGCCTTACACAAGTATACAGACGGGTCCACTATTGAAGGGAGCACCTGCGTTAGTAGCATGTTTAGATTTCGCTATCTTACGGAATCTTAGCGGCTTAGATATGCATAAGGCTGCTGGTGGTTGAAAGTTCCGACTCCTCTTGACAGACTATTGACTTGCATGAAGATTGTTTCTTAGTTCACTTGCTCTTAGAGGGCCAGGAATATTGATGGTGTGTATTCGAGTGCTCCCTGTAACAGTTAACCATACTGTACATTTCGCTTGTCTAAACCTATTACAAGATGCGAAATGGCACTTACGGGAAATCAGGTTAAAGCACTTTTTACCGCTCACAGACCACTTCGAATGCGGCTAATGAAGACAGTACATATTACACAAAGGAGTGGGGATTTGGGTTAAAAAGACCATTTTTGAGATAGTACAGTACTTCTTCCGGTAAATCGTGGTGGAAGTTGACGAAATTAAAGTGAAGGCACGGTATGCCGAGTGGTGAAGCATTCAGTTACGTTTGGATCCGTCGGCAACGAGTGCACACGGCATACCTGGGACGTCGTTGGCGCTGTTGGCTTCGGTGACTGCCGTTTCTCCCCGGACATCCGGGCCTTCTCAGAATCGGAGGGCCTACCAGCGCTGATGGCGGTTTTCTCGGGAGTCGACCTCATCGGCTCGTCCGCGTTCGACGAGGAGGCCGACAGCTCCGCCTGCACGACCAGCGAGGATGATGACGACGATAATGTTCATCGACAGCAGCGTACTCGGGAAAACGCGGAGGCGTTTTCAATTGATAAAAAGGGTGAGACACGTGCGCTAGCTGTCATTCCGTCGCTTTAATTGACGAAGAAGTGGCTTTGCCGGAAAGTGCGCAATTGTGTTAGTCGTAATTTTAGTGCGTACCAACACAACTGTCGGGGCGATCCCAACAATGCTATATGTACCCAGCACGATACTACAGTGCACACTCTAACGATATGTTTCGTATACGCCGAGCGCGAAGCACTCAAGAGTTTACCGTATACATAGACCGCAGCGGGATGCGTTTCGTTCAACTTGAACTCCTTCGTTCTCACGTTGCCGTTTCAACGTAACAATATGATACGGGAAATGAAACAGCTTTCGAGTGCTTCTTAGCGTCGTCGTGCGGTATAACGGCCGTGATAACGGTCACTGGCATTCTAGTCAAACCGAGTCGTTGGATCCACGGTTTTACATTATGTGTCATCTAGTGATCTCGTTGCTCTTTCATCCGATATCTCGCGAAAGTGTCACGTAGCTAGCGTTACCTATTGATAGGTTCGCGTGCGCTGTTTTTTTGTTTTTTAACGTTATGTACTGCGCATGCGCACTTCTCTCCCTTAGCCAGGCTGCGTACGTAGGCACGTTACGTACGCCCAACTGAATGTGTCTAGTTTTTATCTGTTGGTCATCTTTGGGGCGTGGGCTGCTTTTTAGTCTCTTTCTATCTATACTCATTTATACCTGTGATTTTTCCCCCCATTAAACATTCAGTTTATAGACTGCGTTTGTGCCATCGTTTTCTTCTCTCGTATATGGCCCCGCCACGGTGGTCTAGTGGTTAAAGTACTTGGCAACTGACCCGCAGGTCGCGGGATCGAATCCCGGCTGCGGCGGCTGCATTTCCGATGGAGGCGGAAGTGTCGTAGGCCCGTGTGCTCAGACTTGGGTGCACGTTAAAGAACGCCAGGTGGCCGAATTTTCCGGAGCCCTCTACCACGGCGTCTTTCATAATCGTGTGGTGGTTTCGGGACGTTAAACCCCACAAATCAATCAATCAATTCTCTCGTATATGTGTTCTGTTTGCGCTGGCCGTCCCGAGCATTGGGATCGCGTGCCTGCCAGAAAAGATCGAGGGATTTGCATACGCAGAAGCCACCTCATCACATGACTGTGGTGTGTATGCTCTTTACGAGATATGTCCGCGAAATTTTCGGGACAACCACTGTATCATTGCGCTCTTTATAACCTTTATGGCTCGTAGCTTATGGTCACTAAGGCAGCGTTTGTCGTTTAGCTGTAAAATTTTGTAGATACATAGAACCGAGACCGGCGCTGGCACTTGTAAAAATCGTATCAGGAGGACGTGAAGGAGCTTGGCTTGTTCCAGTTGTCCACCTGCTCAGTAGATGGCCGTTGTGCATGTGCACAAAGTGGCTGTTCTCGATTATAGTGATGCTGTGAAGAAGCGTGGCTTGTGCTTAAGAAGTGAAGCCAACCTATAGGTGTGCACTTACTGCCATTCGAATAGCTTCGTGAAGAGGAATCGTCGCGAAAATTCCGCGAAGGAAAGCTGTAGTGGAAGGTGATCACATTACGTATTCACTCTAGCGTGTGGCGCGCATGGCGTACAACCTGCAGGTTGACGATATGCGTCAGCCGTGCGTGCACCTAAGAAAAGAAGAGCTATTTAAATGCGGCAGCGCCTATATATAGACAAGCTTGAATGGAGCGTACCCGGCTTGATTTGGAGGCGCTCCGCTTCTTGGACTTGTTCTTGGCCACTTGAGGCTGATGCTCCATGTTCGAGTACGCGGGGACGCTGTGGCTGCGCTTCTTCTGTACTGAAGGCTCGTGCAGCGCGAGGCAGGCACAAACCAGCCCGTTGTTGATGATGACGATTACCGGAAGAGTGGCACAACCCACCACGGGGGATCGGCCACGAAACGTGTGGCTGTAGAATTTGGGAAGTATAGAAATAAGAGAGAAATAATAAAAAAGGGAAGAAGGGTATGCGAAGTATAGATAATATAAAGAGAACCAAACATACTTGTGAAAATTTTGGTGTCTTTTAATACAGTGCTACTGAAAGTAATGTTAAACCATTTATATTATAATTTATATAGATAAAGTTAATAAATAACTGAAAGATGTTTTCTCAGAACATAGTCATACTCATTATCATTTAGGTTGACTTTAGGGTCCTGTAATTAATGTCTTAGTGTGCGCTGCGTTGCGTGCACGTAGAAACTCAGAAGCGCGAGAATGATTTTTTGTAATTCTCCTTTTTGTATCTCCTTTAGTTCCATCATGTGCGGCTATTGTATCACCATTTCGCGTTGTGTCTACATGTACCTGTGGTAGGTGTTCGTTTAGACCATTGTTCGTTTTGTAGCTGTTCTTTTTTATCGCGTATTAGGGTTTTTCCACTGAGTTAACTTTTGTATGCTCTTGCCTCGCCCTTGTTTTAATTAAATGCTTGTTCGTTTTTAACGCTGTGACGCGTTACTCTATGAGTACGTCAGTCAGACCCAAAAATTACTACGCGTGCAACCCCGCACGGGTCGACCGGCCTGCTGATATATAAATTTGAGGTGAACCACTTGGAGTCCTTTCAGGGGTCGCAGGTCTAAACGAAGCCTCTGCGAGTCTGCCGCACGCCGAGGTTAGATCGGTGGGGCCTCACTAGAAATGTGTGACAAGTATGCTCTTCACCAATGCAATGAATCGGCGACAAGATATAGAAAAGGCCGATCATTTCGTCGTGATTACAGAGAAGGGTTTCTGTTTTCTGAGACTCTATAAAATAATTTCCAGTCACAGGGATCAGGTGACCAGGGAAGTTATTTTATCGAGGCATTTCACATCGCAAAAAATAAAAATAAAAGATAACTGTATTAGCCAAGCATCGGTTAGTTTAAGCGATTGCGAATTGTTCTTTTTTGGAAAATATACTGTAACCTAATCGCCATTGTAACACGTGGTGCACTATCATGTATATTAACCGTGTCTTTTCTGCGAAATAAACTATAGCTGCGAGTGCAGCGCTAACCCTTTTTGTTCCTTAGTGCTTGTCTCTGCGCACTGCTTCATAAACAAACATGAACCATCACCAACTCACCGAACTCTTAACGTTACTGTTTTTTTTTTGTTTCATGGTTTGTGATTATTCATTGCCGCATTTTATTTCTTAATTTATTCTGTGTATATCTGTTTGATATCGTTTTGTTGGTTTGTGTTAAACAAAAAAACTAAACTTGCTACGTCACTGTATTACACACTTTTCCTTATTGCCAAATTTTTGCAAGGTGTCTTGTCTTATGTTAGCTTCTTATGTGCTGATAGTCAATGCGGCAATCAATCAGCAGTAAGGCAGCTTTTTTTTTTCGCCAGCCCCTTTCTCCTTGCTGAGGTGAAATAAAGTTCTCCTTTGCTGAGGTGAAATTAAGTGGCTGTAGTTTGCGTCTTCCGCGTGATATACTTGCGAAATAATTACTTCACGTTCTCGAGCTTCTCTGAGTTCAACGTTTGCGGCTTTCGTCCAACAACGCGTTTCGTTCCCACCTACGCCATTTTCGTTTTGATCCCGCACTACACGGCAGACGCGTTTTAAGTTTGTAATGACCACTCCACTGTGTAACGGCGAAACAAAATTCAGTGTACTTACGTAAGTAAATAAATAAATAAATACATGCAGTCACTACCTGAAGGACAGAATACACAGCCCCCGAGCAAGCAGAAGGGATAAATCCTCTTGAACAGTTAAGCGAAGTTTGCACTGATCATTGGTGACCAAGGCTTTGTTGGGCTAAAACGGAAACAAAAGTGAACATAAAAAACGCGCGTGTCAATGTTTACGTTTGGGGTCAGTCAGTAAGGGCACGGCCCGCAGTGCGGTTATGTTCGCGTTACATAAATTCACTCAGGCAACCAGAAGGGTAAGCTGCTAGTGGTACCGCCTCATCGACGCAGTTCCTTTCTTCCCCTTATTATTTTTTTTATTTGTTACCTTTAGTTTCTCGAGTTCCTCCGCCTTTTTTACTTTTTGTGTACGCTACGCCTCATACTTCTCTGAATTCTCTCTCTCTCTCTTTTACGTTGCATAGTAACTAAATTTTTTTTATAAGGTACAAGGTGGCCAATCCATTTAGTGGGTATGAGCCAGGATCTTTTAGGCGACAAAACAAAACATACGACGGGTTTCGCCTTTCCCTTTCTTTTCAATGTCACGCAGTGGCGTTTTGTATTGCTTCAACCGTTCTCCCTCTCGACAGCATGACTGATCTTCCCGGTGGGTATGAGCCAAGCGACAAAACAACGATTCATCTTGAGCATGGGCTTCGACCGTACATTGTATTTCTTTACTTGATGGCGGCTGGGCAAACTGCCCGTTTCGTTTGCAGCAAATAGTCCGTCGGGCGCACGCTTATATGTCAAGCCGGCCGTGACTCCGCGGGTCTGATGAATAGGGAAAAATGTGATTAATGCTGCGCAGATGCGTGTACGAATCTTGATGCACGATGCTGAAAACCGTGATCACTGAACGTCGATTCGAGCGTCACGCTATACAGATTGAATTCGCCGCTGCCTGACGTCGACGCCTGCTTTATGGTTCGGGGAACCTCGGCGCCGACCGACCCGCGCCCAGGACCCCGCTCGAGATAACGCACAATAATGTTTCCAAAACACCCGTTTCTGGCGGCGCCGGGTCGGATGGCGCTCGTCCTGACGTTCGAGCTCACAGCGATGGGCATAGTACGCTGCATAGTCTTCGGAGACCGTAAGCACTATCACGCTTGATGTCTTCTGATGTCGTATAGGGTTTGATTGATTGATTTGTGGGGTTTAACGTCCCAAAACCACCATATGATTTATGAGAGACGCCGTAGTGGAGGTCTCCGGAAATTTCGACCACCCGGGGTTCTTTAACGTGCGCCCAAATCTGAGCACACGGGCCCACAACATTTTCGCCTCCATCGGAAATGCAGCCGCCGCAGCCGGGATTCGAACCCGCGACCTGCGGGTGAGCAGTCGTAGTACCTTAGCCTCTAGACTACCGCGCTGGGGCTGAAGACGTGTAGGTATTACAACTGAACTGTATACATGTTGTTCTGAATATCATGCAGCCCGGTTAAAAAAAGGGGGGTGTTGTTACGCGAAACGCTACAAGAGCATACTGTTATACTGTAGTATAACCACAACTAATTTTATTGTTAATGAGGTATAGATAATTAGATTTAATTATGTTTTCAGCTTAACAATACTCACCTAATTATTAAAGTGTCAAGTAGGCACATGTAGGCTTGTTTATATGACTTCTAAATGCGCTATTTACAGCAAAGTACGTGCTCATTTTTTTTTCAGCTAATAAGAAAAGCATGCGAAATTTAAAAAAAAAACTAATTACACCATCTCGCACTAAAGGGATCCATGTGTGGTTGTGCAGCAGCTGGCGCTAACGCTTACATTTGATGGTGGCGTTGACGCTGGTGCTCACCGTGGCGTTGCGGAGAAGATAAGCACGGGGAGGCGCAATGCACGCATGCAGTGATGGGTCGGTGTTTCTGCCACGCTGATAAGACGCCCGACGTTCGTGATCATTCCCGCGTGACGGCCCAAGAGGCAGAAGGGCGCACGTTGTGGCGGCTTGGTTAAAAAGAAAAAGACGCTGCTTTCCAAAAAAAAATATATATCCAGGTACTTTAATGTGTGCTGCAGTCTAGTCATGTTCTTGGTTCCTACTTTGGCTCCCGTTTTTTGTTGTACGCCCGTTTGTTCAAACACAGAAGCCAAAAATTGATTGATTGATTTGTGGGGTTTAACGTCCCAAAACCACCATTTGATTATGAGAGACGCCGTAGTGGAGGACTCCGGAAGTTTCGACCACCTGGGGTTCTTTAACGTGCACCCAAATCTGAGTACACGGGCCTACAACATTTCCGCCTCCATAGAAGCCAAAAGCACGCAAACTTTTTGAGACCTCGCAGATCTCCAAAACTGTCGCAAGATTGTGTAAGTCGGGTGTCAGTAACACTACTACACAAGGAAGTTTCGTATCTTCTGTTATGCCCGAAATAGGGTGGCTAGCTAGCCACCCTACCCGAGGCATGGTCCTCGTTCGGGAGCGCTTCTTCCCACGAGAATGAGTGCAGTTCCGGTAAACTCTCCCCCCCCGCCTCGCCTCCTAGTGCCACCTTCCACGCAGACGCCGCCGAGCCACGTGCAGTTCCGGCAAAGGCCTCGCCCCCTCCGCCGAGCCACCGTGCAGTTACGTGGAAAGCTGCCGCCTCCTCCGCCGAGCCACCGTGCAGTTCTGGGGAAAGCTGCGCCTCCTCCGCCGAGCCCCGAAAACTGGTCTCAGAGGAAAGAACCAAAACGTTATTTAAGGACGGGCTGGCCCGATGTTTGAGGGATTATGTCCGAGCCGACGTCGTCGTGCTGGCCGACTCTGTACAAACGATAAGCTGCTACTACAAACGTTTGCTACCCTGTTTTGTTTTACAAAACGTTTGCGTCCTTTTTTCGCCCGGTGGGCGAAGGCTTCAGCAAAGTCTGTTCGACTGCTCACCGCTCTCGGCTACCGCTACCCCATCGCGCCACTGCGAATTCCTAACAGTGGTGGCAAGTGGTGGGATGCCAACAAACCCCCATTCTCAACAGTGGTGACTGTGGTGGGATGCCACCAAACCCCCATTCTTAACAGTGGTGACTGTGGTGGGATGCCGCCAAACCCAAATTTTTAACACTCTGGACACATATAAAGAATGTGCGTGGGTGTGCTTCGGTTTCTGGGCAAAAAAGGTCTGACTTTTTTTTCATGCACCGTATGATGGTTTGCTCTGTAGTACAGCTCCTCCCCTGTAATAAAACAAATGAAAGTGCTGGTATATAATACTTCCGATTAAAAAAAAACTTACGTCAAAGTCGGCACTATGTTCTTATCAGTCCTTCTTGTGCGCGTCGTATTCACTGAGAAGAAAACAAGACGCCTTTCACCTACGAGACCACTGCGCATCCTAGGATCGCTGGAGTTGTCTCACTCTCGTGGTGTCGCACTTGTCGCCTTGGACAGGGCCAATGTCTTGTTTTTGGAGATCTGTTTTCACCTACGAGACCACTGCGCATCCTAAGATCGCTGAAGTTGTCTCACTCGTGGCGTCGCACTTGTCGCACTGCCCAGGGCCAATGTCTTCTTGTTTTGGAGATCTGTCTTTTTACCTACGAGACCACTTCGCATCCTAAGATCGCTGGAGTTGTTTCCCTCTCGTGGTGTCGCACTTGTCGCATTGTCCAGGGCCAATGTCTTCTTGTTTTGGAGATCTGTCTTTCACCTACGAGACCACTGCGCATCCTAAGATCGCTGGAGTTGTCTCATGTTGTGGTCTGGGTCCTGTGGGTCTCGTCGTTGGTAGCTGGCTCCCATCGGACTCGTCCCTTATAGCGAGAAGCAATGCTTATATGGGAAAACAGAGAACAGACGTTTATTTACATTAGAGAGAGGTCAATAAGAAAGTTTAGATATATAGTGGCGTTCTTCGTACATGGCGAGCTCTCCACTCGAAAAAGCACCGAATGAGCCGTGGGGGCTCATTATAAAGGGTCTGTCCTCCCCAGATCCCTAGATCGGGGACCGCGTACAGATGGCACCGTCCAATCACGGACCACACATTACCCGCGAGGGTGACGAGCACGCACGGTCCACGCGAACGTTCAAAACTGAAGCGTGGTCACCGCACGGCCATGTGGCACGAACGCGGCTCCCCCCCCGTCAAGGTGTGTCGCTGGGCGAGGGGTCTGGAGTTGATGACTGCATCCATCGAAAGGGCCGCCGTAAACAAGCTTCAAAGGGTGCCGAACGACTCGTTCAATTAGCGGGACGATTCCCGGCCGCCGCCGCCGCCGTCATCTTCCAAAGAAGAAGCTGCACCGGTGGTCTCCCGAACTGCTCACGGCGCCGCGGCGGCAGGACGCCGCACCCTCCGGCCAGGTGGGAACAATACATGGCGGACACCGGCCGCCCACCCGTTTGGCGACTCAAAAGGAACATCAAAAGGAACGCCGATCCATTGTCAGACCTGGCGCCGGTCCTAACAGCCTCTCCGCCGGGGAAAGAAGATCCCGAGGTGCAGTGGCCAGCAGGTACTGTGCAGCGGGATCTGTATTGCAGCTTGTCGGCTCTTCCTCTATTATTTTTGTCCCGAACACTGGATCCGATGATCATTGACCAAGAGGGCGTTGCTCGCAGGGATGAGGTGACCCCTCTCCACCATATCTTCCGCCCACCACCAATGAGGAACTGCGGAAACTGCGCCGAAAGCACACCCACACACGAGCAAGCACACGGCAATTCCCTACTCAGAATCACCAGACTTAGATTCACCTGTGGAAGTCATTTCCTTCTACCTCAACTTTATTCCTGTGGCCCCCGCCGAGTCGCAACACCACATCAGCCACTTTTGAAGACATTAAACAAAACACTTGACACATGTTTGGATAAATACAGAAAACTAGTGGGCCTCAAATCGAGGATAGAAAGCAGAAAATCGTTTTGAAGCCCTCGGGGTACTAGGGACAAACGACTCAGACCATCTGCGTTGCTGTTGAGTTTACCCTTCTTGTAATGGATATCAAAGGTGTATTGTTGAAGAGCTAAGCTCCAGCGCAAAAGACGGCCGTTTTTCGATGACATGGACTGTAGCCATGTGAGGGGACAGTGGTCAGTCTCTATTGTGAACCTAGAACCGGCGATGTAGCAAGCTAGCTTCTGCACAGCCCAAACAACGCAGGCACATTCCTTTTCTGAGGCACTGTATGCTTCCTCACGAACAGAAAGCTTTCTACTGGCATACAGTACAGGGTGTTCCTGGTCGTTCTCTCCCCTCTGACAAAGCACGACACCCATACCCCGGTCGCTGGCGTCACACTGAAGAATGAACGGCTTAGAGTAGTCAGGCGCGCTCAACACTGGCTGACTTTTAGTGCCTTCTTTAGCGTAGAAAATGCATGTTCCTTGGCCCCATCCCATTTTACGGTCTGGGGTTCAGTCTTTCTAAGAGCGTCTGTCAAGGAACTTGCAATGTCAGAGTAACGCGGGATATACCTTTGATAATAACCGGCCAATCCAAGAAACGACCGAATGTCTTTCTTGGTTCGTGGTTGGGGAAAGTTGTCTATTGCGGCCAGCTTTACTTCTGACGGCCGGCGGTAGCCTTGGCCTATTACATGCCCTAGATAAGCTACCTCAGCGCGCCCCAATTGGCATTTCGCAACCTTCACTGTTAAGCCGGCCTCACGCAGACGACATAGCACAGCTCGCAAGTGTTTCATGTGGTCTATCCAGGAAGAAGAAAAAATAGCAATATCATCTAGGTACGGGAGGGCAAAGTCCTCCATACCCTGTAACACTTTGTCCATTAGGCCAGAAAAGCAATAAGGGGCATTCTTTAATCCAAAACTAAGGACCTTCGGCCGAAATGTTCCCATCGGGGAAATAAACGCCGCAAGCCTACTAGCCCTTTCAGTTAGAGGCACCTGCCAGTATCCCCTGACTAAATCCAAAGTCGAGATGAAATTGGCACTGCTGACTTGCTCAAGCCTTTCCTCAATATGCGGAATTGGATAAGTTTGGTCCTTTGTAATCGAGTTGAGCCTCCGATAGTCAATACACGGTCGCGGCTCTTTCCCTGGGACCTCAACCAAGATCAGAGGCGAGGTGTAATCACTCTCTCCTGGCTCGATCACTCCTAGCTCGAGCATTCGGTTTATCTCCGCGGCCATTATTTCCCGTTGCCTCGGGGAAACGCGGTAAGCTTTAGAACGAATTGGTTCCGAAGATGTCAGCTCAATATCATGAACTAGGGCTTTGGTTCTGCCAGGTGTGTCTGAAAATGTTTCTTTAAAGTCAAACAATAGTTCCTTCAGTTCCGCTTTCTGATCTGGCTCCAACTCCGCCTGCTCTACCAGGTTACTAATAGTCTCGCCAATGTCTTTGTTTTCTGTTGTTAACTCCGGGAAATCAATAGGCATTTCTTCCGGTTGATTGAGCGACATGTTTACAACGGCATGCCTCTGCTGGTACGGTTTGAGCAGATTAGTGTGGTACACCTGTTGCGTTTTACGCCTTCCCAGTCCAGTAACCAAGTAATTTGTGTCTGACAATTTCTGAACCACCTCAACAGGTCCCTCCCACTGGACCTGAAGTTTATTCTTCAGTGAGGGTTTCAGTATCATCACTTTTTCCCCTACTCGAAAGCTTCGCGTCCGGGCTGTCTTGTCATAATAGCGCTTAGCGTTGTTTTGAGCTCTGCGCATTTCCTGCTCCGCTAGTTCTTGAGCTGCGTGAAGTCGGTCTAACAGCTCAAGCACGTATGCTACTACCGAAGGGTCGTCCGCCCGGCCCTCCCAAGATTCTCGAACAATGCGAAGTGGGGAGCGAAGAGCACGTCCGTAAACAAGCTCCGCAGGCGAAAACCCTGTTGATTCGTGAGGAGCGATCCGAAGCGCGAACATAGCTGCGGGCAAGCAAGCCTCCCAATCCTCTTTTTGCTCATAACAAAGGGCGCGTAGCAGCCGTTTCATGACTGAATGTACCTTTTCTACAGCATTTGACTGAGGGTGGTACACTGAACTGTGGATGATTTTAACGCCACACTTTTCTAGAAATGTCGAGGTTAGTGCACTTGTAAAAACAGATCCCTGGTCGGACTGAATTTCTGCGGGGAAGCCTACACGTGCAAAGATAGATAAAAGCGCTTTAACTACCTCCTCCGAGCTGAGCTCCTTTAACGGTACTGCTTCCGGGAATTTCGTGGCCGGGCAGAGCACTGTGAGTATGTGCCGGTACCCGGACTGCGTTACAGGAAGTGGACCCACTGTGTCTATAACTAGCCTGCGAAACGGTTCTGTGATAATGGGGACCAGCTTCATAGGTGCTTTAGCCTTATCCCCTGGCTTGCCAACGCGTTGGCACGTGTCGCAGCTTCTTACAAATGCCTCCACCTCCCGAAAGCAGCCGGGCCAGTAAAACTCCCGTAACAAACATTCTTTTGTTTTTTTGATGCCGAGATGCCCTGACCACAAACCTCCGTGGACCAGGTGCAGCAGCTCCTTGCGGAAAGGATACGGTACGACTAGCTGATTAAACCGAACTCCTTTTCGACTCGTGTACTTTCTGTACAAGACGCCCCCCTTCTTGGTGAACTGAATGTTTTGCTTAGCCACCCCTTCCTTCGCGTCTGGCGTTAAGGTTACGGAGAGTGGAGTCATTTTCCTGTTCCACTATCAGTTCTGTAGGACTTACATTTAACAGCTTTATAGTGCATTCTACTTCTCGAGATGCCTCGGATTCATCCGGTTTCTTACATCTTTCTTTAGATATTGTGTTTTGAGGCTCCATTATAGGGCGGTCCAGTTTCGTGCCAGGTAAAGAAGGCTCTGCCGCTGAAGCTGTTTCGTCTGCCACCGGATCTTTACAAACTGTCTGAGCGGCGAGCTCCCTTGCTTTGGATCGAGTTAAGGCCTGTACGATACCCTCACTGAACCCAATTCCTTTTTGTCGCAGCAAGTACTCTGATTTATTTGAGAACAAATACGGGTATTGCACTGGGAGATGTGCCGAAACGGCAGCTTCAGTGTCTAGAACACCGAAAGGGCCTTCGATGCGGACTCTTGCTACTGGGAGACAGGCACTGTTTGTCTCTACTGCTTGTCTTATCCACGCGCATTCTCCTGTAAACTGACTCTCCTCGACATAGGACGGGTGCACTACATCCATAGTGGCGGCCGAATCGCGGAGCACGCGGCACGGTTGGCCATTCACGACTAGGTCTCGGATGTATGGTTCTAGCAATTTCATGTTTTCGTCATTACTACAGAGTGACATTAACACAACTTTCGGGTTCTTACAACCCAAAGAAATATGCCCCGTCTGTTGGCAGTTATAGCAAACTATCGGCTTCTTGGCCTCGAACGCCTTTTTCTGTTGCCCTTCCGCCCTTTTCTCGGGTGCTTCTTCCTTTCTCTTGTTTTTCTCATCACCGCTTCCTTTGGAGTCTAAACCCTCCTTCGGCCTATACCGACCCGACTTTGTCCATCGCGGAGGCTTGTCGGCCCGATATTTACTAATCTCCCTCCTAGGGACATCCTTGCCTTCGAGGGCACGGCGATTTACGTACTCCTCTGCGAGCTCTGCCGCTCTCGTGATAGTATCTACTCCTTGTCTATCCTGAACCCAGTACCTAATGTTTTCAGGTAGACGCCGAAAGAATTGTTCCAACGCAAAACACTGCAGAGTCTTTTCCGCGTCGCCAAGCGCACCCTCCTCTCTAAGCCATTCCTCCAGATTTACCTTTAAGGTGTACGCAAACTCTGGGTATGACTCGTCTTTGGCTTTCTCGATCTCACGAAATTTTCGCCTGAACGCCTCCGCTGACAGTCTGTACTTTTTGAGCAGACTCGCTTTGACTCTGTCATAGTCGTCTGCGTCTTCTTTACCCATACGGGCTATAATGTCAGCTACTTCACACGGCAGCAGCGTAAGCAAGCGCTGGGGCCACGTGTTTTTAGCAAAATTTTCCCTCTCGCACGTGCGCTCAAAGTGCACCAGAAAAAGACCCATGTCCCCTCCTACCGCGTAGGATGGCATCAAATCTGTCATTCGGCGCTCTCTTTCTCGTGCCACTGCGCTAGCTCCGTTCATTGATTGAGCCTTTGCTAGTTCAATTTCTAGGCGTTTCATTTCCATACGATCGATACGTTCTCTTTCCTCTTTCTCCTCACGACGTCTCTGTTCCTCTTTTTCCTCCCGGAGCCTCTGCTCCTCTTTTTCCTCACGGAGCCTCTGCTCCTCTTTCCTTTGCGTAATAGCCTCCAAGCATTCGCTCAGCTCATCGTCATCTGCCCCGATCTTCTCGATGGCGTCAATGATCTCCTGCTTTCTTTTCGTCTCGGCAATTACCTGGCCCAGCTCTCGGGCCAACTCTAACAACTCTGGCTTTTTTAGTCCCTTCAAATTCATGGCGGTCCTTGGTGCTGCTAACTCTTTTAACTAAACAACTTTGACGTACTATCAATACTTCCGTCAACCGTTACCAAATCACTGCTTTGTTTACAATCCTACGCAAAGCCTGGTGATATCTCAGCAAAGAAAAGCAGTGCACTCACCCTATGCAGTCATGAATTCGGACGCGTTCCTTCCCGTGTTGTCAGAGATGCCACGAAGCAGTTTTGTCCGACTCTAGGTCCTCCAGACAGCAGGTCTCAGCATTGCCTCCTGGTCGATGAGCTCGATCCCACCGCTGCCATCCAGTTGTTGTGGTCTGGGTCCTGTGGGTCTCGTCGTTGGTAGCTGGCTCCCATCGGACTCGTCCCTTATAGCGAGAAGCAATGCTTATATGGGAAAACAGAGAACAGACGTTTATTTACATTAGAGAGAGGTCAATAAGAAAGTTTAGATATATAGTGGCGTTCTTCGTACATGGCGAGCTCTCCACTCGAAAAAGCACCGAATGAGCCGTGGGGGCTCATTATAAAGGGTCTGTCCTCCCCAGATCCCTAGATCGGGGACCGCGTACAGATGGCACCGTCCAATCACGGACCACACATTACCCGCGAGGGTGACGAGCACGCACGGTCCACGCGAACGTTCAAAACTGAAGCGTGGTCACCGCACGGCCATGTGGCACGAACGCGGCTCCCCCCCCCGTCAAGGTGTGTCGCTGGGCGAGGGGTCTGGAGTTGATGACTGCATCCATCGAAAGGGCCGCCGTAAACAAGCTTCAAAGGGTGCCGAACGACTCGTTCAATTAGCGGGACGATTCCCGGCCGCCGCCGCCGCCGTCATCTTCCAAAGAAGAAGCTGCACCGGTGGTCTCCCGAACTGCTCACGGCGCCGCGGCGGCAGGACGCCGCACCCTCCGGCCAGGTGGGAACAATACATGGCGGACACCGGCCGCCCACCCGTTTGGCGACTCAAAAGGAACATCAAAAGGAACGCCGATCCATTGTCAGACCTGGCGCCGGTCCTAACACTCACTCGTGGTGTCGCACTGCCCAGGGCCAATGTCTTCCTGCTTCGGAGATCTGGGCTGCCTCAACTTGACGGGTTTCTACGACCCCCGGCTGCGCTTCGTCAACGTCATGCCGTGGCCCCGTGCGAAGATCGGCACCCACTTTCAGCTGTACACGCGACGCCGGCCCGACGCGCCGCAAGTCTTCGCGTGGAACGTCACCGCCGACCAGCTGCGCCAGTCCGCATTCGATCCGCGACTGGAGACCAAGCTGTTCGCCCACGGTTATCTGCAGATCACCAAGGTTCCAGACCATCCGATGCGGGTAGGCACTTTGTTTACGATGTATGTATGTATGTATGCACGTATGTAGGTATGTATGTGTGTGTGTATGTATGTATGTATGTATGTATGTATGTATGTATGTATGTATGTATGTATGTATGTATGTATGTATGTATGTATGCAATGTTCTAGTGTCTTGTGCATCAGGTAGTTTGGTGGGAAACTCATATAAAGCTTTAGAACCTAAGAAAATTGACAAATTTAATTCCAAAGGTTCGGCCGGTGTCCCGGTTTACGTGTATATATATATATATATATATATATATATATATATATATATATATATCGAACAGACAATAAGGCCAAAGAAAGTCTAGGGAAAGTTATTAGACCGAATTGTAATGTAAGTGCGAAGAAAGAAAAGTGGGTGAAAAGATAACTTGCCGCCGGGGGCAGGGCGGCGGCAAGTTATCACCCATTTTTCTTTTCTTTTCACCCATTTATCTTTTCACCCATTTTTCTTTTCTCTCTCTCTCTCTCACTGTGTGTGTGTGTGTGTGTGTGTGTGTGTGTGTTTGTGTCGCGAACAATTCCGGTAGTTGGGAGAAAACTATTTATTCTGTGCTAACTCGTCCACATCCTGTGAAGATTGGATGCATATGGCTGACATTAGACGAATACGTAAAAAAAATTCCGATTCGTCATCCCTGACTCTGACGTCTCGTTCAAAACAGATTGATGTTGGCGTAATTTTCTAGAAGGAAATCGCCAACAACGTTTTGCGCATTCAAATGCCAACGCAGACCTCTGTAGCGTGATTACGCAGTCTTCAGTGAACAAAGGTTTCGACGGATCCAAAGGTTCACCAATCTCCCTTTGCTGAAGGCCATCAAGGATGCTCTCCTGCAAGTAGGGGACTTCAACGTGATTCTCGTTGACTGGGCGAGCGGGAGCAAGTACGACTACATCCAGGCGACCGCCAACACTCGCATCGTCGGGCTCGAGATCGCCCGACTTATCTGCCTGCTGCAGGTGATGACACCAGATAGAGAGGAGAAACCATTTCGTGCAAAAAAAAAAGCTTACCTAAGAGTTTGTTGCATTAGGCCCTATTCGCAGCCCTTCAACAACAGCGACGAGCTCGATTCGCAGCAATGCAGGTGTCGACGCAGTTGGTTGTGAGCGACAAATCATCATCTAGTTCCGTGAATGAAAAATCGAAAAAAGTGCAAAAATAAAATCGACAAAAAGAAATCTTCGAATCGGAGTGAGAATCGAACCCAAGCTGTCCGCGCGGCAAGCACGCAGTGTTCTACCACAGAGCCAGTCTACTAAGTTAAGAGAAAGTGCTATAATAATAATAATAATAATAATAATAATAATAATAATAATAATAATAATAATAATAATAATAATAATAATAATAATAATATATTGATATAGTAGTCGTAGCAGAAGTTAGCGGTAGTATTGCGCTCTCGCAGGTGATATGTCCATCAGTAAAGGTAAATAAAGAATCAATTAAATCGAAATGAAAATTATGCTTAAAATATTGACAATGCATGTAGTCTAGCTAGCCTATCACGTACACTAGCTCGCCCGCTTGCAGCTTCGCTGCCCGACGTTCTTCACGGCGTGGAACTTGCTTATTATTTTCTGCCTCCTTTTAAAGGAAGCGTTCGGAGTCACTCCAGATAGGTTTCACGTACTCGGTCACAGCCTGGGCTCTCACATAGCCGGCTACGCTGGGCAGAAGCTGCGATTTCTTGGCAGAATTACAGGTGAGTCGTCACCTGTTGTGTGATTTCTTTTGATGATAACTTACTTTTTCCAATCACCTACAGGAATGTTATTTATTTTTATTTTTTTTCTTGATTTATCTAGCCTGCGTCGCTCAAATGGGCATTTAGCAGGGGGTAAAAAAAATTACGTCTCCCACTAAAGGTAACCACGAGTAGCATGCGAAGCAGCACATGGGTCGACTTAAGGTTCCCTTCATCACGGGAACCTTGTCAGATGTTAAGGCGACATTGCAAGTGGAGCGCACCATGAATTCACGTTAGTTTCTGTTTCTGGCGCACTACTTGAACTCTAGTTGGAGCATGTCACGTGGGTTCATCTCCACGCCGCGCGCGAACGCTGTAGGTTCATCGCGCCTCTGCAGAGTCTCGTTCCCTGACGCCATCACGTGATCACTGGGAGAGTGTAACGGGGAGAGGCCACAGCTTCACAGCCACTTACGCAAGCTTGAACGTGCTAGCGACCTGCATGTACGCGCTAGCGCGTTCTAACGCGTTCGGACTTGCGTTTTTAGAGAAGGAAGAAGGGGAGACGCCATCCAACGCCGACTAAATTTCAAGGCCGAAAGGCTGCCGCAGTGACGTCAGGGGTTGGGGGCCCAGTTTCCCAACTGAGCATGCTCAGTAAGACTTTTTTTACACATCTTTTAGGCGGCCCAATCAAGCCGCAGCAGCTGCGAGAGCGGGAGCGTTGGTTCTCCTAAAACGTGAACGAAACACAGGCTTTCCGCCGCGTTCGCGGCGTAACTGGGCCCCCGACCTCTGACGTCACTGCGGCAGCCTTTCGGCCTTGAAATTTAGTCGGCGTTGCGCCATCACGTGATCGCTGGGAGAGAGTAACGGAGAGAGGCCACAGCCACTTACGCAATTCCGAACGCGCTAGCGCGTTCTAGCGCGTGAGAAACTGCGTTTCTTAGAGGAGAGAGAGGGGTAGGAGACTTGCATGCGCAGTAAGGGCTGTCATGCCGCACACCGGATTGAATTACGCCCGTAGTTGCTTTGCATCGAAAACGTCTCAGCTTTAAAACAACGAAGTACGCTAATACAGCTGCCCCCCGCGGTGGTGTATACCAGTTAGGGTGATCGGCTGCTGACGCGAAATTCGCGGGTTCGATCCCGCCCGAGGCGGTCGCATTTCAATGGAGGTGAAATGGTGGGGGCCCGTGTACTGTGCGATGTCAGTGCACGTGAATGAACACCAGATTGCGCAAAATTTCCGGAGCCCTCAACTGCGTCGTGGTCTGGAGACGTAAAACACCAGATATTACTTGAGTTCACCCAGCTGTCTCTGTTCATTCATCCAAAGCGCACATCTTGTGATGAAGGACAAAATGCATCGGCGAAGCGATGAACAACACACGCACCCAACTTCTTCCATTCGCGGACAGTAAAAGGAAAATGAAGAATGACCAAGAACATACGCTGCTTCATTGCATTACACTACAGATTATTTACAAATTAAACATCAAATTCGTCTTGTTGCATCTTTCTTTTATTTCTCGTAAATAGATTAATTTTAACCTGTTATTAAGGAAGAAATTCATGAAATCTCTCCGCTTCTTGGCCAATCCTCCAGCGTGGGTATGCGCCACATCGTCAAGGATCTTGACTTGACTCGTGCGACAGCTTTTTTCACGCAATGTATTTTTCTAAGTCATCATTTACGTAATACGGAGTATACTTGCTCATTGGGTACAAACTCTTGTTATTACGCGTTTCATCACAAAAAAAGAAAGAAAAAGAATGGAATATAAAATTGCTATTCGCAATAGCTCTCTTCGTTGTCGGACAAGTTGACAATCTAAGCCACTGTTAATGCGGGTAATACTGGAATTGCAGTACTTGTAAAGTAATTGTCACGGCGATAACTTTTGACCGAATTCAACTACGGGTACTCACTCGAGTGCTACCAGCGCTGCCTAATGCTTCTTAGCCGTGGCGAAATTGGTGAAGTGGTTGCTAATCAAGGGCGGTGCAGTGGATAAAGCATGAGGTGTGGCAGCCTCCGCCAGTCCCCCCCCCTCCTATTCCCCCCACCCACCCACCCTTGTGCATACATAGTGAAAACACAACGTATAAGTTCCTCGGCTCCTTATTGTCATCCCAACAACCCTAAGGAATTCACTTGCCGGGGATGCCCGTCCGCCTCCAATAAAAAAAAATTATCCTGGCGCCGCGCCTGTGGCTTATCTTGGTTAGCGTTGGCTAAAGAATGGCCGGTGTTGGTTAGGCGTTGTCATTTCGACTACATGCGGTTACAACGGCGATGTTGTGTTTGACCATAGACAAGTCAAATGCATTCTTCACTTGTCTACCAATGTTTGCATAACGATTACCCGAGTACTCGCATTATGGAAATGTGCTGCACTTTTCTTCACCTTCGGAATGTGCTTACGTTGACAGGTCTTGATCCGGCAGAGCCGTTCTTCGAGGGCATGTCAACCTTAGTGCGGCTGGACCCTAGCGACGCCATTTTCGTTGACGCTATTCACACTGACGGAAAACGTTTTGCGTCTCCTCTGCCAACAGGTTAGATTCGCTGCATTTTGTTGTCTTGTCCTGTTGTTACATTCATATTACATTTTATGGTTTGAAATCTTTTCGACGATTAAGTAGGAGTAGATTCGGAGGTGATATCTCGAGCCGGATAATTCTAGTAATGAAGGTAGAAGTTTTCAATGCGAATGCATTTCTTAGTCAGGCTATGTCAGGCGTCCCGCGGCGTCCGCGCGCCGGCAGGTGTTATCTCTCCGCTCTCACTTCCTCTCCCATAGCAACAGCTGCGGGCGCGCGCACTTATCCTCGCCCCTAGAAACCGGTGCACGTGGTGCGGGCGGAGTAGCAGAGAGTGAGTGGAGAGAAGCGTGCTCTGGCATGTAAGGGCTCTCGCAACGTGGAAGCTCGGCGGAGCTCCCGCGCGTGTGGAGGCAGTGAAGTAGAGGGTAAGTGCAGTGCTTCGCTGCTTCTTCTCTCGCCGTTCGCTCTTTCTCCTCCCTGCGCCCCACTCTCCCGTCCGCTCGCTGGTACGTATATATAAATGGAGTGAAGCGCGCGCCTCACTCTCGACCGTTCGCTGGCTGGTGAATGTGTGAATAAATTGTTACGGTACTAATCATCGTCTTTTCATTAATTTATGCCATTAAAATTGCTACGCCGTGTACTCTCGGTGCAAGAAATGCCTTCGCATTTCCTCATGATTTCCTTCTGGGAAGTGGGGGTAATTTTTTTGTTCATATCAACTGAAGTGAGCAGTCACTTAGGATTAACCTGAGAACAGCTACCCAGACACTGCCCAGACGTTCTCAGGAGCCCATGCCCAGGAGCACAGCCTGGGGTGGCACACGGTGTCCGTGCCTCCCCCTCTCCGAAAGTTTTTAGCCATGGCATACAGAGCGAAAAATGACCATTCAAGGGGGTGCCCTCCCCCCAAAATTAAGGTGGCGCCACCCTCCTCAAGAAGAAATTTCTGCAAATGCCGCTGCCTTACCATATCGGTGAAATTGGGCCAAGCGAAGCTTTGCCATGTCCTTCAAACGCTTGTTTTTTTCTTAGATTATCTACACATCTGATGAATCCACTACTTCGCCCGCAACAGTCACTTTAAGTACTATCCCCTACAGGGCCATACTTTTCAGCAATAGCTTGCCCTGCGCCTAGCACGAGACTGGAATGGCTTGCCCACCGAAATTCCCACTATCATGAACTCACAAACATTCGAGTGGCTTGTTGGCACCGTCCTATCATAACTTTATTATATTGTTAGCTTCTTCATCACCCACTGCATTATATAATGTTTTACCAAGAGACCTTTGAGGGAATAAAATGAATGAATAAATATGATTGGTTGAATGAATGAATGCAAAATGTATGAATGAATGGATGGATAGATCATTGAACGGAGCACGTGTAAATGTATGGGGAAAAAAGAAAGCAGCCGAGAAATAGTGTGAAAAAATATATGATTTTCTGTCACTCTATTTCTAGGTTGCTTCCTTCTTTTTCTATTTTTATGCGTGGTTGTACCTGCGATGCGCCAAGTTTACGACAATATACGAAAGGCCGGGCCGCTAAAATGCTCAGCACTTAAAGACACGGTACAGCGCGAGAGGGGAATAGAAAGAGCTAGAAAGAAAGTTAAATTGATGGAGAGGAACAAATCAATAGAAATAAAGATAGAAAAAAGACAGAAACAAACTGGAGAAGATAAAAAAAGACAAAACCAAAGGGAAACGAAGACGGCTGTCCAGCTTTGCACTTCCTGCAAGCTTGACACCCCTTATAGCGCGAAGCTACCTTAATTTTTGGTTCTACGTTGTCCTTCAGCGCTGCGTCGATGAAGCACGCCGAACTACATCTCGGCCTTTAAAATAGCGCGGCCACTTTTTTTTCCCTTTTCGCTTTACGAACCGACGATAAGCAGGAAGTTTCTACAAGATGAATCGGGATAACAAAGGAAATTTTACGGAAGGCACGCGAATGATAACTCATCTTTCATAACTCGTCAGATCGTTTATCCTCCCGTTTCCAGTCGGCCTTGGAATGATCGATCCGGTGGCGCACATCGACTTCTATCCCAACGGCGGTGTCACGCAGCCCGGTTGCGAAAAGGTCATCAAGAACTTTTCGCTCAAGAATGGACCCTGGCAAGGTAGTTCTCACGTTTACCTAATTGATTGATTATTGGGGTTTAACGTCCCAGGACCACCATATGATTATGAGAGACGCCTCACGTTTACCTAATCACGTCACCGTTTAGTGAAACTTTAAATAATAATAATAATAATAATAATAATAATAATAATAATAATAATAATAATAATAATAATAAAAGACAGGCAGATTCGCACTAGGGGTACCTAACCTGAAGGGAGTACAGAGCAGCTGGACAGCCTTTTTTATTCTCTTTGATTTTTTTTTCTTTTTTTTCCTCCCCTCTTTTTTACCTCGAATGTGTATCACTGCCGGTCTCCGCCAAGACTTAAGTGCCGCACTTCCGTCACGGATATGACGTTGTAAGTGTAACCATACCAAATTAGAAAGAAAAAAGACATTTATAAAAAAAGTGTTGTGCAGAACTTCGCCATCAAAGGCGAATTATTTGCAGCTCTAAGTGCCACATTTCAAGAATAACCTTGAGACAATGTGAAAAACGGGGACAGAGAGGAGGAGAGAAAAACAAAACAAAGCAGAACGAGCGCTGGAAAGATATGCTTGTGTCCCCCTTCCGTGCGTCTTAAAAATTATCAAAATATTTTGAACTTCATCATATAAACAGTAGTCTCTTACTACTATTAAGTTGCGTGAGAGCGTTAATTGGGCAAACCGTGCAATATCGGACATTGCTTTGTTAGCTGCAAAGATGCCATACTATTTTGGGATGTCCTTCAGCGAGCACTGAAAAAACCTTTCGTCATTAATTCTCACACAATACGTTATCTTCTACCAGCAACGCTTGATGAAGTACTATATGGTATGTTTTTCCTCATGGGTTTGCACAGCTTGTGGAAAACACGAATGCAAGACCGCAATGCAGAGCCCACCACCTCTTCAAGCGCACACTTCATTCAAATGGCTATCCACCTAAAAAACATTTACGACGAGCTAGACTTTAGACCGGACTGGTACTCCGTCTTAGAGAACTGTTTGACCTCACCCCTTTTTTGTTTGTATAACACGATGTGAAGAACTCTCCATGTGAGGAACTCGCGCTGTGTTAGCCATTTAGTGTTTATGAGTAACGCTTGAACGCTTACTTTCGCGATTTGATCATACTTTTGTTCGCTTGATTTTGTCTTTATTGCCCAAGTACTTAAAATACCATGAAAAAAATTTTGGAATGATTGGACAAGGCACCATACGGAAAGTCTTTAAAAAATGGTGATGGTATAGCCACGTAGATGGTCATTGTTAAAAATGTGCAGTTGCGGCTTACGCTGGCTTGCGTTGCGGCTTATACGTATGATAAGATAGACAGGCATGGCTTGTGAAGAATGCGCAGGTCGCGCCTCGTTCCCAGACAGGTTTGCGGGAGTCGGTGACATGCCGTCACGAGCGGGCCAACCAGTTCGCGGCCGAGGCCCTGGTGAGCGAGGCGAGCCGCGACCCGGGACAGTGCGCGTTCGTCGCCTACGCCTGCGCCAGCTACGAGGAGTTCCTGTCGGGAAAATGCGCCGACTGCGGTCCCGACGGTAGCGGATGCGCCGTGATGGGCCTCTCGTCCATCTCGTCGCGACCTCGGCGGGGGACGGTCAAGATGTACATCCAGACGAACCAGGAGGCCCCGTTCTGTCGTGAGTGGAGCTGTAGTGTATGCGTCTTCTCCGACCGGCCGATTGATGAGTGATTGATTGATTTAACGGTCCAAAACTACGATATGATTATGGGAGACGCCGTATAGTGCAGTGCTCCGGAAATTTCAACCACTGGTGCATTCAGACGACGGACCGAATCGGGATTTGTCGTGGACGCGGATGGCTAATCCGCGGATGATCCGCCTGCTGGCACATCCACACGACGGACGGTGTCCTAGGAGAAAACAGCCGGATTACCCTCGGCAGCAGATTCGGTGCTCACCTGCGCCCGCTGGCAGCAGACCGGTTTGACAGTATTCAACGTGGATGCCCGCAAGAAGCGACTCTTGGCTGCGATGTCTGTCGCGTTGTTACAAATGAACGAGGAGTGTTACTCTTTCAGGAGAAAAGGGAGTTGCTGGCAGAATGTTCTTTCAACGACATTGTTCCCCTTTGTAGAGCTCCTGAACGCGTCTCCCATCCTTTTTTAGAAGCGGCACGTCGCCGGTTGCAGAAATTAGAATATTTCACCACCATGACGGCGAAGAGTCTCGCGTGTCAAACGACGGCGGCGGCATTTCCCGAACCACCAAAAGTGATTTCTGCGTATGTAATCACCTGAGAACAAAGCTTCCGGAAACTAAGTAAACCATGCTCAAGCGTGGATGATGCCGACCAGTCATGCAGCTGTCGGCGAGCCATGGAGGACATGCCGCGAGCCACCTTCATCTGTGCCGCGAGCAGACGAAAAGTGTACTGGTTGCTAGAAACCCCGAGCTAATCCGCTGCAGTATCGGCTTTCTCCCACCAGAATCCCGATGGGAGAAACAGGTTGGGGTCATCCGTCCGCCAGCGGCGCGGACAAGTCGCGGACGAGGGGAATCGCTGATGTGAGGTCACGTGACGCGCCGTCCGTCCCGCCACATTTGGATTCAGTCCGTCGTCTGAATGCACCATTAACGTGCACCTAAATCTGTAGTAAACGGGTCTCAAACATTTTCGCCTACATCGAAAATACAGCCGCCGCAGCCGGGATTCGATCCCGCGACCTTCGCCTTAGCAGTCGAGCGCCATAACCACAAGACCACCGCGGCGGGTCTGATTGATTGAATGATTGATCGATTGATTGATTCACTGGGTGGTTGAGTGAGTTGGTTAATTAAGCGACCGTATGCATGGTTAGATGGGTAACGGATCAATGAGCGAGCATGATACGTGCAGATAAGCCTTATTTTTTAACGACTGCTTAGTGCCAAGTATTAATCTGAGGCACATGCAAATAATTATAGGGTTGGAAGTACTACATAGTGCTGCCAACCCATTAATACATAATATCACTGGCAGTACTATATAGTGCTGCCGGTGGTATTATTCCACCCCGTGTAGCCGGCAATATCACTCCGCCAAAGGGTCTCTTTACGCTTCAGTAAGTCTCTCGCAGAAATAAATGTTATATAGAAAAGACCTCCGGCAGATTACCGAAGTATGGCAGCCGATTGTTTGGCCCCGCATACCCGCGTCGATATTCTCCGAAGGCTGTGCCGCCAGCCATTCAGTCATAGCTGGATGCCTGGAGGCACAGCCTTCGGACTATACTGTAGTCCGGCTCAAGATGTCAGTCGCGAGGGCACGCCCGTGGGTATACAGGGTTGTGAGCATCCACCTTTGAGGATGAAATGCGAGGGACACCTGAACTTCTATCCGACTATGGTTCACGTGGTCGTCTACTTCTATTGTTGTTACTCTATTCATGGTCCTAAACCGACGCATTGAAGAAAGCGTCATAATTACTGGGTGTGTACAACTCAAGGTTTGAGTGCCTTAACCGACAGTACGCGTTGATCAGCCTGATTCCAGAGTACACGAAAAATGTATTCGGTGAGGTCGTCTTGTCGTGAGAACGGACTTCCAGTTCTGGGACGACATTTTCGGTCTTGTTGTTGGAATAGTGGAAGGTGACACGGTTGATGCTGTGCTCTTTGTCTTCCTTCTGTTTTTTTTTTTCAGTGTACCACTACCACATTGTTGTGCTCTTTGATTCACTGCCGTCGCCTGTATGTGGAAGATTGAGCCTTCAGCTGACGGGACAGGAAGGACAGGCCACTCTGATGCTGAGTGAAACGTACGTGTACGTGTTTGACGCTGGCCTGCGCGATTAAAGGGCCCATAAGGGGATGCTAGAGAGAAACAATGACTTTGGTTCGGAGTGTGGCAGCTTGGGCTAGTTCGGAGCGACAAACTGCACTTTGATAACTTCAACGCCGTGTATTTAACTATCATGAATTGGTTATCAGTGGAGAAAATCGATCTTGACGAAGTTTTATTTTTAAATTTCGCGCCGTAATCTATGCGCGTGAAGTGAAAAATTTCAAAATATATTTTTCGTACTTTCGCGGCATTAGCTGGGTGAAATTTTCTGAAACTTCATATTGTATAGGTCTCACACATGGGAATAGACTTCATTTTTATCGATTAGAAGCTAGTACGACCTAATAGATGCCTTCAAATTCTATGACGTTACGATGTTCGGTGTGTTTCTATGACGTCACGATTCTATGACGTCACAATGTTCGGTGTTTCTCCTCACGCGTTTTCTCGCCTACGAAGCGTCGTGTTGCTGTAAGAGTGGTTCTTTCGGGACTGTAAAATCGTTCTTTACTATAATACGCGAAAAATGGTTTTGCTCTTTAGTGTGCCTTTAAACAACCCACGAAAATGCAAATAACGAGTGCGTTAATCCCCTGCCGGCGTTTTTCGTCTTCTCGGGATGATTCGTGACGTCAGCTGTATGCATAAGCTCTCGATCGGCCCGAATACGAGTAATATCAGATACAAATTGCCTCCTATATACTTTGCTTTGCTACGCAGTCGCACGCCCCTGTAGTGTCTTATGTCGCATGACTATATGCGCGATCAAGCTGATTTCACTTCGTTTTGCGCGTTTTTTTCGACTGTGCAAGTGGAGACAGCAGCGTGTAGCCGAAAAATGCAAAGTCCTGATGAGCTCAACGGCTAGTGCAGACATCGCCCTCGTGTTTCATGAAGAAAAGTGGCGAGAACGAGGTATAGCGCCTGTAGCGCCTGTATAAGATGGGTTATGACAGCGAGAGAGAAACCACTCCCTTGTATTTCGTCTAGAAGTGGGCACGTGGCGACATCCCGCGATGGCCGTGGAAACTTTGCCGCTCACTTTCGGTTTACGGCGGGGTTCATTTGGGTTTATGGCATCTGGTGCGAAAAGGCGAACAAATTGTAGTTGGGCTAGAAAATTCATTGTAACTTTACAGGCCACGTGGAGCGTTACAATGTCTGGCTCTGAGAACTCCAACGCCATGTATTTAACTATCGTAAGTTCGTTATTAGCGGAGAAAATCAACCTTGACGAAGTTCTCCGGAGCCTCGACAACCGATTGGCTGCGTTTTCTGGCCATGCCGAAAGGTGTCGCAGGGTCCTTTTAATGGGTTTCATTGCTCAAACTCTTCTGTATGTTTTTTGCCAAACGGCACTCACGCTCTGCGAAATCTAACTTGTCTGTGCGTAGGGACGAACGCTTCACTTCCGGTTCGCAGTTCACGTACCTGTGCACGACTCAGACGAGGCTCGGCGAGATACTGGAAGGTGCACTGAGCCTTAACTCTGCCGCCAAAGGTTACAGCGGCGATCTAGCGGTTCAGAGAGTGGACGTGTCCCTGATGAACAGCGTCGACGTGGCGAGGTGAGAGCCTTATCTGCTCAGCCTTCCAAAGGGAGCCATGCGCCTTTCCCGCTAGTGTGTTGAGGAGGGGGAGTGCGCACCCCCATGAATCGTTGCGAAAAAAATCACAGCATATCCACGCAGTTAATATTGATCAGTACGGCGAAGTGTCCGTCCATTCGTGCGTTCGTGCATCCGTCCTTCCGTGCACGCTTCCGTCCGTCCGTCCATCTGCGCTTCGGTTCGCGCGTCGATCCGTCCTTACGTCCGCCCGTCCGTCCTATTGCACATACTTCTTGGACCAACGACACCTAGGAAATGCGACGAGAAATGCTACCTGAGACAGCGCCATCTATTATACTGTTCGGGAGATACTGCCGGTTACGCCTGACGCAGGACAAGGTTAGACTAAGAACATGCTCGCCCATAAAACTAATCAAAAAACAACAAGAACAAAGTTACTGTTTCACCGCCAATTGGAATGAATGAATGCGATAGCAACAAATCGTAATGTCATACGAAACGAGGCCGGCAGCTAACTCTTTTGGATCCAATCGCACGGAACTCTAGAGAACGCTGACGTAAGAGAGTACCGCCGCTTAATTCAGGGACACTTTCGCACTCTTCGCGTTCAGAGTGCAGCACAGAGAAAGGTGTACGAGCCGCCCTCTCATGGTTGGAATGATTGCGCGCCCGCGGCTTTCTACTCTTCCATAGAAGAGTATACGAAGTACTCTAAATCGTTAAACACTTTTTTTCTAAACACACAAATAGAAGTTCACGGTTGCTGCTTTAACAATTAAACCCCACCTTCCCCGCCTCGCGTTTTAATTCGACCACCTGCCTAACAGTCGCGGGGAATCTTATCGCACGGGCCTCGGAGTGACGTAGACGGGCCAGTTTGTCAGATCTCCGCTTCACCTGCGTTCGTCTCACCCGCCCGCGTGCTCATTACTCGCCGATGAAGCGTACGACGCGCTGGCGAATCTTTTCATTTTGGACTTCATGCGGGACATGGCGACGACAAACACCCGTCGAGGCTGTCCATGTAATTGCTATCGCAATAAAACAGAGGCGATCAACACACATGCGAAGGGCGCATGCAGACCAGCATCTGAAGAAGATTTATTGTCAGCTACGTATTTAAAAAATTGGGAGCCTTGCCCTATTGAGCAAATGAGGGCAACCGCAGCTTGACGCGAGTGCCAAACGAATGGACGTCTTGAATTGGGCGGGCTGGTGCATAGTGCTTTAGAACGAAGAAACCGCGCCAGAGCAGGACGAAGAAACGCTAACGCGGCACTGGCTAACAACCATATTTTATTGTGTTTGCTTGTCAAAATATGTGCAGGAAAAAAACGCTATGGTTATACATATATCGAAAAGCAGGATATCGCTGTATAGCAATGCCAAATCATAGCTACATCGTTTCAATTTTGCGAAGCGATAGTGAAGCCACGCTGACACAAGATTCTCCATTTTTCTGGATGCAAAAAGCCTCGAAGATTTCACGTTGGCATTGCTACTAGGGCCTAGTTTTTCGCAGTATTGTAAAAAAGTGGCTGACAATCGCATTTTTTTACAACGATCTGCAAGGTGACTGCTCTGGACCCTTCGAGCGAGTACGAGAGATTTGGCATTGTTACAGCGATGTCTTGTTCCCCCTATATGTACACTGATTGCGCTTTCTTAAGAGGCGAAGCTCCGTGTTCTCCGCGTACGGTATGCTCTACAAACGAGTGAAACTGAACAGCTGCACCACGAAATACGAAAATAAAAACCGACGACTGTATGTGTACATCACTCAAAGTATATGACAGCACAATACGTGATCACCTGCGCCGTCCGTCCGTCTGTCCGTGCGTGCGTGCGTCCTTGCATCTGTCCGTCTCTTAAACTATAGTGCGTGACTTCAGCGTAGACATTGTGGACCTTAAGACCCATACCTTCGCTCTCTCGTCATCATTCACTTCCTGGAGGTGCGAGGATTCTTTTTTTTTTGCAACGCCTGTATGTAAAGGCGAATTCGCGTCTCTTTCCCGCTACCATTGTAGGCCTTTTATATGGCAGTTACGCTTTTCTAATTATGTGTTTTTTCCTTTAAATTAAATTTCATTTACGTGTTATCCGCGTGCAGGTGCGTGTTCCTTCTTCTTCGCCTCTGTTAGTATTGCCCGCCAACAAGTTCGCCGAAATGGAATTTTACGTCCTCCTTCTCGTGCACGCGCAGAGGGAAAGGGGAGCATCAAGGGAGAGGGGGGGTCATGACCCTTCAAACCCCAGGGCGCAATACTACGTAGAATTATTGGTCCTGAATTCTTACATGATCGGGGAGCCGAGGCTCAAGGCTATGCATCCCGATGTGTGGGCCCTTTGTTCCTAAATACAGTTTCACACGAAGGCCGCTGAGCATCCCAATATATGACAGACGTGTTTCCAGAAATGGCACAAGAACACAACAAAATTAGCGTATAGTTAGGTTTTATCGCGAACTTCATCACAAAACTTAGTTTCAAAAGAACCTCATTGTCGCACAATGTGAAATAAAGCACAAATAGAGAACTTTACCACATAGCTGAAATCAAATAAATATGAATTGATCGATAAATAAAAATTAACTTAGCGTTGAGACGGCATTAGCCGTCTGTGCCAGACATTAGCCGGCATTAGTCTTTGACGCACAGCAAGAGGTGATGGTTTCGTCCTGCGCCATTGCTATGTAACGTGAAGCATACGTCACCTCACGTATCTCGGTTAAAATTTCAAGAGTTAACTGCGTTTGTAATTATACGTTAGAGAACGGCTAAGGAATCCGCTTGGCCGTATATTTGCAATGCAAAGCCGTGCGACTGCATTATACGATGTATAAGCTTGAACTCACCTTTCACTCTTATAGTTGGATGAAAGAAGAAAAAAAAAGAAAAGTATGTTGATTGTTCTATATAGAACTGATTTCTAAATATTTTATGCATTAGTATTACGAAATAAAAAAATTACCCGTCATTGTAACCCGATGTTTTTTATTATTTTTTTAGGTACAAAAGAAGAATCGTGACAACCTTTATTCCCACGCAAAACAGCGGCGGTGAAATATTGCTGTCTAAATTCATCCCGTACTGAGGAGCTAGGAAGCGTATACCACGAGTGTGCCGTAGGTCTAAAAAATATGCTAATAAAAAACATTACTCTTTGTTGTTGTTGTTGTTGTAGTTGTTGTTGTTGTTGTTGTTGTTGTTGTTTATCTGAGGAATCCCGCTTATGGCTTCGTGGCTCGCAATCTCAGCTTGAGAAACCACGGGAAACCGCGCTTGCCTTAATTCACGCGCGACATTCTTTATTAAACGGGCTGTCCGTTTGCCATTGATCGAAATTTACGGGCCACGCCCTTTTGACCAATGGTAGATGACTGAAGGTGCCCCGCTGCGGTGCTGTAGTGGCTAAGGTACTCGGCTGCAGGTCGCGGGATCGAATCCCGGCTGCGGCGGCTGCATTTCCGAAGGAGGCGGAAATGCTGTAGGCCCGTGTGCTCAGGTTTGGGTGCACGTTAAAGAACCCAAGGTGGTCGAAATTTCCGGAGCCCTCCACCACGGCGTCTCTCATAATCATATGGTAGTTTTGGGACGTTAAACCTCACATATCAATCAAAAGACGACTGACGGCGGCGAAAAGAGATCGCACGCACACACAGTCATAGCATCGCTCCACGATAGCACTCCAGAGTTGTGCAGTTTAGGGAACGCGCCTGGACAAGTGCGCCCGCAAAACATTTTGTTCACGACCTTCAGACTATAGTGTTTGACTACAACATCCGAATCGACTCAAACTTTCTTGATTTCGCAAAAGCTTTTGACAAGGTTCCAGATCAGATTTTGTTACCAAAACTTTCAAAGCTTAACTTACACGTTAACATCCTCAAGTGACTTGAATAGTTTTTAACCGTTCTCAATCCGTCTGCCTTAATGGCTATCTGTGTAAACCCCTCCCGGTAACCTCACGAGTCCCACAAGGATCTGTTATCCGTCCTCTCTTATTCCTAATATATATTAATGACTTACCATTGCTTCCTGTAACATTCGCATGTTCGCTGATGTTTGTGTAATCTACTATACTCTTACTAACCGTCGTGGCCGTTACATCCTTCAGAGCGACCTTTAAAAAATATACTGAATCGGTGTAACGTTTGGCTAATGACTCTCAACCCTACTAAATCTAAATTCGTTTCCCTCTCTCGTCGTCAGAATTCCTCTCGCTTTCACTACTGCGTTTCAAATTCATCGATCGAATCAGCAGATTCCTATAAATATATAGGAGTCACTCTTTATTCCAATTTATTATCGCCCACCCACATTACTAGCATAACTTCAGCATCGTACATAATGGTCGGTCTTCTCAAACGCCATCGCGGACTCACTCCACCTAATTCATATTTAATTTACTCGCATACAAATACTTTAAGACCAAAGCTAGAATATGCGCATCTGTCATCTAAAGACCGCATCAAGCATACCTTATAAATGCATTGGAAACCGTTCAACGCAAGAACTCGATTTATTCATTCTTCATATTCATGTGACATAAGTATTTCGCCTTTGAAAGATGAATCCGGTCTATCACTATTTTCTTACCGTCGTCGCATAATTTCTTTTATTCGTCTTTCAATCAGGCGCTTTATATCACAGTCGCATCACGCATTTCTTACCGCACCGGCCACCCACTTCAAGTCGCCCGCCCGCCATCGCATACTACAACGTTTTCTGCTTTATTATTCGTCAGAGCAGCTTCAGACTGAGACGGCCTGCCCTATGGCATCGTCAAAATTGCCTCACCATCTACTTTTCAAGAATGCATCACTGATCATCTGCAATAATAATTGAATCACCGCTGTTAGACTTTTACTTGCATGGTCTAAATTTCCGGAGCCCTCCACTACGGCGTCTCTCATAATCATATAGTGGTTTTGGGACGTTAAACCCCACATATCAATCAATCAATCAGACTTTTACTTGCAATCCCACCCCTTACGTAACACCCTCTAAGCTCCCATCAAAGCTTCCATCGAGAGCTTCCATGATGTCATCGAGACCCTGGCTGGCTCCGGTTCTCTGGGCAGACCCCCGACGACGGCGTGGTGTATTATGGTATGACATGATGTGGTGTGGTATACGGTATGGTATGGCATGGCGTGGCATGGCATGGAAAAACTTTCTTGACGTCCGTCGTGTGCGCAGAAAACCGCAGCTGGGTATGCGCGCCACAGAAATAAGGTAAGTCCCGCTACAGAATACAGCAGGTGCGAGCGCTAACAGAAAATTCTGGCCGGCGTAGCGGAGCAGGCGAAAGGGAGAAATAAAGCAATGGAAAAAAAGAGAGAATATGAAAAGACAGAGAAGGAAAGAGAGTGAGAAAGAAAGTGACCGGAAATAACGAGAGAGAGAGAGAAAAGCGCAGAGAAGCAAAGGGATTAAAGACGCAAAAATATATAAAGACTGAGAGAGAAAGAAACCGACATGAACAGATTGATCGATATGTGGGGTTTAACGTCCCCAAACCACCATATGATTATGAGAGACGCCCGGTAGTGGAGGGCTCCGGAAATTTCGACTACCTGGTGTCATTTAACGTGCACCCAAATCTGAGCACATGGATGCATGAACTATAGATTAAAAAATTTTTAAAAACACAGAGGGCAAGATGCAAATAAAGGCAGAAATAAAGAGAAACAAGCAAAGATGGAACAAGCAGAGATTGAGATGTAAAGAAAAATATAGAAATACATAAATAGAGAAGGAAATGAACACTATAGTTAGAGGAAAAAGAGAACAAGACAGAGAGAAAAATACAGGTAGAAGGATCGAGAAATACAGCCAGAAATAGATAGAGAGATGAATAAATAAATAAAAAGTAGCAGGCACGAAATACATTCAATCAACCTAGAGAAATGAAGAATGAAAAAAGAGAGGGAGAGAGAGCAAAAGAAACAAGCGCAAGCCCAGTTCACTCTTCCTTCGGGATCTAAACCACTACTGCGAAGCTGCGATCATTTTGAGCGGATGACCACTTACAGAGATATTACGCAGTATTACAGGCTAAGCAGGAAAATTTATCCTCCCGCACACTTGTCATTGAACAAAGGACAGGCGGTGGCGTGGCGCCTACTCCAGACCCACACGTTTCCTAGTCCGGCAACAATGAACCGCTGCGTGCCGGAACTTCATTCGGACAAGTGTAAATTTTGCCACAACAGGGCGGACTTGAGCCACATTTTATGGGCATGCCCGCAGGCCCCCATGAGAGGCGAATTTCCAGACGGGAGTGGATGGGATGCCGCGCTCCTCAGCTCTGACTTACAAGCCCGCTTAATACGGCAGGCCGAAGACGCCGCCAGGGCCCATGGGATCATGGCCGTCGTCTAGGTTTGGCCCTCCCTTCTCCTCTCGCACCTGAGAGGGGAAGAGGACCTTTCTGCTAATTAAATAAAGTTTGTTCATCGTCATCAGCATCGTCAAATGTGACAATAAATAATAATCTTTCGTGTTTTACGTCGCAGAACCACGATATGAATGCGAAAGGCGCCACAATGGAGGCCCGGAGCCCTCCACTACGGCGTCTCTCATAACCATATAGTGGTTTTGGAACGTGAAACCCCACATATCTATCCGTCAGCCGTAATGAAGCCCACCCCCTTCCCCCTTTCTGTTTATACGGCGAACATCATTATCATTTCGTGATTTTAGAACATAATACCATAGAATTTACAATTCTTTCGTGAACACTCTATAGCCGTGCTGGGAAAAAGCTGTTTTACGTTGGCACCCTGTATATCGATGCTGCGTGCGCAGTCTATGTGCAGAACGACCCAGTTAAAACAAGTTTCACATATCTACAAAAACTGAATGAAGCGAACGACGTGACATGACGTCACACGGCGCTTGTTCGGGTATTTTCAAAGTGCACTCAATTTACTTGTTTATTTCAGGAAACCCCTAAAGGCCATCACGGGGAGGGTATCACATAGGGAGGTGGGGTAAAAAAAGTTAATGCAATGGATACACATCAAGCATTGAAAAGTTCACAAACAAAAAAGATATAATGTGCATAATGAAAAAAAGCAATACGATAACCCAACGTCAGTTGGAAATATAAAAAAAAGAGAGATTCAGAACAATTATGCATTTTTAAAAATATACACTTTAGTACCAAGAGTGTTTCGTTACATTGTAGAAGGCATTCCAAATTAAGCGATCCAATTTAAAAAAAAAAATTTCGGCGTTTATACATCACACAGAGTGGCGGAGACAAACTAAGGCAAGACTTTGTGTTCTCTAAATAATATACCAGTGTGAATTGTTGTGTTGCGTGTATACTGTAAAATTCGATGCTGGAGCGAACTTTGAACGCGTCCTCCATGGCGCACTTTTTTAAATTTTCGTTTCTTTCTGTACACAATAGTGTGGCCTCCGAGATTAAACTACCTTCAAGTATAGCGAGTCATCGCTGCAACGTTTATCTCATGAAGATACGCTGTTAGTTGCCATTTTTGATATAAAGTGGCGTAAATCAATGCTCGTTGTTGGTTTTTAATTTTTAGGAACCTTAATTTATGGTAACTAGAACTGGTAGTTAAAAATCAAGAAAATTTACTGGCAATGCGATTTGTCTGCCATCTATGATTGACTCTTAAAGCTACAGCTGTGATTTTCTTCGGAGGCATGATTAACTCAACAAATTATGATTACCGCGCGGGAGAGGTCGTCAGACTTAGTAATTGTGTGTTTGATATCAGGCACATAACTGACTTTTATCTGTCTTTTATTTTTTAAAACTCAGAGCCCATAACTTGCTGCAAAATTTAGTACCATTACAGAATTATGGCGGCCTGGTTGTACATTTTGATCCTAGGTTATAAACTTCATAATCACACAGCCTTCAATATTTATAACAACCAACTTTTCAATACAGGTTCGCAATGCGACTGAAGCACCACGTACAGACGATTTCCGACACTAAACGACGGTTGTAATCTCAAAGGCTATGCCAACCTGACTACATTGTTCTTCTTGCGCGGCAGAGGGCGCCACCAACAGCGCGCTAGAGCTGCTGGAACCGCTTTTTGCATTGTGAAAAAACAAATACGAATTAGTCGCTTGCGCGCTTGCGGAGACGAGAACGTATGTCCTGACGGTGTGCGGTTGTTTTTTAGCATTTTAGTTATTTAGCGTCGGTTGTGCTGCCGTCGCCGCGCGCTGTGCTTGACTTCGACACGCGGAAGCCGCTCGCGCTGTGCTTTCTCGCGCTCGGTGCAACGTCCGAAGCTGCGACCACTCGGACGCTTCGGCCGAGATGAGAGGTCTACGACGGCACTGACCCAAGCCTCGGACCGTTCTCGGACTCTCATCTACCGGCATAATGGGCGACGACACGAGCGTACGGGTGGCCGTCCGGTAAGACGTTCGCCTTTCCCTTTGCACCTGACAGCGGCGCATCTCGTTTCCACAGCTCTCCTTTCAAACATTCGAGCGCCGTCACTGCCCGTAATTTCATGTCGTAGCCGCATTGCGTGCCTCTATTTCCATGACTTTAAAAGGGGAGAGACCGTCACCTTCGTATACGTGCGTCAATTTGCGCGAGAGGCCGTTTCTTTTCCGCGTAGGTTGGGGCCGACGTAGGCCGACTGGAATCGAAACCGACCCACGCTGCCCGAATACTCAAGGACTAATAGCAGCGGGATGCAGGCCGCCGAGCCACAGCGTTACCAAAAAGAGAAGGCTTCTTTCACCATTGATCTTTGCGCCTGTGACGTGACGCTAAGCGCGCATGTTTTGTTTTGTTTGTTTCGTAAATTGTGCACGTATTTGCTTGAACGTGAAAAAAAGGATGAAGTGGAAGTCGTTTCGCGCGTGTTTTCCCAGTGTTCCCGAGCGACGCGCGCGACCTTAGCGCGTGTAAATTGTTGCGGCTTTTCGTTTCATACGGTCCTACGAAACCCGAGTTGGCGCCGCAAGCATGCGGCATTCTCAATTGTTGTCCGCCGGCATCACCCGCGGACAATAGCGCTTCCTTTTGTGAAAGCGTTGCGGCAGTTCTTCTTGCCCAGATGCTCAGCTGGCGTAGTATTCCCCGGGGGGTAATCTCTCGAGCCTTAGCATTTCGCCTTGTTTGTCGTTTCTGTTTGCTTCACTCGTCCGACGAGAGTTGCCTTATTTGTTCCCCGGCCCCGCGCCGGAGGTCGACGGAGCGTGAATTTGGGTTTGGTGGGAAAGGTGCGTGCTAGCGCTGGCGGACCGGCCCATCGTTACATTACGCTGGCGGGTTTATCGCACCCTCGCGCTGCGGCGGCGTCGAAAGAGAGAGAGAGAGGAAGAAAAAGCAGACTACCCTATTAGCGGCGGTACACATCACAGAACGCGTTTGATCTTTGCGCTGAAACAACGCCGATGTTTTTTTTTTAATGTTTTCTTCCGTGCATGTGTGTGCAATACCACCGCAGCCGCTTTCGTTGTTACGTAGCAGGCAGAACGACGAAGTTGTGACGCTACACGACAAACGCTCGCATTTCGGCCCAACGTTTTTGCACGACTCCTAAAGTTCTTTTTTTTTTTTTTGTACGCAAGCCCGGCAATGTTGTGTATATGATGGAACGAGCGCGCTTGTTTGCGGGTCACTCGGTGGTCTGACATTGATTTCTTATCGTAGGACCGAAGGGGGCCAGATAGTGTTCGCATCAAAACGCTTGACCGAGATCAAATGCTTCCCACTAGAACGTGCCGAACATATTGGCTTCGCCAGCCGATAAAGCCGCTCATATCGCACTCCGTCTCTGTAATCATGCACTCTAGTGGCGCGCCTAATGTACTACTGTCGCACGTAATATAACATCCCACGTAGCACTTTTCCTCGTATATTGAAATCATTATCGCAGTCCAGCACGTCGAGCATGACCAACTTCGCAATAAACGGATGTTCGCATAATTCCTCGTACAATTGCATTGAAGTTGTTACGTATGACAGAGAACTCTGAAATAACGACATGCCCGAGTATTTCGTGAAATAGATTAGCCGTTGGATTTGTTCTTTCTGTGGGCTGTTCCCTGTCGACACAGTGCAATTGTGAACCGCTTGCGATAACGAGTCGATGCTTGCTTGAGCACCTTGTTTACTATGCAACGCGCCCATTGTTGGCACTGAGAGCAGACAATGATCTCGGTGCGCCGCTGTGCATTCGCTGCCCACTCCAAAGTGAAGGCACATGCGATTATAGAAAAAGCTAGTTTCGAGATGAAAATTGTGCATTCAGGTGTGCGAGACGTTGTAGTCGGTTACATATTCGTAAAGGTCAAAGCAGTGCTAAAAGAAAACACAAAATATTCACGAAATGAAACACCTGTGTTAACTGCAATGTGCATGCAAGAAGTGGAACCGGGACTACAGGGACGAAACAGGAACTCGTTCTCTGACACGGCAATAAATTTTTGCCATTTGAGAGGAGTACGATGCACTAATCTTTTAGTTCTCCTATCCGCCCGCCCCGCCGTGGTGGTCTAGTGGCTTAGGTACTCACTCGGCTGCTGACCCGCAGGTTGCGGGATCGAATCCCGGCTGCGGCGGCTGCATTTCCGATGGAAGCGGAAACGTTGTAGGCCCGCGTGCTCAGATTTGGGTGCACGTTAAAGAACCCCAGCTGGTCGAAATTTCTGTAGCCCTCCACTACGGCGTCACTCTTATGGTAATTTTGGGACGTTAAACCTCGCATATCAAACCTATAATGTTGATGTGAAAGCCATCTGCAGGTGTGGCTGTTTCACCGTGCTCTTTGATTTCAGCATCCAACGTTCACCAATTAGGCTTTTGCTGAATGTTTTCTCTGATTGGCTCAGTTTGCTTCGATTATGACGTATATCAACACAGTCATGCTTTCACTCGCTTCCCTGCATGCCCTCCACCAACCTATTGTTCTGCGTCATTTCAGGCTGCTCTTAATGAGGCCCTAATTTGAGGCCGTATTCACAAGCGCTCCTCGACTCGACTTTCACCCTTGACTTGACAGAGTGCGAAAATGATGCTTTGCTACTCAAGAATCGCAGCAGATTATCGCGCATGTGCAGTGACCTGCCGTGCCTAGAGACGGCGCTCCGATCGGCTTTCTCAAGTGAAGGTGAAGCGTTGAGCGAAGGGACGTTCTAGAATACGGGGGTTAGACTTGCGAGGCCAATTAAAATATAATCTCTTTGTGTGTGTGTTAACAGAAATTACATCTCGTTAGAATGCATCTCTTACAATCTGAGGCTGTCGAAATAGAGTTCTCGCGCATTTGCATACCGCGCGCGAGTTTTTCATTCAGAATTTTTACAACGCGCCCGACAACCAGCTCCTCTATAAAGAAGGCGCTGGCCCGACTGATGATTGGCCGTGGCGGTGGGGGTCCTGTCGTAAGAAAATTCTGATGGAACGTTGCCAAATTGGCAAATGACGTCCTAGGGTCGTGCTGTTGTTGATTGCGAAGACGGTGCACAGGTATAGTTTTCTCTCGTGCCGTTTTGTTCTTTCTTTCTTTGCGTTTTTTTTTCTTTTCCCATAATTGGTTCTCAGATTGAGCTCCGTGCGTCGTGCAGATGCTACTTAGACCCCCCCCCCCCTTCCTCCCACTTTTGCAAAAAAAAAAAATTGTTTTCATATTCGTGACGTTAGTGAAGCCATGCACCTACAATATTGGAATTACACGCTGAGCGGTCTGTCTCGTCTCCTCGGTTTGGAGGAGGATGATTGAAAGAGGAAGGACAGGGAGGTTAGCCAGTTCTCAGACCGGCTGGCTACCCTGTTCTTCGGCTACCCTGTTCCTCGGTTTGGTTCCGCGTAGAAGCAGCCACCACCTGCCCGCATATCCTGGTCGGAAACTGAACGACACAAACGCACGAAAAGAACTACCTTTTCTATACGAGTGTGGCGGTGGAGGCCACGTTAGTTTCACAAGAGCAGGCGACGCAGAGGAGGAAGGGTGAAGGACGAAAGTGAGCCCCGCCGCGGTGGTCTAGTGGCTAAGGTACTCGGCTGCTGACCCGCAGGACGCGGGTTCGATTCCCGGCTGTGGCGGCTGCATTTTCGATGGAGGCGGAAATGCTGTAGGCCCGTGTGCTCAGATTTGGGTGCACGTTAAATAACGTCCTCCAGGTGGTCTAAATTTCCGGAGCCCTCCACTACGGCGTCTCTCATAATCATATGGTGGTTTTGGGACGTTAAACCCCACATATCAATCAATCAATCAATCAATCGAGGGACGAAAGCGATGCCGCCCGCTTTGCGCAAGCCTGCGGGTGTACTATACACATACACACTCGCCCCCGGCGTGCGCCGTCGTGGAGCGCGACGCATCAACGCCACTAAAAGCCACCGACAATGGGGCCTTCGCGATAACGCGGCCGTCAACAGCGCGTATATAGCGCGACCCCATCTCGTAGAGCCGTTCCGTGTTTCCCAAAGAACACGCTCGCATAACTTTTTTGTTGTTTTTTTACAGGCGGCTCTTGTGTGCTTTTTCAGGTATGTCTGTAGGCTTGCTCAGAACTCGCGAAATCCAGATGACACAACGTGGGCGGTTAGCTATAGCTCGAACCAGTGTGGTAACCGTTTCGAAGAACGCTTGCTATTCGTTACATACACCTTCTAGGCAGCTCTCATTTGTGCGATTCTGAAGAGCCACCCGCCTATTCACCCCTTTCGTATGTATATCTGCGAATAAAGGAGTGTCCAGATGTTCACCGGGCATGTTGTGCTGAAATTCTTTCGAGTGGTCTTATATAAGATGCACGATTACCCGGATGTATATAGACTTGCAGAGAACCTTCTTCTTTGCTTTCCGACCCTATAGATGGGCGTCCAAGTAACTTTCTCAAATGACCTTGTTTTAACAGCATAAGGCTATCATGCTTTGGTCCGCCTTTCAACCCTTTTATTCGCTTGAGGGGTCATGACCGTGATGTTCTTAAAACTTTCGTGTCGTCGCCGCCGCTGTTTTCGTTCCGAAGGCTATAGCTCGCTCGAGACGTAAATTGTTGTTATGTAGCTGGGCTGAGCGAAATGCACAAGTGAGTTACCAAACGAGAGGACAGGATAGGTTAACTTTCAACTGTTTATTTTCGCAAAAGTGCGTCAAACATGTACACGAAAGCATTGATGATAACAAGATATTGTATTACAAAGCGATGTTCATGCATGGAAGCAAATCAAATTGGGCCGATCGTATTCTGCGTGTGTGTCTAAACTAGATGTGGCGGTTGTCAATAAAGTTCAAAGCTGCCTCGCTGAGGGCGCTGGAGCAGAGCTCACGTGATTGTGTGATATAAACTTGAAATATGCATCCATCGCATACATTGCAATGCCGTACAAACTAGCCCAAATTGAAGCTTTGCTAAACATTTATGAAGACAAAATGGGCGAAATAGAAATTATCTGTAGCATATCACTATTGCAAGAACAGAAAGCGCAGAATGTGTCCAGGTTCTTATTAGTATTGCTCCACGTAATTTGTATATTTTCATCGCTACAGCTTTTATGATTTCGTAAAAAGACTAGTATACGCAGTGAAAAAATATCTCGAAACTGTGCGAAAAAAAAAAGTAACACAGGACATAAAACCAATTTGTGGCAGCACGAAATAATATCTTGCACTTGCTTCCGCATAGCAGAGATAATCCATCTCTATATGTTAATATATAAAAATATATGTTGGTGCACGTTTCCCCCAAACGAGCCATCTCCGATATTTTAAAAGCAACCGAGATTGCTCGTTTGGGGGGAAGCACACCTTCTATCGATTTACGCAACTGGATTACCTGTGCTTGCACTCGTGCAAGCGTAGATAGACTTCCAACTTTGTCACATATTTCTTTTATACGCAGTGCTCAGTAAAAAAATCGGCACCTGTCAGTGCCTTCCGTTCTGCTTTCTTGCGTGCTGTTAAAATTTTCCTTCAGTCTGTTGAAATTGCCACAGCTTAAGTGGGAAATTTCCAGTCTAGGCAAGAGCAATGTATTAATTAAACCGCAATTATAAATGTTTGTGCACGCCGTGAGCTTGTGTTTGTTTTACACACCATCAAAAAAACAACAACCCCTGTTTTGATTTATTTTGTCCAACCTAAAACCGTCGTTTTAATCGATCGCAGCTCTATAGCTGACCACAGTAAACCACTGCGATTACGCAGACTGCACAGAAGTTTCGTTCGATTAGTCAGCTGCGGGACGGTTGTCGGGCCCCGGAGGCCGTTTGTCAAAACACTGTTGCACAAAAATGAAAGCTTGATTTACGGTACGCGTCCAGATTGCACCTGTCGTGTAGTATTTACCTGCGCGGTGATGTTCGTAAGCGTATTGCCCTTGTCCCTTATATGTAGCAAGTCACTGCCGCCTATCATTGTCAGACAACATCGTCCGAATGCACCTATAATTCAAGAAAGCGTATTGTGGTTGCTGCGGCTGTATTTTTTTTTTCTTTTTGCTTGTAAGCTGAAAGAAACATGGGCTGCCCGGAGCACTTCACTCGTGTTCATTGTCCTGCTATACTGCTATACTGTTGCGACCATCGAACAAATTTGCGATCGACACACTCGCAAAGCCAGTTGAGCATGCGTGGTTAAACGCGCACTCAACGGGCAATTTGAGCCGAATTAGTTACCGTCGGCCTGACGTCGCCCACTTCAGGGCAAAGTAATCTCCCATTTTCAGCCAGTGAACTATAGTTATGATTTAGTGAATTATTTATGCCAGTCTCTTATTGCCGATGCTCATGTACTGTCGGGATATACGTTAGTGTATGTTAAAGCGCCCTGCAGGTGGCCGAATTTTTCGGAACTGTGGTGTCTCTCATGATCACATCGTCGTTTTGGGAACGTATAATTCGAGGTATTATCGTTTCATGTTCGTTTTATTTTATTACTCACGTTTGTCTCGATATCATTGGTAAGGGCAGAAAATCGCTCGATGGTCGGACTATAATGAATGGCGCATCACTTCATCGATCGTGACGGCCCTGGCTTGGACATGTTCATGTGTACTGCGTTATGTAGCAGTCGGGAATTGCGTCAAGACCTTTTTGTCATCCCATCGATAGTGGTCAAAACGCGAGAGTATATATGAATGGGAAGCCGTGACGCCACGCATGCAGTAAGGCCTCGCTAGATTAGATCTGGCCTATTACAGCACTGACATCAAATTGCCTTGTTAGTGGGTCGACTTCACTGTAGACCATTTTTTTCTTCTTTAGAACGCGGTGCGCGCATTGAAAAGCTTCTTCTGCCAGTGTGCGTTTCAGGGCATCGTTTCTGTGTTCTAACGTGGCAGTAGTGTAGGTAAATAAGCTTTTGCGTTCGCTTCCTGCGTGCCCTTGATGCTTAATCTGCGTGTTCGTGTACTAGCACATAGTTTTCTAATGTACACTATGGAGGGAACTCTGGCGCTAGTGTCTGTGGGAGCTGCAACGCACGGCGCTTCAGCGAGCATGGGAATGTTGGGTAGTACGCACATTTGTCTAACATTCGTACTTCTGGCCTGCATGCTTTTGGCTCCGTGCGTGTTCGTGTGGCTTGGAGCTGTTTTCTCAAGAAACAAATATTACCAAATGTTCAGCGGTTGTCCTTCGCCATCTTATTCTTTTAGACTTACCTTTCCAAACCGGGTCACGAAGTTGAAAAGGGTTGAATCTTTCTTTCAAAACAAAACCGAAACACAGCAATAAACGAAGCCGCAAGTACGAAGACTATAGGCAAATACGGATACTACCCATCATTCCCATGGTCGCTGAACGATCGCAGCGCCAGAGTCCCCTCTATAGTTTATTTTACGAAACTCTATGTACTAGCACTCCGTATGGCCTCCCCAACTGCACTGAACGCGCGAAGTTGCGTTCTTGCTCACCCCGAAGTTAACCCCCTGTATGCGTAAATGTCGCGCTGAATTCGGCGCTTACTCAACGAGTGCATGACCCCGTTTGGCCGACCTGCGCGATTATTGGATGGCTCCGAAGGCTATGTTACATCGCGTGCACGCGCATTCATTTCGCCGCTACGAGATTTTATTTGTTGTTGGTGTTGTTCCTTCATATAGAATGCGCCAAGTGTTTCATCAGCCTGCGGTGTATAACGACTGACAGATGCCTAGTTGGTTACGTGCCCCCGGCACATGTGGCTGCGTATATACATGCGTGACGCTGGTGACAGACACATGTGCGTCATATATATAAACCGACAACGAAATCGATCATTCCTGTCGTTGCCATCGCCGAGGCAGCTGATGCATTGTGGAGTCTGGAAAACGCGCTTGCATATGCATGCATGCTTCAAGTGGCATTTTGCACGAGCGCGTATTTGGCGCGCGGTTTTATAGCTTGCCGATGCTTCGGCACAGCTACGGTATCTTCATTTCAATACACTCAATAATCCAGCTGCGTTTCGAATTGCGCTCCGCGGTGTCAGAAACGCGGTAATAGGAGCTTTAATTAAGAAGGCCCGATTTGGTGAGCTGATGCTAATCCATAACACGGAGCTACCGACACAGGTCAAAGTAAAAGGGACACTCAAGACGCTGAACTGCCAAGACAAGTTTATTGAAACAAAAAGCTCGTTTTTTTTTAACGCGAAGCATATATCAATTACATCATCAGTTGCAATGCCACCACCGTGTGTCCCTTCTGCCTATACATTGTCTTCTACCGGTTGCGCTGTCTTAAAAAGTGGGAACCTTAATTGAGTCCACCACAAGCTCCAACGTCAAGTCGAATGTTCTGGCCTCACTGCAGTTCACACGCCAGCATGTTGTGACGTCATTGTTTCTTGTCGGCGTCTGTTAGGTCTCAATATTAGTTCTCATTAATCTTATCCAACAACAACAAAAAAGAGCACTTGAGCTCTATTTCCCTCGGTTAGGTCTAGTTTTTATCTAAAGGTTTTTTCGTCTGTAACTATCAATTTACCGAATTCAGTTCGCGGGGTCGAATCCCGGCTGCGGTGGCTGCATTTTCGAAGGAGGCGAAAATGCTGTGGGCCAGTGTGCTCAGATTTGGGTGCACGTTAAAGAACCCCAGGTGGTCGAAATTTCCGGAGCCCTCCACTACGACGTTTCTCATAACCGTGCTGGGTTTTCGGAACGTTAAACCCCACATATCAATCAATCACTTCACCGACCTGCTGCTGCGCTGCTCCTATCAGTCAGTCGACGACGGGACCTTGTGTCTACCCCTAAACAAGTTTTACGGATGACTACGAACTCACAACATGTATTTCTGTCCGCTTGGAGTGCTTACCATATAACGTGCGAAATGTCCCCAAAAACTTCAGACGGAAGCAGTTTTCCGTAACATTATCAAAGGATTCGCGGTATTTCTGTTACATTGCTGGATGTGTAAGAATTGTAATGGGTATTGTTTATAATCGTGTAACCTTAAACAGAACAATTCCGTAATGTTTATTGAACGAGTTTCCGTATTTATTTATGCGGAATATTTTATTTAATTGTGCGTCAAATTACAAAAATTTTTTGTCTGATTAACGTACGGTACGCACCATTAGGGTACTAGCATATACAATAGGCGTGCTCACGGGGGGAAGGGGGAAGGGGGAGCTATGCATTTATTGTTCGGCCGCAACCAAATAATAAATGATACCTTACTGGTTAACTATTACTTCAGTAGCTATCATATTTTTCATGTTGTTTCAAAGTTGTTTGACTTGCTATTTACTAAGTGGGTCTTCCCTAACACTAACGTATCGCCCGCAGCGCTGGACAATCTTCATGTCCTTCAAGTCACCAGGGCTCAGTGGTTGTTCGACTTCCGAATGCATTTAGGCTAATCCAGATGCGCAGCTCTTGTAAAAGCTCTTGTTCTTGTTGATTTCTTGTTGTTCTAGTCGAGAAACCTGTGCAAATTACATAGTATGTAAGTGTTGTCTCGTAGCGAGATAGTACGTAATGAATTTTAATTCGTTTTATGAAACATAATAATGGTGCGTGACAGAGCTATAGAAGACAACGACCACGAAGTGCAGTTCAGTCAGCGTGCCCTTGCAAACATGGGTGGAATTAATTCTGGCGCTGCAAAGCAGGATTTGGCAATCTTTTATGATGTTGGATCTTCCAGAGGGTTCAATAACTAGACGATGGCCATTCAAGTGCCATGAGGAGCTGTGTATCACGAGCCCAAAAACTTGCCATTGGACAGCGCTGTAACTAATACGCGGTTGCTGTATGTTAGTTTCACAACGATAACTTGCCTTGACAGGGTAAAATTAGAAGTACTTAAATTCACCATATTTCACTTTACAACCACTAAGCCCTGATGACCCATATATAGAATATGGAGCTATTTTTCTTGTATACTGATGGGATACTCGAAAACAAATTATTTTCGTGGTCTGGGTGTTGTAACTCCAAGTCTGCTAGAAACAGAAATTTGCGCCGGTTGAAAAAACAAAAAAAAACCCAGGGCTAGAAGGGTTAACATTTTCTCCAGTCAGCGCACGACTTCGCATGAAGCAAACATTCCTGATAACGTATACGTTATAAAGCTTTCATTCTGCGCGATCGAAAGTCGCCTCACGTAAAAACGATCGAATACAATGAACGACGATCGCTTATTTTTTTTTCTGCAGCTTTGCTGTACGCGTTAAGTGGCTTTTCCAGTTTTTTTTTTTGTAAGCGGTATGTGCGTGGAAAATAAATAACGTTAAAGGACTTCCCGCTAAAAGCTGTTCGGGCAACGGATCTCGATCCGTCGGGGAAGCGTTGTGTGTATGCCCTCTCGATTCGTTGGCCGGCCTATCATTTACGTTCGGATTACAACGGGTGTAGTACATTGCAAGCGTTCGATTGAAAGCAATATTTAAGCGCGTTCGTAATGATTCCAATAACAAAGCGCGGCCGCCCATAATAAATATTTACATTGCGGCTATACGCGACGGCTTTAGAGTTATGTGATTTGTTAAGTTACCTCTGTAGACAAGCTTACGCCAGACTTTCCGCCTATTGTTGATATTAGACAAGATTACGCCTGACTTTGCACCTTTTTTTAATATTTCATGATTTTCAGCGTCTGGTTATGTGGAATAAATGCGGTATATTAAAGAATTCGATGCTATAGGTTCGGATTACAACGGGTGTAGTACATTGCAAGCGTTCTATTGAAAGCAATATTTAAGCACGTTCATAATGATTCCAATAACAAAGCGTGACCGCCCATAATAAATAGTTACGTTGCGGCTATACGCGACGGCTTTAGAGTTATGTGATTTGTTAAGTTACCTCTGTAGACAAGCTTACGCCAGACTTTCCGCCTATTGTTGATATTAGACAAGATTACGCCTGACTTTGCACCTTTTTTAATATTTCATGATTTTCAGCGTCTGGTTATGTGGAATAAATGCGGTATATTAAAGAATTCGATGCTATAGCTGCGCAAAATCTACCCTCCACTACGGCGTCTCTCATAATCATATGGTGGTTTTGGGACGTTAAACCCCAGAAATCAATGCGCAAAATCTAGCTTCTATACGGTTGATTTATAAGTCCTGGAGGCTACAATTTTCACGAATAACAACATATAAAAGCTCAAACAGCTCATTGCTATCAGTTATGGTGTGTTTCTGCTACATAAAAAATATTGTATTGGAAGACGACTTGATTGGGAAACAGAGTACTTCTAGGAAACATTCGCAAGGATACGGAAAAGTTAGTCGTTTCTTGTTTTATCCAGTTGGCGGCAAAAGAGCAGCAGCTTTCGAATGTCACAATTGGGATTTGCTTCGAGAGCTTTACCCTGACAGAATTCATACATGCTATACGTATACGCTATAGCTTACATTGCCTATATACATCCTACAGCTGTGTTTTCGATATCCATTTTATATCATACTTCACACTAGGGGTGTTAAAAAAGTTCCCAGGCTGCTTTCCTGTGTATAATCGCCCGGCAGCGCTGCCCGCGAACTTTCGGACACCCCTGTACATCAAGGGAGAAAGAAATCGGTGCTCCCGCAAGCCACTTTCAAAAGTTCTCCTAATAACAAACATTTCCGTCTTATTCTGATATTTTAGATGCCATTTTCATCAATTCTCTTTAATTAACAAAAGTTCTAAACGAGCCCCGTCGCGGTGGTCTAGTGGCTAAGCTACTCGGCTGCTGACCCGCAGGTCGTGGGTTCAAATCCCGGCCGCATTTCCGATGGAGGCTGAAATGTTCTAGGCCCGTGTGTTCAGATTTGGGTGCACGTTAAAGAAGCCCAGGTGGTCGAAACTCCCGGAGCCCTCCACTACGGCGTTTCTCATAATCATATGGGGGTTGTGGGACGTTAAACCCCACATATAAATCAAAGGTTCTAAACTAAACCGTGCTCAATGGTGTGCCCGCTTATCATTTATGGGAAAAGGGGGAGGGCGAACGCTCCCGGCCTCGAGTTCGCGTATCAGCTTCTTTGTTGATAAACCGCATATCGGCGCCGTTTCGACGAGCACTCGGTGCCGCTATATATACCGGCAATACACTCACCTTTCTCGATAAAACGCGAGTGTGCCCTTTGAACGGCAATTAATGCGCAGAGTCGTTCTCGCAATGTCGCTCGATAACACACTCTCGATGATTGAGTTCGAGTGTATAATACACTTTCCGCATCCGCGCACTTCACCGAGAAAAGGCAGTTTCAGTGATAAAAGCAACCTGTGTATCCTCGGTTTTTTCGCACAATTATTGGCGCCGTCGTGGTTTTGTAGCAACGAGTGGGTCACTTAAATCGAACATACTTTGAAAGTATTACACACTTCGCATGCTCATGCCACTGGCCTGCTGTGCTCGCCGACACGTTGATAGGGTAATATGTGCGCAGGGTAATATGTGCGCATAGTTACTCGTCTAATTGCACTTTAACACAACTCGGGGTCACGTGTTGTCCTAAACAGGCACGTCGCGTTTGACGTCACACCATTGCCGTACCAATTGAATGAAAGGCAACGTTTTACCCGTCGTTGCGTAAGTGTCGATATTTTGTTATTGTCAAGTTCTCGAGCCGTGTCACGGCCAGGCCATGTCGTGCCGCTTCTTCGCTCTTAGTTTTTGCAGCGTCGACAGTGAAGTGCCACTCAATGACGTCACGTGTGACGTATCTGCTCGGGTCGAGTCATCCCGAGCTGTTCAGGCGCGCCAACACGCATGCCTGTAACCCGCGACAAGTTTGACTCGCCGTGGTGCACCTCGGCATTAGGTCGTGGGTTCACTTCCCGTTCACGGCGTCATACGTATTTCATTTCATTTCATTTATTTTACCCTCAATCGCACATAGCTTTACAGAGGGGAGTGGGGTACAGAAAAAAACTATTACCAAGAGCAAACATAGTAAAATCAAAATAATAAAAGTTACAAAACATGAAAATTCGATGTTAGGCAGTACAATGAATGTACGTGTAAGTATCATCAGAATGGGGCAAACAGAGTACAAAAATATATATGTACAATATACACTTCACGTGTCATCACGTAAGTAATTCTGTACTGTAGATGAAAACAAGTCGTGACTTGAAATGGAAACCATGTCCGAGGGAAGGTGGTTCCAGTCGTTAGATGTGCGTGGGACGAAGGAATGATGAAAAGTGTTAGTGCGGCATACCGGCAGGTAATGACCAGAATAAGGCAGCTGACTCCCGCAACGTGCCTTTTGATAACATTTCTGGTTTTCGCGGGCGAAGTCCTAATATCTATGTGTGACGCAGCCACCGGGCGTTTGTGGCAGCACGCTCCGTAATTTCGTAAATAGCGTAAGTGCATGGCGTCATCAAGCACAGTGACCCCTGCACGCATAAACGCCATGCGCAGCGTGACATTTGTATGTGACGGAAAACGTGACGCATGCAGGCGACCGCGTCGCGACCGTCCATCTGTCAGCGCCAGACGCGACGGGAGTAGGCCAAGCGTGTCCTATGTTTATAGTATACACGCACTGCATGGAGGGGATCACGACTTCCCGTTAATGCCACTGCGTGATACGGCATAGAAGACAGAACATCGCTGCCCCATATTGAAATCCAGATTACACTATATGCGGAGTTGCGTTGCACTGAATGCCAGTTTTTCCTTGGTATAGTGCATCGTCGTCTGCGTATTCACTTCATTGTCTCGGTGAATGTCGGTATATCGAATGGGGACTCCAATTAGGTGTACTATACGATCGCGTTGTCGGTTGTCCTGCGCACAGCTTCGGGAGACAAGGAACGCATGGTTTCTCGTCATTGAACGTTCATATGTCTCTGATTGTCACCTGCACCTCTATGGAATCTCCAATGTTGAAATTTCGTAGATGGTCATACTGTAAGTTTCGTAAGTTTCACTCTTACGCATGTGTATACACCTATAGCTTTCCATTCGTGTAGACCCGCTGCGGTGATTTCTGTATGGTTATATATGCTTGATTGACTGCTGACCCTCCAAGTCGTGGGTTCGAATCCCTGTGGCGGTATTTCAATGGAGGCGAAGTGCTATAGAGGTCGATGTACGACTGCTTAAATTACATAACCCCAGCTTGTCGAAGTTTCCGGAACCCTTTACTGCCGAGTCGTTCGTATAACCGCACCGTGCTTTTGGGACGTTAAATTCCAACAGGTACGCCTGTCCATTCGCGTTGCTCTTTTTTTGCTGTAAGCATCATATCATATCGTTCGTAATATCGGTTATACAGTCGCATATACATTTATCAAACCGCCGGTTTCGTGCTTATCAGAGTATCGTTTATTTCTGACTTTGATGTGGAGCTTTGTCGCCCTCGGGCAACCAGACGCAGTTCCTGTCGACTCGTGCATGCTTTGTATATAGAAGGTTTTCAAACTCCGAATCGGCTGTTCATTCGAGCTGTTCCTGTCTTCCTCACCAAGTATAAATGCAGTATTGTCGGCAGATGTTATGTGCACGCATAGTTTTCCGAGATTGTATGCATCCGCCGCTCCCCGTGGCAAAGCCGCTGTTCCTAAGAGTGGAGGAATAGTAAAGTATATCAGAGTACGATACGTTAAGAGTATAAAACCATGACCGTAATATAGTTCTGGTTTGTGCAGCCGCCGCTATGCGGTCTAACAAAGGCTTGTGGCAGCTGCACCGATCGTATATATACTGTTGCGCTTGAGCATTGTTAACTATCCGCAATCGTGACTTACTGAAATTACACCGAGGCTGCAGGTGAGGCTCTAAAATGTGCTGCGATCGATTGTCTATTTCTCCTGCACTGTATGTGCAGTTGCATTATATAACTCTCATGTTTCTGCGCACGATTCATTTTGTCGTGTCGCTTGTTAACCCGAATAGGCTTGTCGGATTCAATTTTCATGGTGAGATGACGATGATTCGGTCCGGTGCTCTTTCATCGCGCTCGCCATATTTCATAAAATAACGTATAGGAAAATCGTTTTCTTTTAAGCGATGTCAAGACAGCAGCTGTTATATCTACATATAAATGTGCATCATGCAGATGCACACTTGTGCGACTATATTTTTTAACGCTCTTAGCGTCAGTGGCGAACAACTGTTGGCGTCGTGCTCTTGTTGACGCAGGCACGGACAGCGTCGTCACTTGCGCGTGCATGCAGCGCTCCTGGCGAGTCACTTTACAAATAGCGGTGGCTTCTTTGCAGCCTCGACGATGCGCAAAACATGTAAGAGGGTCCTGTCGGCGGTGAAGGCATCCTTTTTACGTGGCACACTGTGCAGTGAATAGTCCACGCCGTTCCTTCCAGGCGATCGCACTTATCTATAAAACGGTATAGATTCAGCGCGGACGCTTGCTGATGAGTCCGTCGCGCAGGAGAGGCTCTTCTTTCATGGAAGAGCGTGCGGCGTCTGTGCCTATTCTGTAACGTATACAGTGGCTAGAATTACGTTTTGTAAAATAAGTAATCGATTACACTAATAATCGGTACACGTTTCTTAGACCTTGGAAGCTACTATATAGTGCAAGGTGTCTGTGTCCATCGTCTTTGTGTTACGTCGATAGTTCTGTAAGACGGCATGAAGTGGCTATATCCGAGCAACAAATAACGCTCCTCGTCGATTTCAAACTTCAAACTTTATTTGTTTACCAGACAAAACTGGAAAGTCGCCAAGGCTATGGAAGCCGTGAGAACGGCTTGACAAAGGCCCTGCATGGTGACCTGTACATACACATGGTAGTAGTGTGGAAATCATTAGAGGTACATAACTCGCAAGTGCTAGTATAAAACAAATGTATATAATTATAAAATATTTGATTAGTCGAGCGTTATCTCATTTAGTTGACACTTGCGACGCGCTGTTTGAACATGAAGACGAAAAGCACAGGTTGGACACACACGAGCGCTAATGATGATCGTCCCTTCGTGTTTAAACAGTGAGTCGCAAGTGTCAACTGTACAACCAACTAGCTTCTATATACTCTGGCCTTTCTAGCGTTATCTTACGGTGATAATACCGCTCAGACCTCATAAAAGCGTTTCTATTCCTCGAATTCGCTCTCGAAATGTCTGCGGCGTTCATTTATTGCCGGTAAAGTTAGGTTTGCATGACGCGAATTACTCGTGTTGCCACTGCAGACGTTGGTGACAGCGCGCGCGCGCAAGCCACGAATTGCCCCGAATTGTGCAGAGCTGTCGTAAGTTATTTTTGCCGCTAACCCTTGCGAGGGCTACGGATGAGCAACGATGACACCTAGTGGGTGTATACCGCGGCACTGCACTGCACTGGACGCCGCTCGCTCTGCTGTGTCCGTTGATTTGAGCTGTTTATTCACCTGCCGGTCGACTCCCATGCCAGGCGTTCAACGAATATGCCTTTACTATAGGATTCATATAGCGCACACAAAGACCGTATCTTGTACACCCTATACTATAGCACATGTCCAGTGGTTATACTGCTGGAGCCACACCAACTGCAGAGTCGTGTATACGTGCTTATTTTCATCTCGGCCTCGTACATATGGCAACCGTTGGTTAGCTCCAACACCGCTTGTTATCGGTCGCACTCGCTGTGCATTGTGACCGATAACTACCATTAACAGAGCTGAGCAGTGGCCCTATACGGTGCCTTGATGTCCGCGGGGGCGCGCATCGAGGCGCTCTAAAGTGGACTCGACTATATAGCTCTGCTTCTTGCGTTTTCTCGAGGCTCTATTTTCGACTGGCCTTGTGCTGGGCTTCGGACGTCAGACGGCAGGTGCACGTATACGTGGTTCACGCGCATCCGAGACGCCGGAAGCTTCGCGCCGTTTTTGACGAAGTGCGGTCCCGAGCTGAGAGACGGACAGGGGGGTGGTTATTCGGAGGAGCCGCCCCGTTCCGCTCGGCTACGCCGCTTGAAGACGCGCCGCCAAGGCGACCGATGGTCCCGCCGAATCGCGGCACTCTTTTGTCGCTCCTTTGCTTGTCTTGGCACCATTGATGGACGTGGGGGTCGTTGCCTTCCCCCTCTTTGGTTCACTTGCCCCTGCAATCTCATAGGTTCACACGCGTACCGTTTTCTTTTCGGTGCTGTAAACTCGGTGCTGTAATCGCACAGCACTTCGCGAGGCGGCAATAGAAGAGGCTGGCTTGGACGAAAAAAAAAAATGGCCCCGTATCTCCATGTTAATCTGCAAATGTGGTCGAAAGACGATAGTCTTACGTCTGGAAAGAGTGAACAAAACGTTTATTCGATGTTCTGCGCAAGAAAATTATTGAATGGTATTCCGGAGGCGCTGCGTTAGAGTGCCTCGAGCGTGCAGCGGAGGCGAACGAGCGCATCAAGACACGTCACACGTGAGACACGAGCGCTATCTGGCAGTTGATCTTGGAAAACAAAACGCGCGGCTCTGAGACGAGCGTGCGCGCCCTTCTTGGAGGGGATAAGGTGTAGAACGCAAGGCGACGGGTAGGTGGCACCACCGTGTCGTCTTAGCAAAACGTTGGAAACACTCGCCTTTTCGTGCAAGCGTTGCATGGTCAGCGCCGCGTGATAAGCGCTACGGTCCTTAGAATTACTTATGTATGTCTTTTCTAGTAAAAGACGCACATACAGAATATTGCGACGAAGTCCTTTACACGCCTTTATTAGGCCTGGAAGACGTGGCCAAAAACAGTCACCTCCGGGGCACAGAACCGACTCAAGAGCCTTGTCCACTAGCGATGAAGATGAAGAACACAAGGTGATGATGGTTTTGTACAGGGGATGAAGAAGCGTGCTTTAAATGCCCACACTAATTCCCCGCTCATGAGAGCGGCCATCCTGGCCGCAACTTATAGATGCGGAGAACGCCTTGCGAAAGGCTTCATACGCGAGACACGCACTATCTCGGTACTGCGACAGCGCCGGTCACTCGATCGGAGCAATCACAGCTTCAACGCGATAATTAACGGGCGAGGTCTGCTCTAAGACTGTGTATGGGCCGAGGAACCGAGACTGAAATTTGTCGCACGGGTTGTTATGGTGCCTCAGATATGCGCGATAATTGGTTTTTGAGTGACAATCGCACAAGTATGAACGCTGAATCTTGAGCAACATTGGTGGGTGCCGCGGATGTTCTCGACCGTTTAGAGTATCGATTGGCAACTTTGGAGCCGTTTAGGGTACAGTCAAGGGTATACCGTTAAGGGTAGACGAACAGACAAAGGTACAGACAGACCGGACCAAAATAATTTTTTTTTCGAAAGTATCCAAGAAAGATTAAAAAGTGCGTTACGTCGTTATACGGTGAGAAGTCTGTCAAATTTGCGCATGCGCGAATAAATATTTGCTCTGTCTTGTCCGCGTACATTATACCGCATCACAAATTCTCGGTTTACTGCCACTGCAACTTCTTACGTTACGATTGCAGAGCTCGACTGCTGGAGCAACGACAGCGCATATTCCTTCAAAATGCACAAGATTTTTATTTGTTGATTGTTGGCAGACTAAATTATACGATCAAGAAGATATTAACAGTACACGTATAAAGAAAAGGGACAAGATGCGTACAGGCAAAAATCGTGCCCTTTTCCGTACCGTCTGTGTGATGTTATATTACCTCAACGGATCCAATAGCTTGCCGCATGTCGCAAAATGAGCGATTCAAAACTTCCAGCGCACCAACTTCGTCCCCGCGTGTCTGAATTCTCGGTACTGCGCGAACAATGACCCCTAGTATCGACCCAGGCAGGCCTTGTACGAGCTCTATGCAGAGTGCCAGCCCTGTGCATCCCCCGTCATCTTGCTTTGTCAGTCGGGAGTAGCAGCTTGCGCTATATAGGTCTCGGCCTGGCCTCTATACCTGCAAATACATAGCGCATCGGATGTTGCGTGCCTATATTTTACTATACTCGTGAACAGCTGATGGTCTGGTTACAGTAATCGACTCGCAGTCTCACAGCTATTTGCCAACCCCACGTCCCGTGGAGCTTAAGTTGCGGCGTCACTTTAACAAAAAAATTGGGTCTCTCCGGCCCCCTTTTTTAAAGAGGGTCGGAGAGAGCGCAGAACTGCATTATTCAGACTGAACAAAACTTTCGCTTTTTTTTTTTTCACCTGTGTGTAATGTGCAGTGTCGGGAATGCATATAGTCGATGCTCTTTGGGGACACTGCGGTGCATCAGAACTGCACGCAGTGCTCAATCATGGCCCGAGTTGTCTCGTCAAAAATGAAAGTTGGCCATTGGTTGCGTCAATACGAATAATGAGAATATCTTCACGTGGTGACGTTATCATCAGATTGCCAAATTTTGCTACGTCATATCGTGAAGTCTCGCGACCTTATCCCATGTCCCCTCGTCGCTTGGTCGGAGGTGTGCCCATCCCGGATGCAATACAAAAAATTGGGTAATGTGGTGAAACCTTGAAATGGGCCTCCGGTCTCGGAGGCTGTACAAAAGCACGTTATAGGTGCAGAAAGCTTTCGGCGCTGCGGCAAGAGGGTCAATGCAGCGACTGAGAAGAGGGGCAAACGATGACCTTCGAGTCGTCTTGAGTGAGTGCATAATACAGTGCGAGATTTTCATACGTGAACTTGGCACAACGATGCGGGCCATTTAGTTTTTTTTACCTTTATCTGTCTTTATTTCTTATTATTTTCGACGATGAGCGTCCCATGGGTGTAACTGCCCAAGGGCGTCCAGCGACCACCGGCGTCGAGTCGTTAAAAAAGAGTTCCCTTGCAACATCTTCATCGCGGTCGTCATCGCCGCGAATTAATGCGTTTGCCCCGTGCGGCGGAAGACCGGGGGCTTTACATGTATGGCACAGTAGGCGCATACGTTTACCGAAGGCTATATACGATGGCTGCCATCAGCTGCGGCAGCAGCCTAACGTCTGCAGTTCCGTGCAGCATTACGAAACTGGGTGTTTAGCGTGAACGAATGTGCGCATCGGCGCCTTGTCGGTGTTTATTAAACTTTTATTAGATTACGCAGGTCGTGCCGTTCGTTCAGACTAAATGTTTCAGACTTGCCGTGGTTACGAGACGCAGTTTGGATTGCAGTGTCTCGTTTTGTTAAAGGGAACAGTCTGGTATTCTATGCAGAGTCCAAACGGTTTGCAAACTATAGGTCTATCACTGCATCCTGTGTGTTCTGTCCATCTCTAACGCCTCATTTGTCTTCGTGTGTCATTATAACGGATGGCTTGCTTATACGTCGCTTATACTATACCACCAATAGAACGTCTTTGCAGAAAAGTTTTTCTGCCGACGAGCTAGGTATAGCTTAATTTATTGTTGCCCCGCCGTGGTGGTCTAGTGGCTAAGGTACTCGGCTGCTGACCCGCAGGTCGCGGGTTCGAATCCCGGCTGCGGCGGCTGCATTTCCGATGGAGGCGGAAATGTTGTAGGCCCGTGTGCTCAGATTTGTGTGCACGTTAAAGAACCCCAGGTGGTCAAAATTTCCGGAGCCCTCCACTACGGCGTCTCTCATAATCATATGGTGGTTTTGGGACGTTAAGCCCCACAAATCAATCAGCTTAATTTATTGTTACGTGACTGTGTATAGTGCATATAGGAAACTGCGTTGTGGGATGTTATTGTGGGTCACACGTAATAATGCAATGTGGACTAGCCTTTGCCTGCTTATACACTTCCTCACTTATGCAAACCATAACCACCTGGTCGCCACAGCTCTGGTCAACGCGTGGCGCTCTTTGGCCAAGCCTAACCCTTGCTGTACGCACGCGCGCACACCCTAATCACCGCCTGCTTCTCGGCCTGTCGACTTGCATCCGATAACATCTGCAGCGTCTGCCTTAATAACTATACCAGTTGTAGTATAGTTCGATGCACAGTTTCTTGTCTGGACTCAGAAGCATCCAAGCGCGTCTGTCCATGGAGACCACGCATGCGTAGTACGCAAGTGCTTCCCGGACGTCCTTGGTTTATACTGCCTCTTTATATACGGGCCCTCTTTTTTTCTGTCTTTACATTTCTTCCCCCCTCTTTCCGGTACCTCGCCGTGGTGCCGGCTTTTGTTCTCTGTGCCGCGCCGCACCAGAAATATAAAGTGCCAAACGCTGTTGGGGAAGTGGTCCACCGCGTTATCTGATCCCCCGTTTTTCCCCTCTCCTCCGCGGAGTCCTTCGCTCAATGCCGCGTTTATTGACTCGTGTTGAAGCGAAGAATCCAAACCTTCGGAACGTGCACGCGCTTACGAGCTGCAAACGATTGATTGGAGCCGCTTTAATCGATTCGGCTCCTCCCGCGACTCCGTTTAACCAATCGGCCAAAACTCGTTACGCGAACTGCAGCTTGGCAACTCGGATACCATAACGTATATACTATAAACGGCGTGCGCTCTTTAAGTTCTCGCATACTACTGCAGCTGCTTGGACAAGTATGGTGGCTAGAGAGAGTTCAAAGCTGCTTAAACGGCGCAGGACTGAAGGAGGTAAATAAACTAGTTGATATTTGCAGTCTTTAATTGCGACGCTGGACTATTATTCTGCGCGCGCTAAATTTCGTCACGTCAAATTCGCCATCTAATGTTTACCGCTCTGATTGGTTTAAAATGCACGCTGTCACAAAATTTCGCAGCAACCCGCCCTGGTGTATTGCTTAGAACGCATACGATGTCTCGTTATTGTAACTCGGAAGTTCGGGTTCGTCGCGAGGAACACCCGTGTACCTATAAAGAACCCCGGGTGGTCGAAATCGATCCGAATGCACGGCGTGTATCATAATCGTATCGTGGTTTTGACACGTACAACCCTATAGCGGTTGCATTGTTAACTTTGTAAGGTCCACTATCGTTTGACACATTGGATTGATTCATAAAAAATATGGAACTTGTCAGCTTCCTGGAAAAGTAGGTACTGCATATATTCAATGTCTGATAGGGAAGTTACACAGAATTCACACATTTAATCAATGTAATTAATCTTGCTTCAAGCCCCGCCGCGGTGGTCTAGTGGCTAAAGTACTCGGCTGCTGACCCGCAAGTCGTGGGATCAAATCCCGGCTGCGGCGGCTGCATTTCCGATGGAGGCGGAAATGTTGTAGGCCCGTGTGCTCTGATTTGGGTGCACGTTAAAGGACCATAGGTGGTCGAAATTTCCGGAGCCTCCACTACGGCGTCTCTCATAATCAAATGGTGGTTTTGGGACCTTAAACCCCACAAATCAATCGATCTTGCTTCAAATCAGCTTATGCCTCGAATAAAATTTCATTATTTTTACTTAAAATGAACTTTAAAGAGGAGTAAGAATAGTGGGGCTTTTCTTGCAATTCTAAGGCATAAGTGTTAGTGGCCATTACAAGGCTAAAATCCCTCAGTATGGCGTATTCTTGTAAATTCCCTAGAATAGAGTGCTAGAGTATAATCCCTGCTGGTGTGGGTGCGTACGCCTGTGCGCGTCGTATAGACGGCGGAACTATATTCCGCCTCCTCGCTTCGCTCGGCCGAGCCGCGTATGAAAAAAAAACAAAAACAAAAAAAAACGACGGTGCATTGCGATTTTCGACGTTGCGTGGCGGCGGCGGCGGCTCCACGTTGCGTGACGCGGACTCTTTCTTCGGCAGCGTTTGCGTCCGAGTCGCCGGGGAGAAAAAAAAAAATAGCGCCTCCTTGTTCGGCCGAAGCCGCGCCAAGGTGCTTTGTTTCTTTACCTTTATGGGCCGTTTTCTTTTTACTCTCTCTCTCTCTCGGTGGGAGGTGGAAGAGAGGACGACAAAAGGCAGACACACCTGTCGGCCCGTTTGGCGCGGAGAATGCCCGACGGCGAGCCTCTCTCTCTCTCTCTCTCTCTCTCTCTCGCCGCGAACAACGACCGCCGCTGGTGTGAATGTTTATAGCCAAGGAGCCGACCCTGTGGTCAAGGTGGATACTGGTTTTCTGTAATGATGACGCAGTCTCTCCTGTCGAAAATGCCTGACCTGAGCCAGTAAATCTCAAAAAGCCCGCGACGGAAAGCTGCCCATATAATTAGCTTGAGTTCCTTGCCGCAGACGACGATAGTAAGTGCAGCTGAAAATATCGGCAAGGCAGTGCAGGATCAAAAACAACCACTAACGGTACAGTAACTGGTGTTTCGACGGTATACAAAACCCCTCCTCCTGCTATGTCTATGCTATGCTATGAGGGTGGGGACAAAAATAGAAACGAGGCAGGAGAACGTCGCGCCACCAACAGCTGCCGTTCAAACCGGGTTAGTCTTGAAAAGCCAAGCCAATGATTATTGCGGTGATCGAGCTTCCTCTAGTCACCCGTTGCGGGCTTCAATCACCAATATACGTGTTGCGTGTCATCGGAAGTCATCAAAAAATAACTCGCCTCCCACGCCGTATTGGCCAGACACTTACAAACACGACGGGAGGGCCGCAGTGAGGTTGTTGTACGTTTCTCGACCTTGGAGAGCCTATGTTTCATCCCACGCTTACCTGCGTCAGAGAACACGTGAAGTACACATGTTATACTATACTCTATGTAGTGTAATGTCCTTGTCTCGTGGTTTTCTCGTGTGGGCTTACCAAGAAGCCTTTTCGACTGCACAGTACAGTCTCTTATACTATGACCGCGGTAAAATATTCCTTTCTTGTTATTCATTACAAACGACGGATCTGTTATAGCGTTTTTTTTTTTCTCTCTTTTGCTGTAGTGTGTATGGGATTGTTCCTTTGTTCCTGCCACTGGCGCCAGTGTTCCTCCTGCCCGTCTTCCTGGTGGTTATATATATACTCGAATTTGCTGGAGTACGGAAGGTGATAACGTGCCCGGAATCGCGATCTGATTATGGGGGACGCCAAAGTGGGGTGGAATCTTCTTTTTATCATCGAGTGTTCTTTAACGTCCACCTAAATCTATACGCGTGGGCCTCGAGCATCAGCTCGGGTTTGATGATTGATATGTGGGGTTTAACGTCCCAAAATCGCCATATGATTATGAGAGACGCCCATCAGCTCGGGTGTATAGACGGACACACTGCCGCACTTGCGTCCGGTGACGTCGAATTTCAGGAGCTGTTCCGTGCGCGAGCTGTGCTTCGTAAATATTTTGTTGGAGATGTATTTGTACGCCAAATAATCGCCGTGCTGGTGGGAGGCGTCACGTTACCCGCTCTCGAGGAATGAAACGATGGCTATTAGAAGACGTAATTTTGCGAGTTCCTGCTTCATTCCTTCATGTTCTGTTACTCTCGTGTCACCCTCCCCGCCTGTTTTAAAGGGGCCCTGCAACACTTTTTAAGCATGGTAAAAAAGCGCTGCCGATCTGTAGTAGAGGCTCCCGACAAAACGCGAGCGAAATTTACAGCGCAGCACGTGGCCTGGAATTCACAATAAATGATCAAAGTCTGCTGAAAATTGCTTTCTCTTCTCTCGACAAATCGCGGAATAAGCTTGAAAGTCACTCGTAGTAAGCCCATCGATCAGCCATTGACCTATATGAACGTGGCGCGCTTTGTCGTTATAGAGATTGCCGCGGGAGGCCGCGACTTGTCCACGCGTGCGCGCGCTATCACACTGAAAAAGCCGCGCATTCGAAGAAAGAGAAAAAAGTGCTCAAGGTCATGTGACGTTTTCTTTTGCGCCTGCCATCCCTCCCTGCTTAGCTTCCAGCGCTTTCATCGGGACGAGAGAAGAGAGAATGCAATCGCAGCATGCGACGAATCTTTGTAACTCCACTCGCACTGGACGAATTTTTAAAATTGTTGCGCCGTTTAATTCGTGAGGTAATAAGCTTTTCCAGGGAGTTTATTCCGTGGTTACTTAACAAAGTTTTTCATGGCCTCTTCAATGCCGACCAGGGTTCAAATGTCGGCGTCAAATTATTTTACTTCCCATTTTGTTTTCTTGCTCACTGAATAAACAAATTCTTGCTCAACTATACCTGAATACACATGCACCTTCAAGAAACTTGTTTTCACGAATGAGAACACCCATATAATTGCGGCATCCTATCTCTCACTCGTGTTTCGACAACGCCTCCCCCCCCCCCCTTAAGAAACATTGCATTGCATATCCAATGGGAATGATTATGAGTGGGCGAAGCAGTGCGATCGTTCAGTGTTACCGTCAAAAACCCATGATATTGACCACTCACGCATGTAAGTGAATGACAAAGCGGTGTACAGAACAGATACAAGGTTTATTATTCATAACTTGTATGCTGTGTTGAGTTGTGAATTTCGTTTTGCCTCCATTATTACTGGTCTGTGGTATCGGGTCTATCCTGTAGTTCGCAAAGACGAGGTCGGTGCAGGTTCCCCTGCACAAGCCATTCACTGCACAAGCCAGTCATTGTTCGTGATCATCTTCATCGTCATCTTTAACACTGCTACTGCGCACGCCAACGGACAAGCCACGCCCTTAGTACCTCACGGATGTTTCTGATAACAACCGTATACCCCTTACGCAAGCCAAAAGGATATTGGGAAAACAAAACAGCCTTGCATCCCCATTCCATAGCAATAACTTATCGTTTGGCAAAAGGGTATGTTGGGGGCTTGGAATCCTCAAAAGTGTGCAAAAAGTCTGTGTGCCGACGGACTTGAGGCTCCGTATAAGCACTATATAGTACTGTATAGAAAAGGCCAACCAAAGGACGACACTTATCTGGTATGCGCCATATATTTAAAATTTGCGGAATAAGGCCTGGGCAAGGCGATAACGCGTCTACACTCTTAATCATGTCCTGCGTAAAGTACTAGATATAGCGAGGACACTAGGTCTTTTCCTTCTGGTGGTTCAGCGAACTGGGAGCGCGGGGGTAAACACAGACACAAAGCCAAGAAGAGGCACACAGCATGAGCGCTCAACTAACAACTGGTTTATTAACTGGTTGTTAACAACTGCTTAACAACAGAAATAAGATGATAGTGTGAGCAGCAAGCGTGGCGTTCATTCGAATCACTTGTCTACGAATTATCAATATAGTTAAACTCAAAGTCAAGTAGTGATAATTGTCAGTTGTTAGTTGAGCGCTCATGCTGTGTGCCTCTTCTTTGCTTTGTGTCTGTGTTTACCCCCCGCGCACCCATGCAGTTCGCTGAACCACCGTGAATTACCAACTAGCCCACCTTTTCATCCTGTTGCAATGCTTTTCCTTCTGGTTTCCTGGCTATAGCTAGCACTTTATCCAGGGCATGATTAAGAGTGTGTACGAAACGTTACTTGTTCACTTTCGGTCTGACCGTCCAGTGCAGTCTATACGGATTCGTTGGAACGTTCAGCGTGACGATTTGGCGCTGTCGCCTCACGGTTACGGCGTGTATAGCGTGTCCGGACCGTTTGTATACATGCTCCTGGAAAAAACCCTAGGGCGTTCGTTCTTCTTGCGGAAATAGAGAGTTTTAGTACTGCGTACGCTGCGTACGTGGCGGCGTTGCGTACGTAAGGACGCCACGTTCTGCGTAGTGCGCATGCGCAGACCGCAACGCGCACGTATCGCATTACGTACGCAGCCGCTACGCACGCACGTACGTATGAGGTGATCGCGCCGCTCTCAAACAAGTTCGCGACAGCGCGAGACTTCGTTTTGCAAAATGGCGGCATCAAAGGCAAGCACCGACCGGCTCTGTGGCTTAAAATATGGCCATAATCTGGCTATAACACTTGGATTGGCTCTTATTGGCTGCCAACAACACGTGCTTCTATTTTGATCTACCAGATGGCGCAACACGCTTCACGTTCGTTACGTACGCGGGTACTACGGCGTATAAAAAGCCGATTATTGGCAAACGACGCCACGTAACGCAAGGCGCTTGCGTGATGCGTACGTAGCACCATTCCGCAGTACTAAAACTCTCTAATAACTATCGTCGCTTGGCTTCGGACGTCTGTTTCAAGGCGTTTTAAAACGCCGCCGCCGCTCGAGATGGCCGGGTGACGCCGCGCCGACGGAACGCACGAAAAACGGTTGCGTTGCGCCCTCGAAGGCGTGACGTGCGCACCCTTTTACGACACACCTGCGCTGAGAATCTCTGGAATTTATTTATTTTTTTCGCAGAAACGCGGCGCTCGCATCCCGCGCGTGAGAAATCGCGCAACGCGGTCACGCGCCTTCACTGCTGCTGCTGCAACGCCGCGGCCATGTTGGATCGCAACGCGGTGCCGCTGGCGCGAAGCACGGAACCAAACTGTACCTCTGTCGTGCGTTGCCCGCGCTGCACCTATGTTGTACGGGGCGAACCTTGGCGGAAGAGAGGGGGAAGAGCACCGGAAGTTAAAGCTCCTGCGGCGTCGACCTTTTATACGCAGCGAAATAAAGAGGAAACGAAAACGAAAGGCGCCGCGCGTATACGCACACACATCGCTGGTGTGCAACTTGTTTTGGTCTGCCAATTGAAGCGGCGCCTTCGCAGGCTTTCCACCTGGCGTTACCTGCTCGTATCGGTCGTAAAACAGCTGCTACGATTGGATGTGGGGTGGTGGTAATTAATCTGGAACTGTTGTATTACGTGCACAATTTGTAATGTTGCGTGGTTGTCTCCACTGTGAACGTCGTGTATTCCAAGTGCGAGGGCCTCTAGTCAGCAGGTCGCGGGATCGAATCCCGACTGCGGCGGCTGCATTTTTGATGGAGGTGAAAATGCTGTAGGCCCGTACGTGTGCTCAGATTTGGGAGCCCTCCACTACGGCGTCTCTCATAATCATATAGCGGTTTTGGGACGTTAAAATCCCACATATAAATCAATCAATCTTTGGGGACAGTCAAGGTATATACCTCAAGCAGCTCTTACAGCTTTGCAAAGTGTCCACATTTTCCCGGCTAAGTAAACACAAGATGGACATTTTGGCGAGCGCCACGAAATCGGCTATCTGATGGGATGCTGCGTCGTCCACATGGTGTCGGAATTTCGCCAGCAGAATTGTTTTGCGCAACCAAAAGGGTCCTTGTGAAGTCAACTTCCTGCTCACATTATTACGCATAAAATGTTACTCTTATTGTGCACGTCTCGCATTGTCTAACGTTGCGTCGGAAAACTGCTCACATTTCGCACTGTATTCGGTTTGGAACGCGCGGTCTCAGTGGCGGTCGTTTCGGTGCATTCGGGGTGGCAGGGGTGCACCACCCCTCTCCTATGGTCACGTCGCATAAGAGGGGAGTGGGGTGCAACGTCTGTCCCGTGTACATTGAATGCGTAAGGAATGGGGGCGTTGCGTCGAACCCCTCTCCTGAAGAGGAACGTTGCGCACGCATATATGGTAAGGGTGCATATCTGCCGTCGTGCAAGCGGTAAAGTTCAGTTGTACTGGCGAGGGGGTCTCCTCCGTAAACCTCTGCTGCGTCCGTGCGCTTGCTATAGGAGGATCGAGTGACTGAAACAGAGATAGACCAAACGTCGCTCGCATCGATGGGCGATTGTGGCGATGCCGGGTTCCCAGTGGATGATCCGTGCCGTGTATACACCAATCTGCCGTGCAGCTACGTTGCACGCCAACTGAGCTGCGACTGCAGCGCTTCTCTTTTTTTCTTTCGGCATGCGCGAGTGCTTCTCGCGATGTTATCATGAATCGTTGCGCCGGTATACTGAAGAGGGTCAAGGCGTTTCCGTAGCGTTTCTGTACTCCCAGTCGCAATTTTCTGCGCACCGTCCAGCGACAAAGGCTCGCCTTAGCCGTTTAGGACCCGGCAACAATGCATGACCTTCCGTGGCGTCCACGACAATGACTTTGTCACGTGTTTTATGCGCATAGCGTCGTATTTTATCCTCGTCGTTTCACGCGTTTTATCCGCAACGAAACTCCGAATCGTTCGTGACTCGCAACACTCTTTCATAACTATACTCCTACATCATACTCTTACTCATAACTGCATTTTTACAGTTACGAGGTTGGTAGATGTATAAGAACGTCAATGCGCCAATATTGCGTCACTAGTCAGTCGCTTGTTTGTGCAAGCCGTCGTGGCGAAGCAATGTATTGACACTTCGTCAAGTATATGCGGTGTTTCCTATATACAGGGTGTCCCACGTGAGCCAATGATTTGAAAATGAAAGACGCTCCAGTGGCGAATTGAACCAAACGCGTACTACTCACACTAGCCTGTAGGTACCCAGGCTATTTTTTTATTTATCCTCACGCTAATTAGTTAATAATTCTTAATTACCTATTTTTTAATTATAGGCCGGAAACCCAAGATATGAACACTGAGATGTGGAGCACTTTCAGAAACCACCGACTAAATTTGTTTCCTGTACGATACGTCTGGAGCTGTTATTTTTTTCAGCGTTGTAAACAAAGCCCGCAAAATGTGAAAAGAAGCATAATCACTGACGTTGCGAGGTCGAAGCAGTTCTTACGAAAGTCCCGCATGTATGAACACTCTAGGAGGCTATAGGCGCTCTGCCCTCTTTTTTTGCTCGGCGCACTGCCATCCACCTCAGCCAGCCATATACCTCGAATCTCGCTCAGCGCTTTCACTGTACATATATACACATACGTGTAGTCTTCTTTCCTGTGCTTTTTTTTTTTTACGAGCTGCTGGCCACACTTCCGGTCTGACGGGTTCCTCGGAGCGAAGCCGCTAGTATAGTCGTATAGTGCATCGTGCACCGTGGTGCGATACACGAGGCGCTGCGTCGCCGGCGTGGCTCGGGTTTTTATAACGTCGCGCCCAGCCCTGCTGCAGGGGCTCGCTTGCCCCAACAGCCGTGAGCGGAGAGGAAGCGATTTGCATTTTCTCACTTTCGCTCTTCTTCTCACCCTCCTTTGCCACACCCCATCTCGGTCTCGCCGCAACAGCTTTGCCCCGCGGCGAGCTTATTTCGACGCGTATACGTTACAAACACCCAGTGCTATAGCTGGGCTGGTTCGCCCCCCTTCCTGCGTCTCGAGCGTGTTTGCATGGCAAAGCTGGCGCCGCGACCATCCACACCCGTACGTGCTCGGCGATTTCGCGCCCTCCAGGTTTCCCATGGTGCCCCTTCCCCCTGCTTACTGGAAATCTCTTTCTCATATTGAAAGCCGAACTTCTTAAAAAGGTGACTTTGTGGGGGCCCGCGTCATTGCTCCCAAGTTGCCAGAGTGTATACTCTAAGGAAATACTTGTGGCGCAGCTGAGAACGAGCAATGAAAACGAGAGATGGGGCCTATATCCCGTCCTCTATCGGCTTAAAAGGTGAAACTGTTCGCGGTCGAGACATGTGTGGGGATCGTCGTAGATCGTTGTGGGATTTACCCACAGAAAGTGAGTAAATCCCGCCCCGTATATGTGCCACTTCATTGAGCCACTTCATTCCCCTTTACACTCGACACCACTGTGTGCCACCGGCTTTCTTGTCTCGCGCTAACGTTACCATCCTTATGGCAGCGTGTTCTTTTTTTATTTTTCATTAACTCACTTTCATAATATCAAATGCTACGCTTACTGCTCGACAAGACTCTTGGTAATCGAAAAAAACGCGCGAAAAAAAAAACGACGGACGGACGGACGGACGGACGGACGGACGGACGGACGGACGGACGGACGGATGGATGGATGGATGGATGGATGGATGGATGGATGGATGGATGGATGGATGGATGGATGGATGGATGGATGGATGGATGGATGGATACTGACGTTCCCCTTTATAAAGGGGCGGTGACATTTGTGCCGCCTGGCTGGAAAAGAAAAACAAAATCCAAAGAAAAGGCGGGTTGCAACGACACCTTGAAATTTTCGCGCCAAACGCAGTGACGTTGCCCGTAGATCTTCATGACGCCTACTAGGGCCTGCGTAGTTACTAACCAGTCAAAATGAAATGCATTGTCTCCTGAGGAAGCCAGATACTTAACACACTTAAGTTTCAGAAGACTTTAAGTTGAGAGAATGTCACGGAAACACGAAAAGAAAAACGCACACAAAAAAAAACGTTCGAAATCCGTGACATCACCAGCGGAAATTCCGGCGGGAACGCTGTAGACATTTCACATTTATGTTCTCATCTATCAATAAAACCTATGGGGGCAAAATTATGGACACTAGACAGAGTATAATTTATCAGTCTAAACCAACTCTCAAACTTCAGGAGTGTACGAATATGAAACTGTCTACTTACGAAGCGATTTCAAAAACATATTCGCATAATGAAAACCACATGCTAGACAAATACGAGTAGAACTAGCGACTAACGAGAATGCGACAACTGGAACTAATTTGTCAGTTTGTGCATCGAAATTTGCGAAATATTAACAATTACTTCTTTTGTGCCGATTGCAATACTTACGATGTTTTGTGGTATTCTGTTCGCATATTGGAAATTTCGAATGCATGCAGCAACGCCATATTGCAACTTCTACGTTCGTGTTACTCCTTTAAAACTCGGGGAAGTTTTGCGACTTGAGCAGTGTTGCGACTTGAGTGTTGCGACTTGAGCAGTATCGTGTTTCCCGCCACGGCGAAGGTTAACGCGTGCCCTGCGGCTCGCTAAGACCGGACCCACGCTGGTGGCCGTACTCCTTCGGGATACGTGTACACCACAAGTTTGACTGCCGAACCCGATGGTCGCGGGATCGAATCCTGACTGCGCATTTCGATGGAGCCGGGCGAAATAACAGGGGCCAGCGTGTTAGGCAACTCGAGGTGGTCGACATCGAGTCCTCCACTGTGGCGTCTCTCACAATCTCATCGTGGTTTGGGACGTAAAATTCCGAGATTTATGGTTGTCAAAGCTCCACTAAATTTGTTCTGGCGGTGAAACGTCTCAACTGGACGAATGGCAATAAAAAAGATGAAAGGAGCGAAATCTTAGACGTCAAACTGAGTCGGCTGCAAAGTGTCGAGAGTACTCTTCGCAAAAGTTACGTACTACCGAGCAAGCCATCCAAGTTACACTGGCTACTTCATTTCAAATTTTCATTTCAAATCATTTTATTTTCCCAAAAAGAAACAGGTTCTGATAAGGCCAGTGAACCCCATACAAGGCAGGTGGGACAAAGATGTATATAACAAAAAATACCTTAAGCTAACATTACAATACCAAATAAGGTGTAAGAAAAACGTATTGTCATGACCAAGAAAGACGCTGGCGCTTCGGCGCGCGGGTAGCTAGGAAAAAGAAGAGGAGAACGGAGTCAGAAGAACAGCTGGCCCAGGATCGGGTGTTGTCTCTTGTTCTCTGTCTAGTACGTCACAATGGCGCAGTCGTCACAATATAAACATTACTATGAAACATCCTGATACCAGCATTGCACAGAAGATTACATAGACGCGAGCAAAAAAAATAATATAAATTCGCTCCTTGTGTATGTCCTGCATCACACAATGTACATCACATGTCATCACTTGACGACGCCGTCGGCATTTCGCTTTGCTCGCGGAACGAAAAACTTGGAAGTGCAACTTCCTCGCAGTTGTACAGCCGGTCGTGTGCCCCTGTCGTGCTAACATTTTTTTTTTCGTCCGTGTTACTCTTCATAAAAAAGGAGAGATGAAGGGGGGGGGGGGGGGTGGACTACAACGGAAACGTGTGACGTCATCAGTGCCGCCGTACTATAGCTCCGCATCCCGCGCGACCCCATTGTCGGCGCGCTGCTGATGCCTCGCTCATCTTGAGCCAACTGGCCTGTATTGAATTAGCTCTGATTACACCAATCAAGCGCTGCGCTCTCGTCACGTCACTCCGTTTAGGGCTTAGCACCCGAGTCCAGTAGCGAAAGTTAGACTTAATCGGCGTTGTTGGGTTTCCTACGTGTATACGCAACTAAAAAAAACAAAAAAAAAAAACAAGGAAGCCGGGAAATACGTGACGGCGCGAATTCTTACGTTTAGCTTTTTTTTTATGAAGTAACATCCTCCACTCGCGATGCAGTATTTCGCCTTCTCCTTATAGTACTGTGCTGCATAGGTAGAAGCCAAGTCGCCTATAGTCGTTTGCGACGTTAATACTGCGCGTTTCGCGGCGTTCTCGTGCAAGCTGGTTACCCCCCCCCCCCCCTCCATAGCCTTTTTGCGATAGACACGTTGGTTTGCGCTGTCAGGTACATATTGTAAAAGGCAAGTGCTCTAGCGGAACACAGTACGCGAGGGAGGCACAGGGTTCAGTTCTGTGGTTCTTTTCCCCGCGTCTCGCTGGTATGTTCAAAAGCTATTTAACAATATCTTAATAGATCTGTGTTTCAATCGGAATGTGGTACACGGGTTGAAGGGTTCCGCGGGCCGCGACATGAGCTGCACGGTATTATTGCTTGGACAAACGAAAGCTCGCCTCGATCGTGTATGTCGCGCGGTCTAGTCTCGGCTGAATGCTGATGTGTGTTGCCCCGTGAGCCCCCCCCCCCCCCCCCGCCTATTTTCCCCTTATTTTTTTTTCTTCCTCATCACTGCTGTCTATGGCGGTGTATGGTGTGGTTTATTCGTGCGATTTATGTCCATGTCGCCGTAAAAGAACACTCCCTTCGGTGGAGATGAATTCAGATCTATAACGTCGCCCATCTCCCATCTGCCGTATAGCCAGTTTGCCGATGTGTAGCCCTATTCGGTGCGTCGTTCAACGAAAGCTTTCTGGAAAATTAAACCAGAACGCTCAGAGAATAACCATCTTGATTAGACGTCAAATTAACTGGGTCGCTTGTATGCCATTTGCTTATATGCCTCAATTCCCACTAGGTTTGTAGATGCTACATCAGACCATTTGTTTTTGTGCTTCCCATCCGCAGAGCGACATCTACGCGAACATGTGAACGCGTACGTACAGGAATGTTTGATCGGTACTGACGATGATCAGCGTTGGCGTAGTCGGGGAGGGTTCAACCGCCCATGTAGAAAGATAGTAAGGGGGGAGGGGCGAAGGCTGGCTAAACACGTACCAACTCCTCCACCACCAGCGCCGTCGCCAGGGTGTGGCGCACCGTGCGCTCCAACCTTGCGAAATTTTTTTTTCCATGGCATATAAGTCCAAAATCACACTCGACCACGCTGCAGTGGAATCGCGTGGCCCTTCTCGCGATTTCAGTTGCGAATTCAGCGTTGTGTTCTTTTTCTTCTGTCCGTTTCTAGCCCGTTGCGCTGTCACTTATTCTACGATGAACGCTCATCCACGTCTGCCTGCCTCTTCCCGAAATAATTACTGGCTACGGCCCTTCTTATAGACGTGTAATGGATAGATTCATAAGTAATCGCTCTATTTTAAATACATAGGAAGATTCGTTTGAACATGAGTGATACGAATAAGCTAGAAAGAAAACATGAGCCCCGCCGTGGTAGTCTAGTGGCTAAGCTACTCGGCTGCTGACCCGCAGGTCGCGGGTTCGAATCCCGGCTGCGGCGGCTGCATTCCGATGGAGGCGGAAATGTTGTAGGCCCGTGTGCTCAGATTTGGGTGCACGTCAAAGAACCCCAAGTGGTCTAAATTTCCGGTGCCCTCCACTACGGCGTCTCTCATAGTCATATGGTGGTTTTGGGACGTTAAACCCCACAAATCAAAACATGAGCAGCGAGCCCATTCTGAATTTCCCGCGCAACTTGAAGTTCAGTGACGTCACCTACTTCGATAGCGCTCCCGTGTGCTTACTGACCACACTTTCGATCGATTGAGTACGATTTCCACTGGATTGCCGCGTGCAACGAGACGTTCGACCTGGGAACTTCCGTAATGTATTTTTGTGCTTATGTCCCCCCTCCCCCATACGAGCGCAAATGAGTGCATGGCGCCAAAATCAAATGCGGGAAACGTTGTCGGTCGTGCACTTGCTCCCTAAAAAAAATGCTGCAGTGTGTAGGAATACGTTATTTGGTGAACCTTCCCGATCGTTTATGCATTCGCGATCTGTTGGGTGCGGCTAATCGTGCGCGTCATGATCGCACGCAACTTTACGAGCACACGTATCGAGTACTCGCGCCGCGAGGGGGCGTGCGTGCTTGTTTGGAACGTTTTAGCTGGCGTGCGTGCCGTTCATTTCTATTTGTTACTTTCTCTTTCTTTTTTTTTCTACTTCGTTTCTTCGATCTTCGCGTCTAATTCTGATCGCTTTCCGATCTCTCCGTGCGCCTCGCATCGGCATCGCGAGGGCTCGTGGTCGTGAGGAGCCGAACGCACGCTTTTGGCGCACACGTTTTGCGCAGGCCCGTTCGTTTTGTGAAGTTCCCCGATCCGCAGCCACCGCAAACGAGACCTCGAAGGCGTGGGTCAAGCACGCTTCTCTCCCCTCTCCTCTTCCGTGCATGTGTAGTACCCCACTCGATCTCGTGTCGGCTACGTTTGCTTCTTCTCGTCTTCTAGTTTCGATCGCGCTCGCTTGTTCTCCGAGCACGAGCGGAGGCGTAATCCACACACCTGCGCGGCGTCGGGCTTGTTTGCTCTTCTTCAACTTCCTGCTGCCGCCTTCATGCGTTCGGCCGGTTCGGCTCGAGCTTACGCGTTCACCACCGAGAGACGACGATCGCAGCCGTCCCGGCGCTTTGCCTTCCCACTCGAGTCCGTCAGTTGTCTCGACGGACTAGCGCGCATCCGACGGTGTTCCGAGAAACGATGACATTATACTCGGTGGCTCGTTACACAACGCCCCGCCTTGAGGATTACCGCAGCCTCCGACTGGCGCTGCACACAGTTGGGGTTCACCCGGAAAGCACCATCTGTTTAACACACATATATTGGCCTTGCTGTAAATAATTGTGTAATTTTCTAGGATTGGGTTTATGCCCTGTCATACCCCGAACACATTACTGCGTCAACAAAAGCCGGTCTGGGCCGTAAGGAGGGGAGAGTTGAGGTGGTTCTGACAACTCCAAAAAAAAAAAAATTAAGGTGTAGCCTTTCGGGTCATACTAAGGTATATGCACGCCTTCGCATTGAAAATCAGTTGCCAAAGTTAGCCGTTTCACTCATTAACAGCCCCTGAAAAAAATTTCTGAGTACAGCCTTGGCTGGAATTACTGGGGATTACTAATAATTGATCAAAGGTATGGACCATCGTTTTCTTGACCCATTTAACGGCGCAACGAAAAGCTGCTCCTTTGTACTTGTCAAACCTGCTGTAGCTGATTCCAAAAGCATGTGGATATCTTAAAGGATTTTTTTAATATGAAAATCTACTAAAAATGCGAGTTCTTCCTCCAGCTATGTTGAGAATTGATTGAGGTAGCCATCCTCCTAAAGTGTTTGTCACACTCGCCTTTCCTTTTTACAAGAGCACAACTGGGGTTTATTAACTCCCTTCATTTAGCCATTTCATGTCTTATTTCGAGATATAAAAAGCCGGTAAAATGTTTTCCGAATGTCATGTGCAATCCTTTCACCGCCTCGTGGGCCAGGCACTCGTTATATTTCAACTTGTCTACAGGTGTTGATCATGTCCCTTAGATAACGTTCATGCATCCCGTGGCCTCCGCGATTAGCACCATTGCCATAGCCAGTAGGGGAGTACGTATGTCGTTATTCATCAGAATCTGATCATATGTCAAGCAAAGGTGACGCCACTGTTCTCCTCACTACAAACAGTGTATCGAGGCATTTCCGGGTATAAAATATAATATAAAGTGTACTGTATTTTAGCACCTATGCAGACCATGAACCATGTGCCCCAGTAAAAGGTCACGTAATTACCATCTGAATGTTTGTGTTTAGCCGTATAAAGAGCCAAAGAGCAACTTTAGCGAAGAAATAAAAATTTAACTCCACATTTAATGACAAAGATGGAGCTCACTTTATTCATTATAATTTACAATCTCTCCATTATCAGGGGTTATCTATATTTGAGTTTGGAGTGGTTATCTGTCTCTTCAATAGTTAAATGATTGGGTCATGACTTCCTATAGTCATTGGTCTGATAGAAAAACCTCTAATGCACATTTTCTATAGAAATTTTGAGTGCTTGGCAGAAATTATTCGAGCCTTATAGGAGTAATGAATAAACCGGCAACAGGTTTAATGCTATATATCGAGTAAGTTGACTCTAGCTACTTGTTCAGTGGTCCGCCGCGGTGGTCTAGTGGCTAAGGTACTCGGCTGCTGACCCGCAGTTCACGGGATCAAATCCCGGCTCCGGCGGCTGCATTTCCGATGGAGGTGGAAACGTTGTAGGCCCGTGTGCTCAGATTTGGGCGCACGTTAATGAACTCCAGGTGATCGAAATTTCCAGAGCCCTCCACTACGGCGTCTCTCATAATCATATCGTGGTTTTGGGACGTTAAACCTCAAAGATCGGTCAGCTACTTGTTCAGTGGTTCAAACTGCAAAATCTAACCCACCAAGAATGTTGTGGTATAGCTTCGAATTAGCATACCAAATTATTTTTGGCGTGAATGTTTATGCAGATATCTAATCGAAAATGTGCAGCTGGAGCCCTCCCGATATCGACGTAATTGTAGGGTGCGCCAACTTGAGCGTGCCCAATAATAAATGCCCATACACCTTTACAAACTGAAGTATGCCTGGTTTTACAGCCATCATGGGTCCTTCGCAGATCTGCCCATATTATGTTGGTGGGCACACCTACTTTTTCATAGTGAAATCTGTGGAGCCTTGTCAGAATCGCCTATACCACTCAATTCTTAAACATTATTGTTCAATTAAACTTCATGGTATTCATTGTGTCAATGAACACCATGGTGTTCATTTTCTTTTCGTTATATCGCTTTCTCTTTCTTTCTTGCTGTCTCTTTTCTCCTCTTCCCTTTTTCTCTTTCTCTGTGTATTTGTTTCTTGCCCATCGGTTATTGCATCCCATAATGGACAAATTGGTGCACGTTCTGGGAGTGAAGCAGAAGAGGTTAAAGAAAGTGCGTGCCGATTCATAATTTCTGTTTCTACTGATGGGGTTTCATTGAGCTTAAACAGCTCCAGAAATAAAAATATGCTGTAAACTCTGGAATTTACCTTTGTATGTGTCCAAACTTTTTTTTGTTCCTATGCTCTTTTCACGTTGCTTACATCGGTTTAGGCTGACAGTTGCTCCCTCTTGTCTTCTCAGGGTGCGCCCGCTGATTCCTCGGGAGGTCATAGACATGTGTCACGCTTGCACCAGTGTCACCCCTGGTGAACCGCAGATCTGGGTGGGCAAGGAGAAGGCATTTACGTTTGACCACGTCTTCGACTGCCCCTCTGAGCAGGAGACAATTTACAACAACTGTGTCCGCCAGCTTATTGATGGGTGAGATGTCTTCAATGCACCTTTTACAGCAGCGTACGGCACACTACGTGAAGCATCGCACATCTTGATAGATAGCCTTGTAATGGCTTCTGCTTGCTGCTCAAGAATAGCGAACATGTAATGGCCTATATTCATTATGTTCAACTGTATCCATACAGCACGAGTTTTTCTACACCATGACTAAGGTTTAAACACTGTGCTGTCTTGTTAATTATAATGCTAAAACTTTTCTATTACTATCTCCAATAGCCAAGCTAACATATACAATGGCTGGTCACTGAAAATTTGTGTACTAATATTGAAATTGCAATGCCATAGACTATTTTTAGATAAGTTGCTTCTCAATTTTTTAAAATAGAACATCTGTGTAACAATGCTGCATATGACACAAAAACAGCTATTATGTGCAACAAATATGAATGTTTGTTGATCTCTAATAGTGATATTGATAGTGATATTGATAGTGATGTTGTATCAAGTTTTAATGGTAGTGATACCAAGATGACAGAATTGCTAAGACATCTGTACAAGTTTCAGGCCTGTGAAAATTGACTGTAAAAACTTGTGTACTTTAGTTGAAAAATTTCAGTGTAAATAGCCAAAAGTACTGGTTCACCCATGCTTGTGCAGAAGCTTCTAAATTTGATTAGTGAACAGTGCATAAAAATAAAGGGCATAGCTTACTTTCTTGTGGAGATCACAATTTCTATGTGCTTACAGATTTCATACTGTTTTTTGGTGCCTCACTATGACCATATACTATACCTTTTAGTTTATATTCCATTTATTTGATCTTTTAATGAATCCCAATTTTATAAACATATAAATATTCAGTGACATCCCACCTTTTTGTCATTAGTGATGCATGGTCACAAATTATCAAACTATTCCTTTTGTGAAGAAAGAACTGTTCAGTTTTATTGTTTTCTTCCAGTTCAGGAAAGTGCAGAATAGTCAGAGGCTCCAAAAATTTACTTTCTTGCACAAATCTAGTGCAGAAATATTCCAGTCTTATAACTGCCCCCCCCCCCCCTCCTGCCCCATCGTAAATTTCAATAAATGGCTTCCAATAACTGGGTTTCCAATAACTGGACAGAGTGCATATATTGTGCCAGTCGTGGCAACAACTGCATGTTTGTGTAATAGGTAATCAGCAAAACTTCTGACATTGGTTTACATTAAGCCAAGTTCTGCAGAACATTTTCAAGTAAGATGCAGTTCCTTTGTTGAATTTCATTCAACTCTGCTAACTTTAACCACCCGAGGCAAGGATAAATGTTTTCCTGTGATGACCACTCGGCAGCAGTGTGGGTTCAGCTGTCTTTTTCGGGTCCTAAAGAGAAAACCATAGCAGTATTATGAAATATTGTACAAGCACTAAAGGTCTATTTAAGGCCGCATTCTGTGTGCCCCACCTCTCTCCCCACGTGGACATTCTTTGGCCGGAGCAGGCAAGGCAGCTGCATTCCACCCTTCCTCCTTCTTCCGCGAAGCCGCCTTTGCGATCTTGGCGAGTGTGAGTCCCCGCAGGCAACGAGTGAGCCAGGGAGGGAAGGGATAAAAGAAGCGGTCGGGAGTGCCCACGATGGCTTTCGACTACGAGAAGCTTCCCGGCTGGGCACCAGCCCTGCTACTGACTGACCCACTGATGGTTATGTTTTTTTGCTGTACATAGTCCTGTATAAAGTATTTGTTGTTCTTTCATCGTCCAGTGTTAAAGTGTGGTCCTCCGGAGCCATCGAAGACAGCAGCGGTTACCAACACAAAGCTCAAGGACCTGCCCGAACGCCTGACAGTTTGGACAAAGATTTACTTTCTCCAATGATTTGAAACAAGTGCCTAGTTTAATGTTCATGTGATGCTAAAGTGATTCTTTATGGCCCAATGATTCACAAGCATCTTATCCTTCTAATTTTACAGGTGCTTCGAAGGTTATAATGCCACAGTACTTGCTTATGGCCAGGTAACCATTCCACTTTTCTTTATTCTTAATTGGCAACTATTATAGTAAATGAAGACATTATTCATGCTGTGCAATGCTTGTTATATCATAGAGTGGCATACTTACATTCTCTTTACTGCTGTCCTTTCATCAGTTTTTGTATGCAAGTTTCAAAGCAATAAAGAAGTCATGGGGTTTAGCACCGAGGATGTACAAATGAAAACTGCAAACATTTCTTGCATCATCATTTGGTCACAGCAGTTGATTGCATTTCAGCAATTGTAACCTTAAATGGTTACCTTTATTTCTGTACTAGTTTTCTTCCGTGCAGAGAATGAATGTGCTTATAAGTTCAGCACCTAATACATGCGCTATCAAAAATGTCAGGTAGGCAAAGCCTAACATTCTCTCATCAGACTGAATCAATAGCTTCAGACATTTATATAGATTGCTCAATCAGTGTCGGTTTGCTGTGTGTAAGTGTGTGCGTGAGTGTGTATGTGCTTGCATGCATGTGTGGATAATATATTTTCCCATGCATGTTAATTTGATGTCTTCAGGCTTTACCCACAAAGACTGCAACGCTTCATGCAGACCTCACCACAGTATTTCAGAAGCCTCACAGTTGTTCCAGGTCATTTGGGAATCAAATAGTGTTTCTTCGATGGATCACAGAGCCACCAGCAATAATGCTTGAATCTGCTACCACAGTGTTTCAGAAGCCTCACAGTTGTTTCAGGTCATTTGGGAATCAAATAGTGTTTCTTCGATGGATCACAGAGCCACCAGCAATAATGCTTGAATCTTCGATAGCACACACATAAAAGCTGACACTCTTTACTGCTTGTCATATGCTCTGTTCGCTAATAGCAGTGTGCGGCGTTCATTGCTTGCTCTAGTTTGCCCTCTCGCTTCCTGGCCACAAAAGTTTACAAACCACGAATCGGCAACTTGAAACGAACAGCTTTTTGCTTGTTGTCCCAGCAGCTACTCACTACTTGTAACTTCTGTGTGGGCGTGTGTGTGGTGTGTGTGCAAGTGCGTGTGTATGTGCATGTATGCATATACCTACTTGCATATGTATGTAAACGTCCACCGGACAGTAAAAGTACTATATGCGACGTGAGCTCTATTGCGAATGATAATGGTGATTTCTGCCACGTTAGGGAATGACTGTTTTAAACTAGCGGTAAGAACATTGGTGGCAAATAATGGTCGCCAGTACTACTACTGGAGGCTGTGCCTAGGCGGAGCAGCAACAGATTTTCCTGAAATTTCAAGCCCCATAAGCTTTTAATGTTGGGTGGACTTCATTTCTTTCCCACATAATGCTCAGCCTTGATATGTTTTTTCTCTTGCAGACTGGATCGGGCAAAACGTACACGATGGGTACAGGCTATGACCTGCACGTTAATCCTCACGAGCTGGGCATTATACCGCGAGCCGTGCAACACCTCTTCGATGGCATCGCTGCCTGCCAGCAAGAGGCACGAGACCAAGGCAAACCACCCCCAGACTTCAAGATCAATGTACAGTTTATGGAGGTGAGTATGATTATTCACTGCATGCATTCCATTGCACCCAAACTTGTCTCAAAAGGGCAGTGCAACCACACGAGGAAAGAAAGACAAAGAGCACTTTCTTTCCTCGTGTCATTGTGCTACCCTTTCGAAATAAGTACTATGAACCAGCCAGCCCGAACCAAAGTACTCCTCGAGCACCCAAACGGCCTGTGTCAATTCGTGCGCGTTCGAATGGCAACACACTCCAGCTGATGTAGCCTCGTGACACTACACTGTTGAGCTCGTAGCCATGAAATAGGCAGTGGCTGCATTTCAACTCTGCAAATCAAACTCCAGGATCTAAGTTTTCGTTGTACTAAATTCAAGGTTGTTTTTTCGAGGGTGACACGGTGCTTTAAAAGTTTTAATTTCTAATCTATTTAGATGAAACATGCCGATTTTATGTATAAATTAGACTTGAAATAAACAGAGCCTGAATGGTCAAAGACAATGTTCCAATGTTCTGTTTAACGAGAGTTCAGTTTAATAAATAGGGTTGCAGTATTCTGGTACAAAACCAATATTAGAAGCAGTTGTTTCATTTTAGCGGCGATTTAATTTATTTCCATTTGCCAAGTCTGCTGTATTCGTATGCAGATTTCAAATTTTTTCCTATGTATGTGCAGTGTTTTAAAATATCGAAAATTGCAAGTGCCTTTTTTGGGGGGCAAGATTTTTCTAAACTGAAAGAGTACAAAGTATATCAGCATGTTTCAATAACCTGGAATGAAAACTGTACAATAAAACAAGCACAAATGTTTCAAACCAGCCGTGGATGTTTCAGGGACCCCCTGTGAATTTTTTATGATCGGGGATTCCTCGCAGTGAGAGAAGGGGTCGAGGGCAGGTTCATAAATTAACATGCAGTGTGCCCTGCCCCGTCCCTGGGAATATGAAAATTCTTCAACTATGTAATAGCTTGTAAATAAGTTGTGCAGCCTACTACCCCATTCAACCTGTTTGCAGATAGCCATGTTTGCTTTTCAAATATGCAAGCCTCAAAAAAGTGTCCAAAAAGAATTGCAACAGAAGCTTTACAGCAATCTTGTTTAGGGAGAAACATAAGCTGGCTCTGCTGCAACATAAGGTGGTTATGATGCGAAGCATACCAAAAATAAGGAGCTGTTGTCATAGGACAGTGTGCTTACAGAAAATTTTTCTTGTTTTTGTTATCTTGAGGATGGGTTTCACAGACTGCCCAAAATTGAGTTGTGGACTCTCATTTCAGGACAGTTGTTCTAGTCCATTTGAACAAAAGTTTTCCCATGTTTGATATAATAAAATTAGTCATTGCCAAGCTTGGTTACTTCTCACGAATTAAAAGAATTGCACAGACCCATGACCACCCTTCAATGACTTAATACATGTCTACTTTTTTCTTGCAGCTTTACAATGAAGAGATCTTCGATCTCTTGAGCCCTGGCAAAGATATGCATGAACCAGTAAGTGATGCACTGGTGTAGTGCCAACAAATTCAGTTGCCCTACATTGAAGTCCTAATTTTTCCACTTCCTCATTGCTGTTCCACCAGGGGAGGAAATCTGTGAAGATTCACGAAGACTCTAAGGGAGAGATATATACTGTTGGTGTTACTGCCAAAGCTGTACAAAACGCAGAACAGGTGAGCGATTTTCATTCTCCACTTTCGGTTTCTACGTATTTTCCGCACTTGTTGTATGCATTCCATTTCGAAACTTAGAACTGGAATGTGTTCTTCAGGTTATCGCATGTGTAGCCTTTTGCTTGTTCTCGTTCTCCTGTACTTGGACGCGTAAGGTTCCTTGCAAACCGGCACACACTCTTCTACCTGTTGATTGTCACCTTTTGCTTTACTCCCAAAACACTGGTGCATCAGAAATCTTGACGACGCAATATAGCAAACTCTGCTATAATGAAATATCGATTATAAGGAAGTAAATGGAAAGTCGTGCCATAGATGTAGGGTTAGAAATATACCCTTATAACGAAATTTTGATATAACAAACTTATTTTTGTATAAAATGCAACTTTGTTCTAATGAGGTTTGGGTGTAACTCTATTGTCGAGACAATGAGTACACGGAGCAAAATAGAGACAGAAAGATTCTAGAAGAAAGGAGGCAAGATCCATACCCACGTACCCTTGATTTGAAGGAGTGTTAACTACTCTGCTATCAAGGCATGCTGGCAGAGCATAGCCATGTACAGTATGCATGAATTACTGATGGGGGGGGGGGGGGGTAAGCGAGGACGAGGACTGTTGAGAGGGTGGGTAGGGAAGCGAGGCAAGAGAGTAAAGCATAGCATAGAAATAGAAAACAAGGCAGAAAGAGAGAAATAAAAATTTGGCAGATCACACTTCCTTTGGGAATCGACGTTATGCGGAGGAAAGGTGGCAGTGTTGCAATTTTTTTTATTGAGCAGCATGTTATGAAATGACGCTAAGTGTATGTGTAAATGTTGCACGCACAGACATGTTGGACAGTCGCAGATGATTATATAACCAGTAGTATGCACTCGCGCAACAGTGCCAACAAGAACGCGAGTATATTAGTAGCACCAGGAGCGGTAAGCGGATATGAAGCGCTGGTGCTCACGAGGATAATAGCCCTCATTACTGCTACATAAATAAACTTTGGCGCATGGCACCTACTGCAATTTATGTTAATACGACGTGACGGCTGTATTATAGGGGTACATTACGGTCTATTTGAAAAGTAGTTCCGAAAGCGGCATGGCACAGTGGTGAAATACTTAATTGCCATGCAAAATGCTGGGGTTTAATTCTTACTTGGACCCTGACATTTATTGTTTTCATTCTTCATATCAATGCTGCCGAGGTCAGCTTTTTTTTAATGGTAAAATGTTAAAATTACCCATGTTCTTGTCGTTACTTGTTAGGTACTGTAAATCACCCGTGGCACATACCCGCATACCAGTGGCACATATTGGCCCGCGGGTTTGTGCCACTGTCTGGCAGAAAGTGTTTGACGATGTATGCAGTGGGATTGTGACACTATTCATGTCATGGTTCACGTCAAGTTATTCACAGACACACAGAAAGACAGATGCAGACACAGAGAGAAAGACACACTGTCAGAAACTGAGATTGAGAGAGAGAAAGATATAAAGAAAGAGAGATATATGTATAAATAGATATAAATATATAGATAGATATAGATAGGTATAGATATATAATACGCAAAAAATGTGCACAATAATAGAACTAGCAGAACAGCAACAGCCAGGACTACCTGAAGCCCATCAGCTTCATTGTCTTTTTTGCATTGTGCCTTCAGTCCAGTCTATTTTGTACAGTGCGTGTTCTGGTGGCCTGCTTGGTGCTATGTTTGGTGTTTCCAGCCTTTTTTCGTGATGGCTAGTCATACACTGGTGTTCGGCTGTACATTTACTAATTAATTATGTGGGCACACAGTGCCTATGGAGTTGTAGTGTCAGCTGTGTTGCTGACTGTTGGACTGTGATATTTCATTTCCTTTTGCGTCACTTGTACAAGACTATCACAATTTCGGAGAAGGATCTCGGGAGTAATTCGTACCCGCAACATTTCGTGCACATCTTCGGAGGTATTGTTGCAAAGGAAGAGCTGTGTATTCACATCAACTGCTTTATGTGCAGGTCATGAAGTGCCTTGAATCGGGGGCTCTCTCGCGAACGACTGCCAGCACCCAGATGAATGTACAGTCATCTAGGTCACATGCCATCTTTACACTGCACATCAAGCAGCAGAGGGTGGTCCAGCTAAATGTAAGTGTGTCTTCGTAAAGTGGTTAGCTGCTGGTGTATGCAATGTGGGCTTTCACAGTGTCTGTGCAATACGTTAACTAGTAAATTTAGAGGGGATGGTCCCATGTGCTCAGATTTGGGTGCGCGTTAAAGAACCCCAGGTAGTCAAAATTTCCTGAGCCCTCCACTATGGCGTCTCTCATAATCATATAGTGGATGGTGGTTTTGGTATGTTAAACCCTTCATATTAATCAGAGGGGATGGTCACTCACATTGTATCAATGCCTCTACATTTAAAATTGAACAATGATTCAGATCTAAAATTTGTAAATAATTGCTGGTGTTAAAACTTCTGTTTCATTTTTTTTTACTCTTCCAATTACTGCCATCTCACTGCTAATACCATTCTGGGAAATGTTCCTCTCTCTGTATTTGCCATGTGTTTTAATGTCCAATGGCATTTTGTATATACCTCATGGGAGCACTTGTTTCGTCAGGTTGCACTTTCTGGATATTCGGGTCTGATGATGCATATCTTTATCCGCAGTTGGAAGATGGCAATGCGGAGGACCAGGAGGAAAACAATGCCCTTTCAAAGGTCAATGGGGAAGGTTCGTCGATGAGCGAATTCGAAACGCTCACAGCAAAGTTCCATTTCGTCGATCTGGCTGGCTCAGAACGACTCAAACGCACCGGTGCCACTGGGGACAGAGCTAAAGAAGGAATCTCCATTAACTGTGGTCTTGTAAGTTTCACTTCTCTCTTCTCATGTGTTCATGTTTAGCCACGTGTCAATGCCGTCATTGTGAGGGCTCGGCTGTCAGCCCACACTTTATGCAAGCACTTGTTTTTCAGTCTATTTTAAGAAAGCATTGAACCCTTCAAACTTGAACTGATTTTGTCATGGATCAAGCTGTTCTTGTCGTGGCTACAGCTTCTTATGTTTTGTTTGCTTGAGATGAGCAGCTTTCATTAACTGCAGACGCTTTCTAGTTTGTGCACTTGAATGTAATCTTAAATTCTTATTTACTTTATTACCATCTGCTTAGATCATTACATTGTGACCTACTGTGTGTTGAGGCAAAGCTTCAGAGATTGTACACTTTTGATTATTTTGATGACCATCGAGGGTAAACGTAGGATATTTCTATTGCAGCTGATTATTGCACCATAACTTGAATTCAGTCAACAAAAGAAAAAAAAATACATAGATATTTCGTAAGTGCGTGCACAAAGTTTGTGTATTTGGGCCAAATTTCCACTGCAGCATTCTTGGATCCATGAAAAGCCCAGTCTCGTATAGCTCGGAAATCTGTAGAACAGCCACTATGCACAATTTTATTCTAATAGAAGCACATATTTCTGAACATGAAAAACTGCTCACTGGCAGAAGGTTGGAACTCGTAACATTTGGCTGCATGCAGCGTGATGAAAAATCTTTAGAGTAGTATATGCTTTAAATCAACCATCAGGCATACATGTTCTCTTCAGATGCTATCTCAAAGCTGATAAGCTATGTTTAAAGACCAGTAGTTGTCTAAATTATCAAAGTTGCGGGTGCAGCTATTCTACAATCAAATTTGGCAGTCTTATCAATGTGAGAAAGGCTGCTTTCTTCGTTGCAATCGTTTTTCCAGCTTGCTCTTGGAAATGTCATCTCTGCCTTGGGTGACGTGTCTAGGAAAGTGCTTCACGTCCCGTACAGAGACTCCAAGTTGACCAGGCTACTACAGGATTCGCTAGGAGGGAACAGGTTCGTTTTGTGCACCCCATCCCGCTTTCGACAGGCACTGCATGCCTTGGGTAGCTGTGGCATAACCTGCAGGTGCAAGAGTTCGCTATACCAACAAGAAGATTGAACTAGTAGTGCCAAGTTTTCGATACTTCTATCACACCGAAACAAAGCTATGTGGCAGTGAATGCAGATAATGCATGTTCAAGAGATCTTTCAGTAATGGACGTTGCTGGTATGTCAGTGGCTTTATTTGTTTCACCACTTAGTGTTCGAGCCCTTTGCACTAAGTTTGTACGTCAGTATAACAAACTCAAATATAGAAATATTGGTTTTAACAAAGTAAATGAAAAATAGCCTTGCGATAGACAGTGTAAAGAATATACTTTTATAATGTATTTTTGGATATAACAAACTTATTTTTGGGTAAGATTCTTCTTTATTATAATAATGTTTGAGTGTATAACAAACACAGATATGATGAAATATTGTATAACCAAGTAAATTAAAAATAGTCTTGCATTAGATAGTGTTAGAAATAATCCTTATAGCTAATTTTTGGATTCAACACTCATTTTTCTGTAAGATGCAACTTTGTTTGTTATAAAAAGGGTTTGAGTGTATTGTCGCCAGTTGATCCATGTCAAACATGCCTTATGCGATATTCATGGCACAATTTAATTTCAGCCGTACTCTGATGATTGCCTGCGTCTCTCCTTGTGATCGAGACTTCATGGAGACTCTCAACACTTTAAAATATGCGAATCGGGCCAAGAACATCAAGAACCGAATCACAGTGAACCAAGACAAGTCAAGCCAGACAATCACAGCCCTCCGAATGGAGATCCAGGCGCTGAAATTGGAGCTGATGGAATACAAGCAGGTGAAAACAGCAAACTGGCTTAGGTCTGGAAAAATGTGACACCACCTACAGGCCTTTGTTTTTTTTTTCCTTTAATAATTGTTCATTTATGTAACTATCATCTCAGTGCAATCTCATTAAATGGGAAAAATGGGACTAATATGTCATATTGCCAGGATTATAAACTGAAATGGGCATAGACCACTGCCAAGTAAGCATGCATGTACGAGAATACGCAAATTGAGAAACTGACATTATGAAATTGACTTGACTGTAGAGTAGGCATACTTTGCAATAAAAATGTTAATTATCACCTTGATTATTTTCAAGTGCAAATGGCAGTCTTTAAAAATGTTGGCGTCTGGTTCGTGTTAAACAAGAAGAAGTAGTAGTGAAGTGCAGTCTTGTTATTCTGTTCAAGATGCAAAAGTTTATTGAAAATTTGCTACAACTTCTAATCCTCCATCTAGCTTGATCTTGTGATCGTCTTGTGGCACTCCGGATATAGAATTTTGTACAAAATTTTGGTGACTGCATCTCGGATTAAGTGCCAAAATATTCCTGCTGAATTATAATCAACATAATTGTGTCTTCAGTTATCAAAAGCTTGCCTTATTTATGTATGAGGTGGTGATTTTTGTTTTTTTGTACCATCCAGTCAATGACCATATGCAGATTAGTGTAAAGATCACAATAGCATTTATACACAGATTACTTATTTATTTATTTATTTATTTACAATACCTCAAAGGCCCCAATGAAGGGGTTTTACATGAGGGGTGGGCTATTACAATGGGTTTAAAGGGTAGATGCTTGATTGCTGCTTTCAAGTTGGTGATACTGGAGAGGCCATTCCAATCTTGTCCACGGAGTGAATGAGGATGAGTGGGGCGAAGTGTCTGTCAGCGTTCGTTCTTCTAGTCTGTCCGTGCGTCCATCTAGTGAACACTCCAAGTACATCCCCTGTGGCACATACCCGCTCTAGAGCAGTTATGTGCCACCGGTGCCTTCATACTACTTATATACATTGGAGGATGTACAGACCCACTCCTTAAGAAGCTTCGCCCCTAAAAGAATGAAAGGTGCGCAGCGGTGTGAGCACTTGGCGGGTACACAGTTTTCCCGTGGTTGGTGCGGTCTGAAGGACCATGGGGGCTAGGGGGGCTAGCTTGATTGCGGGACTATGAGGTGATGCATGACAGAACTTGAAAAATGGGCACAGAGGAGCTATACAGCAGCGCAATGAAATTATAGTGAGGTTAGCATGAGAATACACACTTCAATGATATGAATAATGACACATTTATCAGTGTTGAAATGCTGTTGGGATCTTTCCGCTGATCTGGATGTCATAGTTAAGTTTCAGTGTCTTTTGCAGCGTGCACCATAGCCATAAATAACTCATCGTAGCAGTCTACCTACCTGGGCTGATTTAGTGTCCTGTGCTGCCTTCATTTGCAGGGCAAGCGGTTGGTCGGAGAAGATGGCACGGAGCAGGTCAACGACATGTTCTACGAGAACACAATGCTCCAGACGGAGAATAACAACTTCCGAACCCGCATCAAGGCCCTCCAAGAAACTGTGGAGCGCCTCACTGTCAAGAACACTGAGCTCCTGGCTGAGCTAGCAACTGTGGCGTGGGTTGGCCGCGGCGACTCGGACAACGGAGAAGGAGTTAAGAACCTCATCCAGGGGTACCTGAAGGAGGTTGAAGAATTGAGGTACACTTCATATTCAGAAGAAACGGAAATTGGTCACTTTTTTTAAACCAGAGCAAATGTAGGCGGCATGTGTGGCCAAAAGAATCCAAATGTTCTAGATTAAAATGAGCTACAAGGCTTTCAACCTGGTTAATATTAATTGTATGCTTGTTCAATGCATGACTGAAGCTTCACTTCTAGAAATTTAATCTAACATAAATGCATCTATCACTTTTGCAGGAACCTTTGCTCAAGACATTTCAGTAGGAGTTGTTACTTTTACCTTTAGCAGTTCCTTACATGTACACAACTAATGTTGTTATTATGTATTAATGTTTTGTATTTATTTTATTGCCATTTATCACTATTCTGTGTACATACACATGTGTAGTCTACATGTGGGCCAGTAATAAGTACTGTAATTACTCATTGCCTCGTGTGTTCTATGACCACAAACTTTTGCCTGATGTATATAAGTGTGTGAGAGACCCTAATCAACATAGTAATTATTATAGTGTTGTACTGCAATTGTTACTATTACTCTTTCTGTCATTGTAGAGTTGTTTTGGTTGCTTTGAACTCTGGGATTAATGCATGCTGCTATGCCGAACCAACTTCTATGTTTCAGCGTTTCGAAAGCTGGCAACAATTGTGATCGCAGTTAACTGATGGTAGCTTATAAATGCAGTTATGGTACGTATTGCTTTTGTGCACAGGTCCAAGCTCATGGAGTCGGAGGAGGTGTGTGCACAGCTTCGAAAGCAGGTTCAGAGGTACCAGGCACGCACCAGCATGAGTCCCAACTCCACAGTGGCAGTGAGTGGCGTCTACGACATCAGCTGCAGCGTCGAGGAGACCAGCGTAGATGATGTACTTGCAGAGGCAAAGCGCGATATAGAGAACCTCAAGCGCAAGACGAAGCACTTGTCATCCAAAGCGAACAAGTACGTGTTGTAACCTTTTTGAAATGCTGCAATCAAATTCAACTCTAAATATTTGGCAGGGCTTTTTTTTGCAGAATACCAAAATGATGCTTGATTGTTTGCCAAAGGTTGTGCGCATGAAGCTTACTACAAAGTTTCCCTCTACATTTTCTTCCAGCACTGATATCACCTAAAATACAGCAAACAAAACTGTGCCCTAAATTTTTGTCCACTTGGCATCAATATTGCTTGCTGTTCTTGTTTAACAAACATTGCTTCGTATATGCAAAGCACCATGTTTGCTTTCCTTTAAAACATGCCTCATCGATTGTTGTTGCTTGAAGCACTATGAAGGCACAGTCAAGTCTTATCTCTTGCCCCGTTTTCATCAGCGCATTCATTTTTACTGCATTGACTGCATTGCTGTTTTCGGATTCTATACTTATATGTTTTCACCATGCTTGTAGACATTCGCAGGCTTGAATAAGCGAAATGTCCTTGGTGAAAATAAAGGCATAGAATGTCTAGCTCACGGTACTGTGAAACCATAGTACCCTCGTAGCATACTTAGAGCCATGCAGTTTACACTAGTAAATCTTGTGTAGATTTAAATTTTAAATTGTGACACTATTTATTTTGAGAACATTTCCTATGCCTTACTGGCTTCTAGAGAACTCATTTAGCATAGTTCTTTTTCAATCAGTTTTCAGTTTATTCCAGTTTTTTTTTTTGTACAGGCAAAAAAAAACTGAGGATGGCAAGAAAAAAGCAGTCATTAATGACTGCTTGACGAGCCTCGCCACCCCTACATGTCAGCATACGCAACAACACTGTGCAATTTTAAGAAAACCAATTGTCACTATTTAGAGGAAACAAAAACAGCACGAATAATTGCAGGCATTCGAAACATTTGTTCACAACCAATATGTACACATCAGAAACAGTTGTTCGTACAAGCAGATCACGAAATACAAGGCGAAGTAAAAACGGATACATTGGCTAAAGTCGCAGTTGAAAGTTTAAAAACATTAAAAGCAAGAAACAAGAAGTTTCGGCTTCACTACCGAAACTTTGTTTACAGGCGGGCTTCCGGCTTCATACATACTTCATACATACATACTTCATACTTTCCTTAGGAAGCAATGACAGTCAATTTATACAAAAATGTATTCACACCTTACGTTACAAAGGTATTGCGAAGTGCAGTAAATGACATGCGGGTCACGGCTTCTTACAATAGCCTGTTGATATAGGTTGGAAGAATGTGCGCTAGCATACTGTAGCCATAATTTGTTTATCCATAATTTATAATTTGTGAATTTGTTTATCCAGAGAGGACGAGGACGGCGAAAAAAAATCTGATGCTGACGAGGACACCGCTGAGAACAGTGGGAACGAAAGCTCAGACTCCGAAGCAGAGGAACTGGAGGAAGATGGTAAGACTGGAACAACATTGTTTCATGGAGTCATGAAGGGAGCCAAAGTGACGTGTTTTGTCTCTTTGTCTGAATGCGTATGTGTGTGCATGTGTGTAGGTTTATGTTTAGTGTGTATAGCTAGGGGGACATCAACTATAAGTCTTTGCTTTCTGAAGTTGTGGCATAGTCTTGCAAACTGCTTGAAGGCACCCTGAAAGGGTTTTGGCACTTTGGTACAAACACATTGGGCTGGTAGACCAAGTCCCAAGAGTTATTTAGAGACCGATTTGAGCTCTCTTTGTTACAACTTGTTACAACACTTTATAGCTGGGAATCCGTGTAGATCATTGCGAATCGGCCAAACACGTTTTCAATCGCCCATTTACAGAGAGATATGTTCTGAGTGCTTGACCAGGCCAGAGTACGTCAGCAGCCACGTCACCGTGGCTGCTGATCTGATTGGCTGTCATGAGCTTTAGAATGCGTGGAAGTAAGATTGGCTGCTAGGGTGGCGGCACCTGTCAGAGCAGATACGAACCACTCCACGATCTTCGTTTCTGCCGTGCTGCCGGATGCATTATGTGATGGCCTCCGAGACTGCACGCAACGTGTCGGTGTGTGATCTCGGTCTAGACGGGTGAAAGCTCAAAATGTTGAGTGAGCTCATTAGAGCTTTGTGATCGCAAGGGATGCCAGCACGCCTTGTGAGTTGAGGAGGCCAGGCAGAGGCGAGGTGGAGGGTATGATATAACTGTCCGTAGCGGCCTTGGTACACGGTGTGTTGCTAAATATGTGGCGCAAACGGTTTGATGACGCTCTAGCCTAAACGCTCACAAAACTTGAAGAAACCGTTCCAGGGTCCCTTCAATATAACTACTCGCTTAAGACTGAACGTCAACAGTAGTCCTGTGTAAGAGCCCAAACAGGGTTTACATTATATGCACACATCAAACACCAACACCGAATTCATAATTGTTTTCTCTTTTGTTGTCATTACTGAATATCTGGGATTGGGGCTGTCACACTTTGCATGAACACAATATTTAATGGAAAAGTTAATATGAAGCTTTGGGCTAAACACTTGAAGGTCATCAGCGAACCTGGATTAAACGCTCACACTCATGAGATCGGGAGAAGTCTGAATTTAGACTTTTTTCAAGGTTGCAACAAAGCTATGAAAGCTCACTAACATTCACCTTCAGTACCTTGTGATAACAGTGAAAAATAGACATGAATGGGTTTCTTCATTCTGTGTACCAACTAGGTCTGTTCACTTTGTTTTTTCCTAGTACGTAGTGAAGGCACGACTTCTTGTGTACAAACTTTTCAAATGATGTCTGATCTTGAATATCTCGCTTTGTGCAGAAACGATCGGCAAGGACCTGGCCACACTCACTACCGAGATCTCCTTCAAGCAGAAGCTGATTGATGAACTGGAACAGAGTCAGCGCAGGCTACAAACAATGCGCATGCAATACGAAAGCAAGCTCATGCAGTTGCAGCAGAAGATACGAGAGACGGAGATGGAGAGGGATCGCATTCTTTCCAACATGAGTGAGTTTGTGATAAATTGCACTTAAGTGGAGAACCTCGGCAAACTTCACCTTTTTTTTACCTAGCCCTTCCCACAAACAAGCTCTTTGTCCATACCTTTTCTCATGACCTCTATTGTGAACTAATTGAGGCCATTGCAGAAAATTTTATATGACGTATCATGGATATTGTTGTTACCCTTCAGTCAATGCAATTTAAAAACGAATGGCGGCATGAAAGCTAGCATCCTAAAGTAGTTGTATAGGTCTTTCAGGGCTGTTGTGGTCTGGGTCCTGTGGGTCTCGTCGTTGGTAGCTGGCTCCCATCGGACTCGTCCCTTATAGCGAGAAGCAATGCTTATATGGGAAAACAGAGAACAGACGTTTATTTACATTAGAGAGAGGTCAATAAGAAAGTTTAGATATATAGTGGCGTTCTTCGTACATGGCGAGCTCTCCACTCGAAAAAGCACACCGAATGAGCCGTGGGGGCTCATTATAAAGGGTCTGTCCTCCCCAGATCCCTAGATCGGGGACCGCGTACAGATGGCACCGTCCAATCACGGACCACACATTACCCGCGAGGGTGACGAGCACGCACGGTCCACGCGAACGTTCAAACTGAAGCGTGGTCACCGCACGGCCATGTGGCACGAACGCGGCTCCCCCCCCGTCAAGGTGTGTCGCTGGGCGAGGGGTCTGGAGTTGATGACTGCATCCATCGAAAGGGCCGCCGTAAACAAGCTTCAAAGGGTGCCGAACGACTCGTTCAATTAGCGGGACGATTCCCGGCCGCCGCCGCCGCCGTCATCTTCCAAAGAAGAAGCTGCACCGGTGGTCTCCCGAACTGCTCACGGCGCCGCGGCGGCAGGACGCCGCACCCTCCGGCCAGGTGGGAACAATACATGGCGGACACAGGCCGCCAACCCGTTTGGCGACTCAAAAGGAACATCAAAAGGAACGCCGATCCATTGTCAGACCTGGCGCCGGTCCTAACAGCCTCTCCGCCGGGGAAAGAAGATCCCGAGGTGCAGTGGCCAGCAGGTACTGTGCAGCGGGATCTGTATTGCAGCTTGTCGGCTCTTCCTCTATTATTTTTGTCCCGAACACTGGATCCGATGATCATTGACCAAGAGGGCGTTGCTCGCAGGGATGAGGTGACCCCTCTCCACCATATCTTCCGCCCACCACAAATGAGGAACTGCGGAAACTGCGCCGAAAGCACACCCACACACGAGCAAGCACACGGCAATTCCCTACTCAGAATCACCAGACTTAGATTCACCTGTGGAAGTCATTTCCTTCTACCTCAACTTTATTCCTGTGGCCCCCGCCGAGTCGCAACACCACATCAGCCACTTTTGAAGACATTAAACAAAACACTTGACACATGTTTGGATAAATACAGAAAACTAGTGGGCCTCAAATCGAGGATAGAAAGCAGAAAATCGTTTTGAAGCCCTCGGGGGTACTAGGGACAACGACTCAGACCATCTGCGTTGCTGTTGAGTTTACCCTTCTTGTAATGGATATCAAAGGTGTATTGTTGAAGAGCTAAGCTCCAGCGCAAAAGACGGCCGTTTTTCGATGACATGGACTGCAGCCATGTGAGGGGACAGTGGTCAGTCTCTATTGTGAACCTAGAACCGGCGATGTAGCAAGCTAGCTTCTGCACAGCCCAAACAACGCAGGCACATTCCTTTTCTGAGGCACTGTATGCTTCCTCACGAACAGAAAGCTTTCTACTGGCATACAGTACAGGGTGTTCCTGGTCGTTCCCTCCCCTCTGACAAAGCACGACACCCATACCCCGGTCGCTGGCGTCACACTGAAGAATGAACGGCTTAGAGTAGTCAGGCGCGCTCAACACTGGCTGACTTTTTAGTGCTTTCTTTAGCGTAGAAAATGCATGTTCCTTGGCCCCATCCCATTTTACGGTCTGGGGTTCAGTCTTTCTAAGAGCGTCTGTCAAGGAACTTGCAATGTCAGAGTAACGCGGGATATACCTTTGATAATAACCGGCCAATCCAAGAAACGACCGAATGTCTTTCTTGGTTCGTGGTTGGGGAAAGTTGTCTATTGCGGCCAGCTTTACTTCTGACGGCCGGCGGTAGCCTTGGCCTATTACATGCCCTAGATAAGCTACCTCAGCGCGCCCCAATTGGCATTTCGCAACCTTCACTGTTAAGCCGGCCTCACGCAGACGACATAGCACAGCTCGCAAGTGTTTCATGTGGTCTATCCAGGAAGAAGAAAAAATAGCAATATCATCTAGGTACGGGAGGGCAAAGTCCTCCATACCCTGTAACACTTTGTCCATTAGGCCAGAAAAGCAATAAGGGGCATTCTTTAATCCAAAACTAAGGACCTTCGGCCGAAATGTTCCCATCGGGGAAATAAACGCCGCAAGCCTACTAGCCCTTTCAGTTAGAGGCACCTGCCAGTATCCCCTGACTAAATCCAAAGTCGAGATGAAATTGGCACTGCTGACTTGCTCAAGCCTTTCCTCAATATGCGGAATTGGATAAGTTTGGTCCTTTGTAATCGAGTTGAGCCTCCGATAGTCAATACACGGTCGCGGCTCTTTCCCTGGGACCTCAACCAAGATCAGAGGCGAGGTGTAATCACTCTCTCCTGGCTCGATCACTCCTAGCTCGAGCATTCGGTTTATCTCCGCGGCCATTATTTCCCGTTGCCTCGGGGAAACGCGGTAAGCTTTAGAACGAATTGGTTCCGAAGATGTCAGCTCAATATCATGAACTAGGGCTTTGGTTCTGCCAGGTGTGTCTGAAATGTTTCTTTAAAGTCAAACAATAGTTCCTTCAGTTCCGCTTTCTGATCTGGCTCCAACTCCGCCTGCTCTACCAGGTTACTAATAGTCTCGCCAATGTCTTTGTTTTCTGTTGTTAACTCCGGGAAATCAATAGGCATTTCTTCCGGTTGATTGAGCGACATGTTTACAACGGCATGCCTCTGCTGGTACGGTTTGAGCAGATTAGTGTGGTACACCTGTTGCGTTTTACGCCTTCCCAGTCCAGTAACCAAGTAATTTGTGTCTGACAATTTCTGAACTACCTCAACAGGTCCCTCCCACTGGACCTGAAGTTTATTCTTCAGTGAGGGTTTCAGTATCATCACTTTTTCCCCTACTCGAAAGCTTCGCGTCCGGGCTGTCTTGTCATAATAGCGCTTAGCGTTGTTTTGAGCTCTGCGCATTTCCTGCTCCGCTAGTTCTTGAGCTGCGTGAAGTCGGTCTAACAGCTCAAGCACGTATGCTACTACCGAAGGGTCGTCCGCCCGGCCCTCCCAAGATTCTCGAACAATGCGAAGTGGGGAGCGAAGAGCACGTCCGTAAACAAGCTCCGCAGGCGAAAACCCTGTTGATTCGTGAGGAGCGATCCGAAGCGCGAACATAGCTGCGGGCAAGCAAGCCTCCCAATCCTCTTTTTGCTCATAACAAAGGGCGCGTAGCAGCCGTTTCATGACTGAATGTACCTTTTCTACAGCATTTGACTGAGGGTGGTACACTGAACTGTGGATGATTTTAACGCCACACTTTTCTAGAAATGTCGAGGTTAGTGCACTTGTAAAAACAGATCCCTGGTCGGACTGAATTTCTGCGGGGAAGCCTACACGTGCAAAGATAGATAAAAGCGCTTTAACTACCTCCTCCGAGCTGAGCTCCTTTAACGGTACTGCTTCCGGGAATTTCGTGGCCGGGCAGAGCACTGTGAGTATGTGCCGGTACCCGGACTGCGTTACAGGAAGTGGACCCACTGTGTCTATAACTAGCCTGCGAAACGGTTCTGTGATAATGGGGACCAGCTTCATAGGTGCTTTAGCCTTATCCCCTGGCTTGCCAACGCGTTGGCACGTGTCGCAGCTTCTTACAAATGCCTCCACCTCCCGAAAGCAGCCGGGCCAGTAAAACTCCCGTAACAAACATTCTTTTGTTTTTTTGATGCCGAGATGCCCTGACCACAAACCTCCGTGGACCAGGTGCAGCAGCTCCTTGCGGAAAGGATACGGTACGACTAGCTGATTAAACCGAACTCCTTTTCGACTCGTGTACTTTCTGTACAAGACGCCCCCCTTCTTGGTGAACTGAATGTTTTGCTTAGCCACCCCTTCCTTCGCGTCTGGCGTTAAGTTACGGAGAGTGGAGTCATTTTCCTGTTCCACTATCAGTTCTGTAGGACTTACATTTAACAGCTTTATAGTGCATTCTACTTCTCGAGATGCCTCGGATTCATCCGGTTTCTTACATCTTTCTTTAGATATTGTGTTTTGAGGCTCCATTATAGGGCGGTCCAGTTTCGTGCCAGGTAAAGAAGGCTCTGCCGCTGAAGCTGTTTCGTCTGCCACCGGATCTTTACAAACTGTCTGAGCGGCGAGCTCCCTTGCTTTGGATCGAGTTAAGGCCTGTACGATACCCTCACTGAACCCAATTCCTTTTTGTCGCAGCAAGTACTCTGATTTATTTGAGAACAAATACGGGTATTGCACTGGGAGATGTGCCGAAACGGCAGCTTCAGTGTCTAGAACACCGAAAGGGCCTTCGATGCGGACTCTTGCTACTGGGAGACAGGCACTGTTTGTCTCTACTGCTTGTCTTATCCACGCGCATTCTCCTGTAAACTGACTCTCCTCGACATAGGACGGGTGCACTACATCCATAGTGGCGGCCGAATCGCGGAGCACGCGGCACGGTTGGCCATTCACGACTAGGTCTCGGATGTATGGTTCTAGCAATTTCATGTTTTCGTCATTACTACAGAGTGACATTAACACAACTTTCGGGTTCTTACAACCCAAAGAAATATGCCCCGTCTGTTGGCAGTTATAGCAAACTATCGGCTTCTTGGCCTCGAACGCCTTTTTCTGTTGCCCTTCCGCCCCTTTTCTCGGGTGCTTCTTCCTTTCTCTTGTTTTTCTCATCACCGCTTCCTTTGGAGTCTAAACCCTCCTTCGGCATATACCGACCCGACTTTGTCCATCGCGGAGGCTTGTCGGCCCGATATTTACTAATCTCCCTCCTAGGGACATCCTTGCCTTCGAGGGCACGGCGATTTACGTACTCCTCTGCGAGCTCTGCCGCTCTCGTGATAGTATCTACTCCTTGTCTATCCTGAACCCAGTACCTAATGTTTTCAGGTAGACGCCGAAAGAATTGTTCCAACGCAAAACACTGCAGAGTCTTTTCCGCGTCGCCAAGCGCACCCTCCTCTCTAAGCCATTCCTCCAGATTTACCTTTAAGGTGTACGCAAACTCTGGGTATGACTCGTCTTTGGCTTTCTCGATCTCACGAAATTTTCGCCTGAACGCCTCCGCTGACAGTCTGTACTTTTTGAGCAGACTCGCTTTGACTCTGTCATAGTCGTCTGCGTCTTCTTTACCCATACGGGCTATAATGTCAGCTACTTCACACGGCAGCAGCGTAAGCAAGCGCTGGGGCCACGTGTTTTTAGCAAAATTTTCCCTCTCGCACGTGCGCTCAAAGTGCACCAGAAAAAGACCCATGTCCCCTCCTACCGCGTAGGATGGCATCAAATCTGTCATTCGGCGCTCTCTTTCTCGTGCCACTGCGCTAGCTCCGTTCATTGATTGAGCCTTTGCTAGTTCAATTTCTAGGCGTTTCATTTCCATACGATCGATACGTTCTCTTTCCTCTTTCTCCTCACGACGTCTCTGTTCCTCTTTTTCCTCCCGGAGCCTCTGCTCCTCTTTTTCCTCACGGAGCCTCTGCTCCTCTTTCCTTTGCGTAATAGCCTCCAAGCATTCGCTCAGCTCATCGTCATCTGCCCCGATCTTCTCGATGGCGTCAATGATCTCCTGCTTTCTTTTCGTCTCGGCAATTACCTGGCCCAGCTCTCGGGCCAACTCTAACAACTCTGGCTTTTTTAGTCCCTTCAAATTCATGGCGGTCCTTGGTGCTGCTAACTCTTTTAACTAAACAACTTTGACGTACTATCAATACTTCCGTCAACCGTTACCAAATCACTGCTTTGTTTACAATCCTACGCAAAGCCTGGTGATATCTCAGCAAAGAAAAGCAGTGCACTCACCCTATGCAGTCATGAATTCGGACGCGTTCCTTCCCGTGTTGTCAGAGATGCCACGAAGCAGTTTTGTCCGACTCTAGGTCCTCCAGACAGCAGGTCTCAGCATTGCCTCCTGGTCGATGAGCTCGATCCCACCGCTGCCATCCAGTTGTTGTGGTCTGGGTCCTGTGGGTCTCGTCGTTGGTAGCTGGCTCCCATCGGACTCGTCCCTTATAGCGAGAAGCAATGCTTATATGGGAAAACAGAGAACAGACGTTTATTTACATTAGAGAGAGGTCAATAAGAAAGTTTAGATATATAGTGGCGTTCTTCGTACATGGCGAGCTCTCCACTCGAAAAAGCACACCGAATGAGCCGTGGGGGCTCATTATAAAGGGTCTGTCCTCCCCAGATCCCTAGATCGGGGACCGCGTACAGATGGCACCGTCCAATCACGGACCACACATTACCCGCGAGGGTGACGAGCACGCACGGTCCACGCGAACGTTCAAAACTGAAGCGTGGTCACCGCACGGCCATGTGGCACGAACGCGGCTCCCCCCCCGTCAAGGTGTGTCGCTGGGCGAGGGGTCTGGAGTTGATGACTGCATCCATCGAAAGGGCCGCCGTAAACAAGCTTCAAAGGGTGCCGAACGACTCGTTCAATTAGCGGGACGATTCCCGGCCGCCGCCGCCGCCGTCATCTTCCAAAGAAGAAGCTGCACCGGTGGTCTCCCGAACTGCTCACGGCGCCGCGGCGGCAGGACGCCGCACCCTCCGGCCAGGTGGGAACAATACATGGCGGACACAGGCCGCCAACCCGTTTGGCGACTCAAAAGGAACATCAAAAGGAACGCCGATCCATTGTCAGACCTGGCGCCGGTCCTAACAGGGCACAGCTCATAAGCGCCAGTACTTGCATTCAGAGTCGGCGAGCCTAGTCCCTTACCATAACTAGGTTGGCGAGCTCAGGAAAACTCTTCTGTGCTGTGTACGTCAATCTGAGCCCGGAACACAGTCAAGTGGAAGGACTTTTTACAATGCCACCAGATGGCCGTCCCCTCTGTGCATCTCGGGGGAGTCGGCAAACCCATTCAACCTTTCGATGATCGAACATACTATGTTCTAATACTAATTTGCAGTTGCACATAGTGACCACCTTATTATTGTTGCTGTGTTGTGCTCAAAATAAATAAAGCAACATTTAATGATTACATTCATTATTCATCCTGCTTTAAGCCTTCCTTTATCAATGACTTGTAAATGGGCATTTTTTTTTAAGCAAGAGCATTGGCCTGCTTCAATAGTTTGTGAAAAGCAAAATTTGAGCACAGCCCTGTATTTTCATTGGGAACTATCCTCAGCAGCTGTTCCCATGCTTATTCGCATAATAGGCGCACCCCCCAGTTTAGTCGTGAGAAATCAGATTTTTTATTTCTGCGCATACAATAGATCCACCCCAAACTTGGCTGCGATCAGTAGTTCTGTATTAGTAGCACAGTTGCCATTCAATGCTCTTTTACTATAACTGAAGTGAGGAAAAAGAGAAAAAAAAATGACCTCGGCAGCGCTGCACCAGCTCCGCAGGCTCGCCGAGTGCGAAGAAGGGCGGTAGCCTGGGTGTCAAAGTAACCTTTGCACCGACGCGCGGGCGTAGCTCCGGCCGCTAGCCGGCCACGCATGCTTTGTATAGAATGCGTGATCACGTCCTCAGTCAAGTTTGCTTTGAGATTTCTGTCAGAAAAATTAAAAAGCTTTTCGGCTTTCAGACGCAAGCTTTCTCCTTTGCTGCCACTATGCCGACTTGCACAAGCTCGACAGCTTTTGTAGCCACTGATTTCCTGGATATGAACCTAAACATCGTATCAAGTGCACTGCTCATGGATCGGTACTTGAATGCAATCCTTTCGACGCCCAATGTTCATTGTTGTCTTGTACAAACTTCCAGCGACAACATGCCGAAGTGGAGGCTAGGCTTAATCACTGTTCCTGCTTTTCAGTGGTGGTCGCGGGTGATCGTATTGCAATTTTTTTGGAATTGACGTGAAGGAAGGGGGGCTTGAGTGGCGCTTGCAACACTCGAATGGTGGTTCGCGATTCGGTTGCAATGTCTTGTATATGAAGTGCGAGCCCGTGAAATCCGAACGATTGGCACCGCTCAGTGCACAAATAATCTGTGTGGTCTGAAGTGTAATCGGCGAATTTCGGCGCTGGCACTTTCTGTATCGCCTGCCTCGATTCTTGGACGCGCTCGACTGTATGCCAAACACGCGTCTTGCGCTAGTGTAGTCTATGAAGAAGGTTGTTTTGGCTGTAGCGCAAATATTCGCTGGCAATGTATGCATTATCAGCGGTTTATGCTGTAGTCAAAATGTAAATTTCGGAAATTTTATGCCGCGTAATAGGTGCACCCCAAACATTGCTCCGGGTTTTCTGGAAAAAAAGTGCGCCTATTACGCAAGTAAATGCAGTATTTTTTCCTCTAGTGGCACAAATAAAGCTGATGCTCTGGTACAGCATGCACAGTTTATGAAAACCACATCATTTTATCTTACATGATACAAATTAACGAAAAATGTTCCCATATTCAATATTTCTCTGCTGCATCATCCTAGCGCTGTCGATTCCAATTTGCCTAATATCTTGTTTTCAGCAAATTTGTTATTTTGCATTTTGTTTATACCCCAGGCACTGCTGGTGCATCAAAGGACACAGACGAGAAAGTTCGCAAGATCAAGACTGACTTTGAGCGCAAGCTCAACCATCTTCAAGGCGAGCTGAAGAAGATGCAGTCAGCCAAACGGGAGCACGCCAAGCTGATGAAAAACCAGAGCGAGTACGAGCGTCAGGTCCGCAAACTAAAGCAAGAAGTGGCAGACATGAAAAAAAAACAAGGTCTGTGCCAGTTGTTCAGCATTCATAGTACTTCTTTGAATCTATGTCATGCATGCATAGTTAAATAAACTCTAAAATCAACAATGCATTGGTTTAGACTAATTCCTAAAAAAACCTGCTTCTTTTAGTGTGTTCAGGTTCTAGACACAAAGACTGTTAGCAACATTAGGGGAAGAACATGCAACAATATTTTAGAAGCTTCGTGATTGTTTGCGCTCTGTCTGTTCAGATTACACACATAACACACAGTTAAGAGATTAGGCAGGCACCAGCAACGATGCTGGGAATGTTTGATGGCTACTGTATAAAAAACTTTGTTGCACTGCAGTAATCAGATTGTAGACTGCCAATGCTCAGTTTGCCGCTGTTGCTGTGGTCAAAAGTTTTGAGTTCCTAGGGCACAGTTTCGGCCAAATAGTTTCACCTTGGAACATGCTGGCTGCCACCTTCATCAGCATCATGACCTTGTGACAATATGTTGATTATTAAAAAGGAAACTAAAGGCACAAGCTTCATAATAATGGTACATTGTAACGGAGAAACGTGATTGTCTGTATGACATCCCAGATTTGCCCCCTTTTTTTTTTGCTTTTGGGCTTGTTGGCTGAACAAAATGCCCAGAATCTTTCTGTATTCTCTTCCAATGAATATGAATTGTCTTCTGTGTGAGCCAGAAGATTAGGTTGGCTCAAGTTCATTCATTTTTCATTCATCGCTAAGAACACGATAACTATTGGTTCGAACTGTTAATTTTGGCCATTGCCACATTAACTGAGGACATATCTATATTGTATAGCCCTTCTATTTCTTGTACATTCATGTGCATCATTCATATTGCTATGGGAAAGACTATTGCCAAGGGCAATATGATTTGCCTTTTCTCATCCATCTCTGATAGCTATATGATGTTTTATGTGCCGAGATGGTTGATCTGCCTTCACAGGTGGCCTTGGTGACTAAAATGAAAGAGGAGAGCCGGCGGCATCAGGAGACTGAGAAACGGCGCAACAGGCAGATCGCGCAGATGCTCAAGGAGAGCCGCCAACAGGAGAACCGCATTCGTTCTCTCGAGGCCCAGAACCGGACCAAGGAGACGGTCCTGAAGCGGCGTCATGAGGAGATGGCTGCTCTGCGCAGACAGGCACGACCCATGTCGCAGCGTGTTGCCGGGCGCGTTCCTCAACAGAATCCAGGTGGGGTAATTGGATGCACAGTTTGCACCTCAGACATCACATTTTGTGCAGCTTGTAGGGGCCTTGCAACAATTCTTTAGCATGGCTTGAAAAGCTGCCGATAGGAGAGTCCTGTGAATGTGCGAACGAAGTATTCCAGCACTGCACTCGACAGAAAGGTTACATTCGCGTTTCAAAGACTGCTACAAATTGCTCTTTCTTTTTCTGTAAATTATGTCATTGTCTAGTTTGACTACATCAGAGTATAGGATACGAGCATTGAATGATTCGATAACTGCAAGAGCATGCTCAAAGTTGACGCATGCCACGAGAATGCAGCCTGTCTGGACTTTGCTACCAGAGTTTCTTACCCCTTTGTCATCAACACTCTGTGTACTTTCCAACGCACTCATCGGCACAAAAGTGTGCAACGGACTCTGTAACATCACTTATACATATGCACAAAATCTTTACAGCTATTGATTCACGGGGCAGTAAACTCTGATATCAACATAGTTAAACCTCGTTCGCTCTGAGTAGTAAAAATATTAAATTGGTTCTTTTGAAATGTTTGGTTTTAGTAAACAGCAGAGCTAACCCTATGAAACCTAAACATCTGCTATGAACCTGCACGGCCCACTAAAAATGGCATTCGTAGTACCAGTACTCTGATTTGATTTTACCTGCTAAAGCATAACTTCCTTTCACCACAGCTGCACGAAAAGGTCTGTTCTCTCCAAAGCAGCCAAGCAGAGATGGCAGACACTTGAAAAGAACGTAAGTATCTCGCGTAGCATTACGGAACACTGCTATAATTTCAATCATTTCGTTTCTTCATCCAGATCGACAAACTGGTCTTGACCAAGCAGAGTGTCTACACCTTGGAGAAGGACATGGAGCGATCTCTCTTGGTGAGCTTTACGATATCAATCACCTCTCCCCCTTTCCCCTATGTTTAATAAGTTTGGAATCTTGCTTGTGTGTTGAAGAAACAGCAAGGGAGCATGAATTCTTGGCACAGTCGTTCGGTTACATTGTAGTGGCTTAAAACTCTTTCTGGTGATCGTGCTTTCAAAAGCTCGGAAGAGTAGTTGTAACAATACGAATGTGCACTTTATTGGGAAAGGAAAAGCGATGGCTGACTACGTACATTCAACTGCGTGCCAAGATGTTTTGAAATATATGTAGTACATGTGTTGCATTTTGTAGTCTTGACATTTGCAACAGTACAACCGTATAGCACGTTATAGTACAGCACTTTGCTTACCCAATTTTCTTGTTAAGTTAGTTTTTTTTTCGCTGGCATTACTTATAAATTAAGCCAGTCTGTTTTATATTTTTAGGAGCGTGAGAAACTGACACGCTACCTGGAAAAAATGATGCGGAAGCGAGAAAGAGCGCTTCAAGCTGGGAAGGTAAGCTTGAATTTTGTTTCATTTGGCCAATGTTTTGAGAACCGAGTTTCTTGTATTCAGGTACAACTAGAAGCAGCTTAGGAGCTTAGGGCTTTTATTACTGAAACTCTTTGCTGTGGCAGCCATGTTGCAATTTTTCTTGTACTGCAGAGCTTGAAATCTTAACAGTAGTGTTTCGGCAAGGGCAAAAGAATTCTTGTGTTAGATGAATGCTAAAACCCTCAAGTCTCTCATTGTGGCATACCCTACAAACCATCCCAGGACTTCTTTGATTCACAGCTCTAAGAATTGAAAAGTTTTGCGTGTGAAGCAAATATTTCGCAGCACAATTGGAAAGAAAAAGTTTCAGAAAGTCTCTAAGCACCAGAGATGCACACATAGCAAAATTTTGGTTGTGAAGTGAATTCGTATTGAAGTGTGAGTGTCAGTAGATCATTTTTAGAATACTTCTCAAATATTTTTCAAATACTTCAAAATGAAATTGTAGAGAAATAATTGGAGAAAATTTCTAAGTGCATCATGTGATAGCAACATGAAAGTTTTTTTTTTTTTTTTGACTTGGTTTATGAAGCATTGGCATGGTGTGGTGTCTCATAGTTGTCTTGTGAATGAGGTAATGCAGGAGCCGAATAGTATTTATGTATATGATTTCGTGCAGCGATAGTGATTTCGACGACACTTTACATGTGAAAGACAAAGATGCTATTTCCTTAGCCTGTCCAACACACCAGCCTAAACTGGTTTTTTGGACAAGGAAGGGAGCGCTCCTTTCGAGTGTGAAGTTTCAGATCTGCATCGCGGACATCAGTATAATTGAACATCTGAAATTCTGGATGCTGAAAATATTTGGCATTCAATTTTTTGGACTTCCTGCCGAATTTCAGGTTGAAAACAGCGTTAGTTGAGCACTCACCTCCGTCACATCTATCATCTCCATGTTAGAACCAGAATTCTCTTTAGTCATTAGCAGTCCTAGCAAAGCTTGAAAGGCAGCTTTGCCACAATACAAGAATGGAGTGGGGCAAAGTATATTAAAAATTTAAAGGGGCACTGTTACTTGGTTGTCGACTGTTTGTGTTCGGGAAGTCTTTGAATCAGCAAGCAAACACTATTGAAAAAAATATCTGAAATTTAAAATATTTGCACACCCCTACTGAGCACATTCTTACGAGAAACGATCAATTGCAAGCCGCAAACACTGTCAAAGAATGGATTTATTCTTAAAAGTGAATGCGCCTTTCATATGACGGAAAATTTAAAATGCGAATTTTCGAAAATATTTTTTCAGTTTCTGTGGCCATTTCTCAGAGTCCAAAATATCGTCGCTAAAATTTTGTAGAGGTGCGGTGAGAAAGTTGTGCTTGCCAAGGTAGCGAAAATTGTTGCGGAAATCGCAGCAGTTTCTGGTTTGCCGCCATCACTAGGCCCTACTCGGCTTTCTGTGCCGGTGTGCTAGATGAATCTGAACTTTGCAGACAAGGACACCACGCTAGCAGACATGCAAAAGCAAAGCCACAGCGTGGTTCATTGCAAGCAACAAATCTTGTCACCCGCTTGCTCCTTGCATGGGGGCATTTTACACACAGGCAGTAGACTTCCCCAGCCAAGCTCATAGCGCAGTGACAGCTTGTAGCTCTGGTAGATGTAGCTAGCAATTTTGCACATTGGCACTTCAAAATGCTAGACCAACCACACTGCATGCAAAATATCGTTATAGTATTTATTTTCCGGGATCTCAAGTACCTCTACTGCTTGCTCACCCCGAATGTTTTGTCGCCCGGAGAGGGCTTTGTGCACAATCATGTGGAATGCAACGCCCTCTTGCAAAAAGTGTTGCGCATCCGCTGCCTTGGCTACAAGCGTAGCTGGTTAACACTGCCAGTGATCACGCATGCACAAATACCTGATGAAGTAGACGGGGAAGCACCGTCCATCGTAGCTGAATTGGGAGAGCATAAGATGTGTAAATAGGTTGTGGTTTCTGGTCTTGCAAATGGAAAGGGCAAAATTTTTTTGTCTACGTTCATTCCTTTCAATTTACATCACTACACTAGAGATCAAGACAACAATTTCCCCTATGTGTTTCCTGGCCTATTTGTCTGTTGGATTCACTTAGTTGCTAACAAAGAACTGCAAATATTTTTATGCTCATCAAATTGTAGTTAGCTAAGCTCTTCGGTTCTCAGAGCTTTGGTTTTCAAAATTTGTCTTATGCGTGTCTTGGATAAAGGCTCTAAGCATGTGAGAATGGTACTGCTAAATTGATGTCCCTCATATTGAGGCATTCCCACTTCCTTTGGAAAGACATTTTGTGCTGAAGATTTTACTGTGTGCAGGATATCCGGGACTTGGACGACCAGATCGAGAGCATGAGGGCGAATCTGGATTACCTGAACGAGAACATCCGGGAATGTCAGGCCAACATCCTCCAAGTAGAGGAGACCAAAGATGACACAGACTGCCTAGAACTGGAGGCTATTCTCGAAGGCATAGTGGACACGCAGGGTCGCTACCTGCTCGACAAGCTGCTGCACATGGCGATAAACCAGGTTAACTGCAACCTACTTCGCACACTCGCATTGATAGTGCAAACGGCTTGTTGCCATTCTGTTGTAGCACATAGCCCCAAAGGCTTGGAAGTAACACAAACCAAGTTCTTCACCGTGTGTGCAACACATTGTTAAAACTCCGTAAAATCTTATGTTCAATCGCAGGACTGTCTTGTGGTGATCGCACAGTTAATTGGGCTAGTTAATTCTGCATGTCGACTATCTGGATGCGCTTTAAAGATGCGGACAGGGTATAGACTGGACAGATATCCTATCATATTCTGCACCCATAGTCAATACCTTGAACTAATAGCAGCAAAATCAATTTTGGAATTCACATATTCATGTGAGACCATAGCTTCATATTCATTATTTCAGAAAAAGTTAGTTTTTGAATGCTCAGTGATTTGTAACACACATGCCCTGTGTCATGTGTCTGATTGTGTATATTAAATGCTTCCTTTTTTTTTTCAAATTAACAAGCTGAAAGTTGCACTGTGTGTGTCCAGTCTCTTTCCTGTCTGCTTGTGGTGACCGTTAGATTGCTTCTTAAGGGGAGATGCGAGTCGAAAAATCGCGTTTTTAGCGAAATTTCTCGTATTTCTGATTTTTATTGCATTGTAATCTTCAAACCTTCTTCTTTCATCTGTGAAAATTTAAAAACTAAATTCGAACCGCAAAATGCCAAAAAATGTGTATGAAGGCATCGCGGTGGCTCAAAATTTCGTGAATTTGCGCCGATATTGGCCATCTTTGACTATGCGCTGCTCCCCGTCGCAGTGCCGTCCGCCATCGCGATCGGTTGGGAAAGTTGCGTCTGGCCTTCTTCTTACAGCTCCGACGACCGCCAGTTTCCTACGTGGGCAAAAAAAAAACCAAAAAAACGAGGCCTTTTTATCACGTGGTTTGAGCGGTTTGAAACGCGTAGCACCCTAAGCCGCATCGCCATTGGCTACCGAGTCATTGTCAGCTGTGTTGGTGGCGGCCATTGGCATTTGGTCCGTCTGCTTTTCTGCGCGTCTACGCATATTTCCGCGATGACAAGCCCGAAAAAGTGCAACGTGAGACCGCAGAAGTTTCGAACGAAGCACAAGTTCAAGGGAAGGCGGCGTAAAGCGCCCCGTACGATGGCGACGAACGAGAACCATAGCGTTTTTAGCGAAATTTCTCGTATTTCTGATTTTTGTTGTATCGTAATCTTCAAACCTTCTTCTTTCATCTGTGAAAATTTCAAAACTAAATTCGAACCGCAAAATGCCCAAAAATGTGTATGAAGGCATCGCGGTGGCTCAAAATTTCGTGAATTTGCGCCGATATTGGCCATCTTTGACTACGCGCTGCTCCCCGTCGCAGTGCCGCCCGCCATCGCGATCGGTTGGGAAAGTTGCGTCCGGCCTTCTTCTTACAGCTCCGACGACCGCCAGTTTCCTACGTGGGCAAAAAAAAAAAAACAAAAAAAACTAGGCCTTTTTATCACGTGGTTTGAGCGGTTTGAAACGCGTAGCACCCTAAGCCGCATCGCCATTGGCTACCGAGTCATTGTCAGCTGTGTTGGTGGCGGCCATCGGCATTTGGTCCGTCTGCTTTTCTGCGCGTGAGAACGCGCCTACGTGTGCTAGGCCTGACGACGGCATCGACGAGTGCGCAAGCGACAGTGGCTGCGATGAAGGGATTGACGCTGCGCTTTCTTTCGTCAGTGCTTCGGAAAAGAAGCTCGGCTTCTTCGAAAAAGACGAAAGACAGCGCGATGAGGTTTTGTGCAACGACAGTTTTGTGCGACACCCTCTTGCTGACGGCACTTGTGGCAGGTGCGGCATGCCCTGCTTGCGGTATTCAAAAACTTGCCGTTCGGGAGCCGGCAGAAAAGCGCAAGGAACTTTCGTCGCTCCTCGAACTTCATTGCGAAAACAGCGAATGCTCAGCGACTGTTCTTTCAGGCTCCTATACGTCACTGCGTGTTACGGCGGACGGCAGCAGCCGAGTGAGCCAATGGTACGACAGTGGGAGCTCCCGAGATAGTTTCGCTGTAAATGTGAAGGCGGTGGTGGCTGAACGTGCTGTCGGCATCGGGCATGAGCAATTGTCGAGATTTTGGTCCATTATTGGACTCCCAAAGCCAATGCACCACCGAGGATTTTTTTCGATAGCAAAGAAGGTGCACACCGCTGCCATGGCAGCTGTGAGTAAAAACTTGCGCCGATCCAGAGAGTTGACGAAAGAAGTAGCAGGCGAAACTGATGTGGCTGTTATGTTCAACGGCACTTGGCAGAAGAGGGGCCACAAAAGCCACAACGGGATTGGCGCAGTTATCTCCTTAGATACTGGCCTCTGCTTAGACTTCGAGGTCATATCAAATTACTGCCTGACATGCAGTAGGCACAAGGATATGGGCCCAGACAAGGAAGTGTGGCAGGCATTCCATGGCCCAGTCTGTGAAAAAAATGCAGACTGTTCTTCCCATGCCATGGAAACGGAGGCTGCAATGCGCATTTGGCAGAGAACATTGACTTATGACACCCCACTGCATTTTATGACATTTTTGAGTGACGGTGACAGCAAAGCATATAGTGCAGTTGCAGAGTCAAAAGTCTATGGTGCTGTCAATATATAAAAAGAAGACTGCACTAATCATGTGGCCAAGAGACTTGGCACCGTGCTACGGAAGCTGCATGTGCCATTACCACGAGGCAGAAAATGAAAGAGTCAGCCATTCAGAAGCTCCAAACATACTATCAGATTGCCATAACAAGCAACAGGGGGAGTGTACGGGATATTTACACTGCAGTATGGGCTTCATACTTCCACTCATGCTCTACTGACATTGCTGGCAGCCACAAGTTTTGCCCTGCAGGAACAGAGTTGTGGTGCAAACATCAACGCGCTGAAGCACTTGGTGAACCTGCACCACGCCACATACCTCTCCTGACAAAAGCACAGGGATTGGCTGTTTTGCCCATTTATAAGCGGCTAACGGATGAGAAGCTCCTTGCTCGATGCATCAAAGGGAAAACCCAGAACGCATCGGAATCCCTGAACAGCAAAATTTGGCTACTTTGCCCCAAGACTAAGTTTGTCTCTCGAACGGTTGTCGAGACTGCCGCAGCTATGGCAATCCTGTGGTTCAACAAGGGTGATGCTACTTTCGAGCACATCCTGGAAGAGCTCAACATACTGCCATCTAGAGATCTAGTTACTTTCAGTGATTCCCGCGATGCGAGGCGCATCAAGAGAATGTCCGAGCGTCTGACAGCAGAAGCAAGGGCCCACCGTCGTCGTGGAGTGAAAAGGGCACGGCTAGAAGAGAGTGCTCGCAAGGACCGTGAGGGCACAACCTATGCTGCAGGACAGTTCTAGTAACTTGCAGTGCTTTTCAAAGTTCTGTTGAACATTATGGCCAAAGGTTATGCATTTCTAACAACTCTGTGATAAAAAAAAAAGGTTTCAAACTTTCAAATGCGTTTTTCTCCTTTTGCAGTTTTGTGTGATCTGTGCTTCTTATACACGCTAGTTCGTATACTTAGAATTGTCATACCTCTATGAAATTTTGCACATAGCATGATGAAGGCCCATAGAGTGCAAGTATCTATTCAGATTGTCAGTGCTGCTTGATTGTTTTTATAAAATTACATAACATTGAAAGCCCTTGGCAACTAGAGCCATAGTAAATTTTTCTATTTTATTATTGTATTTCACCTTTTTACACACAAAATTTATATAGTTTTTTACACTCTACAGTTCCAAAGGATCATAGTCAGCTATATCTGCATGCTTTATCTCAAATTTTTATAGGTCAGAATTGTTGCATAACAATGGCCATAATTTTGCAGTATCTGACCTGCAGAAAGAAAACCAAGCAATCTACATGAAAATAAATGACATATTTGAAAAGAGGAGAAAAAACTCTATGAGCATGCCAATTTGTGTTAAATTCTGACTCTTATTAAAGAAAATCGTTTTTCGAGTAGCATCTCCCCTTAACTGGAGCTGTTGGGACAAGTTCACTGCTTTAGCTGTTGAAAAAGATGTACTTTCGATTCCTGACCACCGTGGTCGTATTTGAAGAACTTGGAATACAAAAAAAAATATCACTGTACCGTGCCATATGTGCACAATAGCCCTATATGCCGAATAGTTCAAAATTGACCCTTTGTAAAGTTGGTAGCTCTAACAGACCTTCATCCTGACAGATACAATATGGTAGCATTATGATGTGTCATGTGCATCTACTAATCATTCAGTATCCATTTACTGAAACCTGTCAATTATACTTGAGTGACTTGCATTGGTCCCTTTCCACCTTCCAGAGTCTGCAGGCAGCGCAGAGCAAAAGCCAGGTCCAGGAGCTGGAAGCCAGGCTGGAACAGGTGGAGGCTAGCAACGCCATGCACCAGAACCTTCTGCAGCACACCATGAACCAGATGCAACTGGAGCCCTTGGCACCGCCCAGCTGGTCAGAAGAGCCGGGTGTGTAGGCACTTCTCGGATGCTGCGAGCCTGGTTTTGCTGATGCGCTTCTCGCAGTAGAAAGGAGATAGCTGTAGGTTTCCTTGCCTTGGGAGAGTTATCAAGACTTGTCTCTACTCTTCATTAATGCCACTCGCCAGGTTTAGGCATTGTAAGCAAGCGTGGCACATAGACTGCTTGGTGATAATATGGCTGCTAAGTATAACATTCCTGAGTTTTACAAAAACTGACAAACTTGAAAAGTGTAGCCTGTACTAAATTGACTTTCCTTTCCTCTCATGGATGTTGAGCTTACAGTGGAAGGTCGCACACAAACATCACATGCCTACATCACAGGCAGTCCTTGGAATATCCACGGCTAATGCCAATCCACATGCACATACACGTTGAGTCTGTGAAATGTCACGTGGCTTCAGGTTTTTTTTTTATTTTTTTCACCCGATGCGGACTACATGCCGCTGCTGCCAAGTATATCAAGAAGCAAAATGGAAAGAGCAAGCAAAAAAGCACAGCTTTCACTTAGTGTGATATGCTCACTCTCCAATGGCACTTATTCAGAGTGTGCAAGAGAGCTTCACAGCTTATGTATGCAAGCCCACTCTGTCTGCTGTTGGCGTTCTGTCTGCTTTGGCAGTGAAGCTGTGCTCAAGGACATGTGGCAACATCACAGAGTAACTTTTGAACTTTTTCAATAGCAAGAGCTTACTTGAAGATTACAGTCCAACTTCGTTATAACAAAGTGACATCTTATGCGAAAATAAGTTTGTTATATCTGGACATTCATTATAAATGTTTATTCCTAACACAAAATCTATAGCAAGACTATTTTTCATTTAATTTGTTATAACCGATATTTTGTTATATATGGGCTCATTATATCTAGGTTATGATTGTGCTTTCATATTAGTCTCCTGCCACTGATAATCAAAGTTGCAATGGGGGCCTGGTGAGAAAGGCCTTAATGTTTCACTCTTGTAGCCTTCTGCTTCCTCGATTAGTTACAACCAAAGTGTATCCAAAAGCAACAATAGAAACTATTGTGTAAACTAGTGGGATCAAGTATTAGTGATCCTTACACATATGCTTCATGCCACATGTGTATGTGTGTTGCACTATCAGTAATAATTCAAAATAAACAGGCTTTTCCTTCCTGCATATTGCATTTATGTTTAGTATGTTTGCAGTATCAACCTGAAAAAAAATTTCATAGGAATGCAATGTGACAGCACAGCATTGCCTATATGTATGCATATTTAGTGCAGCAGATATTATGTCCCTTCTTTTTCTTCGATTCAAGCTTGCAGTACGTGAACACATATCTCATGAATTGCTCTATGCATTTGTAGAAGCTAAAGTATTCTAGAAAGCAAAAGTTGTTAGGTTTTAGTGTACAGAAATATTCATTGCACGGTTGGCACATGTGTTTCTAGCATTTTCTATTGAAATTTTTTCATTGACAGCTCAGTCTGGCATGGTGTTTCTAGATATCATAGTTGCTAGGCTGGTTTCTCTATGAGTGGGCTTGTGTTAGCTTTATAAGGGGTGTGCTAAAAATTCTGAGCAAGGTAGTTACAGAAAGCAGTATGAAGGTCTTGCATCTAGCAAGTTACTAAGCTGAGATTTCTAACACAGTCTTCCTCGTATTTCACTTTGGACTTGTTTGTTGGCAAGCTTGACCTATTACACTTGATAGCTTTATCAAACATCAAGATATGTGATGCCATTTCACAGCTATGTCACGGGAAAATGGAAATAATGTGTGTAGGGCATGTGCATGTATGCAGGAAAGCGAGAGATTCCTTGCAGGTCTTGGCTAATAATCACATTTCTTTTCTGTTTTTCCCAGAGAGTGCACCCAGCACAAGGTCATCGTCGCCAACTGACATGTAAGTGTGTAGGCCGCTTTTCTGCGAGCTATACAAGTTTGTAAGTGAAAGAGATACCTTTTTTTTTTATTAAGAATTATAATCGTGCATGTTTATGTCAAGCTTCATGATCAGTGTGGAAGTAACAAATTAGGTCTAACAAAGGAAATCTGAAAATGAGTGTTGCCGACATTAACATGTACGGATGGCATTCTTGTTTAGCAAAGGTAATGGCAACCATACAAGGGACAGACATAAACCGTTTCGCGTTATCCATGTCCCATGTGCTTTTGTTGATAGTGAATCCTTTGTTCATAGTGAATCGCCAAATGACCTTCTCTTCTAAGGCATTCTTATGTTGTATGCAATGTTGTAAATTTCTGTTATCTTTAGCTCAACTGTCATCTGGCCCATTCAGTTGTGATAAATGAGTTCTTGAATCATAACTGGGTTTCTTCAATCTACAGCTGACTTCTCTATTTAATAAAATTTTTCCAGCACATCATAGTGTACCTCTGTATTCGTACAGTCTGCTTATTCGTTCACTCTGTTTGAATTGTTTAAAACGCTCAAATTTGCGAATCATACTTTTAAAGCTCGGGGTGTTCTGTACAAGCTGTGAATTGTTCTTGAAGAAATGTGCATACTTAAAAAAAAAAGAATGGCTTCATAGATGCCTAGTATTGATGCCTTCAGCCTAGTCTTTGTATTGGAATGAAGTCATCGTCCTTTATGGGCAACACTTTTAACAACTTCCATTATTCATACAAATAACTAAGTTTTTTTTTTTTTCATTTTCTTCTTTGACAACAGGTCAACGTCAGATGCTCAATCGCAATGCACGACAGCCACATTTGCTAGGAGTAAAGTGAGTAAAATGTTTCATTAAGCTTATTAATACCATTGTACCATTTTAATAGGTATTCTATGTAAAAATAACTGTCCAAACAAAGTACCCATACATTGAGAAAACACTGTCTTTAAGTGTTGTGACGTGGCTTTGACGATTATTTATCCTACACTTCTGGTATGCAACAATGCATTCTTTTGAGCAAACCAGCTCGGCCTCATGCCACTGATGGCCGCACAAAAGGAACTATGTTTTGTGGCTCGTTCATTGGTGTAGGACTGATCCTACATAGCTTTTTAGGTTGGCTGACACTGTTTTCTGGTCAGTTTAACAGGTTATACACTCAAACCTCAATATAACAAGCACAATTATAACGATGACAATGACAATGACTTTATTTTCGCATCAATACAATGAGTGATACGACGGGGCAGGCAGAAAAAGCTGTCATTTAGACAGCTTGACGAGGCCGCTGGCCCCCTCATTGTCTTGGTTATAATGAAGTAAGTGAAAAAGTTCTGTAATATATTGTGTTACAAATAACCTTTGTGACAAACTTTTGGATTTAGCAAGCTTATTTTCTTGTAAAGAAGTTTGTTTTAATGAGGTTTGAGTAAAGTATAACTAGCAGATTTTTAATAGGTGGTAAATTGCCGCTGAGTTCAAGGTTCTTGTCAAGAGAACTTGATGTGCGCTCCGTCGCCAACAGTGGTGTGCTTTGGGTAGCAAGACACTGGAAATGGTAAGGTAATAAGTATGTATTTGGAGTACATAGTGGCTGCAGACCTGTAGTAGCAATAAGAATTGGTTTCAGTGCATTTGGAAGGTATTCGTGAATCCATAATGAAAGTTTACCATATAGAAACCAGGAGGCTTAAGAAAAGGGTTCAACATAAATTGAGGATGATTCAGTGATCAATAAAAAGGAAATTCATAGCTTTAACATTATGAAGCAAGAAGAAAGCGAAGCGTTTCATGGAACAAATATCTGTTAATGGCATTTTGGTCAAAATCGAAGCAGGGCATGTTGTGAGAAGACAAGCGCTAGTCGTTAATTAAGAAGACTGAATTCCAAGATCAGGTAAGCATGGCGAAGGATTGCGGCAAGTGAGGTGGGCAGGTGATATAGGAAATTGAGGGGATAATGCAACCAGTGGCAAGCACAGGACTGGGCTAATTCAGAATCGGAAATGCTTTTGTTTTCCAACAGGATGGTTAGGTGTCCTTCAGGTGAAAAACTGCACCATGCAACTTGAATGTGCCTGAAGGCCCCCACATGGGAGCAGTAACCTCAAAAGTAGCATGTATACACATGTCCAGCATATATCCAGATAAAATAGGCAATTTCAATGCAACTGAAAACATGGCACGTGTAATAACATTTACAAATGCTTATTTATAAAAAATAGAAACTTGATACATTTATAGACAGAAAATATCAAAAGGCATTGTTGAACAAAAAAAAACTGGTAACTTGCAATGGGCGTAGTCTGGCTGATAATGAGTACTCTGTGCAGGCACGTCGCAAGACAGCCACTCCTCAAGAGCTCCTCTACTATAGACCTGCGCCGATGGACGCCTCCCTTCCATCGCTTTCGGGCGTTGCGGAGGACACCGGCAGCGACATGGCATCGTCTGTCATGACCTCATCTGCCATGACTGCATCTGTGTTCGGCGACATCTCAGATGCTATGATTATGTCCCATCCCGACGGTGGCTGCCTCAACCTCGGAGTGGACGCAAATCTCCAGCGGGTGCTCAGTGCACCAGGATCTTTGAAGTAAGTCCTTTCCAAACTCTTTTTCCAACGTTTTGCAGTGCAATTCTGATGCTCAAGTCCTGCTTTGTGTGGCTTATGAGCTGTGCTTTGGTGCTTGGATATGGCTATAGCTTCTCTGCTTCATTGCACTTATGCTTTGGAACTAAACTTCTTGACATTAACCATGTTTCGCACTAACTTTTTCGTGTGCCTGGGCACTGGCTTGGATGAGCGATGTCCATTTGACACTTCAAGTAATCGCTACGATATTATCAGACACCTTAAGAAGTATGTGAGGGATTAGCATTTAGGACGGAGAACTTCTAGAAGTCATCCGACTGAAACTTCACTTGAAATAAACGGGTTTTTGTAGCTGCAGTAAATGCTGCACTTCAAGCTGCACTTTCCTCAATTTCCAGTCTTTCAATCATTGTCTTGTGCTTGTGATAAACTACCGGCCATGGGGGATGGTCTAATGGTTGTGGTTCGGGACTGGTCGACCGCTGACCTAAAGGTTGCGCTATTTAATCCCGGCAGCCATGGTCGCATTTTCAATGAAAGCGAAAAGGTTTGAGGCCCGGTATTAGTACATTTGGGTGCAGGTTAGAGAACACCAAGTTGTCTAAATCTCTGGAGCAATTTACTACGGAGTCTCTCAAAATTGTGTCGGGGTTTCGGGCTTTCAGTAGCGATTGGAGCACAAAAAGGGCATGTGCTTTTGTAACACAACTCTGTCGCTGCCTCTAAATGCAGAGAAGTGGGCGTTGACCCCATGCCACCTCCGCGTGGTACGCCCGGACTTCGCCGCCCCAAGCCTATCGCCAAGCACCTGCCCCTCGAGCTCTCTCCTATGCTGAGGAGAAAGTTCGCAAACACTAACAGTAACCGCTACTTGCAAAAGTAGGTGGCACCTCCTCCCTTCCGGCCCAGAGTGCATCGCCATGCGTGTAACAAGGATGATAGGATGCATGTGCTTTTATTATAAGCCTGCATGTTTTATACTCAACGAGCTGATGGACTCATTTTTATATGGTCAATGGCATAGCTGAATATATATTTGCCTGCATGTTTTACTGAATGAGCTGATGTACGCATTTTTATTTAGACAATAGCCTAAGTGATTTTGGTATGTGGAAGTGCACGAAGGTCATCGTGATAAGTTGTCCGCTTTGTTAAATCTATAAGCAATTGCGCAACTGCAAGGCACATGTGCTTTTTTTTTAGCTGATTTCTATCAACATTGGCTTGCTTTCTTTGGGATGCACATGCTGCTATTGTGCTATGCTTGTACTTTTTTTTTATTCATGCCTATCTAGAAGCAGAAGCGTGTCCTACAATGCTAAACTTTTCTTTGGCTTTTGGCTGTTGCACTTCCTGATGACCGCTTGCAACTGATTGCTTTTTTGAAAGAATCTTGTTGTTGCTACTATTGGTAATATTTATCTACAATTGTTGCCACTACTCATAATATTTATTCGCACGTTAGAATTTTATTTAACCCAGCATGATTAAATTGTGATTTGCCGGTATATCATTTTCCATTAAAACAGTGCCATAGTGTTGAGGTGCTAAGCAGGATTTCTGCCTTAGGCTTTTACCACGAGTCAATGCATGCAAACACTAGATGTTGCCTGTTTGAGCTATACCACAGATTTCTTTGTTACATGCAATTTGCATTGTGAAAATTTAATTTTTCTAAATTAAACCCCAAGTGTTGTTTTAATATAAAGTTCTATTTGTGCGAGCTTCTAGTCCTGCAGCTATAATGTGTTTTACTTTCAGTCAGCTGAATTAAACTCAATGAAATGGCTTATATTTACAAGCAAACTGCAGAGGTTAGCTTTTAAGTGATATTGTAAGGGCATCAGGATCCTTGCATTTGTTTTTTAAAGTAGTGTGCATCGAAGGCTGCATATAAAAACCATCTTGAAAACATGTAGTTTTCAGTTTTCGATGGAGGTGAAAATGCTAGAGGCCAGTGCAGGTTAAAGAACCCCAGGTGCTCTGGTGTCCTCCACTACGGTGTCTCTCATTGTTTTGGAACGTTAAACCCCAACAATTAACATGCTGTTTTCAAGATGGACATCAACCAACTTGCTCAGATCTGTTCTAAATATAAAAACCACCAGTATTTGTTAATAAGGTAAAGCTGATATGTTAAAACACATTGCCTACATTATAGCTATTACGACAATTATTGGATTACAATTTGATTACAATTTGTAGGCCAAGGTGTGAAAATTGTTTCTGCATGAATTTTCAGGGTTGATATTGTCTTCTTCAGTAATAGTGAAGCCTATTGCGAATAAACGTTGATTTTAATTTCACTTGATATTCATGCAACTGTCTTCAGTGTCATAGTTTTGCCATTTCTCTGCAAGGCGAAAGGCTTAATTTGTCTGTATGCTTGATATCTTGCAAGGAGCCTAGTTCAAGAACAAGGAGCAACCTTTCTTCGTCTTGCTTGACTGAGAAGTGTTCCAAAAGGGTCTCTAACACCAGTGTTTTGAGACTGGATTTGCCTTTAACCCTTTCAGACGTCACCCATGAAGAACTGTCTGTATATTCATCAAATTGACAGGGCATGATTTCGAGGCCCTCTGTCTTCTATTACAACAAAAATAATTTTATAATAGATTGGTTTATGCAGCAAAAGAGTGGCTACTTGGGCTGGTTAGTAATGCATTTTTGAAAGAGATATGCTTTCTTAGTGTGCAGGGAACGTTTTTAGGAAGAAGACAGATAGGACAGAGTACACAGTCCTATCTGTCTTTTTCCTAAGAGCGTTCCCTGCGCACTAAGAAAGTGTACGCTTTCAAAAATGATTTATGCACTTTATGGCAGTTATTAAAAATTAAGCTTTAACAAATATATACTTACCTTTTATACATTCATGTTACGTTCTTGCATATATAAAATCAAATCTCAGGCTAGAAATATAGTGCAAATTGGTTTCTGATTATGTTGATTTTGAGGGAAAAACGTATTTTGACGTGACTCGACGAAAGTGCCACGTCGAACTACTCATCGACCACAGTACTGCCTTCAGAAAAGGGATGATACGCAATAATACGGTCAAAACTAAAGTTAATTGAAGACAAGTTTATTGAACAAGAGGTTACTTTCATACAAACCTCATCGTATCTTGCACTTTTTTAGCCTCTAGTTGACACAACTAGCAAAAACAAGCGATGTTCACAATTGCGTGCGAAGTGTCTGAAAGGGTTAAGGTGTTCCAGTCTCAAAACTCTGAATTAGCATCTTCTTTGTGCAGAAACTTCTCCGTCATTTCAACCCTCGGTTTCTCCTGTGCTTGTCTCGTTTTGATTGCTTGAACGTGTGTTTGAAATGTCCCAGTCCCAAGCTAACCTTGTCTTACTTGTGTGTGGCAAAGTCTGCTTAAAAGCATGTGACATTCAGTGGCATTAACTCAGCTGTTTAATTCATTAAGGGTGGTGTGCTACCTGTGCATTGCATTCACTTTTACTCTCCTGCAAACTCTACATATGCTACCTATACAATTCGGGAATTAAATTTTGCTCAATATTTTTTTTGCAAAATTCTAGAAAAATTCACTTCCTTCTTTGTACCGCTTTTACTTGTTGCAGGTTAATATGCTAAGACACATAACTTTGGCTACATTGGTGTTATCTTATAGGTCTGTATCAATTAAATACTGAGATGTCCAGTTGGCAGTGAGGTAGCTAAGACAGCACACAATAGACAGTGAAGGCCTTTGTCTTTTGGTCCGCAACATTTCTATTGCCAGGAGAAAACCGTCAATTGGTGCACCCAATATGAACGTCGGAAGAGAAGCGAAAATATCCACACTGACCGGAACTTCCCATTGCCACTAGCAAAGCTAGCAAAATGTAATGATGCAGCAGTTTTGACACCTTGGTAATCACCTTGAAGTAAACTAAAAGTACACGGATAAAAAGGATACACACACACACATGCACACACTCTTCTGGCCTGTTAAGCCCAATGAAATTGGGTCAGGGAATTACACGAAGTTTATATAAGCCAGGTTCGTAACGCAGAGATTCTGCTGCATTTAGTGGCACCATGTTTACGCATTGCGAGTGACTTCAGCTAGCACTAAAGTTGTGCAAGGGATAGAGCACTGTAAATATTTGTTTGAAAGATGCTGCTTTCCAACTCAGCTGCAGTGAACACTCTGCCCTAAATTGAAGGAACCAGGGATCACGCGTAAAGCGCTTTGTTAAAATGTGTCATGCATTTCTCACAGCACATTCGTCATGTGTCTGCAGGTATTTCCGTGGCCGCCAATTCTGGCGTTGTTTTTATTCGGTGAATCGTGTGCAATAATGTTGAAAGTTCTCTGAAGCTACCTGCAGAATTTCAGTTTGCATACTATTATGTTGCATGACACTGCAGTCAACAAGTTTATTTGCCAGCCAGTTTCCAACCTATACTAGTATATGCATATTGCTCGACACGCACTTTGAAGACAACTTTGTTGCTATGAATATCACTACATACACATTTTGATACTATATGAATAGAAATGTTTGTTTTTGTCCATAATCAAGATACGTTCATCAGAATTTTTTTCTTTTTCTCACAGTAAAGCTGTATACTATTTTGCGTATACTGTGTGGGGGAGTTCCACCAATCGCTATGGTCTTATAAAAATCACAATAAAGCAATGGAGGCAAATGCAAATCAAGATTTCTAGGCGGATACCAAAGTGTAAGAAACATACTTGAAACATATTCAAAAGCTACCCTATTCATCTTTGTACAGGAGGTCCCGATGCAGTCTCTTGTCTATAGGACCTCCTCCTGTGTGCTAAATACTTGTAACTTTACCCAACATTCAATAATAAATATTGATTCTGATTCTGAAACTACGTTCTCCATTCATTACATGCAAGCTGGAATTGTTACTAGATTAGGACTTTGTCATTCAAATTCGTCTCTGTATTTCTTTGTCTCTTCAAACAGGGGATAGCAAGCTAACGAACTGTTGTACGTTGACAGCCACTAAAGTTAACTGAAAATGTTGCATCATTTTGAGGCATATTCAAGTGTTCAAATGTTTTGTACAAATTGCCAATGTTTAGTGTGCCAGTAGCCATAGCATAATCTTCACTCTTGTTGGTAATGCTTACTTTGGTGCAACTCTTCTGCAATACAAAGATAATTTCAGCGACTGCTGTCCCGTATGGAAAAATTGACACAGTTTCACTCCGTTTGCAAAGATGGCAGTTATCTAAGTTGCAGATCAGTCTTCGCTGCTATTAAAAATGTCGAAGCCATACAAGGGGGCGACAAGGTTGGCCTGTGAAGGGACAACTGCTCGTCTGCCTCCTTGCTCTTGTCACATGCTTGCTTTGCTATGCATAAATTTTTATTCAGAGATGCTGGCATTGATGCCACGCCACCACCATCGCCCCCCGTAAATCGGAAAGCGAGGGACAACAATGTCTTCTCGAGGCTCACCAGCACCTCTACGAATCCATTAGTCAAGCCAGACAGGTATTTTTATGCCACTTCTGGTTTTCATTACGCAATGCTTGCAAAACACTCACATGCTGTTGCATATAAATACCTATACCAGTGACTTTATTACCCACTAGGCATGTTGTGGTCATTAATTGAGCAATTAACATGCATTGACTTGAGCAATTACATAATGTCAGCAGTATGAAGCTGGATGTGTACCGAATAGTAGTGTGCAAGAGGTTGAGTATTTTCGCCATAAGAAGCGTACATCAATGGTCTTACCCAGCTACATGCTGAAGGCAGCATTTAAGTAGAAATGTGGTTTATGCAAAATTTAAGACTGCACTTAAAAGCTGTTATGGCCATCAGTAGTATTTGGTTCTCTGAAGGTTAATTTACATTCATTGGGACATATTTAAAGTTGTTGACCATAAGATAGGCCATCGTATTGAATAGACTGCTTGGACAGTATGTGCAAGTAGATAGGTTTTTTTACTGTAATCATCTGAGCATGTAGAACACTGCTGAAATTGAGATGCATAGGCATTACTTGCCGTGCCCATGTTAAGGGCCATTGGCTGTACGTAGAGAGGTCTCTCAAGAGACCTGTCTAGTATCAAAAGCTATCCACTTTCATCTACCTTTTATTCATGCCATTACTAACAGCAGCCATGGTAATGGATTATTGAATCAGTAGATCAATATAGCTAAATAAATATAAAAAACTTTCTCTTGATCATATTGGCTTGTAGCAAAATACTTAAGAACTGCTGTTCTGCATTTGTTGCATTTGAAACAACGTTCTCATGCAACTTCATCTCTATAATTCTTTGTCTCCTCAAGTCGTCGATAGGAAGCTAAGGAGAGCACAAAACAAAAGGGGATGAAAACTTTGAAAAAAAAAAAAAAGCAGTCATGTAAGGGAGTGCTTCATAGTATCGGTGCATTTTCAAAGAATTGTGCAGATTTGTTCGTCACGAGGCAAGTAGAGTTTACTCCATTTGCCTTGTAAACTCCATTTACCTTGCGCGGAAACTGAGCACACCCTATGGTTACCTTTTTTTTAGATAACTTTCTTGGCTGTCGTCGCCCTTTTTCCTCATGCCATAGTTTGCCTAGAATTCGAACTTGTCAGTGCACAGTGTCTGTAGAGTTACTATGCTTGTACAAAGCTTTCACGTGATTCTGCGACATCTAATATTTTGTGCGTATTGGACGCAGAGGCGTAATCAGTGCGTTTGAGGGCAAGCCAGGCTATTCGCGGAGCTCCCCACTGGTCTGCACACACGTGGCAGAGGGCCACAGCAAGGCTGTCCTCTCCCTGGCTGTCACGGACGATGTCCTGTTCAGTGCTTCAAAAGGTGAATTTCTGAAAATTTGTACGAATTTGATGACACATACGCCACAAATTTCTAAAAACAATGCTTACGTCTATCAAAAGCTCGAGGTAGTAGAGAGCTTTAGTACTGCGTACACACCTCAGTCATGGCGTTGTGTACAGAAATGTACAGTATGCGCTATAGTAGACTCTCAGTAAATGGAACCTGAAGGGACTGAGAAAATATGTTCCATTAAACAGAAGTTCCGTTTATCCAGTGGTGAACATGGCCGCAGAATACAAGCTCGAAATCAAGTATTTCAGAGGCGATAGTTTTGTTTAAGCAGTAGTTCTGTTTAACAGATTTAGTTTGCTGAGAGTCTACTGTAGTTACAAACCACATATTTGGTATATGAAGCCTTTGTTGCATTCCTTTGTAGAGTTTCCTTCGTTAAATTTGTTTTCAGTAAACAATATGTTTACCATCTCTTTCCTAAAGAGAAATCTGATGTTTGTTTTAAAGTTATCCTGGGGCAATAAATTTCTGCAATACACGAAAGAAAAATTTAATCTGCAAGCTGTCAGTCTGTTCAGTTGTAGTACTTGTCCGTCATTACTGCGAAACGGCACTGTGGTTCATAGATTGTTGCAAAAATTAAAGCTTCAGAGCTAAGTATACACTTTTTCAGTGGTTTAAGTTCAGTGACAACTAAACTGCTTGTTGCATTGCTGTACTGCTTCTCATAAACTTCTTATGGCTAGACTTAAAAGTTGAATTTTCAGTTGTACAGCATGTTTGATAACATTTGTGAACTAGAGGTTCGCAGTACTATGTTAAGGTCAGTGAGGTCGAGTATCCGCCGCAAAAGGCAAATTTTCTAGTGCTACTGTGCGTTTAAATATCTAGCCCAAGTTATGCCAAAATGAAATTCTAAGAAAATTTTGAAGTGCCACAGTATTCACATTATCTGAAGTTGTGCTCTTACGTCTGCCCACAGTGCTGCTCTTATTGCAGGTACATATGGCAGATAGCCTTGAAGCTCGCATGCTGTGCAGCGCCGCAGTGGGATGTAAAATAAAGAGCGATGCCATTCTATTGCCCTCACCACTTGTTGCAAAACCAATTATGCTTTTTATTTGCCCTGAATGCTTCCAAAGGGGCAATAATAATCATTATTGAAAGCGATCCTGTTTTGCTTAAACGTCAAAAACTGTGCACATATGTCACGGGAGCATATGCAGTAGAAAAAAGGACACCTTTTTTTTTTTTTAATCGTGATTGTGTCAGGTCACATGTGGGCTTCGAGGACATCTAACACGCATTCATGCGTTCCCTTTGACGAAGATGACGACTGCATTTTCATGTACTGATAACAGTAATTCATGACATTCAAAACTGAAGTCTTTTTCACTGCCAAAGTAGGCCTCAAAGCAGGGAAATTTGTTTGCCTTCAGATCGCACAGTGAAGGTCTGGAACTTGCACACGGGCCAGGAGATCCACTGCTTGCGAGGCCATGTAGACAATGTGGTGGCCGTGCGCTACTGCGAGTACCAGCGCCTCACATATACGGTTTCCACGGCCTTCATCAAAGTGTGGGATGTGCGAGAAAGCCCCGCCAAGTGCATCCGCACTCTCTTGTGAGTATAGGCTGTTGCTGCACACCTTCCTTCTATCTCTGTTACTGTCCAATAATTTCTCTTCTAAATGTGCACGTGATTACTGCTGAGAACCTTCTATGCAATCACTTCTTAATGCTAATGCGTTTCTCTTCTATTTGCTGCTAAGCTTGCATACTTTTTTTCCCCTTCTTAAACAGCTGTCTTGACAAGTAGTAAGTATGAATAAGTGTTGCCTTGTTTGCATTTCTCAAGGCATCCTAGCATTCCAGATAACTTGGCACTCATGTTTGCTAACTTGGCTTATGCTATTTTGCTATTGGTACTGTTAGACCTCAAGCCAACTAATTTGCTCTGCGGGTAATAAGCCGTAGCCGACTCTTTGCTAGGGAGTATAGAAAGTGGTCCCAATTTGGGCTTCCTGCATAAATACTGAAGTGATTCGAAACGTTCAGCTCCTGATAGGCCATATTTTTCATTGAGTCTCGTGTTGTGTTAAAGCAGCAGCTATAGTATGAGTTTGCCTTGTAGGTTAATACATATAGCCACGCGATAAGTGCATGTTGTGATGGAGTTAAATTCCGCAGGATTTTGTCCACTATCTTAGACTACCATAGCATTGTCTGAACCAGACACTTTGCATTTCTTGACCATTTTTGCTCTGGTTCATGCAACTGCTCGTCAGTAACCGACATGAGATGTTAAGTTCTCTCTGTTATCACTTGCAGCTCTTCAGGCCAGTGCAGCAGTGGGCCTGTTGTCGCTGAGTCAGCATCTCGTAGCCTCCAGATTCCACAAGGGGAAACGCGCATCCACACCATTGAGTTGAGCCCATATGGAAACCTGCTCTTCTCGGCTGCCTCGAACATAGTTCGCATTTGGGACATTCGCAAGTAAGGAATTCCTTGTAATTTTAAGATCTGCCGATTAGGCAGGACTGAACATAACTGTACAGTGAAACAAGTTATATTCACTGCATTGTACCTGCATTCACTGCATTCACTGCATTCACTACACTATATATATTCAATGCATTGTACCAAACAATTCTTTATATCCAGTGACTATCTTCTTTTCTTGCTAGCTGCGTGGGACTGCACAGTGCAGTCATGCATCATGAAGCTTCTGTCTGGTGCTTTGTTCTGTTCTTGTTAAAACCTTCTCATTGTTCTTATTGTTGATGCCAGGAGGCAAGGTGAGAATTTTGTTGCACAAAAGCAGCACATAATTTCCTTCACTTTGGTTAAAGAGTGATCTATTGTGTACCTAATGGCTCAATGTTTTTGGGCAACCACAGAAAGGGGTGAGCAATCTAAACCTACCATTGCTAGCTACCATTGCCTGGAAGTCTGACTGTATTTCAGATGCGTTAAATACTTTACTATAGTATTTAGTGTGATTCAAGTCTATAATTTAATCTTCATCTGGCACTTGCATGAAATCTGTTCAAGCACTTTAAGCTACACGGCTTTGTATATTGTAGAAAATGTGCACGCTCAAGATGGAATAGTGATATGGGATGAACTGTTTTCTTCATTTGCGTCCACGTGACCTTTGATTTCATAGGTCGGGCTATAACAAAGAATAATCATGAACTACTGAACGTCTCCTGCACTGTCAAGGTAGACTCGATGTGGCAGTGTTCCGTAGCGACATCATGTAGGCAATGTAGATGCCACAGACAAGCAAGTTTTTGGGCGTACTGTATTTACTTGCATGATCCTCGCACTTCTTTTTGCAGAAAAGCGGTGAAAAGTTAGGGCGTGCGAGAATTACATGAGGAAATTTTTCTGTTGAAACGCACGAAGCGGGGAGAAATAAAAAATAAATAAAAATCAAAGTGGCCACAAATCGGGATTCTCACTCTAGCAACTATACAAGCTTTGAGAAGTACTAATCAAGACTTACCTTAACAATAAAACCACAGGTTCAACACAAGGTAAGATTAATATGTGACACAAAAGCTGCAAGCAAATAGTACAGAGCTTTAGAATATTGTACGCAAAGCTTGAGGGTGTTGCGGGCATAGCGTTAACCTTCGTAACTCAACGGGAGCTCGCAAAAGTTAGTGTATGACGTCAACGTTGAGATAATGGCCATCTAACACGGAATCATCCGCAGTTACATTCGGACGATTTGGGTTTTTTTTATCCATCCCTGTCTTAAACTCCTAGAAGGCCCAGCGCGTCTTGGTGGCTTTCAGCTACCCCTGCTGCTGTCGCTGGTTGTGAACACAAATCTCGTTGACTCTAAAGTGGCTACGGTGGTTCTGTTGCTGTTGTTTAGTGCATGATCACTTTCAACTTGAAAGCGACCGTGTATGTTCCGTATCGCCCCAATGCGTAACTACAGAACAAACACGATGTACACTAATATGACGCAACGCGCACTTGCCACTTTGACTTGGCGTGGATTCGATTGAGGCTTTGTTTGTTAATAGTATGCGTAAAAGATGGTGCCAAGCTGTCGTGCGCTATAATCATTAGTGGTTGAAAGGAGCAGATTACATTATGGTTGCAATTTTTGGGGGTGTGATATTTACTCATGGAAAAAAAAAATTGTATTTTTATTGGACAATGTGGCAGGTGTGATAATTATGTGTGTGAGGATTATGCAAGTAAATACGGCAATGCGCATAATTAAAAGCCTTGACTCGTGACGCTATCAGAATTGTAGTGTTGGTGCTTCAAATCGTGAGGTGTTATAAACAAGTCAAGGTTCTGCTGTGCATAAACCATTTTCAAAGCTCTTTTCTTTCTTTGCATCTCCAGGTTTGCCTGTGTTGGCAAGCTGGCAGGTGGACACCAGGCAGCGGTGATGTGCATGGCAGTGGACGAAGTGGATAATGAATCCAGCCTCGTCATCACAGGCTCCAAGGACCACTACATTAAGGTCAGCAACGCGCTCAGTGACGAATTCCTTTCTTCTCTTATTATAACTTGTTCATCAGGTGACACTTTCCAATTTTTCGTCGTGCTGTTTTATATATGGGGGACATGCAGAAAATGGGCTTCTCAATGTAACTGCATGTTTAAAAGCTTATTTCCTGTCTTTTTCTGGCAAGTTGTGCATAAGTCTGCCTAGGTATGTTTACAACATTGTGCTGGTCTGTATCATGTGCAAGCCAGTTTCTTTGCATCAGGAACATGCATTCAGTGCCCGAAATGGGTATGGTGGGGTGTCGCAATCTACTGGCACAAGGAGCCTAGTACCAGTAATCATTGGGTAATTTCTGGATAAACTTCATATGCATTTGCACTGTACTTGACACCATTTTGACAGCGCAGCAAGTTTTCAATGTGACACTTGCCTAAGCAAGTGCTTATTTGTAGTACATTAGCATGGTTAATCTTGCTGTGTCCCGTGCTTTGCAGGTGTTTGAAATCCCCGAGAGTGGGAGTGGGGTCTTCACCCCCAAGGTAAACCTGGAGCCACCCCACTACGACGGCATCCAGAGCCTTGCTGTCTACAATGAGTACCTCTTCTCTGGATCACGCGACAGGTGCATCAAGAAGTGGGACCTTGCCAATCGATGCCACATCACGGTATGCACTACCCACTGTTTGCTTCAGTTAAAGATTGAAGGCAGGCTTGAATTAAATTTCAGTCATCTAAATTTGTAAGATGACGCAATTGGCACATACTACTGAGGTTGTTCTTGGCAAGCCTTGAAATTACTATGAACTGCAGGTCACGACTGCACAAACATGATGGCAGGCCAAGAAAACTTGCCTGTTTCCTTTTTTCTAATTTCGTGCTCGTGACAAGTTTTTTGCGTGTATACATGTCTGAATAAGCCAATCTTCCTCGGTAACAAGATCAACTCTCCAGCTGGTCTCAAAACAGCGGAGCTGGTAACTGCCTAAATTTTAAAACTAGTTTTTGCTTAGTCTGTGCATCTCCAATTATGCCACACACTTGAGTACTTAATAGTAATTTGCTTGCCCGAGCAGTAGTGGTATATCGAACCTGCAGTAGGATGTGGAGCAGTCTTCATGGAGGTTAACCACGGTCTTTTTACTTTGTGAGCAGTAGTATCAAGGTACTATATTTGGAAGCCTTATTTGTGACTGGCAAGGCTTTTTGTGGCTTAAAATTTCATTCCATTTGGCCTTAGCATGCTATATTCATTGCTGCATTTATTGCACGAATAGCACAGCTGCTTGCCACTCTCCTCGAATGCAAACACTCATTTTCACATAACTATGCAGCTCTGTGTGGGTTGCAGTTTCTCTTTTGGCATTAGTTAATGCTTTACGCAGAGCATGAATGCCTTACAAAAAAGTAAATTTATAATGACTCATAATTCAAAATTTTGTTGAAGTGCACTGAAGACGGACGGACAGAAGAGGCTGACAAGGGCAGCGCTTCTGTCCGTCCCTCTTCAGTGCGCTTCAACAAAATTTTCAATTATGAATGTAATCCAACTAGCCCAACTTGATGCATTATAGTTACTGTGCAGCAGGGCACCAATCTGAATATTTTAAAACATCCTGCTGCACCTGCCAGCTGCTTTCAAAAGTGAAAAAAATTGTGGACACGAATTTTTTTGCCTGACATCACTGGCTTTGTGCAACAGTTATGATGGGATGCCTTTCCCACGAGTGTATATTTGCTTGCACTGTCATAGTCCCCCTTTTCATGATGCCATGACTCGTGCACCCATTCATTGGTGGTAGTCTCGAAACATCTCTTCACGCGAGGCTTCTGTTCTGGCGATACCGATTATCCTGACTCTCAGTAGAGCGAGAAGGCAGCAGAGAAACATCTGAAAGACTGATTTCCTCCACGAATGTGTGTACTAAGGTAAGTAGGTGTCAGTTGGCTGGAACGTTGTTGGGCCTGCAAATTTAAGTATACCCTCCGCAGTCCCAAGAATGCACCAATGAAAAAAGCTTTTTCAAAATTGTATTATTTGATTTCCTGCCTTTAAAAAAAAACGCAGAAAAATTATGACTCCAAAAAATTGAGTGGTTGTCTCAAATTGTGCTGGTACCCATTTGCGTACTCTTGATCTTTTGAAGTCTCTAAGACTGAGTGCAACAAAAATATCGGGCCGAAATGACTTTCAATATGGTCTACAGGGCGTCCATATTTAAAGGAATGTGCTATATACGTTACCGTTCATGCTACAAATAAGAAGAGCAGTTGCTTAACATTAAGATGCAGCCAAGCGATTGTGCAGCACTCCGCAATTTTCGTTCGTTCGTTTTGCGAATATGACTAGACGCATGGCACCAACTCTCAGAGCTTCGCGAAAGCAACTCATTCTTATATTGCCAAGACTAATTTGGATATGCAGATGTCGAATTGTGATGGTCTGTGGCTTTTAAAACAATGTCGCCCAATTGGGTGCCCAGGGACCGAGGAGAATTTGAACAGGGCTGTTTGGTGGCAATGTACGGATTTTTCCTTTTCACTGTGACATGTCAAACAAGTTCTAATCACTTAAAACGCGCGCATATATTGGTGCAAAGGTGGTAAAGTTCTGATGTCGAGACAGTTTCAAGCAGATTACTTGTGGAGCCTGTAAAGATAGATGACTTCTTCCCAATTCTTTTGCAGTCGCTGAACCAAGCCCACAAGAATTGGATCTGCGCACTCTCAATCATGCACAGTGGTAGTGCCCCACCTGTGTTGCTGAGCGGCTGTCGCGACGGCCTGCTGAAAATGTGGAACACTGAAAACTGCTCGCTTGTTGGCGAGCTTAAGGCGCACAGCTCCACCATCAACGCCATTGCCACAAACTCGTCCTGTGTCTTCACGGCATCCAGGTAAGAATCCACGTTGTTTGTTAAATTGGTCGGTCTAAATCCTTTTATCTCTTAGTTTGTCCCTGTGTTTGCCCTGTAGTTCAGGCGCTCCAATGTTGTCATTCTAATTGGCTTAATAATGAGCTATAATTTGAAAAGTTAAAGAAAACTACCCAGCTTGTGCAATGTAGGTACTGTTGTAACAGGGCACATTTTGTCATTGATCATACTAGTGTACAAGATCAGGTGTGAATTTCGGATGTCCTGATTCTAGGTTACTTTCCAAAATGATTCTCTCGTGCTGCTCTGAAAAGAATCGGTTGCGCGTGTACAGCTGCAGCCATTACTGAACGGTTCCCCAAGAGCTCGTGTTGACACTTGGAATGCCACCACTGCTGCGTGCCGAAGACTCTGTGCATGCACATTCTGAGCAATCAGTGGAGCATCCTCACATCTTTGTTACAGTCCATCGACTGGAGAGCGAGTGGCTGAGAAATCTATTTATTGCAGCAGCATCGTACCAGATGCTGTACTGACAGTTTGTTACATTTGCTCTGCAAGCCTTCACCAGTGATTGTGGTCTGCAGAGCGCTACCACAGGCGTCCATATTCTTTCGAACAATGCCAGCACCTATACAGTGCAAGCATGCATTGACTCTACGAAAGCAGAGTTGCCATTCTTTATGCACTTTGACTTCGCCATCAGTTTGCTTAGTGATCATTGGAGTAAAAACTAAAATAACATTCCATGCCTGCATGTACTCTACATGACCCAAAATGAAATGTTTATAGTATATATAGCTTTCGTATGGACATATCCTTTCTCATTTAGAAGCAGCTGCATACCGGGGTATGCACCTTAAACCATGTTGTGTACAGTTATGCTATCTGAAGACAGCACCAAATTTTTCTTTTCAGATTTTTTAAAATGTGGTCAGTTGCACTGAAAATAATTTCTCAGGTTCAGATTATTGTCGCTGTTCAATGTGGCTTCCACTCTGTGGTGTATGCAACTTTGCAGCAACAGCGACATTAAGATATGGCGAACACCGGGCTACTATCTTGAAGCCGAGATGTGCTCCGAAGATGCCGAGGGCAACAGCACCAAGTTTGGGCCTGGAACAGGATAGGCGGCCTGCGGTCCACGGGCCGCCTAACAATAACTACCACTTCCTGTCCCAGTTTACTTTCGCCTATACATCCCGCATGAAGTGGCCAACCTGCATCAGTTCTGCTTAATTTTTTACGGTTGTAGATTAACAACCCTTGATTTTGGTTGTATAATTTGCATTTTGTTCATTATGCGCATAAACTGGTTAAAAATATTCTGCACATGTGCGTGGCATCTTGTCAAATTCAATTTACAACCCAGTTCACCACTTTAATGAAATAAGCTCTCTTTGCTGTTATATTAGTCTCTCTTTTCGAAATGAATAAACGATAAAAGACGCACAGCATAAATCAAATTTCTATTGTTCCTAAGCATTATGCAAACATAGCAATATATTTTAAGGCTATAAACCATAGAAGTCAAATTTCTCAAAACCGTAGCTACATGCATTGTAAACAGTGGCAAAACGGGAAAAGCTTGTTCAACTGTTCCCATGGCAGCACTCCTTATATGCCCGTTCGAACTCCTTATATGCCCAGCATATCAGTTTTTTTTTTTTGCTTCTTTCACTGCGAAATGTTCGTTGTATGAGCACTTATTTCTTTGGTATTATTCTTACTTTCAAGATTTTCTCAAGCATTTGCATATACCCCAAACTTCACTGTTAATTTAGTTTGAGTTTCCTTTATTGTGGAAGAAAGTGACCCTCCAGTCTTCTCAGTTTGTTTTTAGTTTCGCCGTTGCAGTCCTGCCAGCATGTTTAACCTCAACAATGTGCTTCCTTTCCAACCCTGCCACCTCCTCCCCGTCCCGTGCTTGCCACTTTCGTCGATTTGCTGTTCTCATCGACGCTGAGCAGCGACAACACCGTGCGGGTTTGGCAAGTGCGGAACAGCCTAGAAATCTCTCCAGACCTTCCCGACTACTAGCGTCCAACTGTGTGGATAGCCAGACGCTCGCTCTACCTCCACGTGACTGAAACTGCTCGCACCGCAGTCCGTGCTGTGATCAAAGTGGACTATCGTTGTGACAATGATGCTATTGTCACGGCGGCACGCCCTGTTCTTCTTAAGTGTTTTTCTTTTTTTTTCACTCCAACCATTCCAAATCAAAAATTCCTGAGGCGGCCCCTTGTAACATTTTTTTCTTTCACTTCCACGAGTGCATTTTGACTGCCCCTAGTCTTTCACCTATTTATAAAAGCTTTTATTATACAATTTAATAAATTTTTAATTTAAGTGCTTGATGTCTTTTTAAGGATGCGGAGAGAAAGCTTTTAGTTGACTGTGACATTCACCAAAGCTGTTCTTGGCTGCCTCAGGGTGTTTTAACGAGTTTCTTTTCAACGAATAGCCGATTCGTAGGCCTTAGTTCCAAACCGGTTCAAGTTGGCTATTTAAATGTGGAAGCCCTCCCCTTCTCTTAGGATTATTCTAATCAAAACCTATTTATGAATTTCATCGTCTTGCAACCTCACGACTATTTATATATATTTCAGCTATCATTAATTTATTAATGTCATGTTTGTGTTGTGCTTACTAGGCTGCAAGAAGAAATCTCATACTTGGAAAGGTTATGCACATTGTGTGTATGTGCAAACGCTTTGAACATTACATGAAAGTGGCTGCTTGAATGCTAGAGAAAGTAGTAGGTTTTTCCAAACTATGAAGGAATGTCTGACATAGCAAAAACTTGTGGCCGCAAGCGAACGCCAGCTTAGGATAAAATTTCGGTGATACATTCCAGACGTGCATATTTTATTTTCGTGGATGAGCTATTTATTAAGCAATATATTTCTGCGTGTAGCCATTTACACTCTTCTTATTCCGAATAAAAGTGTTGCCATTTTATATTTACAGACTGTGACGTCTTAGCCTCCTTGTAGTACCTGTTGGTGTAATATCTGTTTGATTGACGCCTCTAAAGACTTCCAATGTGTTCTGCCTCTGCCAACATTCCTGTACTGCAGGTTCTGTTCATGTACAAAGTGTAAGTAGGCTAATAAAGAATGTAGGACTGCAAAGTCCATTCAGCGATTCCGAATATTGTATTGTATTCACAGGCGGCGGCACACAATGTATAGTGTTATCCTGACACTCTGTTGTTATTGCATAGCAATACGCTGGTCTGTTCTTATAATCAAGTTCATTCCTGGGGTATCGGTTTGAATGAAGCTTCCAAGAATGGCCGCCAATAGATGTCGGACGACATTTCTTAGCTGCGCTAGTACTGTGCAATTTTTCTAACTTGAAAGTGCCAAAACAACCGTTTTTGGCATTTAAAAAGCACCTACGTTCCGTTAGAGAGATAAAATATTCACATTGGAGCAAAGCTCATGCCACACCGCGGTATTCTAGTGGCTAAGGCACACGGCTGCTTACCCGCAGGTCGTGGGATCAAATTTCGGCCGTGGCCGCATTTCCAATTGAGGTGAAAATGCTCGAGGCCGTGTGCCTCGATTTCGGTCAAGATTTTTGGAATCCTCCACTACGGCCTCTCTCATAATCGTATCGTGGTTTTGGGACCTTAAACCCCAACAATTGTTATATTGTATATACCTGCCATTCTGGCAGCATGAAAATTCGGGAGACTGCAGCTAGATTCAGTTCTTGAATACAATCTACATATTAGCATTGTGCAGCAAATTTTTAATAAGTGAGCAATGCAGTTAAAAAGGAGACTTGTTTGAGGGCCACGTAAGACCAAGAGAATATAGAGAATTTATTTTTGGCTAAAATGTACAAAATACCCAATACACTGCTGTAACTGTTGCAGGCAGTGGAAATAAATGCTGTAACACTACCATTTTTTCTCCTTTGTACGGTTTACATATGTACACATAGTGCACTAGTGAACACAGCCGGGTCTTGTAAATATTGCATATACATGGCTTCTACTGCTGCTTCATACCACGGAGTTAACAGTGTATGAGCATGCTTTATTGTTTGTTTGTGGACGCTTTACTTAGCTTCATCACTTGTATGTTGCCGATTCACCGGTTACATATTTGGAAGTGTGAAGCTCCCAGAGCGGGCACGAAATTGCTGAAAAAGTATGAAAACGCGTGGCTGATTTCCACCTGGCACTTTGAACATGCCAGGAAGCTTTATATAGATATTACCTTGGCAAATGCTGCCGCCAGGGAGCTTAATACTGCAGAATTGAAGCATTTTACTGTTGCCATCCTCAAGTTTATAAGGAAATCGAAACTACGTCAATAGAAGGCAAAGTTTCAGAAAACTTGTGTTTCTTTTCAAAGGGTGACTTGTGACGACATGTCTTCAGATACGTGGCCAAAGCTTGTGCTCATGTCGAAGAATTGCGTGCATATAGGCCGATTGTGCACACACAGCTCTTGCAGCAAGTCTTGTTGCCCGGCCAACAGTTCTTCAACTTCGTCGCGCAACATTTTTGGTGGCATGTTGCGAACCATTCGTGTGGCTTCGTCTCTGAGCAAAGCCACAGTCCTGGGCAGCCGACAGGTGGCCACAGTCGCGGACGGACACGACGAGGCAAGCTTCAGGATTTCCACCATCTCCGATAATGCCTGGTCCTTGGGCAGCTTCACGATTTCTGCTTTACTACCACCTGCGTGTAACCGGGCAATGTATAGCACAGAATTGAAACTGCTTAATAAGCTTGGTGGGATATTATTAAGGTTAATAAGCTACATTAGTGACAACACTGACATTTTTACCACTTAAAACAAATTGAGTATTCATGGCTCATAAATGCGAGGAGTGACTGGGGGGGATGAGTACGGGGGGTTTAAAGGCATGCATCTTAAACTAATGTACTTGCAAACAAAAATTGTCCTTTCGTAATTCTGTCTGATCTTGGAGACGCCACCATTTTCATGCTTCAAGATGAGATATCAAATAAGATAACCAAAATATTAACTGTTGTGAAAAGTCCTTATCTCAGTTTACTAATATGTGGCTTTCTTTAGGCAGTGGTTAATGTGCTGGTTATCCCATCAATCTAAAGACCTAACTATGGTTTCCAAGCTGATAAAATTCATGTATGCTCTGTTTCCACTGTAACTGAACATGAAATTTTCATCCCATATCTTGACAATATTTTGTATGGGTGAGTTACACGATGCTTTAGTGACATTTCCAGACTGTATACATCTTTCATGGAACAGTGATAATAAGGCAGCCTATGAATCTTTACAAAAAATGCTGAGAAATAAACGTGTGACACTAGTGTCCACGCACCTGGTAGGATTATAACGTGGAAGCCATTGAAAGTGAGAAGCGGGTCTGTCACGTACAGGATTCCAGATGTGTCTCTGGTCTCGTTCTTCATACCAAGCAATGTGTTCCACAGCAGGTCACTCCTAAGTATGCTGATTTAGGAGAAAACAATTCAGTATTGACGAAAATTCGTGGAAATTTCTGAATTGTGGTTGTTGCATGAGCGAAAAGTTCCAAAAGAATGTATGCAAGCTAAAGAAATGGTGCAATAGGTCGCCAACACTGGTTTATCAGATTTTTTTACACGTAAAAGCAAAAAAAGCACTTACCCTGGTACAGATAACCTAATTGGCATGCATTTAATTTCTTCACAGGTACTCAACTTTTATATATGAATCCATTCTATTTGTTAGTCACTTGTGTTACAAGTTTGTCACGCTTTCAATGCCGCAGAAAAATTAATCAGACAGAATGCAAACAAGCAGGGGAGCATGAAATACATAAGTAAATTTTGCATGAATGCGAGGCATAAACCTGTAGCATTTGGTCATTAACAAGTACCCAGCTAACACTAACACCTGTTCGACATACGTAATTTGCGTCCATTGTTTTTATGTGCATGTTCCTTTAAATACTGACTCTTCATAGAACAGGAGTACACACTAGTCCGCAAAGTTATTAGAAACTTTGATCAAGTGGTGATGCTTACGTAGGTGTTACAGTTATAATGGGATCAGCTTCCTCCGATGAAATGGGATACGAAGCCAGAAGCCTCTTGAATATGATCGCTTCACGTAGGCGGGCAGTGTTCAATGTGCAAAGCTTGGCCTTGTGCCAGACAACCCAAGCATCAGTGGGACATCCACGAAGTGGTCCCACGAGTGTAGTCTCTAGGCTGAGCGGCTGTTGGCTGAAAAAAATCGGCTCGGGCTCATGGTGGTACTCTATACACACTAACATTTCATTTCAGTTACAAGTATCTTCTAACATGCGATAGCAGCCTTATTACACTGAAACCTCGATCTAATGAACCCAGCTATAACAGAATATCGGTTATAAAGAAGTAAATTGAGAATGTGATTGCAATGAATTTAGTGATAAGAGCATACGTTTGTAACAAATTCTCGGATATAACAAACTCATTTTCATGCACAATGCCTTTATTATAATGAGGAATGAGTGTATTATGGAGGCGCTGGCAGCGCACACAGATGCAAAAGACGAGGGTCTTTGGACCCACACCCGTGGCTTGCATTTGCCCACTACTGGGGCTCTCTTCAACTGCGGGTCCCAGAAAGTAAAGATTTTTTTTTCGTTGTTCGCTGTTTCAAAGTTTGTGAGGGCTCCAGCTACCTGCCTGCCCTGAGTATATCAGACCATCTGAGCTGATATCCTCGAGTGGTCATATTCAGAAATGTGGTCACCTTTGTCAGACTGCAGATGACTTAAGTGTTCATCACAATGTGGCGTGTACGCTATTTTGGTGCAGGACCAGGAATGCTGCCTATTGAAGGCACGGGTTCATATAGTGCCGAGCCAAAGTAACCGCGAAAGATTGATATCTTGATACTAAACGCGTTTAGCGACTTCGAGCTGTGACTTCTGTGTGCCATTAGAAGTGAATGTAATTTTTTTTTTTTTAAAGATTGGAACTAGATTGAATCGCCTCGTTGGGCCAGGATTAGCTTGGACCCCTCTGTAGCACCCCTCAAAGCTTGCATGTAGTTTGATGATTTCAAAGGCAAGCAGCCAGTGTGAAATTAATTGAAAGTCTTATTAAAGCAGCTATAGTAGGTTCAAGAGAGCAAGTTTCTCAATAATCATGCAAATTGTCCAAAGTGGAGTTTGGGCTAGCTCATATTTTATGATGCCAGAGTAACAGTAAGAAGCAACAGAAAAAAATAGACTACAGATAGCATAACATCAACTAATCAACTCAAACAATGATATAACAAGCGTGTATATAACGAAATACTGGTTATAACAAAGTAAATGAAAAATATTGTAGCAATAGGTACTGTGTTAGAAATTGTATCTTTATGATTTTTTTTTTAATATAACGAACTTATTTTTCTGTAAGATGCAACTTTGTTATAATGAGGTCTGAGTTACTAACTTCTGGCATGTATCAAATGCCAGAGTATCAAATGCAAAATATAAAATGCATGAGTTGACATCCACTTAATTTAGACAGTAGCACAAAACATAGCAAGCAAAGAGAAAAGCACCTTAGCTGGCAATAGTCCTCAAAGTGCTCCTTAATGCTTTGCATGGAGAACTGCAGCTCCACTTTCTTCCAGTTTGATGTAGACTGCTTTGGTAGACCGCTTTCATTCGCCTGCTGTGGCATACTCGGCAACTTGTTGCTGAAACAAGGAAGTGGGAAGGTATTTACTAGATGCACCTCAAAAAAAAAAAAAAACACGTTATCATGAACATCAGTCAGTTATATTGTTACGTAAAAAAATGACACGAGGTGTGTCTATTTAAGATCTATATTCAAAATGATGCGTATGGCGTCGACTAAGATGGAAGCAGCACGCGCAACCGACCGACCACTTCCTCGTTGTCGTCTTTTCACCGCTGATACGTCAGCTACGTAGCATTACCCCCCCCGGCGGTAAAAGCGCCGTCTCGGTGCATATTAACTACGGTCTTCAGTAGGCAGGTGGTAAGGTTTTAGCCTGCTGACGTGCACAACATTACTGGGTGTAGTTGCAGGCAGGCTTGTGGTCTCAGATGCAGGAATGATCTCATAGGTGACGTCGGTTACCTGGCGGATGATACGGTAAGGACCCATGTAGCGAGACAATAACTTCTCTGATAAGCCAACCCGACGAACTGGGCACCACAGGAGAACAAGAGAACCGGGTGAGAAGTGAACGTCAGCATGCCGGCTGTCGTAGATGGCTTTCTGGGTGGCTTGCGAAGCCGAAAGTCTAGAGCGGGCGATCTGACGTGCGTGGTCGGCACGAGCAATAGCGTCGCGTGCATATTCGGTTGACGGCGTTGTAGTGGTTGGAAGTAAGGTGTCGAGTGGTAACGTCGGATCACGGCCATAAAGCAAATAAAAGGGTGAATAACCAGTTGTGTCGTGGCGCGAAGAATTGTACGCGAAGGTCACGTGAGGTAGCGCCAGGTCCCAGTCATGGTGGTCGGAGGACACATACATCGCGAGCATGTCCGTTAGGGTCCGATTTAGCCGTTCGGTAAGGCCATTTGTTTGGGGATGGTAGGAAGTGGTCAGCTTGTGGTGCGTCGAGGAAGAGCGCAGAAGATCGTCGATCACACGGGACAAAAATGCGCGGCCACGATCTGTGAGTAATTGGCGAGGAGCGCCATGCTGTAGGATGACGTCGTGGAGCAAAAAGTCCGCAACGTCAGTAGCGGTGCTGGTGGGGAGCGCTCGAGTGATGGCATACCTAGTCGCGTAGTCTACAGCAACAGCGACCCACTTGTTGCCCGATTTCGACTCGGGAAAAGGACCGAGAAGATCTATACCAACACGGAAGAAAGGTTCGGTTGGGATGGAGATCGGTTGAAGAAGTCCAGCCGGGGGCGCAGTAGGTCGCTTCCTACGTTGGCATTTATCGCAGGAGGACACGTAACGGCGAACGGACCGGGCGAGACCGCGCCAAAAGAAGCGGCGACGCACGCGGTCGTACGTCCGAGATACACCCAGATGACCAGCAGTTGGTTCATCGTGAAGCTCGTGCAGCACGGTTGAACGCAAATTTTTCGGCACGACAAGAAGGAGCTCAGGGCCATCTGGCTGGAGGCTACGACGGTACAGCGTGCCATTCAGGAGGACGTACATGCGAAGTGACGTGTCATTCGGAGCGGATTCGAGACGGTCAATAAGTTGTCGCAGAGAAGCATCACGACGTTGATCATCACCAATCTGAAGAAACTGGGACATTGACATGACGCTGAGGCTAGGCTCGATGTCTGGTTCGTCGGGCTGATCAACAGGGTAGCGGGATAAGCAATCGGCGTCCAGATGGAGACGTCCAGACTTATAAGCAACCGAGTAGGAATACTCCTGTAGGCGTAATGCCCAACGACCAAGTCGTCCAGTGGGGTCCTTCAGAGAAGAAAGCCAACACAGCGCGTGGTGATCTGTGATGACACGGAAAGGGCGGCCATACAAGTAAGGACGGAATTTCGAAACCGCCCAAACAAGAGCGAGACATTCCCGTTCTGTTATAGAATAATTGCGTTCAGACTTAGAAAGCAGACGGCTCGCGTACGCGATTACACGGTCGTTGCCCCGCTGAATTTGCGCCAAAACTGCACCAATTCCGTGACCACTCGCGTCTGTTCGCACTTCTGTGGGAGCATCGGGGTCGAAATGTGCAAGAATAGGAGGTGTCGTTAAAGCGGTGATTAGCTGAGAGAAGGCGTCAGCTTGAGGAGGGCCCCAAGAAAATGGGACGTCTTGTTTGAAAAGGTCGGTAAGTGGCCGTGCGAGTGCCGCAAAGTTTTTCACGAACCGGCGAAAGTAGGAACAGAGGCCCAAAAAACTGCGAACATCATGGACAGAGCGTGGGACTGGGAAGTTTGTTACAGCGCGTACTTTCGCCGGGTCTGGCCGTACGCCGGCAGCGTCAACAAGGTGACCCAATACGGTAATCTGACGAAGACCGAAGTGGCACTTGGAGGAATTGAGCTGCAGGCCGGCCCGTCGAAATATGGATAGAATGGTCGAAAGGCGTTCAAGGTGGGATCCGACTCTTATGCTTGCCAATGTGCTTTTTTACCCCGCACCTCCACCACAAAGATGTTACGTAAAAAAATGACACGAGGTGTGTCTATTTAAAATCTATATTCAAAATGATGCGTATGGCGTCGACTAAGATGGAAGCAGCACGCGCAACCGACCGACCACTTTCTCGTTGTCGTCTTTTCACCGCTGATACGTCAGCTACGTAGCAATATTTATATAAAGTAAACATCCACAATATCTCAAGCATACATCATTTGTAATATACCATCATAAATGCACAGCTGAGGGCTGAGAAACGCAAGGCTCTCTCAATCCTCCCACAACACCCGTGCAACGTATTGCAGTTGAAAGCACTGGAAGTGAGAACAAGTGGCACCAGTTGTTCAAGATATATATTAGCTATTTATTAACTTAGTGTGGGCACCAACTATTTAAGCAAGGGGTCTCAAACTCACATCAGCTAAAGTCAAAGTCAAGTTTTTTTTTCCAGCATATTTATTAATCTGCTTTATCAGAATTCATCACAGAATTTAATTGATACGCTTTTGCAAGCAACACTTACCATTCCATCGGAGATTTTCCAGCCTGTTTTTCATACTGCTGCTTTTCGTCGGGTGTTAATGAAGTCCAGCCTTCTTCAAGAAGTTCACTGAGCTCCATCAGTGGCATATCGGGAACCTGTGACAGGACTGGACAGAAAACGGGCAGCCAAGCAGAAAGTAGCAAGTTATTTATATTACAAACCTGTAATATAAACCTATAACTTGTAAATGCAGAATAGTAATTAGGAAATAAGTGGAATGCAATTAAAGTGGATGCAATAAAATAACTTGACACAGGTAGGGACCACACCTACAACATTCGGATAACAGGTACAATGTGCTACATGTAACTCTTGCTTTCTTTTGAGGCATGTGTTAAAAACAGTGAACACAGTGCACTATAAGAAGAAAAAAAAATGGACAGCGCATGGCACTGTGACCTTTTTTTTTTTTCTTCACTGGAATAAACAGCAGTATTGAGATGCACTGCTATATTTTTTTCAGGCGTGTTGTTTTTGAAACCTGGTTCATCTATTTAGAAGTCTTCGGATTTTAGAGCATCTGGGGCTGGAGGGTTCAACCAAATATGCCATAGAAACATACGTGACAACCAGTGCCATCCAGACAAGCCCTGGCTGGAGCAATGTCAGTGGTGGCATTCCTCATTCACATGATTTTCCAAAATCTTTGCATGCGTTTGGACACTCATGCAAATTTTCACATTTCTCTATGTTTGCATAAGTGTGTTATGGGAATCACAATATACACGTGCAACACTCACTCTCTTTTTTCCGACGAGCGCAGTATACTTCCTTGGCCGAGCGCTTTTGAGTGCCCAGCAAGCCTTTGAGCCAGCTCTGAACTCCCGACGGCTTTGCGGGTGTGCGCATTTTCTTGCTAGGCGTCCTGTCTTTCAGCGGACTGATCATGGGCCTCTTCTCTGCAATGCCTCCCACTCTCGTGGGCTCCTGCCAGAGATTCCTTTCAATGAGCCTCGTCACTCAAATGTGTCACTGGGTCAAAGCAGAGTATACATGATCCTAATGTATACTCTGCAGTGATTTTATTTTTGCACAAACTGCAGTAACTGTTTTCCAAGCAGGTGCTAAAGGCCAAAGTGGCCATTTTTAAAGAGATGTATTGCAAATAAATAGCACTACAATTAATGAAAGTCATGCATATGGCACAAGTTGTGAGCTTATGGCTTGACGTTAAACTAGTAATTAGAAGGGTCCTGCAACACTTTTCCAAGTGGTCTTTTAATGGCTTCATTAAAATATCGCACTGAAAAAAAAAAGCACGCTGAAAGCTAAGCACGGAGGCATGGCACGGGGAAAAAGACTTGCGGCATGCAAGCATTGCGACTTTAAGCACTTTCATTTTTTTTTCCTCCTTGAATGCATTGTTTACTTTTAGTGGCTTTGTGAGCAAGCGCACTGGCATGCCACGCTATCCTGTGGTAATTATGCAATTCACGATGCTCAAATCAGTTAATGGCTGTGGACTTTGATTTATGGTGCTATTGTTGTTTGGGTTTATGGCATCATTTGTTGAGATAAGAGGGATCAATTTTTAGCTGACAATGAAAATAAATACTAGTAAACTCTAGTTTTTTTGCTGCACAAAAATGTTTGACCTACATGCTCTCAGAAGCCTCAACTACCATTAGGAAGCGTTAAAAAGCCTTGCAGGGCCCCTTTAAAGCATACACGTTGTTGTGACAGCAACCACTATTAAAATGCAAACAATGTAGGAGTTCGAAGATGTGACTGATGAAATGCTGATGAAATTGAACTCGCACATTGCTAGTTGAATATCTTTCTACTATTGTAAATGTGGCATACAATTGCTGTTATTCCTTTATTGCTCTTCGTGTTTTGGTTGTATTGAAGTGCACATTCGATTCCGTCTCAATTTTAACTACTCCAGTGCTTTGGTTTGTCAAGCTAGCACGATGGTTTGACTACCCTGTCTGCTATGCCACACACCAACATGGTAGCATTGCAGCCTTTCTTGAAGAATGCACCTGCCACGGTAGTTGAATGGCTAAGGCACTAGGCTGCTGACCCACATGACGCAGGATCAAATTTCAACCGCTGCAACCGCATTTTCGATGAAGACTAAAATAATTGAAGCCTGTGTGCTTAGATTTAGGTGCATGTTAAAGAACCCTAGGTGGTCGAAGTTTCCGTAGCCTTCCATTATGACATTTCTCATAATCATATAATAGCTTTGGGATGTCAAACCCAACCAATTATTTATATTTCTTAAAGAGTGCGTCAATCAGTACGTCCTATGAAGCAATAGGTGTAAATGGTTCCCTTTGGGACTCGTATGCGGGTATTAAGAATTAGCCATGCAAAGTTAGCCTGTTCCCATCTAAGAATAATGACCAAGAATGTTAGCATGTTCCCATCTAAAGAATAATGACTAAGAATAATGAACTTGTTAATTATAGTAAACACAGTTAGTGGGCTAGGCACAAGGTGCATTAAAGAGAACATCAGACTACAAATTATTTGCTTACCGCCACTGTTCTCCCTTGTGTATTTTGGAGGATACCAAGAGACCAGAGTGACGCTTGTCTTTCAGGCACAGGTCGAGGTGCCGTAACCTTTTTTGAAGGTGTCGAAATTTTCTCCGATAATACTTCCGGCAGGTCCTTGCGCAGTGCAGTGGTCTCATCTGGAGGAACTGCTGCCTTTTCAGCAAGTGCCGCCACATTTTCCTTGTTACCATCAGGAGTGACAGGGAGATCTTTGCTTATCAGGCATTCCAAGTCCTCACAGACATCGTTTGGCATCACAAAGTCGTCAAACAGTCGATCCAAGTCATCTGCTGCTCCTAGGTCCTGTCGATTTCGATCTTCTGATTCATTCAAAGGAAGCTGTGCTCTCGCAACACCGCCTTCAACGGCATCGTCACCAACGTCCTTTGCAGATGCACTGCTGAACGCCTTTCTGACTAAACCTTCAAAAAGCTCAAACACTGTGTCCTGTTTAAAAAAAAGACAGGATCACAACAATGTTATGAAATTGTTTTCAAAGTAGCCTCTTTCTAAGCATAACACATCAATAGGATTGCTAGGTGATTATAATTACACCATGGTGCACTGTCAGGTTGAAACAGACTCTTCTTTCAAACGAGTGGTGCAATGATGGCCAAAGTTTCTTACACCGTGGCTTTCACAGACTAAACTCACAAGTACAGAGAATGATATATTTGCAGATACCTACAATTTATTGAGCCCTCTTGTTGCCTAGCAAAAGCACATTTTCAGGTTTGCTATAAACTGAATTTAAACATCAATATAATGAACATTGACATTAAAATTTCATTGTCTTATCGAGCATGATTAAAAGCAAATTGCAGCATGAAAAAACAACCTCTGGCTGTTTCTTAAAGATGTTACTGTTCACAGTGCATGTATATAAAGAAAGCTGCAACATAGTTACCCAAAAATACCCAACAATAATACATCTCGGTTATCAATCTCGACTTAAGTGCGAATAAGTTTCTTTTCCTGATATAAAGTCTCTCTGGCTGACCTTCTTAGTGAATACAACAGCAGTCTTGTCCGGCTCCAAGTTCACATCAAGCTCACTTGGTGGAACATCGATTGAGGCGACAGAAACGGGATGTTTCGTCGAACTTCCATCCTCTGCTCCGATTGCCAAAGAAAACTCATTGTGTAGCAACTGTGAAGGTAGAGAGCACAAGATTAATTGCCTGTCTGACAGTTCACAACGCTTGCGTGCAAGAACTGCAACTTCCTAAAATACGAACACTTGAGCACCACGAGGAGTCGAGATGACAAGTGCAACTGAGAATTCAAGAAGTGAGCTATGTACAGCAATATTGCGCAAAGCCCACCAGACATAAAAATCTTGGCTACCTACAACTCTAGAACAGTTGCTTGAAGATAATAACATAAAGGAAAAAAAACAATGTTTTTAAGAAAGTCATTTTCTTTTGCAGACCAGAACTTGTTAATACAGACGCACAAATTTTTTATACCACAAATACTAACCATTAATTTAAACTCCAGAGATCAGCTATTAGGATTTATTGTTAGTAGCATAAATATAATGATATATTAGTAAAATGAAATTGGCATAATTTGTGGACATGATAGAGGACTGTAGTTTTGATGAAAGAGCAACCAATGTGTAAGCAGTGGCAAGCGAACACTGGCAAAAGACAGGAAGCGAATGGGCTAGACGCTATCTTGGTGTGTTCCACAAGTTCTCATAAAAATGTTGCCCACAAGTGATGCAAATTACGGTCTACACCACAGAAAACAGTATCTAAGACATCATTAAATGAATCAACATTTACGAAAGCATATTACGAACTCCACTAAAGTACACAACGGCATTGACTCGGGCCAGTTGGTTATTCATGATCATGAAAATAATAGTGCAAAAGACAACGGACTAACACACAGCACTCGCTTGTCCCTGTGCGTTCGCCGTCTTTTGCACGGATATTTTAACGATCCACTAAGGTAACATATGTACTTAATAGCTTTTTTAGCACCTTAGGGGCTTCTATGATGAAAAAGCACAGTACTCTGCCAGCGATAACTTCATTCACTTTGCCTCAGACACAGCCTGGTAAGACACCAGTATGAAAATTGTTTGAGTCACAAATGCCAATACCTGCATCATCTCCTTGATCCTCACAGGCCTCCCATTGACTAACAGTATGCTCTTCTCTGGCTCAGAACAGGTGGGAAGTTTTTCTTTGTCCCTGATCGAAATGTCAGGAACAAACAGCTTTATAGTCTGCAAAACAAATAAAAAACCAGAGAATAAAAAGACCCTGCTGAAGGTTGAAAATGCCACAATAATATTTAATAAGAGCTCACGCTGAAGTACCAAGTAGATCACTATGAAGCAGTTAAGCTCTTGCAGAAGATGAACTCATGTTGGAGAGGGCTACACTCGTGGTCTGCACTTTACAATATGGAGCCCTACAGATGAATATTTGTTACGATCACCCAATGCACACTCATTTCAATTGACTGATGTGCGAGAAGGAGAGATAAGAAATGGTTGCCAGTGTATTTATGGATGTGTGTATTTTTTTTTTAATTTCCTCATATGAGGGCTTGGGGCGTATAGTGAGCTTTAGGCTCAAAGTGAACTGGAAGAGAATAGTGATTCCATCGAACAATTTTGAATCAAACAGTATATACTACATATTATAAAGAAAAATGGGCATATATGTCATGACCCAACTAATCTGTACAAAATATCTTAAAGACCCGTGGAAATACCATTCTTTTTGGTTCAAACGAAGTGAACGTAGCTTTGAAAAGCAGTAAGATTCGAGTTTTCATACAATGCAAGTAATAATGAGTAAAATATGTTGAATTTGAAAATTTACTGTAGTTAGATCATATAAGCCGATATGACAAGCTTTGCTGCCATGCAGATTTCCCCTGGATAGATGTTTTCACGACATAGTACCCCTCCACAGCAGTGAGACCACTTTTACAGGGTTACATGCGGACTAATACACATTTATTCGCTCACTTCAAATACTTCGAAATTTCTGATAATTTAAATTCGAATCGAAGCAAATTGCAATACTGTAATGTTTGTTCCTATATTCTAGGCATTTGAATATTTCTATATTCTAGGTTATTTGAACAAGCTTACACATGCGCTCACTGCGAGCGCAGTGCTTCAAAGGTTTTTGAAGGCATGGCTTTGCTTCCTTAAAAATGTCTTTGCTCCCACGTAATACAACACTCTCAAAACAAAAAGAATGCAGGAACACTCAGTGCATATTTTACAGTATTCAGAAATGAGTTTCCCCAATAACCTTCAGTTTCAGTTAAACAACATAGTCCAACAGGTCTTTATTTCTGCCACTTACAGTGCCAGAGTTGTCGTCGTGCGCTTCGCTGTAGTGCAACATCTGCAGCGTACTGATGCCGTACACCTGGCCAATAGCCTCCCGCATGGTTTTCACAGGCACTTTCGTCCATATGAGGCTTTTGTTATGGTGTAGACTGAGGCCCACACCTGTGGCGAAAAAGATGAGTCGAAAAAAGAATTTCACCAGGAACCTAATGTGTGGTTACTAATGGTTGCTTAAAAAAAAGAAGAAAACAAAGGGGGCTATATATATGAAAATGTGACCTACTTGAAAGAAATCTTGCAAATAAATGAAGACATAACGAAACACCTTTAACAGTACTGGCTCAAGTTTGATATAATGTGTTTTATACTACTTATTTGTGGTTTATATGTATATACCACAGCAGGTTTTTATAACATCATGTCAAAAAGATAGGCTAACCTACCAAGGGGTAAACTGGGCTATTAAGTACGAAAATAAAATTCCCTGCACTACCTCTCAATACAGTGTTCATTTTATTTAACTTACCAGGGCAAGCGATGGCCATAGCATAAAGAAAATTTTGAACTTTCTTAAGTTGCGCTGATTTTGCCTTCATATTTTCCATATGCTTCCTTCGCACTGGGATGTTCTTGAAGATGTCTTCAATGGTCACTCGCATTCCTGAAGAAGGCGCAGCAAACAAAGCACTTAGTTTCAGAATTGCTGTTAAAGCAACGTTAATCACAAAGCAATACATGCTAACGAATTCAGATGCAGCATGGACGCTGCCATCTACATTTACAAAATGAGTTCCCTCAAAAATATTCGACACGTGTAACTTCGAATAGACTAATAGCAGTTCAGGGTAAGACGGAATCTTGAAATTCTTGTAACACGAGGCATACTGGTGCCAATACTTAAAAAAAAAGCACTTGCCTTCTTCAAGGCTGCAACTCTTGCAACATGCAACCAGTTTCAGCTTTGAAAAATAAAAGTCCACTTTTTTAAGCGTTGGATCCAATAACACCCCTTGTCCCAAGGATTTCCATATTTTTAAATAGACTGACAATATATTAATTAAATTTTCGGCTTCTATATTAGGGTAGCCATAAAGACTTTTAGCTGCATGAGTTACAGACGAATTCTATGGCCCCGCAACAAATCAATTACACATCAACGTGTACATCTCCACAAACTGTGAACAGTGCTACTTGACTGTAGGAAAAGATATGGTATGGAAATCTGTATTTTAAATACAAGACAAGTCTCTGTATCCCTTAGATTAAAATTTTTCTAATGGATGCACCCCCAAGAAGCTCTGCCTTTTGATCCTCCACTAATAACACTCTATGCTTGGTTAATCTTCAGCCAAAAAGTACAATTAGTAGAGCTTCACCTCCATTCCAAGGCAAGGCCTTTCGCGACACAATGTTTCCCTGTGTGTCGAAGCACAATGCCAGCCCTTGTTCGCCGTTTTGGGGTCCGCTGGCGACAGTGACTCTGGACACAGCAGCAATGGCTGCGAGTGCCTGTCCACGAAATCCATAGGTGGTGAGAGACAGAAGATCTTCTGACTTGCTTATCTTCGACGTGTAGCCGGCAAGTACGACAAGTGGCAGGTCATCTTCTCCAACACCGTGGCCATTATCAATCACTTCGATTCTGTCAAGTCCATAATCAACCTGCCAAGACGGTGAAGGAGGAATACGTGATGCAACTGGACCTTGAGAAGCTAGTTTGTGCATTTTAGTAAACAATTGTGAACTGCTTAAAATTAGGATAAGAACAACACAACAGAAGAGACATGAAAAAAGGACAGAGCACAAGCATTTTCGTCAAGTTACAATGCTGCAAAGTAGCAAATACATTAACAGCTATTTCTTCTCACTTATTTGCTTGTTCACATTATTTAATTTCTCCTTTATTTTTGCACACAGGCACGCTGGCTTCCTATTATAGATTAATACATATATTGCACTGTATATGCTTCTTGAGTGCCTTCTTTCGTATTGTCTTTTTCCTAAGTTCGCACAATTTACGAACGTCCACAGGCATGTGAAGCAGAGACAACAAATTAACCCGTCCAGGCAGTTTAGGATGACTGCCACTGCAGATACTATCATACAGATCAGTGATCAACAGGCAGTCACTGTGTGTCTCTTTTTCAAATCCAACCGACAACTTTAGATGCCTTTTGGGCATGACTGCCACACCTTGACAACGATGCATGCATGTAGAGCGAATATTGCTCTGAGCAATCATGCTATCGACCTACAACCTTACAGAGGACCGACTGCATCAACACATCTTTTTCTGTTCTCTTTATAAGACGTTTTTTTTTTGTTTTTTTCACACACAAGCACACAGGCTCCTAATGTGGGTTAATTAACGCTCGTCTGTAACAACGCTGGTGAAATGTGTGCTTTGCTATGGTTCAATACATTGTCATTCGACAGAAAGCTATTTGTACCACTGCAACAAATGTTATGACTGAAATTTTTCGATCGACTGTCGCATCACGCCATTTGCTGTGACATGCCGCCGGTGATCATCGTTTGCTGTCAAAGCCAAGAAGGCGTCAAAATGCTTCAGTTCAACCATTTGCGGTGAACTAATTTTAATAACTTGCGCGATGCAGTCATACTAACGTCAGCGACCACCGCGTGGTGGCATCAACGTGAAGCGCTAGTGACATTTTGCTCTCCCGCCGAAATTGTGTGCATTGTCGCTGTCAAGGAAACTCACCAGTTTGACGACGACGTTCGTGGCACACGCATCGAGTGAGTTTTCCACGATTTCTTTCACAATGCTGCTAACTGAGGCGATTGACTGACTGCTATGTAAGAGCCTCGCAGTGCAAGAGTCTAGCTTCTGAAGACTCTTCATTTTTTGGACTTTAGGCGAGCGTTTCGGGCGGCCCCTACGAATTCTCTCGCTGATTAACTAGTACAAAGTACTGCCCACGGCCTTGGTGCTCAATATTTCGCCGACACAACACAAACTGAAGTGCAGTGCGTAGCATCGTACCATGCGAAAGCCAGTCGTCTGCTAACAGCAGACCACGACCGCACGGATGCATGACGTAGTTAACATCGCCCTAATTTCATTTCGAATGGTCATTGTTATATGACAAATCGTTTGTCAAGCTCGCTTTTAGATCTTTCCGTGAACGTCGGATGTCATCGTAAGCTTGCAGAAGTACCGAAAGTGCCTCGCGACTAGCTAGCGCATTTGCCGCTTTTTTCTACGTTGAGGATCGGATTGGATTGACTCCGTAAAGCAGTCCAAGTCATGCGTAACATCGCGTGTAGCGGCAAATCCAACTAACCAAGCAGTGAGTACATGAAGTTTGGTTCGTTATTCCTTTTTTATCATGATTAATAATGTTTATTTCTCATTAACTAAAGTTCAGGCACATTGTAAACGTATCACTCACGTTCACGGAACATGAAACGCGAAAAGTGCCACGTGTGCATATCGATCGACATGAGCTAAGTGTACGCTTCACATCACAAGTCTTACGTTTTTGTAGGAACGATTAGATTAACATTTAATATTACAAATCATATTTTAGAAATCACGTGAACGATTTGGCACCAGTAAGAAAAGGAAATGGTAATTTGCACGGTCGAAGAAGAAACTTTCGGGCGCTTGGCGGCACACGCGCCACGTGGACCACGCGCCACGCGAATTCAGAAGGTTGTTCGACTGGACGAAAAGATGAAGAAGCAAGAATCTGCTGACGTCTTTCACGTCGCCGGCGCCTCGTCGCCGAGCGCCGAGGTCATCTCGAGGGCCATGACGGTAGCCGCCCCTGCCGTACATCTTCGCGTCACCTACGTCGCTGCAAGTGCGTTGTGACGCACGCCACCGTCAACACTCATTCAGCTGTTGTGGGCGCCCCATCGGCCCCGACCACTGACTTTGTTCCCCGCGCAGTGCCGTCGTAAACCTGGCCCCATCTGCGCCATCCGACTCGCACGACCGGCCCGCCTCACGGGCACGTTCCACGAAAGCCCAGACTGTTGAAGTGGTGCGATATTCGCCGCCCGTCCAGCTTAGGGTAAATGTGCCCGTGATGGTGACTGACACCGGTGACTTCGAAGACCATGTTGCTGTGTCACGCAGGCAACACCGGAGTCGAGCGCCGAGCGTGCCGACGCCCGCACCGATGAGCCGGTGCCGTGGTGGGGGGGAGCAGCATCAAGAAAGTGAAGCTGCTCGTGCTTCGTTATCTTCGCTTGACACGGTCACGTCCGTGCCGGACTTCGCCTGGCCAGAGTCCCAAACGACGCCGTCGACCAGGACCGAGCCAGCGGGACGCAACGTCATGGGCGATGACTCGCCTGCTATCCCGAAAACAAGTGTCCGGAAGGACGCTACAGGCTCTCCGTTGACATCGCGGTCTAATGTCTTATCGCATTCGAGGGGCCATCCCGACCACGATGCCGACCGCAGTCGCGTCGCTGTGACGCACCTCAAGCGCGATGCACATGTCAGCGAGTTGCGCGCACGGGAACGCGGAACTCCGAGGGCAGAACACGGCGAAGAACAATCTCATTACCAGCGTACCAGGACCTGCAAAATTTCCACGGACGCAGGGCGCGGCAAGAAGCATGAAGAGCGTCGTGACTGGAAGCCAGCCTTAGACCGAGAAGGCGAGGAAATCATAAATTACAAGAGTTGCGACAGTTCTAGCTTTGGTGGTCACCTCCAGAGAAGCGGAGTCTGCGAGGAAAGCGAGACACTCAAGAGAGACAGGCAGTCGAATCATCTAGATGATCGGAGAGTTTCTTTGGAAAAGTACTGTGACCAGTACTCGAAAAAATGCGGGAGACGACGACACAAGGAGGACAGAACGGCGGGAAACGTACATCACGACTACGAGAAGGTGCAGTGGAGATTCGACACCTACGATGACCTGAGTTCGTATCACGGCGAGAAATTGCGACTGGATTATGAGCCTGACCATTTCTACAAAATCCCAGCTCAGCGTTCGATGGGAGCAAGTCCTGAAGAACGAGAGAAACCACATCGGTTGGTCCATGCTGGCGACTGGCGTGACTACCGCTCCAATGACAACTGCCGACGATTGCACGGAACTTCAGCGGAACCCTCTATGTGTGAACAAGAACGGTGGACAGAGCCAACCTACCTCAGACGCGAGCCAAGCACTTACTCTTGGGACTCGCGAGAAGGTAACAATTTTAGCAGCCATTCGGAATTCCGAGGCTTTGACAGGTCTGCCGGTGTCTTCAACTACCGAAGTTGCACTGACATGTCCTCTGACTACAACCGCGTGGATTCCGGGAGAAGATGCGACGGCTACAGCCATTACGGCTACGCTTCACGTTCACAGTCCGTAGGCGCGTACTATGATTCGTTGTACTGGACCAACCCAGCCTACAAGCATCAAGTGGACGCGTTCTATTCCAGTCTAGGCTACAGCACTGCTCAGTTAAATGACTGGAAGACTGAAAGCGCCGGTCCATTGCCCGCCGATGCGCAGCCGCCCAATAGCCAGAATTTAGCCGCCAACGTTACCCGGAAAGACGAACCCCGGCTTCAAGAAATGTTCAAGTTCCCGCGACCGCACCCTGTTGTAAGTTTCTTCGGCGCCAATGGCCTGGTGAAGCTGGTTCCCACCGTTAGCGGGAATACGCTGCCACAGCTCGTCGAACTTCACAGCCTCACGCCCATGTTGCAGAAAGACCCCGACTTTCGCGAACTTGAGGCGTTTCCAGGACCGTTGATTAGATTCGAAACGCACAAGGAAGACGTGATCCACTACTGCAAGAACAAGATCGCGTCATTTGCTAGAATCCACGACTTACCCGACAGGTCGTCTCACGTTCTACTCTGGGAGCTGCTTGTGCTCATGCTCAGACAAAACGGGCTGGTTTCGGGCACCGAGATTGCGGAGCTTCTCGTTAGGGATTACGAAACGCTGCAGCCGACGCCTTCCGTGCTGTGTTCCCGGCCAACGTGCGATGGAGATGCGGATGTTTCATCCAGGAGCTCCGGCGTTTGTACCGGCTCCTCTTTTGACGAGGACATCGTGGTGTGTGACGGCAGCCAGCTCCGAACCACCACCACTAGTTACTCGATTGCCAAGTTCCGCGAGTATCTGTTCTTCGGACGCAAGAAGTGTGCTTTGGAGTGGGCTGTGGAGCACGGCCTCTGGGGCCACGCTCTTTCGTTGGCCTCTAGGATGGACGCCAAAACTCACGCAGCCATGATGACTCGCTTCACCAACGCTCTGTCCCCGAATGACCCTCTACGTACGCTGTACGAGCACCTGTCTGGACGGCAGCCCGCCGCCGCCTCTCTGGTTGCCTCTTTGAAATGGGGTGACTGGAGGCATCATTTGGCTATGATCCTCTCCAACGCATCGGGAAGTCCGGAAGCGGATGCCCGAAACGTCACCACCCTCGGCGACGCTTTAGCCAGCTACGGCTGCTTGGCGGCGGCCCATTTCTGCTACCTGGTCGCTCACGTCGAGTTTGGATCGTATTCTCTCAAATCCAGCAAGATCGTGTTGCTCGGAGCCGATCACCGGACGCTCCCGTTTCGCAGATTTGCGTCCAATGAAGCAATTCACTGCACCGAGATTTATGAGTACGCCCGTTCCCTGTCGGACCCAAGCTACGCCCTTCCTCACTTGCAGGAGTACAAGCTTCTCCACGCCACGCGACTTGCCGAGTACGGTTTTGTTGAAGAGGCGCTTCGCTATTGCGAGGTTCTGGCAGTGGCAATGGCGCAGGATTGCGTGTCGGAGCAGCTAGCGGCGCAAACGTTGGAGCTGGCGAACAGGCTGAAGTACCACGTGCCAAAATTGAGCCTAGAGCAGACAGAGCTGCGGAAGATCGACGAAGCTCCTTGGTTGGATGTCCTTGCCCAAATAACTTCAAAGCATCCTAGAGTAGCTGAGAATGAGGTGATGCCCCTGGTCGGAGATAACAGCACACTTTATGACTTAGACAGCGAAGAAATAAGGTTCATGGCTGAGATACTGAGTTCAGACAGCGGTTTTCAAAGTCACCCAATCTTTTCGAGTGGTTCGGACTTTTTCGCATGCGACGAAGATGATTATGCTCTGCGGCAACCAGAAGAATATTTCAGCGCTTACAAGGACACCTCGGCATGCAATTGTGTTTCGCCACCAACAGAACAGCAGAACCCGTTTACGGAAGAGTGTTCTGCCATCGACGCGTCTCAAATTCAAATGCCGGTCGTTTTTTCATACAATGAGACACCTCGACAAACTGTCGAATTCAGCGAATCACCACTGCCTCACTTGTCGGCAGCACCGCAGCCTTCAGACGTGCACCACTTCGCAGCCACGTGCTCTCTCAGCCCCAAGTCACAAGTCGAAGTAGAGGACAAGTCGCCGCTTGAAGATTCTCGACCGCCGCCATCTTCGCCTCCTGGAATGAATTCCGCCCGATTCGACTACTGCAGTGCTCCAGCTTCAAGTCATTCGCAACGCCCCGTAACTTCGACCCAGGGTTGCATTAGTGACGCCAGCAGCATCACACGGCCTGTAACCACGCATCTTCAGTCGGGGAACTCACAGTCAACGCCAGGACCTGCCAGACAGGCGACTGATAACTCACGAGAGGCCGCCAGGAAGAGCTGGCTGGAGGCCATCTTTGAGAAGCTGACCCCGAAGCAACCCAACCAGATCATTCTTCCAGACGACACTGACCCCTGCATTGTGTGGGACGAAGAAAGAAAGTGTTGGGTAGACAAAAATGCTCCCCCGGGCGAAACGAGTCAGCTGGTGGCTCCGCCACCTACGGACTCTAGTTTTGGAGGCCAGCTGAATTCGTACAGCAACGGGCCAGGACAGAGCCGGTATCACTTGAGCAAGCAGCGCTCTTCGCGCCGGCGCTATGTGGATCTGCTTAACGCAGACAGTAATAAGGCGTCTGGTGACGGTTCCTTGATGTCGGCGGCGGTTTTAGATCAACCGGCTACCACGCAAGGCGCGCACCAGTTCTTCTTTCTCCAACCTACTAGTCAAATGTATGACAACTCTAGCAGTGACTTTGTTTCGAGTGCTCCCGCACTGGACCATTCATCGACCCCGGCTCCGTCGTTATCAGAGGCATCGGCACACTACGATTGGCCATCGCCCATGCCTGCATCAACGCCCATGCCTGCGTCAGCGCCCGCGACGTTCAGCCCGGCCTCTTGTGCAGATGAAGCCGTATAACCATTGTAAATCATCATCACAGTCTGCCGTTCTCGTTTGCTTTTGTGTGCATGCAAATACAGGTCATTCTTGTCGCTGTTCTACCGACTCGAGCATCCATTTTTTTCCCTCAGCCCACCTATAGGAGTGGTGAAATGAACACGGTGTCAAATAAATTGGCTACTTAACATAGCTGCGCATTTGGCATAATCACTGTGAAGATCCGTAGAGTATCTTAAGAATGGTTTCGGTGTTACGGCGTTGAAACTGAAATGAAACTGCGCGGGTGACGAAACGCAAAAAGTAGAAGTTGACAAGACGTCCTGTCAACTACTTCTACTTGTGCTTCTTCAGCCGCGCAGTTTTATTTGAGTTTCACTAAGAACACCAAAAAGAAAGAGCTCGTGTCGCAGAAAACCCGCCGCCGGCGATGGCCCCGTTGGTTGTGAGCGAAAAGTCGTCTGCGTCTGTGACCGAAAAATCAAATTACCAAGATAGCCGCGGTAGGCCGCTACTTGTCCACGCATGCGCGCGCGATCACACTGAGAAGACGCGCATTTGAAGAAAAAAAAAGTGCTCAAGGGCACGAAGCACAGTAGTTTCTTTGCCCCGCCACCCCTCCCTGCTTAGCTTGCAGCGCTTCCGTCGGGACGAGAGAAGAGATAATGCAATTGCAGCATGCGACAAACCTTTGTAACTCCACTCGCACTGGACGGATTCTTAAAATTTTTGCGGCGTTGAATTCTTGAGGCAATGAGCTATTCTAGAGAATTCATTCCATGGTTACTTGAAGAAGTGTTTCAGGGCCCCTTTAACGCATTTTGTTCGGCAGTTGTCACGATGAAAACGAGCCTATTCGGCAATAATAGCGCGCGCTGGTCCAATCTACTGTGTGCGTGTTTCTGTGCGTGCGTATGTACGTAACAAAGCATATTAATAAGTAGGCACTTAGCTGTTGAAGGATGCATGCACTAGGGGCCGGATTTCGCTATCGCGTTCAACTCTTAAAGGCGAAGCTTAAGGGTCCCCCAATTCTTTGCACATTAGTTCACTACTCCTTCACAACTCGGCAATCGCCACGATTGTCGCGGGAATATGGTTCTTAAGCTAGAAAACGCGCAAAAGCAAATGGTGGGTGGCGACGCCACCTTGAAATTCCCGCACCAAGCGCCATGACGTCATAAAAATTTGACGGCGTTTACTAGATCCTGCGTAGTTATGAGTAAAAATTAAGTGCATTGTCCAGTGAAATGGTCATAGACTTGAAATACCAAGTTTCAGGAAAGTTTGTTGAGCCAATGCTGCTCAAATACTAAAACTCTCTTTAGAATCAGTGACGTCATGAGCGGGTGTATCGGCGTGAAAATTTAAAAAAATCATTTTTTTATTTTAATTTTTTTCTTTATTATTTACGCAGTTGGAATTAACAACGTAGGAGTTCTTAGCGTACGGTTTGTCGATCCAAACAGATTGTTTCGCTCAGGTACCCCGGTTCGAAGCTCCGGGATGTGTTAGCGGGAAATTCACAGGTCCGTTCCCACGGCCGTTTGAAAAACACAATTGTCTACTGAAGGCTCATTTCTAATTTACGCGCGCATCATACCTGTGCTCCGTTCGCGTTCTTGAAGCAGCGTTGCGCTCCTCTGCGATAGCGAAAGGCCGCCACAGGTGATATGCTTCATTGCACGACAGTTACCTGTGTTAGTACTTTTCACCGCAATACATTGATGTATTGCAGAGAAGCTTACAAAAGAAAAATTTAGTTGCTCATATTTTGAGGCACACGCCTCGGAGCCTGCGTGCTCCAAACTCCTCTGTCTAATAACAGTTTTATTCTCCTACTTAACCCAGCTCACTCTCTTTACTGGCTAGCTCTGTCCTGCAGATTCAATTCTTCCTTCGAAAGCATCTGCAAAAACAGTGCACTTTCATTGACATAGATATTTCTGATCATGCAATTGATTTTGATTCACTGCACATATAGGGGCACAGTAGATGATGCATGGTATGTAAAGATGAATAAACTTTGTTATACTTTAGCATGAAATTTCCATACGTGGTGGATTTTGTAACTGTTCAATAGAGATATTTAACTCGATACATCCAGGTTTTACTGTACAAAGAACACGTCGAGGAACACTTGCTGTGTGTTGCTTACTCACACCTGTTGCTCGCGAAAAATGTCTATGTTTCGAGTAGAGGCATGCGAATAGTGAAATTTCGTCTCTAATCGAATTGTGCTAAATTGCAGCCACAAATTTTGAACATAGAATATAATATTGAATAGTATAATTACATGAAAATTGTACCGTCAGTTATGACAAGAAAAAGGAAAAATTGGGGATACTACGGCATGTTGACAGCATTATTACGTACTTATTCGGGAGGGTTTTTTTCTTTCCCTCCCAAGCTTTTATGGGCACGCAAGCATGTTGAATGAAGAGTCATTACAGTCATCAGCAGCACTCCTAATCTCCTAAAGGCCAATAGAGGAGAGTATGAAAGCTAGTTTTTTTTCCCCTGTGCTCACGCATTACAACTAATCTGACAAAGGCAATGCTGCGCTTCATCGCCATGGTAGCTGTCGGCTTAAATATCTCTGGTTGGGCACACGTTCACAGCAGCATTTTAACTGTGCACCAGTACGATATGAGTTTCTAAACGAGAGGTGCAGTGTGAAATGCAGTGTCAATAAATTACCACATGTGAAGCCGATCATCAAAGGTTTCATGGGGATCCCGGCTGCGGCGGCTGCATTTTCGATGGAGGCGAAAATGCTGTAGGCCCGTGTGCTCAGATTTGGGCGCAAGAACCCCAGGTGGTGAAAATTTACAGAGTTCTGCACTACGGCGTCTCTCATAATCATATGGTGGTTTTGGGACGTTAAACCCCACATATCAATCAAGGGTTTCATGGGCCAAAGTCTGGACAATTTACGGCACCTGTGGCATACGCGGCCAAACTACGCAAGCAGTACATGCATTCGCTAAGCTGTGAAGGGCTTGACAGTTTTATGACATGCTTTTTTCGTGTGCAAAATGACAATCTCCTTCCAAATGAACATGTGATCGCATTGGAACCACGATATCAGTGGAAGTTTTAACGAAAGGACTACTGTAACAATGTTGGCATTAGTTTTAGCCACCCCTCCCTAACCAAGTTGCACCATTGGCCTTTGTCCCGTTTTAAATATTCATCCTGAGAATTATGGGAAACTTTGAATACTAGCCATTCAAAAGACGAATCGAATCACCTGATTAGGTATTATTCGATTCGAATTGAGCCTCGAATATTCACACACCTCTGGTTTCGAGTCGTATCATCACAAGCATATTCATATAGGTATTCTTTCTTCCCACAGTCAATTAGAGAATGGAATAGATTACCCGGCTGTATAATCAATAGTAAAGATTTGAATACATTTTTGATGTTGCTTAATAATCATATTCGTGCCACCCAATGTTTAATTGATGTCTTCTTTTTTTTCATTTCTTGAGTGCCTTTTGATTATGATAAGTATCAGTGTCGTACGCATGGAAAAGTCTTTCATGTTTATCAGTGATATTTCTTGCATGTTATTAATAACCGTCTATTATGTACCAAATCTGTGTTCCAAATGTTTTTCTCCACATTGTTTATGCTCCCATATAATCCATGTAATATCGTATAAGATCTGTAGTCATACATTCTCACATCTTCATTGTAAGTGTATCTTTATTATTCTTTGGTTGCCCTCCTGCAATAGTCCCCATTGGGACTGGCAGTATGTATAAATAAATAAATAAATAAATATCCACTGCAGGGTGAAGACCTCTTCCAGCAATCGCAAGCTACACCTCTATTGCATTTGGTGGCTTCATACATCATCTCCGAATACCTCACCTTTTGTGTGAGTAGGCTTTCATTACTCTCCACGACTTCCCTTTATGCATGGCTGTCATGTGTTTGCTCACTGATGCTTGTTCAATGTCCACAGTCAGTGTTGGTTACGGAGAATGTCAAAACAGAACTAGACTTTTTTTCCAGAAAAATGCAGCCCAATTAGAAGGCTATTGCTTGAACTTGTACAACATCTACTAAATACTGCAAAGAAGCCGCGTGAATCTTTTGCAGGCGCTCATTCACTGGTGAATGGGGAGGAGTTGTTCTGAACATAGCACACACACAAAAAATGTTTTTGCACTATTAGGAGAGCACACAAATTATGTGCAGTTTAGACTGACTTAAGGCTTGATTAGACAGCGGTGCTGGTGGCAACAGTTATAGCTTGGCCATTGCTGAACATTCCAGAATAAATGCGAGACCCATAGTTTATCCAGGATGATTATCAGCCAGTCTTCCACTGCCCATCACCCGTTCCACTTTTGCCATAACTTCGCCTCTGCATGGCCTCCTTTCCACAAGGCATTTCTATCCCTCTCGCATCTGCGCTAGAGAGTGCAGATGACGGATACCCGAATTAACCTTGGCCTTAAATAGTTCTGCTTTTAAAACAACTTTGTGCTCGTCTAGTAGAGGGGGTCAAATTAAACCTCTTTGAAATGGGAGCTCGAGCATGATGGTTGTAGGTGCAAGTGCAAGCTGCGTCGTTCAGCTACAGCTGGGCAGAAATCCGGTTATTCCTATGTGTGTGAGCTTCCCTTTGTTTCTCATATTAAGCAATAGCTCACTGCAGAAAAAACTATGCACCTGCCAAAATCAGGAGCAATGGATAGGAAAAGCAAATCAATCCAAATTTTATTTTGCTCCTCACTTCAGTGAGCGCTCCATTTTTTTAATACGATGTTTGAACCCTTGACAATGTAAAAGCTCATTATGAAGAAATAGCATATGACATAAAAATAGTTTTCTCATAGCTAAAAATAAGATATGATGTATATTTGTAATGCTCAACAAGTGGTAACACAGTTCCTCATTTTTATTCATTATAACCAAAAATTTATTATAATGAGGTTTGACTGTATATAAATGACAGGTAGATACAGTGTAGCAGCTATACCTCGAGTAAATTTATTGAACCCGCGCTAGAAACAACCGCGACCTTATTTACATTCATGTCATGCCACCTGTGCTTTATTGTGGCACATTATCAAAGTTACCTCGGACAGTTGCAAAAGTGGAAGTGAAATTTTGTATAGCGCTCTACTTAGCATACTTTTGTACACCATACATATCCGAACTGATCATGTACAACAAAATCTAGAAGGCGCTAGAAATGGAAACAAAAGGATGGTCTACTTCGCATAGCATGATTGATGTCAAGCTTGCCAAAACCACATGTAGAGACAATAAATACGATAAGTTCACAATACATTACATTGCACTGTCAGATGCAGACTCTGAAAACAGTTTCTCACACCTTAAAGGACACGAAATACAGATTGTTTGCATTAACAAAACCAAACTTCCATATTTAACACTGTTTCCTGTGAATACTGCACCTCCAAATATAATTTTTAAGCTTGATTATCAGAGCCTCACAATAACTTTAACCTCAACGAGACTTCTTCACCTATAGTTCGAATTTAAGCAACACGCAAAATCTCTTTTTGCCCTGAAACCAAACAGCCTTGATTTACTGGTTCAAGTGAGAAGCAATTATCACAAGCAAAAGAAAAGGTTAGCACATTTATATCCCAATTCTACCGAAGCGAGCTATATTAAGACACACCAATATTAATAACGATCATAATAACAACAAACATGCCTCTGGAGTTCACATCCAATACGGCACCTGAACATACATCGCAGTGTCTGTATGCAAAGTATCTAGACATATGTACACACTTCACACCAGAGGTGAAACCAGGCCACTTTGGTTCAACCAGAAAAGTGGCAGTGTTGGTGATGAAAAAACACTGGCACGCGAAGCTTGCAGGAGAACGTACTTTACAACTTGGCTAGACTGACGCTGAGCGGGACACTAGGTACACAGACGTTTGTTGCGTCCACATCCGACGGCCTCTGCGCCATCGCAGATGTCATTCACTCACAAGGTTCTCTCACCCACGCGACACTTGAAGCGCTGGTCCACACGAAACGCTGTTTTTGACGACGCACTGCGTCACACCACATATCGTCCCCTTGTCTTCTCTTGCGAGGAACCGCAGTATTCGTTATAGATGAGCTTTGCCAGGAACAGGTGAAAGACCACGATAAGGAAAGTGATGGACACCCAGAAGAGAGCCGGCAGGCCGCCAAGTTGATGGCCGTGCCGATGCAATGCAATGACGTGGTGTTCGTGTGCCGGCGCTGGGAGAAAGAAAATGTCTTTGCTTTATAACTTCTCTTTACAATAAAGCTCTGGTATGGGTAAGCTGTTTCACGCTCGTTTATGATATAAGCACAGTGCAACTGAGATAAGGAGAAGAAGGTCACAACACAATCAGTAGCTCTGAGTTCAAGATCTTGTACTTGAACGGCTTCCATTTATTTATGTACATTATTAAAATTTTGAAAAAAAAAAGGCTGTGCTCTTGACCCTGTTATATTTCAATGTGAATGACATGCATCGTCTTTTCTTTTTGCACAACTAATTGAAAGTGACAAAAAGAATATTTGATCTATTGTGTTAAGAATAACAATGCCAAATCCAGCAATACCTTTACATTTATGCCACAGTTACCAGTAATCCGGTGTGAAAAAGTTTACATTGGTGTAAACAGTTGCGTGCTCTCACGCCTTTCGAAACTTTGCACGTACCTTCGACCACCTCTTTGACGTGTATGGTTTGACTGAGCTCCTTCATGTGCTCAAGGTCTGCAGTAATGTACAGAACAGCCGTCATGGGCTCCGTCACTTTAACCGGGAATTGCTTTGCCTTGAAGCTGCACAAAAGCAAATATATGAAGCACGCTAACAAACCCTAGAAGCGCCGATGCTTGCCTGTTGTTGACAACAGCAAGCAAAAATGCAGAAAGTGGTTACAGATTGCACGAATGTACTAGTGATAGACAATTTGATAAAGTGCTATTTTTCAGCACAAAGTTGAGAACCAAACAGACAGAGAAAAAAGTTGTTTAATCAACTTGGTCATCCTGTATTGACATTGAAAAACTACAACAGGGAAAACAGGTGTGGTTCCTGTTCCAAGAAATGTGATTAAGGCATAGGGAGTTGCGATAAGTAGGAAATTTAACTCCTCTGCTTGTTTGTTTGCCATGAAAGGAATTTCCCGACACTCAGACGCGAGAAAACAGGTGCTATACCTGACCTTTATGATTTTAAAATATAGATGCATTATTTCTTGCTCAGCTGTGTGCTCATATCTCCTTAGAGTTCAAAAATGCCTTCCCGTATGAAAACTTTTCATTGACTTCATTTATTCTTTGAAAGGGAAAATGAAAGATCAAACATTCCTGAATGCTCAAGGGCAGAGGTATCATGATCTGGCTCAGACTATCAGTCACTTGGCATGTGTGTGCCGACATTCGCGGACCCAAGTAAACTGCTAAACTAATGATCGTGTCCCAACCTGCGACATTACACCGATGAGCACGTCTGTTTGCACTGGCGCTTTCTTTCTCCGTAACGAATCAACTTGTTCAGGAAGAAGTATTGATGAGGTGTACTTGAGTGTAAAACTTTCAGAGAAAACTGGTCTCGTGGTACACCTTGCAACTCAAACATTGTGGTTGCCTCGTCATGCGGGGAATGTGTTGATCTTAAGATATGCATGCTAAGACTAATCTTCACCAAAATTAATCACCACGCAGTGTGCTATTACATGACTGCCTAGCCAAGAAACGCAATACTTACTCAAGCTTCACAGGCGGGTCAAGGCATCCACCATCACACGCATAGTAGTCCCGGTCACTCCGGTCGAGCCAAACCTGCAGGAGGGCCTTGTTGTCATCGCCTAGCACAACGCTCACGTTGAGGTGCGTGGCGTTGCCGTAGCTGATGCGGCGAAAGAAGAGTTCTCGGTGCAAGTCTTTCGGCTGAATGTTGAGCTCCAGGTGGCTGTCCTTGAACAGGAAGGCGCCCAGACTCAACACCACGGCTTGCAACACGCCTTCCGCACCTACCAGCATTTTAGAAATTAAAGCAGTGGAGATTGTCAGTGCCAAGTGGCCACATGTGCTACTCATACAAACAACTAATCAGATGGCACCTTGGGCAAGTTGGTACCGCTTCACTGTGCATCGTGTAGCTATGTGTCGTATACATGTATATATATTTTATGTAAGGTCTGATAAACTGCCCAGTTGGGAGTAAGTGTATGTGTGTTGTTTTTTGCATTTCGGTCCAGTTGTTTTGTTCTAGTGTGCTGCTACACTAAAGCAAGGGGAAGGAGACTTTGCATATGCCTTCCATAAAAAGAAAGTCCTAATTTTACCTTTAGTTGCTAGTGCAAGCTCCGTGCAATTTGCTGTAAGTGTCCAAATAACTTTTTGAACCACCATGTGGTTGTGCTACAAAAATTTAGAAACAATTTAGAAACAAGACTCTATGTAATCATATGATAGTGAATTTGTTTTTGTAAGTTACTGGAAAGCAGACACATCAACTCATGCCGAGACATATTCCTCACTTGTTAAACAATTCATGTACATTACACAGGCTAGTGGTCAGATTATTGTAATCGTACGTGGAACTTTATTAAATAAAGTACATTCATCTGCTAACAATCTCATTTTTACACTATAATTCAAACTTTAGCCCAACCAAAAAATTATGACTCGTGATATTGAAAAAATATATATATCCTCCTCTTTTTTAGTGATAAAACAAAAAAGACTACATAGCACATCAGATATCCTAGTTTGCAGTGGAAGAAAATGCCCACAATCAAATGCTCAGACCTTCAGCTAAGATTCCGACTTGTGTTAGAGCTTGTTACATTAAAATTTACATTAAAAAAGTAACAACCCAGTGTGGTGAGATAGCGACAGACTGAGATTATTCCACGTAAAAAACAGGGTTAAGATGTGATACTGAAACTCACCTGTTTTAATCAGTTTCGAACAGCCCTGGTTCTCCAAGGTGAGCATCCATAAGTTTACTGCGTTTGTAACTGAAGACAGGCTCGTCAGGTCAGCCCACAGGGTTGAGGCTTGCCTGCAGGTAAGGGAGGGGCAACAACTGAAGCCATACTGCCATGCATTTCACAGCAGCCTTCTGAGTTTATATGTTAGTGTCAGTGAGTAACTGAGCCCAGCAAAAGCTGAAAGTGTGCTTGTCTATCTAACAAATCCTTAGACGAGAACTGTTTTGAACGTCTGCAAGGTACTGCTGCAAGATACAACAGACCAGACACACAATATAAGGACTTCTTGATGGTAAGAAGCCGAGGTACCACGCGTGAGTACTCACAGGGTGTGGTGGCCACCGTAGCAGTGTTCCGGGTAGGCAAGAAGTGCTTGCAGCTCCCGGTGTTCCGCCGGACCAGTGTTCCACTCGGACGCCAAGGCACGCACGTGGGACAGTATGTAGTAGATGGTGCCATTGATGACGTCCCCATTGAGCGCACCATATGCTTTGGACTGGCTGATGCCGAAGCCAGTGCTCCACAACTGGGACATCCAGAAGTGAAGGCCGTGACCACCCACACACTGGTGAGCACTATCAGAGTTTCACACTGGTGCACACCCAGTAGTGCACAGACAGCAGCGTACACGCACTGGTGTATGCACACTAGTGTGTACATACTGGTACACTCACAAGCAATACTCTTATAGAGGATAATTCACCAGAATTTGTGTAATGAATACCATCTCCATCAGTATCCTGTTTATGTCCAACATAGACATGTTCCACAAAAATTTGTATGAACCTCATGCTGCAATCATTCAATTAGGAGGGAAATAATAATTACTATATTGATTTATCCAATATTGGCTCAAGTGATGTAATTTACTAAACATAATCTTTTGAAATTTTACAAACGTATCACCATGTTAGCATAGGTTTCAGCATATATACGTAAGCATTGCCTGGGCAAACTATTTCATTTAGAACAAGCAATTATTAAAAATGGTCAATTTGCAATGTCGCTGAACGCTTCAAAGCCATAGAGTCAAGGTTCAGTCAAATACATATACGTACTGCTAATCGTAAGCAGATAGAGTTTTAAAAATGAACCCATGTTTTAATGGCTATGTAAGGAACAGAAGTCTCCTCGTAAGAATGTTCGCTTCATAGACATCCCTCTATCAATCACTAACGATCTATCAAATAACGGTGCCATACCATCTCCAGATTGTCTAGATGCAGCAGTTAAATCAAAAGCACATTGCATAGAAATCTGGATTGTATCTTTGCTCACAGCAAACTTGGAATACAATTAATGTTAAGTGAAATTGGATGCATTACTCAAAGAAAATGTGACAAAAATTTTTATTTTTTTTTCTCCCGACCTTTGGTAAAGCTTATGTTGGCATTTGCTGTCTCGAGCCAACCTTCTTGCTATCCTCCCATTATAAAGGCATAAAGGTCTCACCTGGCTCCACGCATCGACGTGCATATTGCGCAGAATGTGACTTTCGATGCTCACGACTCTCTGCATTTCCTGCAACACGGAAAAATGCAGGCACAAAATTCAATCGCAAAGTGTGAACTGAGCCTGGAAATACAAGATACAGACCCTCAGGTTGCAAATCATTTGATATAACAAAATAAACTTCAAAATACTTCCCCATAGTAGAACATACGTGCTTGAGTATCACAAACATGTTGATTTTCTCACGTATAACCCTCCCCTGAATAAATTCCACACCCCCAACTATGATAAGCAGATAATTTTTTAAGAACACCCCAGCATATTGCTGTGAAACTATTCTTCTAGCAATGTTGTGAAACAGTGCTAGAAAGCCACCTTGCCCACCGAAATTTACGTGTCACTCACACCCCAACTTCAGCTCCAAAGCTTTCGTATTTTTGTGTGTGGGTAACACACAAAAAACTTGGTATCTCCATATCACAAGAGGCTTTGCTAAAATGAGGCTTGAAGATGTGATTAATACAAGACTAACGAAAGAGAGCACACATACCTCCTTGAGAAAAGATTGAAGCTGTGAGATTGCAGATGGGTAATCTTTTGACTTCACAGGCAGAGAGTAATCCACCAGAGTCTGTATCTTGAGCACTGTGGAACTGAAAGGGTCAGGGGTTGAGCACGCATCAACCACATTCACTGTTTTGTCATCCATCTAATCGGCATTACAACGTCGACACTGTCGCAAGGGAATGAAATGTGGTGTCAAACAACTTATCTCGTGTTTGCACGCGCTGTCTCAGTTCTCTGCGATTCAATTGTTTTATCCATAAAGAACTGCTATGAAATTTATACAGCCCTTCGCCACTGTAAAGTACCACAGGAGGCTCAGTTATGATGTGCTAATGGCAGCAAATCTCTCTCCTCTTTCTCCGCTGGTGCCTCCAACAAAGCAATGTACAGCTTTTCATTTTGGTGCCATATTTTAGTGGACCTTATTATTTGACAGTGCCCTGACAAACTGTGCATCTGACATAAGCCTTTTAGTTAATGTTGGAGTTGAGTCCGACAGTTGCGGATGGATATAAATTCATCTTTTTCTTTCAAAGGTGTGGAACTTTCTTCTGTGTGATAGCTACCTAAAATGAGTACCTGAAATGAGAACAAGTTCTGTGAAAAAAACTCATAATGTACTCAGATGGCTAGAAATACCAGTTGCTTTCAAGTATTTCTGGGGCAAGGGGAGATTTCATTCATTGCACCTAATCCGTCAACAAATTCCCTTTCTCTTAATGCACAGTCCGTGCACATGTTGCATGTGAACCTGTTGGCACAGTTGCACTCATAATACAAGAATATACAAATTAGAAAAGAAAACATGATGTTGGTTAACAAACACTTTACGAAGTTACAAAATGAAATGGCTCACCTCTTTGGTTCAACTGTGACTGTGTTTGGCAACTTTGGAGTGACAAGTGCGAAGGCAATGACGGTGTCTTTGCTTACGCCTGGCGAGACCTTGCCATGCCAGATGATATTTTCCTGGCCGTAGCGATCCTTGATACTTTGGTGCAAGCAGAAAGCATGTAAGTATATTTTCAAAGCAAGGCATTAAGAAAAGTACTGAAATATGCTCTCGTTAAACTAGAACTGTAGAGAAGGATGCCACTACGCCTCAATTTTCCAAGAGATAGAACAGCTTTGCAGGGCACACAGAGAAAGCTACGTGGTAGCGCCGAACAGATTGCACTTTTGGGTACAGTGCCTAACCAACTAGCTCAAATTTCGATATTATTAGAACAGAGGCTGTGTCGCTAATGCCATACACCTTGCCACTATCAAAATCAAAGACCCTACACCAAAACTAAAATGAAATTGAAATAAGCCTGGCTCGCTATTACGCAGCCACAGATGGTGACCACGCCTTTCTGAAGGCATGTGGCTGTTTTAGTTGTTTGCGAATGCCGCTTTCTCTCCTTTGCTTCGCACATTTGCCGTGTTTCGTGCTTGGCACACTCCGAGGATCGTCCAAACGAACCATGTCACGGCCAAATCTGAACGAATCAATGAGAGTTTTACACCATCCAACAATACATACGCTTGCTGATGACACGGTCAAACTCTTTGTTTTTCCGAATTAATGGCGGTTGCATCGACAAGCTTTAAATGCATCCCTTATGTTTCTATTGCAAAATACACATATTCTACTTGTTATTCTTAAAATAAATCAAGGTGCTTTCTTTTGCCCTTTCCTGAAAATGAAAATTTATGATAGTTCAATCTTTAGGCTAATATATCTTTGAATCTCGGGCAGCTACAACAATGATTCTACTAGCAATGGAAATGTAAACATGCAGAGAATCTAGATATGGGAGCAACTCCTTAATATGGGATAGGTATGGGAACAACTCCTTAATTGAATTATTCGTCAAAAATATAACAGGAAGTCAAGTGTTTTAGAGAAGTTAAAGTTCACTGTCCTATAAAATAATCGAGAAAAGCAAGAAAGGAAACTGCTTGCACACTTTCAATTTTTAGTGATTAGTGAACACTGATATATCTTAAATTTTACTTTTCATTAAGCACTTAAATGTCTATTGAGGCCCTGAACAATGAGCAGTGAAGTAAAGTTATCTCAGAAGCTAAATTACATTCTTGAAATCAGCAGGAAAGCTGCCCATAATTATCAAAATCGAAGGGGAAATAAAGAAAAACATCTCCAAAATGAGTCTGCCTCTTGAAGCTGAGTCTTGCATTTTTTTTTACCTCTAATCATCAAGGCCGAATTTTTTCATTCCTATTTTATTTTTCTTTCACATTCGTATTCGGCATCCTTTCTGCCTATTAAACTCAAACACCTTATTCTAAGCCATTCATTTTCAGTCTTTGCATATTATGAGACTGTGATCTATGTGATCATTGTACAATTCAACAAAAGCTAGCTTGCTTTCAAACTTGATAAAAATTTGCATGTTATTCAAGTGATGGGGCTTCCAAATATCAATTAGCCCAGGACAATTGCATTCAAAGAATATGATTCAACTGACTTGGGCTTGAGTGGAGATTTTCGCACTGTTTGTGCATTTAAATTATCATTTAGTCACTTTAGTTGCGACCAGTGAACATCGGCGCAGAAACAACTATGAGCGTTGACTCGCTCAATACATAGACTGCCGCAAACTTCATGCAAAGTCGAACAAAAAGCAAACAAACCCAAGAGGCTTTGCTTGCAGGTTCTCGGTAGTAGAACCTTTCTGCTCGATGCCAAACGTGATTGGATCCGACTGCAAAGTGTTAGAAGGAAAACTGAGATGCCCTGCCAAACATTGCCAAAGAGCGGTCATCACTAAGTTAAGCGAGCAGTCGTACCACAATAAGAAGAGCCTTTTGCACTCACCAGAGGGTTGACAATCTTGACAGTTTGGACAAGTAAGGACGGTATTGTTCGGTGGGCATAGTAGGTGTGACTGACACTGATTGTTTTTCTCCTCTGTAATCCAAAGCATAAATGTCTCAGACAATGTACAATGTAATGATATTGAAGATTCAAACACTTTACTCAAACAATCACTATCTTTTTGAAACACCATTACATTTAATCCTACCAAGTATTGCTTTACAAGGCAAATGGTGACCTAAGTATGGCTCTGTAGGCGAGTGATTTAAACTACAGACTTGAATTTTGAGAACTTCTAATTTTAGTTTATTGCCATAAAATATGCAATTAGTTTTTCTTTCTGATAGGAAAAACTGAGAAATCATGCACAAGGTCAATGTCTAGTGGAAAGCTGAACAATTCAGCCACTAAAGGACTGCATTACATCCAGCAACAATGTTTCTGCATGAATGATTTCCCTCATGTGATGCTTGAAAGAGAATGAGAAAATGCATTTACACAAACAGACACACTAACAAACACTTGCACAAATGTTTCATGTATCCCCATTCTGTCCTGTATATGCGCATCTTGACAGCTGTTATGTCAATAATAACAACTGTTCGAGATTAACATTCCAAAACCCCGATATGATCATGAGAGATGCTGTAGTGGAGGGCTCCGGAAGTTTTGATTACCTGGGATTCTGTAACGTGCACCTAAATCTAAGCACACATGCCTCAAGCATTTGCGCCTACACTGAAAATGCGGCCGCCACGAGGTTGTTATGTCTCTCCAACTAGACGATACTGGGTGCTTCAGTGAATCTGACAGATCTAGGGAGTAGACCGCTTACCTTGTTGAAACACTGATACCTAAAGACAGTGCCTTTCACAAAGTGTATGACATTGCCTTCTGAAACATGAACAAAGAAAGTAAAACTCATTTCAGCCCGACTGCACAATGGCTAGCTAGGTGGCTAGTTGCCTACAAAAACTGAGGTCACCTAACCTTGGTGGGAGGCTTGCGGGTATGTGATCTCAACACCAGGATGAAATGGCAAGGCAAGGGACAAAGTCCTGTTGTTGAAAATGAACAGGGTGTTGTCGTCATCAACGGAAAAGCCTATTTTGCCATTTCCTGAAAGAAAATATTGCACGAGGCACAGAGCTTTTTTTTATTACAAAGTAAACCATAAAAATGAAAAAGCATGACCTGGACCACTGAGACGTGCATAGAAATAATGTTTCATCTAACATCAATATGTTGGAAAGTTCATGCACCCTGTCCAGCTCGGTGTTAGGTTTAGTACCCAATGTGTGATTGGCTGTGAACATGCTTTCACACAACACAAACATGGCAAGAAGACAACTTGTTTCATTTTTTTTCTCACTAAGTAGGCTACAAATAATTTTATGTGTTGCTGATTTGAGAGACTGTAAGTGCTTGTTCCAGTGGTCCTGACCTATGCTACGTCTCTTGAATTTAGCACAGAACCACTACCACAGGATTGTACCATAAATGATGCATATAATCACAGTACATAAACTTTCGCATGACAATGACACAACAGTGCTGAACTGAGAAGCTAAAGCAGAGCAAGAGCATGTCGCTCTTAATGAGTCAGATTTAATCGGTTGTAGTGCCTACGAGTCTTCGATATGTGAGCACAACGCCTGACTTCCGTTTTTCGAATACCTGTAAGTCTCAGCGGCCCACAGCAACAAGTGCCCCGACTCACCGACGAACGAGAGAAGTTGTTTGTCAGTAGAGCTCTCATAGCTACGATATAAACTGGCATCGAACTCCCCGACGTCTCGCAGGAATGGATCAACGTTCAGTGCCACACATCCGATGCTCGGATCTGCAAGGACGGGGCAGGATGTGATCGAGACACCAAGGCAACTGAGTGATGTTGAGCACTGCAATCACGCTGCTTACCAATCATGATGGGCGTCTTTCGCCTCACCCATCGAAACAGGGATGGCCCGATGTATAGAACCAGTGCAAGGGCCATCATAACGAGCAACAACATTTTCCTCGATCTGTGGAACGAGAGCAAACCGTAATCAGCACATTGTATTCATAATATCTCTAGCGAAAGAGTCAACATGCAAACAGTCACCCACTAATGTAGTGACAATATAGAAGCGATAATAATGCCATGTTTAAGCTCGACCGAATCAGATCAGCGCAGTAATCTGTGACTCGGGTGGATCGGGAACGTAATGAAAATAGTTGTTCCAGTTTCATATAACGAAAGACGAACGCTATTTTCTTTCTATTACATCAGCGGCATGCAGTGCAACGCAACAGAAGATATAAAAAAAGGCGAGAAGAATAAGCACAGAACGCAGTAAGCGTATTGTACCTCTTAAGCACGAGTTTCGGGTGGTAATGAGCATGCCTAAAAACAAGAAAACCAGGGTATGAACTTATTAAGAAAGAAAGGTCATTCGGGCGCTACATAAAAAAAAAAGATCATGCAATAATGACAGGCTGTGCAGTGGTCACTGACACAATCTTTTTTTTCTTGCACTACTCACGACAGGTAGCCATCGCAGAGTCGTTTGACCCTCCGAAACTTCTCCCCGATATCCATAGCTCTGGTGTTCTACCTGCAATGGATTACGAAGCGCATCACAGCCACGCTTCGGCAAATGCGTGATCGCATCTCGTTTGAGACGACACGCCCGCGAAGCAAAGTCAGTTTCACGTATTCACATTCCTTTCGCCTCCAATTTCACCCATTTAAAGCACGGCATCGGTTCGTCCGCTTGTCATTTGCCGCAATGACGCACGTAAATGCCTGCGGCGCCGGCGGTTCTGATGTTACGTGGTCCAGCCAGTTCGGTTCCAAAGAAGCGAAGCGATCGCAGCATATCTGCTCGTGTACCATGACTTCCCAGAGCACTGGTACCCGTTAGACTTTAAACGGCTTTATCGCCGCGATACGAGAGCTGGGCGTTCCCGAAATATCACTGTGTAAACGTGTGATCTCGCTACGCACACATACACGCACGCACGCAAACTTGTTGGCGAGTTTTGGAGACGATCTTGATGTTACCGTACCCAGGCGCGCAATCATGTGGGCCTGCCTCGCCGGTGTTTTGGTGTCGATGCAGTTGGCTAGCGATGCCTACGTTCTTCGTCCATCCGGAAAGTCGGGCAGCGATAACTTTCTAAACTTTCGCCACCCCTGCACCATCGCCGAACATCTGATCGGCCAGCCACACTAAGTTGTTGACGTCTCGCAACACTGGGATAGTGATCCCGCACCTAATATTATAGTAGTTAAAAATTGCTAAATAATGGTTGAAATTGTTAACAAATAATTTGTTATTTTTTAAATTTAGAACTCAGTTTGCAATTTCTTGTTTTACGTTATTTTGTTTTCTAAAACATTTTATGCGAAGCTATAAATAGTGTCTTCGTTTATATTGTCAAAGTGTTATTTCATAGGCTACCCTAACAATGCCCCGGTTTTGCAACAGAATTTGTCAATAAGGACATATAAATTGGCGAGAGGCGCACCATACCAGCTGAAAATTCGTAACTTTCTTGAGTTTGAATAAATACGTATGTGTTATGTAGAACGTAAGATAAGTACGCGTAGTTATAAAAATAATTAAAATGTTGAAGACAAGATTGTATTTTTTTGTTAACAAAATATTTATCACAGTGTAGTGCAATATTTTGGTGCAGGTATATTCGAAAGATATGCGCTAGTTGAAACCAATTCACAACTGTGCACGCTAAGTTCAGAAATTGTGCAGGGCTGAACTGGCCAGTTCAGCGGTGCAGGTACAGTGCGACACCCGAAACGAATGACAATGTGCCGGCTATGTGCATCCTTTATTTCTGTTCGCCTTTTTTACACCGTTCAGCTAACACTGACCGACGGTGAATCGCACATGTGGACAGTTTAATTGTATTCCCAGTTAGTAGAAGTGGGTACGGCGACTACGCCAAAGTGCCGCGTCGTCTGCTCAGCTGCACGTGTGGCTGCACCAAGGAGGTTATACTAAAATAACCTCCTTGGGCTGCACCAAGCCGGCACCATAAGCGTGGAAGGTGCAGGAAAATTATGAACCTGTGCTGCACCTTTTCTGCACCTTTGGAAAGAATGGCAGAATGACTGTAACGAATGACAAGGTGCAGCAACACGTGAACTAGTCTGTGCGGTGCAGGCGGATCGAATGGACTTAATACAACGCGCATCACGCCAAGCAAGTCGAAGGCACCCGAAGCCCGCTATGGCGTCTGGTCAGCGCGCGTTTGTTCAGAAACTGAGCAAGTAAGGCGTGCTTGACCGTTCTCCGGTTAAACCTGTCATCGAGCATGCTTAGGTTTTATGTTGCGACGCGCAAACCAATGCTTCCGGTTTCATTTGCTGACACCGAACCTCTCGTAAATGTACCGGGGCGTTGGCGAGACGTAGTGCTGTTCTCCCGGTTCATTCGCCCTGGCTTGACGCTTGTTTTTGCGGTTTTCTTTGCAGACAAGCGAACGCCGATGTCAGACGCCAGATCGCAAGTAGCGCAACGGAGAGAGACTTCGCCCATGGACACGACGGAGCGCAGGCCAGTGTATGTATCTGCATGTTACCTCACTATTTCCGGAGACGGTTGCAAAATAAAACTCCCCGCGTTGTGTCGCGCTGTTAAGCGAAAGGACGTGGTCCGATTCCTGGCCGCGACGGGCGCGCCTCGAAAGGACGTCTGGGTGCGCGTTTGGGAACTTTATGTGGCCAATATTAATCTACAAGCGTCTGTACGGCGTGCCTCATAATCATAACGTAGGTTAAGCATGTGTAATGCGAGAATGAATAATCATAATAAACTTGCTCACTTTGTTTGTGCCATTCTTAACCATTGATGACAAAGAAAAAAAAACACATTAAGGTTCGGGTAAATTAAACTTATGACATACTTGACTTGTCCCACTAATTTTCTTTGCAGTGTGCTGTGTATTAAAAAAAAATATCGTTAAAGACCTCGTCTGCCGGGTTCGATGTGGTCTCAACTACAGAAGCGGCGTAATAATGGTATCTTGATTTCTCGTAGTGTTTGTGGCCAATAACTCGTGCAAGTGTTCATGATTCAAGTATTTCTATGTAGAAACACAATATGACTGACATCACAATATGGATATATTTAATTACTTCATAACTATCAAGGCTCATTAGATATGCTACAAACAACATAACATGCTGGTGCCTCTCTTTTAACAAAGTGTCCTGTGCCTTGTGATAAATTACCTGAAATTTGATTGATCTATCTACACTACATCATAATTCACACCTAAAGCAAGTAAGGTGGACATGTCATCCCGTTACAACTTTCTCTTTGTAGCCTTAAGAGCTGTCTTTTCTGTTATATTGTAGAATATCGAGAACAGTGATGTAGGAAAATAAACATTTATTAACGGGAAAGAAACTGGTGACAGTGCCTGGATCCATTCTTAATTATCAGCCGTAGTATGCACACAGCAGGTTTGGCATATTTTGTGTATGGATGTGTGTATGTTCACACACATCCATACACAAAATATCCATATATTGCCATATATGGATGTGTGTATGTTCACACGCATCCATATATGGCAATATATATTTCGTGGCTTCTAAGTGCGGAAAGGCACACAGTACCAATAAATAACTGGTTTTAAAAATAAAGCATTCGAGCTTGCTCCTCTAACTTCATTTACTGTGATGTTAGCCTGTTGCATTGTATTAAAATAATTTTTGATAAACATTGTTTTGAATGTGTGCTTTCAACGCAACATTGCAGGTTCCTCTCACTGATGTTGTTGAGCCCTTGGACTTTGAGGAGTTCCTCCAACAACACCAGGACTTGTCTGATCGGGATGCCATCAGTGACTTGCTAGACTTTCCCCCTGACGACGTAGAAGTTGGCATCCTACCGAGGAAATGTCGAACCATAGAACCCATTGTGCCAGAAGAGAACCCGTAAGAGCCCTCCCCCCCCCCCCCCTTTTTTCTTTCGTACGCACTAGTTTTTTCTTTGCATGCATCCATAATTTTTTGAAGTATCGTTAAACAGAATTAAGCCCTTGTTTTATACGTTGTGCTTCCTTTGTGTGAAGTGAGTGTTTTAGTCTTTATCTCGATAGAGAGTAGCTCACCCTCTATCCCACTCGCTTTCCATACTATATATGGCTCTGCTATTTGTTGAACCCTCTCCTCTTCTATTTTGGTCCTCGCCCTCACTTCTCTTTCCCACCTTTTTGCTTAAATACTAAGTGCTGCTTGGTGCATACCCGCTCAGTTTTGTGCGGAACAATCCCGGAGTGTTTCCATACTAAAACAGCTCCACAGTTAAAAGAAAACATGTCTGATGCGAATTGTTTTCCTGCTTTTATACGGATAATTTGGGTCTACACTGCTCTATTTCCAGGCATGAAAAGTGTTTTTAAAACTGTGCTGTCGATTATGCTGTAGGGAAGATCTGGACTTTCACATGAGGCAATGCCTGCACACTTACACCTCGGATTGGGTGGTGGTGAGTCGGTGCTACCAGGGCCACAGTTCCTGCGTCATCGCCAGGGATGCGGCACTGGAGAGGGCGGCCGTCGTGCGCACCACGCAGAAGCAGGAGTTCGAGGTGGACGTCTGCGACGAGTTGTCCCGCCATTCGCAGCAGTCCTCTCTGAGTCATGGGGAAGACATTCCGGTACGATTACCGGCTGGTCCTTCTTGTTATCAGACCGTTAGGCTTTCTGCTCACATACTAGTGACGGGCTGCCACAAGATTTCTTATTTTGGCACTTGATCATTCATTATTGTAGGCTTTTTATTTACTCTGCTATTTCATCTAACCACTGAAACGCAGTGTATATTTTTCAGAGGCTAACTTCTGAGGTGTGCTCAATTATTTTTATGTACGAGCCACAGCATCACTTTTTTACCTTAAAAAATACGTATAGAGTAAAGGTACTTGCTTCAAGCATGTTTGTATAAACATATTTCCGAGGAAGACAAAACTAGTACCACTGTTGTTGCTAAATATGTCACCCTATCTCTAAAACGATGTATGAATTGTTGGTACTTTTGTGGGCCGAGTCTATACATTGCATATAAATGTAAGTACCCCTTAATCAAGTGTATATATGTATTTGATGGATTAATTAATATGTATTTGATGAAATAATTGTTATGTTGAATTAATTAATTAATATGTATTTGATGAATTAATTAAAACCAAGACAAGAATACACATAGGACACAGACAAACACTAACTTACAACTGAGTTTGCCTACATTTCAACAGGTGTTTTTATCGTGGCTATAGCTACCCAAAACACTGATACGATTTACAAAATAACAGCAAATCAAACAACCAAAAATGTTATAGACAGAAATCGCATGTTAAAGAGCCACTCACCAGGCCCCATATCGCATGTTAAAGGGCCACTCACCAGGCCTCATACCAAATTTTAGTTAAACCGAAGAAGTTGTTGGGTGTCCGATAAGGAACATTTTGCCACAAATTTTTTTTTTTTTGAAGCGTCGTGAAACGAGGATGGGTAGGGGCGAGCTCGAAACCCTTGCCACTACGCGTAGCCTTCAGCAAGCCAAATCTCTTCCTCACCCTCTCCAGCATCCGACCAAGAGGTCACGTGCGCATGACGTGCCCGAACAAGCCCAACCTGCGTGCACGCGAGTGGCATTTTGTTTTTGTTTTTTCTTGACCATGCAGCGTTATTTTGTGCCATGCAGCGTTATTCTGGCCTGTTTCTGCGAGATAATTCGGAAACGCTGGTTTAGAGGCAGTCGAATAGAAGAGCACAATGAGTGCGCAAACGCGTAGAAGCGTTCCACTGCTGTCGTCTGCTCGATGGGCTGACCGCGGACACAAACGCATGTGAAACGCCGGCACATTAGCCCCGCATCTCGTTGCAATTAACGGGGAGAAATTAAAAAAAAAAGAATGCTCACATTCCTTTATTGCGTCTCAAGCAACAAATACATAAACTACGCATGCTGTGTTAAATATTTTTCGCCATGTCGCGTGCCACTGTTGGCAACGTCGGAGCAAAGTCGTCTACGTAGAGGACCAGTGTCACTGCAGTGCCCTGCACGTAAGGTCACTTATACGCGCACGTCATGCCCTCATTCTCTGGGCGTGCACCCGCAAAAAAAAGGGGGGAGCAGCATTCATACTGAAATTTGACCCATTTTGGCGGTGTGTAGCATTGCAAATTTTGGCAGACGTGATCATGAAGGCCTCATCTACGCATATCGCTTGTCAGCTCAAAATTGTCAAACCTGGTGAGTGGTCCTTTAACAAAGACAAAAATGCTAGCGCTGATGCACTTTTTTTTTTCTGCTCACAAAGCAACCTACTTCAGTGATGGGAAGGCCGACAACACAGCATTGCACTTCGAAAACGCACTCAGGAATAACAAAACTGAATATGCGCAGGGGATGAAATATGCAGCTGGTTGTGGTGATAAGTGAAAATACACCAACAAATAAGAAATTCGCCGCCAAAAACACAGAAAGAGTGCGTGAGGATGAAATGACTAAAAGTGACGATCTAGATAAGTGCGCACGAGAGAGAGAGAACTTTATTTGCGCATAACGCAGAGCGTTCCAAATGGTCGGGCCCCTATTCCAGGGCTCTGCTGGCCCTAGCCATCATCTCTACCCATTGGACCAGCCAGCGCCGATCATCTATGGCCGAGCAGGACAGCAGTGCCTCCCATTGTTGCTCTGCGTTGTTCATGTTGTGGTGTTCTTCGTTGTGATATGTACACTCCCACGTGATGTGAAACAGAGTTGGTGTGGCCCCACACCACGGACATATATCTCTGTATGCTGTGGGGTAGAATACATGTAGCCATGTAAGTTCGTGTATGTGTTTGTTTGGATTCTGCATAATGCCATCGATTCCATTGCTGTGAGGTTCTTATGCGGTGCTGGATACAGTTTTTTATTGTCCCTGTAATACTGAAAAATTGTGCCAAAGTTGGGGTCTCGGGGCATTGGATCCTCTAACGTAGTGTGCTCGGCGTCGGTCAGTAAAACTGACGACTTGCTTACACACTTAGTGAAAACAAAAGCCATAACACACACACGAAAAAATTAACATAACCATGAACAGACCAAAGTACTTCAAGAGAACACAGCATCGAGGTGGCTGACCACACAATAAAGCAGGCCCTGCCTCATTCGAGTGAAAACCAAAGGCCTGAAAAGGAGGAAATGGGCCCTACGAAAACATGGCAATAGCATTTAAGGGAAAAACGACAAAGTTAAACAAAACCATCTATGTATGTATGGACAAAGGCTAAAGCTTTTAAAAAGAATGGATTCTGTCTTTCTGCTCGTTTTCATACCTCTTAAATGCATTATGTGTAAGATTTTGCCTCGGGTTGGTGGTTATATAGTAATTGTAGTAATAGTAATAACAAACATGATAGGCATTGGCCTGTCTTTGACGATGCCATTAGATAAGTGTAGTTTATTTTTATTTCCTACCACTGGTTAGTGTAGCAAAGGGGCTATGTGGTCTAAATAGTATGCCCAAACAAATACTACACGTAATTTCTTTATAATGCAGTGCATGCACTCAAATTTTGGTAGACTTTTTGAGGGACACATATGGTTTAGCATGAAATACTGCTTCAACTTTGAAAATAACACTTTCTGAAATTTCAACGCAATAAAAATGGACGAATATGAAACGTATCTTACAGCACAGAAACAGCCTGAAAAGGTGGTTTCACTGAAGCGCGGAGCCGCTATGCCACGAAACGGCCTACTTGAAGGAAATGTGCACTGTCGCGAAATAAAAGTTACCTGCAGCTTGGTTCATGTTTCTAAGTTTCAAAGTGTGTTGTACGGTCTTATGTGGTCTAAATATGGTACATTTTGAAACAACATATTTTACAGCTTATAAGTTGCACCCTAAAGTCCTGCAGCTACTTGAATAAGCTGAAAAAGTATTCGATACTAATCACTAGGCTTGTGCGAATATTCGAGTGCTTCGAATATTCGAACGGGTATCACAGTACTTGACTTCGAATCGAAATTAAATTATAAAAAATTTCAAATTATTGGAAATGAACAAATAGATGTATATCAGTCCGCTTGTAACCCATCTGTAAAGGTGGCTTTACTGCAGGGGAGGGGTGTTGTACCGTGAGTACATATCTCCAGAGAAAATTCGCGCTGCAGGAAGTACTCATTTCAAATTTAATTGAACATATTGCCCTCACATCGATTCATTGTTTTCCAAGTTTTAATTTTTTTGTTATACTGGCGTATATACTCTAAGCATAGTAAATTTTATATTGTAACATATTTTATATGCTATTACTCTCATTCTACCGAAAGTCAAATCCTGCTACTATTTAAAATTCTTTCCACTTGCTTTTAACAACAACAACAATTAAAAAGACATTTGTACAGGCCTTGTTTCAATGAAAAATATCCTGCAGGCTAGTTGACAAATATGCTCATTTTTTTTTTGTAATAGGATATATATATATATATATATATATATATATATATATATATATATATATATATATATATATATATATATATTGTGAGCATTATTTATGCGTCCCATCTTTTCATCTGTAAATACTGATCATCACCAGTCAAGTTTAGGTTGTGGGGCACATACTCGAGTCAATAAAAAGGAGAGTCTCGAGTGTTCTCGACGCCATCTTACAAGTGGTGGAAAGTGCTGCCCGGTTCCTGCGTCCTCTCGCGTTCTCGGACACCCCAGCGTCTTCTAGAACACATCCCTGGAGCTCCGTTCAGGCCGCCGCTTAAACGACCTGGGTCTGGTAATGTCGAAAGCCGCCCAGTCTAGCGTGCCAGCTTCGCCACCGCTCCCACCGGCAAGAAACCCTTCTCACCTGGTCACCAGCCCTCAAAAGGATCCTCCACTGTTCGCAGGGCTTCCGGGTGAAGACGTTGAAGACTGGCTAGAGGAGTATGACCGCGGGAGTGTTATCAACAACTGGGTTGAGCCTGCGAAACTCACCCACGTTGCATTCTACTTGAGCGGCGTCGCAAAAACATGGTTTTTCAACCACGCCACAGATTTTCCGACATGGCCCGCCTTTACACGTCAGCTCCGCCAGATTTTCGCCAACCCGTCAGTGCGCTCGGATATCGCCAAAAAGAGGCTTGGTGCACGTGTTCAACGCCCTGGCGAGTCTTGCACTTCTTACATCGAAGATGTTCTCGCCCTTTGCCGCTGCATCGACAACAATATGGCGGAAAACGACCGTGTGCGCCACCTGCTAAAAGGAATTGCGACTGTCGCTTTTAATGCGCTTGTGGTGCAAAATCCTCAAACCGTAGCCGATGTTGTCGCTACCTGTCAGCGCCTTGAGGAGCTTCAACCTGATATGTCTGATCTGAGCTCAAGTCATGATACAACAGAGCTGCGTGCACTGATCCGCTCTATCATCCGCGAGGAACTTCATGCACAGGCTTCACCTCGCCACCTCGATATCCGAACGACGCCACCCGCTACTAGTTTGCGCGACGTCGTGAGGGAGGAACTGGCCTTGATGACTAGTACACCAGCTCCGAGTTCACATCCCATGCCCAGTTATGCTCACGTTGCTGCAACGACACCTACGCCCCACCAGAGCCTGGCCTCGATGACTGTCACACCTGTCCCGAGCTCATATCCTGTGGCCATGCCAACGTATGCTCAGGTTGCTGCTAGGACGCCTGCACCTCAGCAAAGCCCAATGAAGCTACCAGCGCCCGAAGTGCATGGTTCGCTCAACTCACTCGCACCGCGACCATCTTCCCAGCCTTACAACGCCTGGCGCAGTTCGCGGCCGACTTGCTTCTATTGCGGCATCCGTGGTCATATTTCAAGGTTTTGCCGACGCCGTCAGCAAGACGAACGACGAGGCTACGATAACCTTGAACGGGACGACTTCTACGCGACTGGACCCCCCTATCGTCGGCTGTATCCGAACAGCACACGTCGGTCGCCGTCTCCGCAGAACTTTGACCCAGTTGGCAGTTCCCGGTTCTCACGTCGTCGCTCACCTTCACCGATGCGGCGTTCTTCTTCTCCTCTCCGACCTTCTACTTCAATTCCCGACTGCCAACTGGAAAACTGAACAGTGCAGCTTCGGGAGGGAAAGCTGCATCTTTCGAACTGCGTCAAACTCCTCCGGACCGCCCATCGAATGTTTTATTGGTGTATGTTGAAGGTATACAGACAGAGGCACTGGTGGACACAGGCGCATCACTTTCCGTAATTCGTGCAGACTTTTGTGCCCGCTTGAAAAAAGTTAGGACGCCCTACGATGGTCCTCCCCTTCGTTGCGCAGATGGAGTCCCTATTCAGCCTTCAAGTGTTTGCACAGTCCGTGTTTTCATAGATGGCATCATTCACCACATTCAGTTTCTTGTACTTCCTTTGTGCACTCACACAGTAATTTTAGGATGGGACTTCCTTTCTTCGGCATCAGCTTTCATATCGTGTCGTCAGCGAGTCATTCGAATGTCAGCTACTGAGAGTTCATCGGATGTCGATCCATACAGCTTCCGTTTCATTGCTGCTACTGATTGTTTCATTTCGCCAGGAGATGAACAACTTCTAACGATCGCTTCGGATACTATAGTTAATGGTGACGTGTTCATAGCTCCATCAGTTCGCTCGAAACCTGCGGGGTTTACCATAGCACCGGCCTTGTGCGGTTTAACGACGGTAAAGCATTGGTCACCACCTTGAATCCAACTTCTTCGCCAGTGATGCTGCCCCAGGGCACTGCTGTGAGCTGCTTCGCTGACAGTGAGCCCTTTTCACTGATTCCCCTTCACGCAGAATCACCGCCTTTGTCTGTTACTACTGATATCAAGGCTACCACTGTTACCTTAAATGACACCATAAGTCCTCACCTCACTGCCGAGCAAAAGAGAGACCTTTTAGATCTTCTCCAAAAGCACAGCCTTTCATTTGATGTACATTGCAAAGTTCTGGGCCGCACCTCCGTTGCAGAGCACAGCATCGAAACCGAAGGCAGCTCCATTGTACGCCGCCGCCCATACCGTCTCTCTTCGGCTGAACGGCAAATCATCGAGAAAAACGTCGCCGACATGCTCAAACGGGATATTATTCGACCTTCATCCAGCTCCTGGTCGTCTCCTGTGGTGTTGGTCCGGAAAAAGGATGGCTCTGTCCGCTTTTGTGTTGATTACAGAGCGCTCAATAAGATCACGAAAAAAGACGTATATCCGTTGCCACGCATAGATGATGCCCTGGACTCCCTACAAGGCGCAGAATATTTCTCCAGCCTCGACCTCCGATGCGGATATTGGTAAATACCTATGCGCGAAGCAGACAAGGAGAAAACAGCGTTTGCGACGCCTGACGGGCTTTACGAATTTAACGTCATGCCCTTTGGCTTATGCAACGCTCCAGCAACATTTGAGCGCATGATAGATACTGTCTTACGTGGTCTCAAATGGAAAACCTGTTTATGGTATTTAGACGACATCGTCATTTATTCTTCTACTTTTTCTCAGCACCTTAAGCGTTTGGACGAAGTTCTAACGTGCATTTCGAACGCTGGCCTACAGCTCAATACAAAAAAGTGCCACTTCGCCAGCACAAGCATCAAAGTATTGGGTCACCTTGTCAGCAAAGACGGCGTTCGACCCGACCCCGACAAGGTTGCTGCCGTAATTAGTTTTCCACGTCCGCGCAATCAAAAACAATTGCGAAGTTTCGTGGACCTGGCGTCTTACTTCCGCCGCTTCATCCGTCACATTGCTGCCATTGCGGGGCCGTTACACAAGCTTCTGACGTCAGGGTCGGATTTCACGTGGACTGACGAGTGCGAGTGTGCTTTTCAAGCCCTTATGCGTGCTTTGACATCAGACCCCGTCCTCCGTCACTTCGATGAGAGTGCACCCACTTTCCTGCACACAGATGCCAGCGGCCACGGAATCGGTGCTGTCCTCCTCCAGCGCGGTGACACTTCACGTGAGAGAGTAGTTGCGTATGCCAGCCGCGCACTAACACCTGCAGAGCAGAACTGCTCGATAACAGAGCAGGAATGTCTCGCTGTCGTTTGGGCCATCCAGAAATTTCGACCTTATCTGTATGGACGCCACTTTACTGTGGTTACCGACCACCATGCCCTATGCTGGTTGTCCTCGCTGAAGAATTTGTCTGGGCGCCTCGGTTGCTGGATACTGCGTTTGCAAGAGTACACTTTTGACGTTGTGTACAGGTCCGGCAAACAGCATCAGGATGCTGACGCTCTCTCTCGCTGCCCTCTGCCACTTTCATCTCCAACCACGCATCCTGAATGCCCCTCAGGTGATCAAGTGGCTTCCTGTTCACTCACGTTATCACCCCTGGCAGTTGCTGGGTCGCTACCTTGAAACAACAGCGCCCAGTTTGCCGCGTACCAACGTGATGACCCCTACTGTAACCGCATCATCGGATACTTGAATGGCTCGCCTTCTCCACCTAATGCCAGACTACGTCGTCAGCTACGGCTGTTCAAGCTAGAGAACAATGTCCTGCAGCACTATACTTACAATGCGGATGGGCATCGGTGGGTGCCAGTACTTCCCCCATCGCTGCGAAAACAAGTTCTCGAAGCATTGCACGACGACCCATCAGCTGGACACTTGGGATTTCAAAAGACCTACAACCGCGTTAGGAGCCGTTTCTTCTGGCCTGGTCTTTCTACCTTTGTGGCTAATTATGTCGCTTCTTGCGCACTTTGTCAACGCCGGAAACGACCAACTTCAGCTCCTGCTGGCTTATTACAACCCATTCCATGTCCCGACACACCTTTTGCCGTTGTCGGAATAGACCTCGTCGGGCCACTTCCCGTAACGCCAGCGGACCACTGCTGGATCGTCACAGCCATCGACCACCTCGCACGATACGCGGAGACCGCTCCTCTACGCACTAGCTCCGCCTCAGACGTTGCCGCCTTCTCTTTAGAAGCCATTGTGTTACGTCATGGTGCACCTCGCACGTTGTTGAGTGACCGGGGCAAGGCCTTCATGTCGACAATTCTTGACGAAATTCTAAAAACTTGTGGCACACTTCATAAGACCACATCCGCTTACCACCCGCAGACAAATGGGCTGACAGAGCGATTCCACCGGACTCTAATCGACATGATATCCATGTACATCGGACCGAACCACGATAATTGGGACAAAATCTTGCCGTTCGTAACATTTGTACACAACACCGCTGTTCAACGAACCACCGGGTATTCACCTTTCTTCTTCGTCTATGGTCGTGCGCCGACATTCACCATTGACGCCTCTTTCTTCAATGTAATGACAAAAACGTCGACGACTACGCCAGAACATTTCGTCTCAAGGCTTGCTGAGGCACGGCAACGTGCTCAACTCAACACGGAGGCCAGTCAAGAAGACCGCAAGCAACGCTATGACAGCTTTCGTAGAGACGTCACCTTCCGTCCTGGAGATGAAGTACTACTTTGGACGCCTGTTTGCGCACCCGGATTGTGTGAAAAGTTTCAGTCTCGCTTTCTAGGACCTTACGTTGTTTGTGAAAGAACATCTCCGGTCAATTACCTTGTCACTCCCATAGAGGGTTCCTTGGACCGTTGTTACCGTGCCTCCGAGATTGTCCACGTTTCACGTCTTAAACCTTTTGTGCGCCGTACCTTTCCCGCCTAAGTCTCGGCCGGGCCGGCCGCTCAAGTGCGCGGGGAAAATAAGTGTGAGCATTATTTGTGCGTCCCATCTTTTCATCTGTAAATACTCATCATCACCAGTCAAGTTTAGGTTGTGGGGCACATACTCGAGTCAATAAAAAGGAGAGTCTCGAGTGTTCTCGACGCCATCTTACAATATATATATATATTGTGTCGCGGGGTCGTGACGTGCACGAACGAAGCAGAGTGCAGGTTAAATGATAAACTGTTTATTCGAGCCGAACTTGTGGCCTAGTAAAAGGAAAGTCATATTACAGCAAAAAGCGGGCAATGATAGCGGCGAGCAGGGCGTCCGCCGTCGATCAACTGACAAGCGGCGAAGCGTGTCGGCATTTATACAGTTGCTATTGAACATCTAGCGTTATCGCAAGCGGCGACATTGGTTCCAGAATAATCTGAAAGGTTCACGAAGTGGGCATAATTTTAACAAAATGGTCTACTACAGCCTTGAATCTTCTCTAACAGTGTAGGCAAGGTTTGCGCTAAACATAGTGCAACGGGACGACAGCAAAACTTGAAGAAAGGAACGTGACAATATATATAAATCACATTCATTTTGAAATTATTCAATCTAATCACTGTTCGCTTCAAAACTTATGTTTACTATACATTCAAGCCTACTAATTATCGTTCACTTTGACGTTGCTTCAAACCGAGAAATTGATGCTTGCACAAGCCTTATGATTACTACATTGAAGTTTGATAGTGCTTCTATGTTGTGTTTTATGCAGCCTTCACCAGCAGAGAGCATTTCTTCGGTTGAATTCCGGTGTGCCAGCGCTGCTGAAACTCCACGAGGAAGTTGGGCGAGCAGCGTCTTTGACCTGCGCAACTCGGCAGCCGATCCACTGGTGCCAGCCCTGCTTGAACGTACACCCCCCGAGGAACTGGATCGCCGGAATGCAGCTCAGCGTCTCGAAAGACGCCACGACGCCCTCTTTGAGTTGTACCCTCTCCAAGATGAGGTTGGTTGCAGTTTCATGCTTCACAGTGTTGGAACTATTCAATTACTTGCATGCTAAACAAAGGTAGTTTTTACTTTGATTGCGTGACTGTACCTGCAATAAAGAAGCAAACATTCTTTACATCAAAATAAAAAAGTCAAGTTGAAGCTGATTACTTATGATATGAAAATCAGGTGTATAATTTTCTTTTAAAGACTTCAGGGGTGTCTCATTGTTGCACACTCGATCAGTACTGTTCATTAAGGCCGCAATTATCTTGTGGAGCGTTGTCCCATCTTCTGAAGTTTATACTAACACCAAATCTGTACTCAGTCCGAAAGTAAGTTATCGATAATTGGTGCATAGTGCTTCCACATGTACTGTAAAGTGATGACTCTACATGAAAATAATTATACGTACCTGCAAGTTTGGTCATTTAATTTTTTGTACCAATGAAGATGATAATGAGATTTGATCAATGAGTCAATCACCCATGATAATTATTGGTTTTGAAAGTTGTGAAGCGTCATGTGTGCACAAACGGCCTTGAAACCAATTGGATAAAAGTTCTTTAAGCTAACTTAGACAAACAGGAGAATGTCATAACGTAACCTAAATGAAATATAGATTCAGGATTTTGGCTTCAGAACATCTATGAGTGATTGTTAATAGAGGCAGTTCGTGGGACTCTCAAACTCTTTACCAGCACAATAGCTCAAAATAACCTAGCTTAAATTCTAGAAGCCTAATTACGCACAAGTTGAGTTTTATTAACATCAGTGAAACCATATAAGAGCGTTCTCCAAAGGTGTGCTGCAATCTTGAACTTATGTGTGTATGCGTGTGTGTGCCTGTACCCATCCTACCTGTGAGTTACCTGCAAGTAAACTCTCATGGGTAATTTATTGACTCATAGGAGGAGATCATTGAAAGACGTTTGCCTGCGGAGCCACCACGTGAACATATGGCTCACCGGATTCTGGTTCGATGTCTGGCTCTCAAGTAGGTTGTCTCTCTCAAAAAAAAAAAAAAAAAGCTTTCCCTATTGAGTTGTGTTGCATAAGTTTGCCTTGCAGCGAGTCAATCAATTTCGCACACAGCTTGCAAAGCATTTCTACTTCGGCTTTAGCATTCTCCTTGCAAGAGAAGTTGCGCGCGGCAATGTTTAGCACCGACACTCTCTAAAAAAGGCAATAACAATGACTGCATCTCCGCTACTGCTCTCTGAGCCGCTACTGCAGCATGGCCAGCATGTGACGAGAAAGGAGCATCTCCATGTGGAGAGAAGCAGATCTGCATTTGAGAAAGAACCAACACTCCACAACAGCTTTTTTTCCTCTCTTCGCGTGCTTCGTAGAAAGGAGAAGAGAAAGGAAAGGGGGAAGCGTGGCACCGGCACGCGAGAGAGAGCCAACACTCCGTGACAGCTTTCTTTCTTTTTTTTTGTCTCTCTCTCTTCGTGCGCGGCGTTGAAAAAAGAAGGGTCCTTACTTGGGAGGGACAAAAAAGGGAGAAGCATGGCACAGGGGCATGTCGCAGGTATGCATTTGAGAGAGAGCAAACATTCCACCGCAGCCTTTTTTTTCCATTCGCATACTGCGTCGAAGTGTCAGAGGTGCTGCCGCAGGATTGGGCGCGGTGCTAAGAGCATTTTCTTCGTGCGGTATGTTGGAATTAACCGTCGCAAGTGCTTGTGCATTCGAATTACAGGGCGTTTTTGCCCATTGAAACGCACATAGCTTTTACGGGACCTCAGCGTGAGTTTGAATTAGCCAGAAGTTTGAATTAAGCGTGTTCGAATTAATGAGATTCGACTGTGTCATTGTTATTCTCTGCCTGTGCCTTACTGTTTTTTTTTCTTGTTTTCATTGCTTACTACAAGTGTCTCCATTTTTTTTAGACTGGAGCTGGAAGTCGAGCCAATCTTTGGCAGCATGGCCATTTATGATGCCAAAGAAAAGAAAAAGGTAAGCCACATGGATGAACTCAAAACTCGCTCGTTTTTTCGTGCACTTTTGGTTGTACGAGTTCGCAATGCTCGTTGATTCGCAGTTGCCAAATATATCGAACTTCACGTGTGGTTTCTCGTCTCAGGTGTCGGAGAACTTTTACTTTGACATGAACTCTGAACCTATGAAGAGGATGCTTTCCGACCACATTCCTTACCATGACATCTCGACACTCTGTCGATCATGCATCTTCAACATCACGTACCCATCTACTGACCTGTTTCTAGTCATCAAAGTAAGGAATAACCTGTGATCAGCTGAGCATGTTCTGCAATGTTGTGTGTTAGAACTAATCGGTGCTGCTCTTCATATTTGCTTTAATATACTATAGCTAGTTCATCCTTTTCGTTGGGCTTTGCTACTGTAGGTCATTTAGCTGAGAAAATGAAGGTATTTAAAGAAATTTTCATACTTTCTCTCTTCCCAGTTTGTCTGAAATGCAAAGTGAAGAAGCATAGGATAATAACAGCGTGAGGGTGTCATTCCTGAGAAAAGTACCTTGCCAGTCCCCAAGTTTACCCAACTGAAGTTACAATAGCCAAGTTAGACACAGCCCATTGAATTTAACTGACAATCCAACTTTTTCGAGTATAGAGGAAGTAATTTATTGTCTTTAATTGCAGTGTACTAATTTTGATGTAAAATTAAAGTGAATTAAAAGAGACGAAAATTGCCCTTACCCTTGGTGAGATTTAAAACCACCACCTTCGAATTGCGCGTCCGATACTCTACCGATTCAGCTATTATGGGAGGTCCTTCCCTGTGTACTTCGTCGGAGGTTTCCTTGCATGTACTAATAGCTAGGAATGTCAGCCATTGCTGCTCGTAGGCCAAGCGGCGTGTGTGGAGCACGCTTTTTGCCAGAGGGCATCATGTGGCATGTGATATCGGTTCAGATCCTATTAACGAAAAGGATGATTTCTCGACCACTTTGATTCAATTTCCATCACAATTAGTACACTACAGTTAAAGAAGCACTTAATGTCCTCTATGCTCTCTCTGGTCTAGTCATCTGTTCAATTCGTTTAGTTTTGTCTCACATATAAATAAGTCACTAAAAAATGGCCTTTCTTTCGTTCATTAATAGTGTAGGTGGCATATTACAGTTAAAACATTTTATGAGAAACATAGATCAGGGAACAGTTCTTGTCTTTAATATAAGGTGTCACTTATAAGCGTGGTACCATGCATGCATTTTTTAATCAACCCCTATTTCAATATGGGCACACTTGTGTCTCTTATACCCATTAATATATTACATCAGTGTCTTATAAAAGGGTTCGACTGTAGTGGATGCAGTGGCTGCTGCCAATTAATTTTTTTACTGCCATAAGAGTAGTACGGCTCCTAGCCATCCAATCGCTAAGGTTTTGAGTAGTGGAGGGTTTAATGCTTGATATAATAGCATTTTTATTGTAAGTGTTCTTATCTTCATATTTTCAAGGGTGTGCGGGATTTTTTCAGTCATCGTGCCCACTTTTTGCACTTTGTGCTTGTTTATTGCTCAGTCAGTGCATGACAGGAAACGAATGTTTTCTGTGCACAATGGGAAATGGACGGTCTCTGTTTTCAGCTCGAGAAAGTCCTTCAGGGAGATATCAACGAATGCGCAGAGCCGTACATGAAAGATGAAAAGGTAATTCTCAAAAAGTTTTTTTTTTTTTTTCGTTGAACAAGATTGTCATTGTTTACCTACCATCTCTGCCTTGGTTGTTAACATTGGCCCTAAAAACGTAATGGATGCAGAACAAGGACAAGGTTCGTGCCAATGCTGTGGCAACATGCAAGCGTCTTGGCAAATATCGCATGCCATTTGCCTGGACAGCAGTCTACCTGCTCAATGTGCTCACGGGGGTCAACAGCCTCGACAAGGACAGCGGCAGCGATCGAGACAGCATTGGCTCGAACAACACCTTAGGTGAGGACCTTGCAAATCGACTAGTAGTGTTTCTTATTGTAAATTACGGCCTTGTTGTTAATTAGACTTATTGGTGTGCACTCTTCCTCACAGTGTCAACTACTGGCTAGAAGTGTACATTACACACAGTTTGTGTGGGTTCGGTAAAGCTTTCTCTGTTCATGAGAGGGTTTGGCACATCACTGCTCATGGTAATTTGCTGGTTTAATTTAATGCACTTTCTGAATGAAAAGGTACAAGTTGTTCTGTGGTAAGCATGCTTTGAAAATATGTTTGATTGTGGTCAAGACTGCTTTTAAGTCTCATCTTGTCTATATATTAGCAGTTTCAATGAGAACTTTATGCACCTATTATTTATTGAACTTGTGTTTTTCACTTAATGTAGACATGTTTATTTGCACTTTGACGGCCACATTGTATTTTTCTTAATATGTTCTTGTGTCTATTTGTAAAGCAAACCTTGGAATTGTCATTGGTAAGTTCATCATTTTGAAGTATGGAGTGTGATGGCCAATGCACTTGTCTGGTTGGTGACATTTTGTTTTCTTGTTGTTTGATTAGCAGTAAACACATATTAACTTGCAACTGCTTAACTTTCACGCCACCATTAGTTTGCATGATCTAACGTTTTTCTTAGTGCATTGCATGCTCTGTATATAACTACGGTACGTTGTGAAATTCATGGTACTGTATTGTCGTTGTGCAATCATGTTTAATAATGTGTATGAGCTGTTGTCTAGTGTCTGCCTGCTGTGAATGTGTTAAGAGTGCTGTATTGCTCTTGTACTGTTTTAGCATGCAGCTCTAAGCATGCATTTGTCAAGATTAGCTTGTTATGAGAAGTGAGTGGGTTACTTGAATACTTTCAGGCCGTCGTGGCTCGCTGGAACGACGGGCCGGATCCGAAAAGCGCCGTAGCTGGTCCCCCGACGACTTTGCCAACAGTCTCGACACTTTTCGCCCAGTTACACTCACCGTGTCAAGCTTTTTCAAGCAGGTGAGGTGCCCATTTCTTCTGGGGGGAATATGTGTTTAATTTTCTTGTTTTCTATATCTATGTAAATACAAGTTGTTCTCATCTATATTTGTTGCAGGAAAGCGATAGGCTGAGAGACGAAGATCTCTACAAGTTCCTCATAGATCTCAAGCGGTCGGGCTCAATGCTGAAAAGACTGAAAAGCATCCCAGGTATGCTACCTAATCCTAGTTGCACGTTAGCCTTTAGCACGTCTTCATCTTAAGCGTTGTTCTTTTTCTTGGCCTTTATCGGCTTTACTTTCTTACTCCTGTGGCTACCCTTTTACCTCTTGCAATATGTATGGTACTTGATAGAACCTCTCTCCAGTGTGGCACTCATGAAAAAAAAAAATTTGATTGTAAAAGATGTAACATATTTTAGAGATAGTTTCATGTTTGGTAAATGTTTTTTAGCGGGATTGTTGTATACATCATTTACTGAACTCTTACATGTGAAATTTGTTCAGTAGCATTTGTACGCTTCTTGTCAGGCACTCTGCGGCTGGACATATCGCCATGTGCGGAGGAGGTGCGGTACTGCCTAAGTCCCGAGCTGGCACGCCTTCATCCGTATCCCGACGAAAAGGGCCGTCCGACGAAGGAGATGTTGGAGTTTCCCTTGCGTGATGTCCTCAAGCCAGAGTACCTTTACCGGAACCTTCTCTACATCTACCCACGCTCGCTCAACTTTGCTGGCAGGCCGGGCTCTGCGCGCAACATTGCTTGCCGCGTGCAGCTTCTCTGCGGAGAGGATGAAATCACTTGTGCTCTTCCTGTGAGTGTTTGTTTTATTCACACTGAAAATGGTACCCACATAGAGCTGAGATGAGAGGCAGGTCGCACAGAAAGTGCAGACACAGTGGATTGCCTGCTGCTGTCGTACCTGAAATGATTATCTTTGCTGAATATTTTGTAACTGGTGCGAAGCTATAAACATAAAGAGGAGAGGAAAGAGACAGGCCAACGCCAAAGCTTGTCCCTTTACAAAGTGTTCCAGTTACAAAATGTTCAGCAAACTAAGGTACCAACTCGCCCAAAAACAAGTTCTTCTAGAGGTTAAATGATAATTTCCTGTGCAGCTTATATGTTTGTGACTTGTGACTGCTGAAATGTTGGTTCCTTTGCAAATTCATTAGGGCTTTCGAAGAATGGTCAACATCCTGATTTTGAGGTGCACCTAATTGTGCCTTTGTAGAGTGCATAGACACTCTGCAATGTGTCACATTTCATATTCTTCATATGTGTACTTATATTCTCATTTCTAGCTGCACAATGAGAGCAACAGTACTTCAGTATTGAAATTGAAAGAGAAGCAATTGAAAGTGCGGAAATGCTGAAACGTAACACTGGTAATCGTTCTCTTTGTTCAAAAAATGAAGAAGTGAGCTTAAGCCTCATGTATCCCTTCAGCACAAGTTATGTTATTTCTAACATAAATGTGGCACATGCATGACTTTGCACAGTATCTACAATGATCACATAATGTCAACACATATATAGAGATGGGCTAATATTCGAGCACTTTGAATATTCGAATGAATGTTATGGTGTTTCAATTTACTTCAATAGAAATTTAAATTATTCGAAATTTCAAACTACTCAAAATGATTGTACAAATAAATATTTGACCACATGTAATCCTTCTGTAAAGGTGGTTTCACTGCGAGAGGTTGTCTTACCGTGAAACTGTTCATCCAGGGGAAATTCGCATCGCTGCAAAGCCACGCTTCAGTTCTAAACGTACATGTTACCTTCACGCCTCAATTAATTATTTTTTAAATTTAGAAGCAGGTTACACAGGCTTACATGTGCCGAATATAGTAAATTTTATTATGTATCTTATTATACTGCTTACAACTTCCACCATATGATACTCCTATTGAAATCTTGCTACTGTTCAAGGTTGCTTCCGTCTCACTTCAAACCAAAGAAGTGGCATTCACATGTGCCTAGCTCCAATTCCTAAGTGTATTGATAAAAATAGTTGGGTTATGACATAAATGCTCATTTTCTTATAATATGTAATATAAACTATTCGAATTATTCAATTTGAAATTACTCAACCCAATCACTAATCAGCTCTAATGTCTTTTTTTTTTACCCTCAAATTTACTATTCGTCCAACTCTCCACACTTAGCGTTACTGAAAACACCTACACTAAACAAGTTTTGCAAATGCTAACTTTACTGTGTGTGGTATTAACATCATTTCTTGTTAATTTGCAGGTGCTCTTTGGTAAATCCAGCTGTCCTGAATTTGTGACTGAAGTATACACAACGGTGACATATCATAACAAGTAAGTAGGCAGCAGCTGTTCACTTTGTTCATTTCTTTGGGATGAAGTACCAGTGTACTCACAACTGTATTGTGCATGCAATTATTATGATGCGCTGTATTTTTAGATACTCAGATCATATCACAAGGCAAGTCACAAAAATTGTGTGCTTAAAGTAGTATGTCATTCAACGAAATAGCTGTCATAAGATTGTTCCTTCACATTAAGTAATACATTAAATGATGCTTTTTTTGTGGTTCTTATCACTGTTATTAAACTTGGGAGCTTATAAGCATACTCAAGGATTTGTTATATCTGTCTCTAGATATCTAGATTAGGAGGTGTAAGCTACCGATAAACAATGACAGTTCCATATAGGTCTCGTGCCTCACTAACTTGGTGGGTACCTACTATATCACATAACTTTATGTCACATTCATGGAAGTATTTGCTCATATGAAGCAAAAAGTGAGCAAGCATTCAAATTAACTCTTCCATGTATATGCATGGTGTGAATCAATCGTTTAAGGATTGCAATTGAATGCACCTGCTGGTTGAAGGAACGCACCTGCTGCTTCAAAAGACAGCCAGAAAACTACAAGTTGGTTGCCATGGAAGGGCAGAGGGGTGAAAGCAGTGGTTTGCCTATGTTGTACTCAAAGCTATGAGGCATGCTGATGAGTTCAAGATATTATTTATGAGCTCAGTGTGTGAACAGGGTTCAAAGTCTTTGTCATTGCAATGTCATTAGAACGTGCTAGCACCACTGGTTCCCTGTTAAGTGCATGAAAATAAAAACAGGTCTCAAAAGTACGCTTGTGCAAATATTTGAATGCTTCGAATATTCAAACGAATAGTAGAATTCACTTTGATTCGAATTTAAATTATTGAAGAACTTTGAAGTATTCGAGATGAACAAATGAATGTGTATTAGTTGGCATATAACGCTTGTAAAAGTGGTTTCGTTGCAGTAGAGGGGTGCTAAGCCGTAAAAGCAACTATCTAAACGTATTAGTGTGTATGTAATTTTTCTGTAAAGGGGGTTTCACAACAGCAAAGGAGTGCTTAGCCGTGAAAACACCTATTTCGGAGAAGTTTGATTTTCACGAAGTCTAATTTCAAGGTTTAATGAACATGCTGCCCTGGCAGTGATTCATCATTCTTTAATTTTAAAGGTTTGTTATACAGGCTTATATGTTCGAGGCATAGCAAATTTAAAAATGTAACACATATTACAAATTATTAATTGCATTCTCCCTCATGTAAAATCATACCAAAGTTGTTCCCACCTTCTTTAAAACAAATAAAAAACAGCATTTGCACAGGTCTTGCTTTTTAATTTATAAAATATTATGCAGATTAGTTATGTCATGACAAATATGCCCATATTTTTTATGTGTGACATACAGTATTTAAATTTCATTCGAAGTTAGTCCACCAAAATCACTATTCGCTTCAATTCACTGCGAACCTGAAATTCACTATTTCCACAAGTCCTCTTAAGAGGGACTGTTGTCATAGCAATTTGCTTTGACAATGTTGTTTTTAATGAACAGAATGAAAGAAAGTTTCGTGACTGTGCATACTAAAAAAACTTACAGCATATCCACGGAAGCAGTTCTCAGTGATGATGGGTAGGGCGTCCGTTTGTCTGTCTGCCCCTAAACTAGCACCATTCCACTAAAACCACTAACGTCATCTAATGATATTATTTTGAGTACATATAGTACACACAACGCCATCTATTAAGCAATTCATAAACTAGAGGTGGCTACGTACATACTATAACTACTACTACGGAGGGAACGACCCACACCCTAAGGAGCTTCGCCCCTAAAATGCAGTTTAAAAGAGGTAACATGCCTCAGCGCGAAAATGATATTCTCGACATGAACAGCTAGCTGCATGGAGCGCAAACGTGCTTGAATACTACGTCCACTTCTGTCATTCTTTCAGATCTCCAGATTTTCACGATGAGATCAAGGTGAAATTGCCAGCCAAGCTGTCCGATCGACATCACCTGTTCTTCACTTTTTACCACATAAGCTGTCAGCGCAAAGTGGAGCAGACTATGCCAACGGAAACTCCCATTGGCTACACTGTGAGTTTGTTTGATAATTTTGCGTCATGGAGGTATCAGCCGCACAAGTGGGTGGGTCACCTGGCAAGAACTCCGTGCAGCACGAGGAGAAGCCCTTATTAAACATGTGATAAAAATCTGTGTAATATGAAATTTGACTTTAATATTTATTATAACTCACCTATTTGACAACGCGTAGCTTATCGGAATGTAATTCAACAGGCAGTGCATGAGAAGATGTACGTTTGCATTTTTTATTCTCTGTCCAGTCCACTGCTTTTCTTAATGCAGGATGCAGATTATTTTTTCTTTTGTCTGCAAGTTTTTTCTTTTTTATTTAACATTACGTTGGTTTTGTGGCAGAACACACCAGTGCGTGCTGTTATCATGCAGCGATTTTTTGTAATGTTAGAAGGCGATACGGTTGAACAGCCTGTGATGGTGCAACTAATGCCTGTTTTTTGCAGTGGCTGCCACTGTACCATGATGGACAGCTTCAAATGGGAGACCAGTTGCTACCAGTGATGCTGGACCACCCTCCAGCCAGCTACTCGTTCCTCACGCCTAGCATACAGATTCCCAACACCAAGTGGGTCGACAATCACAAGGGCCTTTTTGACATTTCCTTGCAGCCTGTCTCCACCGTCCACCCTCAGGTACATATGTGATGTGATTTGTCTGAGTGCATTACAGTATAGGGAGTGTAAAACGGCACTCCTATGCGTACTACCAGTACTTCCTAGCTAAGCAATTTACCTCCTGCTGTGTACCCACTTGGAGCACATTAGATGTCAGATCGTATTGTCTTGACTTTGTGCCATGAGCTCTGTATAAATTATGACCAGAAACATGGCAAAAGCCACTTATTATTTTTTAGAAATGCTTCAGAAAAGTCACATTTTATGTGTATTATTCTTGTAACTGTCACGTTTGTCACCAGCGGAGTTTCTGAATCATATCAGTTCCAAAATTTGGTTATGAAACTTGGACATGCTCGTGTACAAGTTTCTGCAGAATAGCACACTAGCTTATCTGGCATCTATCGGTAGCCTTCCTTGATATTTCCAAAAGAATCGTCCGCAACACAGTGCCCCTATGCGTCATGTGTACTCTTTATACAGTGCAGTCCACTTATAACGATACCACATATAACGATATATCGGTTATAACGATGGGTCGACTTAACAGTCTCATTTTATGCATTGGGGCTATGGGGAAAAAAACCATATATAACGATATGTTATCCACCGCATATCGGATACAACGATGAAAAGTTTGCCGTGGACGGCATGTTTCATTCAGAATAATCGTAACATTTAGATTGATAAGTTCCTCTGAAACGAACTATGCCGAGACAAGACGAAAAGTTAGCGTAGGCGAGTACCTGCCGCCACTGCAGCACAGCACCCGGCAGCGCGTCCCGGCCGTTCAAAAAGCCGAGGAGAGCATCGCGAGTTGGCGCGACGCGCTACAGATGGCGCCAGCTGTGTCACGTTTTGTGCCTCGCCGCGCGTCGACCGCGGAGAGGCTGAGAGAATTAAAAAAAAAAAAAGCGAAAAGCAAAGCGCCGCGCTCCGCGGCTCCCCGCCTTCTACAACGGCAAGCCGGCAAGCTACTCGTAGCTTGCCGAACGAAAGTGGGAAAGAGAGAGAAAATAAAAAAAGCGAAAAGCAAAGCGGCGCGGCGGCATCGGGGCGGGGCCTCGTTGGCATTCCGGCTGTGTACCTCTGGCTGTGCTTCTTCCTCCCACTGCTCCCACCCTGCCGTCGGTCAGTCTCTCTTCCTCAGCGAACCCGTGATGCGTTCTTCGGAGTAAGAAATAAAGTCTTGTTTTTGACATCCTACTATCTACAATATTTATTAATTGGTGAAAATAGCGAAATGAAGCCTGGAGCTACAAAAGGTACGTCCGGCGACGATTTTTTGGCGGCAGTCCAGATATAACGATCACCGGTTATAACGATCATATTTTTAGGTTTTCTCGATATCGTTATAAGTGGACTGCACTGTAGTCGCGAATGGAAAAAGTGTCGTGAGGGGAAAAATAGATCAAAGGGCTATTTTCGTGAAGAGTGATAGTGTTTTTTGCAGCACCTAATTTAGGTCTAATAGTTGTGAGATGCAGTAGACCCTCGTTGAATGGAACACGAAAGGAACAGGAAAATGTGTTCTGTTTAACAGTAGTTTTGTGAACTGAGAGAACAACGAGGCAGAATTCAAGTATGAAACCAGTCATGTTAGAGGCAGTTGTTTCATTTAGGCAGCAGTTCTTTTTGAGAGATTCCTTACTTAGAGTATGCAGTATTACCTCTGTATTTGATCCATCCATCTTGAGCAAACTTGAGATCAACGGATCAAAGAAAGCAGCAGTGTGCTGTTGTGCCTTCCTTTATCTGTTCATGTCAGGTTTGTTGCAACCACTCATGAAGTTGGTTGCTCTTGCAGGACGAGCACCTAGACCGGTTCTTTCAGCTCTGCACGGCTGTCGAGTGTGGCCACGTGCCGCAGCGTCTTCTCAACGGCGAGACGGCAGAGACGATGCTCCGAGCTAGCCTGATGGAGCTTGTGAAATGCAAACCAGGTCCGCTCGTTCGCTTTCTGCCCACCATTTTGGATGCACTTGTCCGGCTTCTAGTGCAGCCGCCCCGGCTCGGCGGCCAGCCATTCAACCTAGGGCAGGCTGCATTCCATGCGCTAGCTGCTGTTGCCGATTCAGTGGTGGTGAGTGCTGTTGTACATTACAGTTTTTTTTTTCAGACAAGTAAGCTTTCTGGAAATCTCGTAAAGGAAAAAAGCTGGGGAAAATGGGAATTACTGCAACAGGATAACAAACTTTATTTGTATTTCTTCAGTTCAGATTTGGTTGTAGAGAATGGCATGCTTGGCACTTCTCCATAGGACCATGCAAGTTTTCATTGTATTTTGTGGATTTCCTTAATGTGCATAGTGCATAAAAGGGGGATTAAGAAAGAGCCGTCAGCTGAGGTTGCTGTGGTCTCTGATACGATCCCCCGATATAATGATGTGGCACAGGTATGCAGGGTTCCTCATTGAGGCATTGAGGCAACTTTATTAACTAGCCACACATTTGTTGTATCTGCTCAGTTTTAGCCCAATGTTTTTCAAAAAGAAAAGTAGGGATGTGCAAATAGTGAATTTTATGTTTCAAGCGAATTCGAAGCAAATATGGATTTGGCCAAGTATTGAATAGTTAGAATTGTATACTGCATTTACTCGCGTAATCTTAGCACTTGCATAACTTTCGCATTTCCCACATTGCCCAACAAGAATACTATATATATATTTTTTTTTTGGTGAGTAACTATTGCACCACTGAAAATTGCAGCAGTAATGTCATCTGCTACTTCCAACCACTGATGATGACAGTGCACGACAGCCTGGGGCCATCTCTTGAGCATGATGCATACTCTCAACTCGCAAAGTCCTAATTTGATTAAAAAAAGTCATGAATTGAATTTCACTTTAATATAGGTGCGTTGCGGTGTGTTAGTTTGTGTAGCATACTTTATTGTGTCCGTTTTGTGGTCAAGTTTTTGGTCGATACGAGAGCTATACTGCTGCTTTAAAATTGAAAATGATTGGTCAATCACTAGGAAATGGCAACAGGGCCGCCAGCATGTACTTCGTAGTCGACAAGTTTTTCGTTCACTACTGGCAGAGGCTGCATGAGTAGCTGAAAGCCTCCACGACATGTCAGGCCTTGTGTGGGCCTAAGATATGTAGTTTACGTTTATTTGTTGTCAGGCCTTGCGTGGCCTAAGATATGTAGTTTATGTTTATTTGTTCATTTAGAATATTATGAAATTTCGGACTGTGTAACTTCATGTGGAAGCGGGTTCGAATACTGTAATATTCACTACACTAGAACATGAACAAATCTTTTCTCCATCCACCCTACAAAAAAAAAAGAAAATGCTAGAGAGGGGACTAGCAAGTACTAGAGAGTCCTGTTTCGCACACTCCTGCAATCTACGTGTTAGCTGCATCTTCAGTACCTAAACAGTACCTGGACTCCTACACAAGTTTATTAGGTAGCCATTGGCACCAACACAGTTGGGAAATGGTTTGCTGATATACCGTGGGCAGCTTTGAATGTGAGATTCAAGTGAGAACCATTGTCGCTTTCTCTCTTACAAGAAAAATAAGGTATAAAGACTGTCTGAAGTACTGCGTTTTTTTTTTCATTTTTGTACATAAAAATTAGGCATAGGTTACAATCTGTGTTGTGGTAGACACATGCAGAAATGGTGATCATTCAAGTGCAACTCAAACGCAAGTTAACTTAAAGGTGGCATGTCACTGGCAAAATGAGCTCGCACTGATTATTTTATGCTGAATGAATGTCTGTAGTGGTGGGGCGATGCAGACTTAACATTAGAAGGTTCACGAATAGAGGTGCAAGATAGAAGCTAAGTTTGTTCAGTAGAGAAGGCACGGTACAGTTGAAGTTTGAAAACTGTAGTTAGTACGCAGATGAGCCACGTACTGTTACTTGTGGTGTCTTGTTGAGAAGTGGAGAATGTTGGTGGGGAGGTTAATAACTTCAGATAAGAATAGTTCGCCATGTTCACTCTGATGTGCTTTGTAATAATCTGATAGCGTGAATAATGCCAGTGAGTAACGAAGTGATGTATCTTCACACTTGTCTGTTCTCTGATGCAGAAGCTTTTGGACGATCGCAACGACATTCATGGAAGGAATGCCTTGCTGGCCACTTACATCCAGTACCAATGCACCTTGCCACATCCCGAGTTGTACCTGCCGTCACCTACCAATGATGAACCCTCGCCTCCTTTTCCTGGAGTGGCATGCAGCCCAGCAGGGCATCCAGCATGTTCTGTGCCTCTTTCGGTGAGCTCTTCTAACTCAATGGTCCAGAGTCACCATGAAGTTGGAGGCATTTTCTTTTTGTGTCGATTAAATAATTGGTTGTCAGCCGAGTGTAAGCACTGTTGCGAGTCTTTAGCCTATCACATTAATTTAAAAATTTTGTCCTTTTCTATCACCCTTTTTGTAAACATTTTAATATGCCAATATAGAAAATAAGCTCTAGTTTCTGCAGAAGCGCTTGATTTCATATAAAAACTGAAAGGGCGCTTGGGCTTTGCTGCCAAGAGTGGAATGGAATAGTGTAATCAGGCCCACGCACATCGCCTCCAACTACTAGCACGGCTTTAGTATTCGGCGCGTGTCTCAACTGTGCCTTGGGGAAACGAACGACTGTGCGTGCAACGTTGGCCATTTCAAACTATTCTAGAAGGCCTACTGCAAGTGCAGTTACGCAGTGCCCACTACGGCATTATTCTTGCTTTTGCAAATCAGCGAAGGGCCCCCTATGCGTCTGTAACATGACACCCAAACCCATGCAGGTGCTCACTTTGTGTGTGCTTTTGCTAGTGATTTTGCTGATGATTATAGTTGAATATATCTGAGCGCTTTAAAACGTGTGAGCCTTTAAAACGCTCACTCGTTGCACAATTCGCATGTTTAAAATTCTGGTGTGATGCTACGCGTCTGCACAATACTGCATATGTTAAAAAGATCCCTCCCACTACGTTACATTCATACAGTGTTTTTCTTTCCCCAAGCAGTTTCAAGCAATGGTGAGGCTTAGTGGTTGAACAGCTGCCACGCAGAAAGAAGGCCTACGTTTGATTCCTAATTAAACCGAAAATTTTTATGATTTATTTTGTCGGTCACGTGCAACGCTGATTTTTCAACCACAACCAACAACGCCGATGCCGACACCAGAATTTCTGCGAAACAAGCTCCTTAACACTGTTGCGTTAAGAACACTTTTTTGGGGACTAAAGTTTCAGAGTGGAAAAAAAAAAAAAAGACCTCTAGACACAGTACTAGCTCTGGCTAATGTTGGCTTAACGTTGGCAACTTACTGTTGCCAACACATGAAATCAGCTGCTAATGCTTCTAACATTTTTTTGTAGGTTAGGATAAATCCTTTTTCACTTAAGTAGCTACTGCATATGATATCTATATAATACACAAATAAAAAGCAAAATAAATGAACTATTTACACATAGTAGTTTCATTAGGTCTATATGATGTGAGAAATGTAAATTGCCAGTTTCAAGATTGCTGGTCAAAACTGAAAAAAGTTTGTTAAGGCATGCTTCTATATACTAGGGAAAAAAATATAACAGAAATAATGAGATACCTATACAGAATGTACTGCCATCTGATAGGCGCCATGGATGAAAAATTTGAATGTTTTAATTGAACGAGACTTCCCTAAAAAATCTTACTGTAAGCACTATAGTTGGATGTGTCATGTGGCAAAGTAGTTCCTAGATGTAAAGCACCGCATAACGCTGCATGTCTCGCAGTAAGCTCTTTTCAGCTTAGTTGTCTAATCGCTCTTGCATTTCCTATAGTTTTTACAAGTTTCAATCCTGCCAAGTTGGTGTTAAAACACAAACTTAGACTGCCCAATGGCAGAAAGTGTAGCTGACTAATGTTCTTAGCTTGTTAGCATCGTCAGACTCGTTGCTGCTCGATAAATTGATTTAATCAGCCACGAGCAGACGGGAACGCCGATGTCTGCGACCTTTTGAAGAGCGTATGCGTGCCACGTCTGGCAGCAGTCATGTTTGCTTTCAACTTAGATAATTGTGCAGCTTAAGAGCGCAATCCGAAATCAAAGCCAAGCGGGGAAAAAAAGAACAGCCTATGTGAATGAGACTACAGCATTTGTCTTTCATGACGGATGCGGCAGTGTGTTCGTGAATAGTGCAGAATGTTGTGAAAGCGGCAATTCAAACCATTGATAGCGAGTTATCGATGCCCTATAAATGTGTTACGAAAAGATTCAGTGACAGTGTCATAACCGTTCTGAGTTCTCTGCCCCGTTTTTTGTTTCGTTATTATTCCTCCTCCGTAGAAATCCTCCCACGGTCGCAGCAGCAGCAACCCAGACCTTGCCAGCTCGAGTGCTTCAGCTTTGGCACACATAGAGTCGGACTCGGACATGAGCACGGTTGTGGCGCGGCCACTGGACCGCACGGCCAGCATGCGGCCTGCCAACGGGACGGCCTCGTCTCCCCTGAGGTCGCCTCCGCCGCGGAAGTTGGTCCACGAGGAGCTTGTCCTTCAGTGGGTGGTGTCCAGTGGAGCAGCGCGAGAGCTGGCACTCAACAATACGTGGTTTCTGCTGGAGCTTGTGATCAAGAGCATGACTCAGCACCTCGCCGCCACAGGTCGACTTCAGGCGCCACGCCGGGCCAGGTTCAGCACTCGCTTTGTGGATGATGTCACAACCTTGGTGAGGACACCTCTGTTGTCTCTTCATTCTCTCTTTGCATGCTTGGTATAATCTATTAGGTGTTGTGTAGTTCATAAGCACTTGTTTTTTGCTCCTATTAGTAAATGTAAAGTGTCAATGTGGTGCTAGCAAGTCATAGACTTTGAATTTTGCTCTTTTGGAACTTTTTTTTTTCATAACTGACAATGTGTCAGATTATGAATTTTAATTCTAGGAGAGCGATAAATCACATTCTATATGTACTCTGTCATACTTTACTGTTATGACGGTGATGATTTGTGTGTTGAGAGTTTTCATTGTCTTTTGTGAATTTTCTCCACAAGCATAGTGCGTGAAAGGGGGATTAAGAAAGAGCCGTCAGCTGAGGTTGCTGTGGTCTCTGATACGATCCCCCGATATAATTATGTGGTGCAGGTATGCAGGGTTTCTCATTGAGGCATTGAGACAACTTTATTAACTGGCCACACATTTAGGGCATTTTCTTGATTCTGTTTTAAAGTGTCATGTGCTTTAGAATGAAGTATGATACCAAAGCAGCTAAACTCATGAGCTGTTATTGTAAAACTACAAAGTCTTAAGCATAGATCTGTGTACCGACATGCACTCCACCCCCCCCCCCCCACCTCATCATTCACTGAAGGATGACACCAAGATAATTTGGTTTATAGATCAACTCAACTATTGAATGCATGACAATAGCACCCGAGTCTGTGATGGTTTGATCTCCTATGCATTGTCTTCGCATGGTTGGCTACAAGATACTAAATTGCTGTATCCTTTCTTTGGTTAGAAGTAATCACAGTGAAGTGAGGCGTTGTAGTTCAAATGCTCAAAACATTGCTGTTACACTTCTCTAAAAGCTGCAGTGTATGGAGTCAACAGGTAATGAAGCCGAGGAAAAAGCATAAAACCTTGCTAATTCGAAGTCACGGGGACCGTGATAAATCTTCAAATTAAGTGGGTTTTCGAATTAATATAATAAACAAAAAGTAGGATGCAAAGATCTTGGAAATATTCGAAGTGGAATCATCTTGAAGTAATCAGGGCTGGTCGTTTGCTGTGCCGGCTATTTTGAGGCTCCAAGGGTTATGCTTTCGAGCAATTCCTGGTCTTAATTTTACTGCAAACACGGGGGAATGGCAGGTCTCGCTGCTGCCACCGAAAAAAAGAAAAGGAAAGAAAAAAAAACGCTGTCGTTATCGACTAAGATAAGCGCCTGTGGAAAACAAGACATCTTAACTGCGACACAATTATGACATGCGGGCGGCATATTGCCTGCTCCTTGCTACGTCAGCACATCATGACGCAACTATTCGCCCATTGTTTCTGGTAAAATAAAGAATTTAATAATGGCCAGTATGACAAAATTTGCAATCTGTGCTGGCTGGAAAACATGATCTTTGAAACTTTAGAAGTTAGTTTTCGAAGTATTCGTTGCAGGCAAGAACTCCGCCAGCAGTGCAAGTGCGCAAGTTTCTGGAGCAACTGGTAATCGTAGGTTCGCATACATCGCGAATTTTGCCAAACTGTCGAACTGCCGTTTATTAATTGCTTTATAATCCCAGAAAGAATGGGTAAATCATGACACACTGACGTTGTGAGAAGCATGCGATATGCTGCTCGCGCGGCATCACTATGTTGCAGTGAAGCACATCTTTTTTTTCCGCAGGCATACTATTTAGTTGATCACGGGACCTTTTTTCTCCTTTTTCTTTTTTGTGCTGCAAGCAGCGAGGCTGTGGTGCTTCAGCTGCCACTCATTAGTATTACTAAGCTGCATTGTTTTGTGGCTCTTAAGGGTCTTGTTCCCGGGATTTTGTGGCGAAATCGGGATCGAGAGTCGGCACATGGCACCCAAAGTTTTAGTATTAACCGGGCTAGTACTGACCGTCACTTCAAATTATCCACTCAGACTTACATTGCAAAATACAAGACTGCAGAAATGCTTCGAATGAATTGGAATTTCGAAATAACTGAGTTCAAATGAACGAGGTTTTACTGTAGTTGATGTAAATGTAGTGTAGCAGTTTAATTGAAATGCAGTAGTTCTTTTTTGTCTCATAGCTACGTCGCCTAAATTAAAAACTACAAATAACATCAACTTCACTTTTTTGTTTTTATTATTTGATGGCACCTTGTGGTTGCACCTAACAAATGTAAAATGGGCGCCTTTGTCCAATTCATTTTTGTTCATTTTTAATGCAGGAAATCAGTAATAATAGCGATCATCATAATTGTTATGGTCGCGGGAAAGTCTAAGGCTCTACATTGAACTTTGCAGGTGACCTCACTGACATCTGACGTTATTAGCCGCTGCCACAGAGAGGTGCGAGATTTCCGGAATGTGCAGAACCTTAACAACAGCCTGGCCTTTTTCTTACACGACTTGCTGTCCATCATGGATCGAGGATATGTCTTCAAGCTGATCAAGGTGTGATTTAAAGTCTATCTTTGGTAGCTTCCTCGTATCGCAGATTCTTCATTGCCTATTTACAGTGCTTTAGCCTGTTTACTACACTTATTACTGATGCTGAGTATATGGGCCAGCTGTTTCTAACGTATGAGCCTTAAAAGTCTTTGTGAAAGGCTTTATTATTGATAGGAGTTTTGGGGGCTCTGGTTGCTTTGTTACAGAAAAATGAAAGCCTGTCCCATTGTCAAAACACCCATTGTAGTTTTTAAGCACTGTCATATTGCTGCGTTATTGATGAGCATATTCCCCTGTAATATTGGTCGTATAGTGCTACGGTGAATCTGCTGCAAGATTGTAGCTGTTTGAAGACAATTGATGTTGCAAAGGTTAACTAAACACTTATGAAGGTCGGGAGATTGAATCTCGGCTGCTGTGGCGGCGGAAATGTTTGAAGCCCGTGTACTTAGATTTAGGTGTGCATTAAAGAATCCCAGGCGGTGTGAATTTCCAGAGCCCTTCACTACGGCATCTCTTATAATCATATTGTGTTTTTGGAACGTTAAAGCCAAGTTATTATTATTACATGTCACTTTGTACTACTGTAAGAGTGTCCATAACAACACTCCAGCTCTTTAACGATTGCAATGCCAAATTAAATCCTCACAGCTAAATTCAAAGCTAGATCCAAAATGAAATTAATTTCTAGCTGTGCTTTGTTGCCTCAGTTTGTTGCTTCTTTGTGCGGACAGGCCTTCTGCAAGCAAGTCTCGGCCAAGATCCAGTCCCTGCCTGATGCAAGCAGCTTGGCATCACTGAAGTTGGACTTCCTGCGTGTGCTATGTAGTCACGAGCACTTTGTGACCCTCAACCTGCCTTTTGCGACCCCGCTCACCCCTTCGCCACCAACATCACCTTGCCCCAGCATTGCATCGTCCCAGGGCTCGGTCGTGTCCAGCTCCACTCTCACCGACCGTGGCAGTGCTTTTGCCGAGCTTTCACCCGAGTTCCGCCAGCAGCACTTTCTCGTGGGCCTGGTCCTGGCTGACCTTGCAACGACCTTGCAGAGCAGGTCTGAACTGCCATTTTTTGTGATGGCATTCTTTGTGGTCTAGTAGCATTCTACATTTAGCTGACATTCTATGGAGACACTGAACTCGGGCTTTGGATTAAGAAAATTCTGCCACTTCTATGCTGTAAAAGCTATCGAATAGTGAAGCTGTAAGAACACTGAGTATATGCGAGGGTAGACGATAGCTTAGTCTCATTCAAAGAATACTAATAATCATCATCATTTCGTTTTTTTCAAGCATCATAATCTCGAACATCATCATTATTATTTTGAACGTCATCACCATCTCAAGCATCATCATCATGACATTTCATCAATTTCTTTATTCATTCCCCCCTCTGATTGCATGTTTTGTGTAGCTGGATGGCACAGGCTCTACTTAGAACAGCTCCACTGTTGATAATCACAAGTTGCCCAACTGGGGCTTTTCTGTTATCTGTTCTGGGGAAATATTGCACGTGGTCTTGGAAGTAAAGGCTTGTGAAAGTCAAACCTCTCATCGTAAACTTTATTAACATAGAAAAAGCATCAGTTGTCTCGCTGTTATCCTGACCTTCTTACCTTCCATTATTTTTGTGCATTTAATGGCACCACACCTTGAAGGGGGAAAACAAATTCAAGAAAGCGTTGTGCGGGCACTGTACGACAGTGACAAAGGAAAACCAAGGGATTCTTATTGTCAAACATATAGACCTTGGCTGTTCACAACAGAGGTAGTCCACAACCAGCCACGTAGGCCAGCTGTATTACGTTTCTGGGGTGGGAGCCCAGCTGAATGTGTAACGGTCCTTGCAGTTTGTTTGTTTGAGTTAAGCTATCTGATAACCGAATTTAGCAGTCCGAGTTAGCATCAGCAATAGCATCTATCTTTGCTAGTGATGCATAGACTGGTCTGCTTTACTTTCCTGGCTTTCTTTTGTTTGTTTTGCTTGACATGCGATAAAATAGTGATAATATTTGTTCTTTCACAGCACTGCTCTATTAATTCAGTTTGACGGAAATCTTAGCTTTATTTTCATGAGGCGCTCACAAGGTTATGTTATAACACATGTTGTCAATGGCGCCTTGCAAATCTTGCTTTGACATTCATGTTGTTTCCTTTGACTTCCCTTTGACTTTTGGTAGCTTATTGGCAAAGTTTGTTCATTAAAAGGAAGAAGTTAAGATGCTTTTGGTTTTCTTGAGTGGCATGGCTAATTATTAGGTATAGCTGTGTGGCATTGTCGATTAGCAGTGTTACTGATGGTAGTTAAAATGCAAATATTCAGGCTCTAAATTGATAGCATAGTATATATTGAGAGAAAAAAGGTGTAGTCATTGGAATATAATAGGTGTAGAATGACCTGAACATAATGCGTAGCAATAACAGAAGTGGTGCCGCAGATGCACTGCCACCACCGTGAAAGTGAGGGATCCTAGTTGCCAACATCATGAGGGTGAGATTGCTCGATAAATTCAAAGCAAAATTACAGTTTGAGAAATTACACAGCAGTGACCCTGCTAGTGTGCCAATTACCTGGCATGCTGTTGCTCACATTCCAGCCCTGCCTCTTTGTAAAAGTTAACGTCTTTTTCTTTTTTCTGTCATTTTCCCAGCAACTCAACGTTGCAGGCCAAGGCTGTGAACATGGCTCGAAACCTGCTGACAATGCACGACTGGGACCCTCGCTTCGCGGACCTGGACGTTGTCCGGCCAAGGGTTGCTGCCCTATACCTGCCTCTAATTGCCGTGGTTGTGGACGCTCTGCCTTGTCTGTTTGAGTGGCGCCCTGAGGCAAGAGGTGAGCTCAGCTAGATTTGTTCACTTAAGTAAAGAAAGATGTCCAATTGAACATCGCTGCTACTGTAAACTATGGAAGGAGGTGCAGTCAGTGTCAAAAGTTTATGGACCATCAGACAGAAAAAAAGCTGATTTTTTTTTTCTGCTTCGGTAGGCGGCATTGAGTTTTAATTTTATGCCTGTTTTAAAAAGTTACAGCACATAAATTGCAGTTCAACATGATACAATCACAAATTGCTGGGAAATTCAGCTTTCCCAGACCTAGTGATCTCTCAACTTTTGATATTGACTGTAAGTGAGCTCAGCCAGACTTCTTTTAAGCAATAAATAAAGGTCTATTGTACCTCCACCATTAATACTCACTCTGGAAGGAGGAACATGGCTAAATTGGGAACAAAAAAGTAACGTGCAGTCATTAGCAGTGACCCCATCAGCATCTTATATTGACTTAATCTGAGCCACTTTCTCATCTATCTATGCATCAGTCTAGCAAAGTTCCACTGTAGTGTTCATTCTTGTAGGCACGTTGAAACGCGCAAGCAGTGAAATTTTTTTCTCTTTTCGTTCCTCACAGTCCGTTTTGCAGAAGGCGCGGAGGTGAATTCCAAACACCGTCCACCATCCATTCATCAAGCAGTTGCCATGGCGATTGCTGGTTCAACTGTGCCTTGGAGGGATAACCCTGAGCACGCCAGTGCCTATGCTCAAGTAAGCATTAGCTTTTGTTACTTTCTTTAAACTTTTTTTTTTTTCAGTTTTACATATTTGACTACCTCATGAAATTCGTGTGGTTTCATGTGCTATTATAAATATTGTTAATTCACTTTCTTGGAGCGTAGTTCTCGAACTAATAACTTTCGTTTTATTTAAGTAATTTCACTTTTGTGGCACACCGTTCCAAGAAAAGTGAGCAGTCATTTCTTGTGGTCAGGGTCAGCAGAGCGTGCTGAAAGAGGAAGCCACCCGGCACCTGCTGGTCTGTTTCCTGTGGGTGCTCAAGAACGCCGACCACCGCACGCTGCGCACATGGTGGGCCGACTGGCCTCTTCACCGCCTGCAGCACCTGCTTGACGTACTTTACATCTGCGTCTCTTGCTTCGAGTACAAGGTGCGCCTCTTGCTTTGAGTACAAGTGGCTGTTTCACGCGCTTGTTACAGTTGGCAACATTTCATTGGTGAAACATTCTGTGTTTGGTTCATTGTGTTGTATATGATGAGATTGATTCGAAAGGTCGGTAGTGCAGACGGTCAAGTAGAAAAGTGACTGAATGTAGACATTAAAATACCTGCCATCTCTCCTGATTTGGCCGGCAGGCTTCCGAACTCTGACCTGTCTTCTCAATCGTACGGTCGCTATAAAAGGTCTCCTGATAAGCTGCCTCAGACAAATAGAAAAATAAAAAACTGCACTATCATATTGATAGCATGTAATCACAAGAGAACTGCCGCAGCACTCTGTCGTGCTTGTGGTAACTATGCAGCACGAGCATTTCTGGTGCTACTGTGCTACGATAGTTTAAGGTATATGCAAGCTTTGCTTATAGCTGGTGCTCACCAGTGTTGTACTGCGTCAGGTTGACTCACGGATCGTAGTAAAACGCAGATAGCACATTTTAAAGCAGTTTTAGTCAGCTAAGCACAAAGCAGTATCTATGGTGTCGAGCTTGCGAGGCACATACAAGAGAAAGCGTGCACTCGCCAGCATGCTGGTGAACTTGTAACTGAAAATATCAATCTGTAAGTACTGTGGTAGCGTGTTTTCAGGGTTTCTAAGGTGAGATAAATTAAGTCTGTTGTTTATAACTTGAAACTGCCGGTCTAAGCTTTGGTGAGGGTGCACTCAACAGGAGAGTGAGCCATTTTCGTCTGTACGGGAAATTAAATAAAACTTCCATGCACTGGGCAGTGCTATATTTGTTGCACATATTTACAATAGCCTTGACTCTTTACCTGCAGTGAATTCTGAGAATTCAAAAAGTGTTGCAGGGCCCCTTTGAAGTGGGCATTTTAGATGAGGTCAATTTTTTATGGTTATGGAAATATTTGAACGTTGAAATATTTTTCAATTGTGTTTGCTATTCGTTTCAATACACACTAGAATTTTACTAGTATTCGAACTTCCGGAAAATGAATATAACTGTTTGCAATATTGGAAAATACCGTAATTACTCGAATCTAACGCACACCTTTTTTCCGGTTAAGCGAGTTCATAAATCGCATGCGCATTAGAATCGAGTACGAAAAAAAAAGTGAATGCGGTCATTCTATTGCCATCTATTGCCAGAGTGGCTGTAAGATTGTGCACAAAGGTCAGCAGCTACACACTTTCGGCGGAGGAGACTACTTGAGGCCGTAAATAAAACAAACCTATGAATGGCTGTGCATTGATGTCTCAGTCTGACGCAAAACATCGTTTCCATAAAGTTTGAAACTGAGGTGCTGTCATCCTCGAACTCTAAGCTCATCCTCACTCAATTCAGTTGTGGTTGCAAGACAGCTTCGAGCGGCGCATGTGTTTTGCAGCACTGGTGCACACCCATACACACGTGACTACGTCATAGGGGCGACTAGTGATACTATATATGCGACCTTGTGTCTGATATAACGATACAAGCAAAACCAACGCTGCTGGAAACTGGCTGAGAAGGCCATCTCGACACTTTAAACATGCGATGGACCATACGAAATTTTTTTTTAGAATAAATTTTCTCTGACACCTAGCAACAGCTGTCTATTGAATAGCTGGCATAAATTTCTGGGAATTATTATTGCTAAACAATATCAAATTGCGAAGCTGGTGCTTTAATTCAATATTTGGCTTGCAAAAGTTCTTTTTATTACAGAACTTTGATGTTACTTCAGTATAATCACGAGGGGCATGCACTTTTGTCAAGTTCACCAGCCTAGTGCAGTTTCTCAACAAGACACACTCATTGGTTTGTGCAAAGGTCTGTCAAAAATCACTATTTTGCCAAAACGGGCAAATTCAAATTGATTCATACAGTTGAGTGGCTGGGCCAACTACTAGAAAGGGCCGGATACACAAGAAACGAATTTAACATGCTATAATGAGGCGTTTTAGAGTTGCACTCTTTTATAAAACAGGAGAGCGGTCACGACACGTTAAGTGGTAATGGCGGAACCAGCCTGAGTCGCCAGCCAACCAAACGTCGTCTTCTTCACCGACTGAGTCATACCCCCTGCCCTTCTGAGTAGCATTCATCTTCTTCACTACATTTTCCTCCCCTCCGGAAAAGAGCCATCCTGGCGACTCATGGGCAGGAGACAATAGAGGGATCGTAATATGGTTTTAGGCGGTCTATGTGGACGGTCTCACGTCCACGGCGTCGTTGATCATGGGGCTGTTCAAGCGGCTCCACGATGTAATTGACGGGTGAAGTTTGTTTAACCACACGGTAAGGTCCGTCATACTTGTAGATCAGTTTCGTTGAGAGACCAGGGCTGGTTGAAGGGATGCGAAGCCAGACAAGGTCATCCGATGCATAAGAAGCCGGAGGCGTCGGGCTATCGCGGTGGTGTTTCTGGCGTTGCTGTTCAGCACTTGTGAAGGAGCGGGCAAGCTGACGACACTCTTCCGCGTATTTAGCAGCTTGTGACATCGTCGTAGACTCAGCAACATCCGGGTGGTAAGGAAGGATGGTGTCTAGCGTGCAAGAGGGCTCGCGACCATAAAGGAGGAAATATGGCGAGAAACCAGTGATTGTCTGGACAGCAGTATTATGCGCGTAGGTTACAAAAGGGAGAATACTGTCCCAATTGGTGTGATCGGTTGCGACGTACATCGACAGCATATCTCCTAATGTACGGTTGAATCTTTCTGTAATGCCATTTGTTTGAGGATGATACGCGGTGGTGGTGCGATGAATGACTTGGCATTCCTTGAGAAGCGATTCGACAGCGTCCGACAAAAACACACGCCCTCGGTCACTCAGGAGTTCACGTGGTGCACCGTGACGTAAAATGATCTGATGCAGTATGAAACGACCGACGTCGCTGGCTGACGCAGAAGAAAGTGGTGAAGTTTCTGCGTAGCGCGTAAGGTGATCGATAGCGACGATTACCCAGCGATTTCCAGCTGGTGTAATCGGAAGAGGTCCATACAGATCAATACCAACACGGTCAAACGGTCGGGCAGGACAAGGTAAGGGTTGTAGTGGAGCTGGAGAAGTTGGAGTGGGATTCTTCCGGCGTTGACAAGCGAGACAGGAACGTACGTAGCGACGGACGAAGCGATACATTCCACGCCAGTAGTAGCGGTGGGACAGGCGGGTGTAGGTTTTTAACACTCCAGCATGGGCGCATTGTGGGTCGGCGTGAAAGGAGGCGCATATGTCTGAGCGGAGACTTCTGGGAATGACTAGAAGCCATTGGCGTCCTTCGGAGAGATAATTACGTCTGTATAGCAAACCATCTCTGATAACGAAGTGCTGTATTTGACGGCGCATACCTCTAGGGATATTTTGCGAGGGAGTTCGATTCAACAAGTTGATAAGTGAAGCGATCCATGGATCTTTTCGTTGCTCCTGTCGCATGTCACTGACACTAAGTGCAGATACGTCGGGGGCAGGCGAAGACGGCGGCTTGTCACTACATCGCAGAGGTGATCGGGACAACGCGTCTGCGTCGGAATGTTTTCGGCCAGATCGGTAAACGACGTGGATGTCGTACTCTTGTAGCCGAAGCGCCCAACGGGCAAGCCGGCTGGTGGGATCTTTTAACGAGGAGAGCCAACATAATGCATGATGATCTGTAACCACGCTGAATGGGCGCCCGTAAAGATATGGTCGAAACTTGCCTATGGCCCATATGATGGCTAGACACTCTTTTTCGGTGACTGAATAGTTGGCTTCTGCTTTTGTGAGTGCACGGCTGGCGTAAGAGACGACGTACTCATCAAATCCAGGTTTACGCTGGGCGAGCACAGCACCGAGGCCAACTCCGCTAGCATCCGTGTGTATTTCCGTCGGGGCAAGAGGATCAAAATGTCGCAGTATAGGAGGTGACGTAAGAAGGTGGCGGAGTGTGGCAAATGCATCATCACAAGCTGACGACCAACTAGAAAGGTCTTTGTTGCCGGCAAGAAGGTCAGTCAAGGGCGATATGATGGAGGCGAAGTTGCGAATAAAACGACGAAAATATGAACATAAACCGAGGAAGCTGCGAAGTTCTTTTAAGGTCTTCGGCTTGGGAAATTCGGCAACGGCACGGAGTTTCGTCGGATCCGGAAGAATGCCATCTCTAGATACAACATGGCCCAAAATTAGGAGTTGTCGAGCGCCGAAGCAGCACTTCTTCAAGTTGAGCTGTAGACCGGCGGCGGTGAGGCAAGTAAGCACTGTCTCGAGCCGCTGAAGATGCGTTGAAAAGTCGCTTGAAAATATTACAACATCGTCTAAATAGCACAGACATGTCTGCCATTTCAGGCCACGGAGGATGTTGTCAATCATGCGCTCGAAAGTGGCAGGCGCATTGCAGAGCCCAAATGGCATGACGTTAAATTCATATAAGCCATCAGGGGTAACAAAAGCCGTCTTGGGGCGATCAGCCTCAGCCATGGGAACCTGCCAATAACCTGAACGCAGATCTAGTGACGAGAAGAACTCCGCGCCTTGTAAGCAGTCAAGGGCATCGTCTATGCGAGGTAGCGGGTAAACATCTTTGCGCGTGATCTTATTCAACCGGCGGTAGTCGACGCAGAATCTTATTGAGCCATCCTTTTTCTTGACTAGAACAACTGGGGAGGCCCACGGGCTGTTAGAGGGCTCAATAACACCTCGCTTCAACATGTCGTCAACTTGTTCCGCGATTATGCGACGCTCAGATGCCGATACCCGATACGGACGCTGACGTAAAGGAGCGTGAAGGCCAGTGTCGATTTCGTGAGATACAGTGGAAGCACGGCCCAAAGTCAGTTGCTGGTGGTCGAAGCTGGCACGGAAGCGCTCGAGGAGGGCGATGATGTCGGTGCGCTGCTGGGCCGTAAGGTTGGGGTCGATGCAGCGCGAAATTGCGTCGGTGAATGATGGGGAAGAGGATGACGCGCAGCAATCAACAGCATCAATAGGTAGCGTAGTCGAGTGGTCAGGAACTACACGTGCACTCGAGGGATCAATGTCATCGGCAAAGCCCAGGCACTCTCCGCACAGTAACTTGGAAGGCGAGGGAAACGGATTTGATACATAAATTGCACTTGATCCATCGTGAATATTCAGAACGGCGAAAGGAATCAGGAAGCACTTGCGGCGAACAGCGGTTTCAGAAGGCGTAAAAAGAACAGTTGAGCCACTATAGACGTCACAGGAAAGCGGAACTAGGGCGGACGAGAACGGGGGTATCGAAGTGTCGGCGGCAACGAAAACTTTTGCAGGTGAAAGGGACGAGTCGAGTGAAGCAGCGTCGCATAACGGCGCGAACTCCACTTCCGCGCGAGCACAGTCGATGACGGCATGATGAGTGCAGAGAAAGTCCCAGCCTAATATAATGTCATGGGAACACTGCGGGAGCACTACGAACTCGACGACATATATATTGTCAGCAATAACGACACGTGCTGTGCATGCAGCAAAAGGGCGAATTCGTTGCTCGCTCGCAGTGCTTAAAACGAAGTCGTGTAGAGGCATTGTGACTTTTTTTAGTCGACGGCAAAGTTTTTCAGTCATTACAGACACTGCGGCGCCAGTATCGACCAATGCAAAAACAGGTATACCTTCAACGGAGACAGCAACGACGTTGGACGGCGAAAAACAAGGTCTTGTGGAGTTCGAAAGATCCGCAGTTCTTGCCCCCGGAACCGCGGCTCCTAGTTTTCCTCAGGGACAGGGCGAGGTCGACGGAGCATAGGGGAAAGGGAACGGCGTTGAGGTGAAGGCGACCGGTGTCTGTTGAAGTTCCGGCGAGGTGAAAATGTGTCCATGGTGGTAGTCTCGCCATATACAGCCGGCTCCGGTCGTGGGGGTAAATCATAATTGTTGGGCCTGACGTCGTCACGCAGGAAAAACTCACGCCGTCGACAAAATCGTGCCACGTGACCCGCAATTCCACAAGCGAAGCATATGGGGCGGTTGTCTTGAGTGCGCCAAGGGTTCTGAAAGCGTCGAGGTGGTGGTCGGGAGAAAGGACGGGCAGCCTGGTACATAGGATCAGTCGGTACGACAAAGGGACGCGTGGACGTAGGCGTTCGCGACAAAGAAACGTGGCCGTTCGCGACAGGTGGACGTCGGGTTCCATTCAGTGCTTCGGCATAGGTCAATGGAGCAGCCACAGGTGGTGCGTGAGCTGTTGGTAGCGCCTCGGACACTTGCTCCTGGACTACGCGCTGTATTGATGGCGCTAAAGTAGATGGGGCACTTTCGGAGGTATAAGGCACGAGGGACAACTGGCGTGCGACCTCCTCTCGTACAAATTGCTTGATCTCGAGAAGCAAACTGGTGTGATCTATAGAGCCAGCCGACGTTAAAGCGGAGATGGTTGCACATGGCGCGGTAGCACGACGAGTGGTGTCACGCTGTTTCCAGAGCTCATCATAGCTCTGACACAGTTGGATCACTTCCGCTACCGTTTGCGGGCTTTTGGCGACAAGCATCTGAAATGCGTCGTCAGTCACGCCTTTCAAGATGTGTTTGATCTTCTCGGCTTCTGGCATGGCCGAGTTGACACGCCGGCAAAGGTCGACCACATCTTCGATATAACTGGTGTAATGCTCACCATTCTGCTGAGCCCTGGTACGCAAGCGCTGTTCGGCCCGTAGTTTGCGAAGTGCTGGACGGCCAAACAAGTCCGCAAACGCCGTTCGGAAGGCCAACCAGGTGGGGAGGTCTCTCTCGTGATTACGGTACCACAGACTGGCGACGTCGGTCAAATAAAATTGGACGACAGTAAGCTTGTGTGCATCGTCCCACTTGTTGTGCTTGCTCACCCGGTCGTATTCGTCGAGCCAGTCTTCCGCGTCTTTGTCATCGGTTCCACTGAAGGTAGGTGGATCGCGTTGCCGAAAGGAGCCAAGACAGACAGGAGCTGCAGTAGTTGGAGCCGAGGCGGCCGCCTGCTGATCATCGTCCGTGGACATCGTAGCAACTGGAGGCAACGTACGGTTCCGCAGTTCCAGGATTAGGCGTTACCCAGCACTCTCCACCAATTATAATGAGGCGTTTTAGAGTTGCACTCTTTTATAAAACAGGAGAGCGGTCACGACACGTTAAGTGGTAATGGCGGAACCAGCCTGAGTCGCCAGCCAACCAAACGTCGTCTTCTTCACCGACTGAGTCATACCCCCTGCCCTTCTGAGTAGCATTCATCTTCTTCACTACAATGCTAAAGTTGACGATCCAAAGTGTCGATCACCGGTGATCGACTTGAATAGGCGTGGTAATGAAAGAGTTAAGCGGCAAATTAAAGAGCACGAAATGTTCTTTTCGATAAGCCCGAAATGACAACGCCTAGTTGCGCTGTTGTGGAGCTAGTTTTTTTTAAAGCATAGTTTAAAATGTGCTTAGGGATTCTCTGCAACTTTTTTGCGGTAATTTCTAGAGCTGTGTAAATAGCAGAAGTTCGGGTGTGAAGCCATTATGAATAATGAAGTTGAGTGTAAATCGAATCGAATAATTTTTGAATATTTCTTTATAAGTGAAATCACAGACAAGAAGTTGCAAAAGATTCCTTAGCTTATTCTAAATTGTATTCTAAAAAAATTATAGCTCTGCTATGGCACAACCTTTGAAAAATGTCTCTGTCAGAGAGTGGCCTCTGGCTGCTCGTATCATAAACCACTGTGGAGCTAAAGCTTGTCAGGATATCACACAGTGGGTGTTGATGTTATCATTGCATCTTTACACTTAGGGAAAGAAGACTATGCGTAAGTTTGCCCAGCAGACCCTGAGAAAGACTTCGGACATCAAGTCCAAGTTAGAAGATGCCATCCTGGGTCATTCTAGTGCACGCAGTGAGATGATGATGCGTCGCCGTGGCAACAATGCTGGTGCAGCTGGAGCAGGTGATGCTACGTGATTATAATTTTATGTTCTCTTGCATGCGGCTCTGAATTGGGACAAGAGTTACTAGCGCTGTGAAACTTTGAGAGGGCTTTCCAGTGCATGGCAACATTGTGGAGGAAGTTTGATTCATTAATAATGGGGATGAAATAGTCACGCTGATGAATTATGAAGTCACCTTCGCTAGATGCATCTTTGCTTGAAAAGGATATAGCTGGCGATCTTGTGTATGCTGTTTTCAGCTGTATCCCTTGCTCAGTACAAAGAAAAAGAATTTTTACAAACAGTGAATCTGTACAATTGCTTTTACTAACAAGTGTCAATGTGGAGTGACTGTTTAGCGAGAATTACTGCATGGGTGATGAACTGGTTCGTAGTTATGAATTGAGTGCCTGTTCTGTTCTTGTATTTTTTTTTGGTTCGTGGTTTCTTTATGCTTTTGATCATGTGATTGTTGATCGTGTGATTATTTTAGTAAATGGTGTTAGGGTTGGCACATAATGTAAGAAGAATTGGTCTTTCTGTAACCTCCCATTTGTTAACTGACAGACTTGTTGGTTTCATCTTGTTGCCTCTTCAGAACGTGGTAGTGGATCACAGACACCAACACAACAGGGTGACCGACTGAGGTGGCGCAAAGACCTGACACAGTGGCGTCATGGCTCTGAAAGTTTTGACAGGTGCGGTATGTCTTGCATACTGAATATGATTGAGTGTGATTATGTAACTGTGATGAAAGTGCTGCTGCAATCACATGCAAATTTCGTTGGTGAATGCCCCGAACCTGCTCCAAAACGTCACTGAGAAAATAAAGATGACGAAGTCGCAAACCAAGAACAACCTGTATATTACCATGATAGTATGCTACAAGTATGCACCTTTATTGGCTCTGACCTCATTTATACAGCAAGACTTGGCATATCAAGCATGTAGCTCATTTAGCTGTTTTTTTTTTCTTTTTATCTTGACATGCAAGTTTTATTGGTAAAATTTTGAAATGACCCAAGATTGCTTTACTCTTATACCGATGAACAACTGCTGCTTTGGCAACTTTACATGTCTCTGTGGTTAACTCTGTGGTTTAGGTAGTGCTCAAGCTTTACTGGTTTAATCTCATTTCTGCCACAAGTTCTGGTATTTTGAATTGTGGACCTTATGTCACAGTGCATTTGATAATAATTTTTCTTTAATTGTTTATTCCTTGCAATTTATTTCGATTGTCTGGTAATATTATTCATAATAAATATTAATATTCATCAGACATTTTGCCAATGCTTTGAACTCTAACAGTTCATAATTCGCCATTGGCACCCAAAACACCAATAGCTGCTTTGAAACCTGTGTTCAAAAAGTAAAAAAAAAAATTCTTTTCATCATTAGTAACTGCATTTATGAAATTGGTGGTTTGACAAAGCACCGTATGGTTGGGAAGAAGTATGAAATACAAATTAAATGAGATAGCATGGGCCAAACTGAAGAAGTTTAAAACATCAAAAATGTTTAATGTTTTAAACGTTTTCATTTTGTCGACGCTATTTTATTTCGTTTGTGTTTCACAACTGCATATAGAAAGCCATCCTTGATTTTAAATTTGTTTCTATGAGCATTGCATGTGCTATCCTAACTATATGCTAACCTTAACTCCTAGACCCAAGGTAGAAGTCGAAATGGACGCCCACATTGAAGGGAACCTGTCCACTGAAGTGACAGCAACAATCCTTGATGTCCTCGAGTTGATCATACAGGTGCAGTAAAACAGCGATTATAGCTACTTGCATGCATTATATTGGCTTTTCACTAGGCATGTACGAATAGTAAATGTTAGGTTTGAAGCAAATTTGAAGTAAATATTGATTTAGTCTAATGTCGAATCAAAATTGAGTAGTATATATTACATATTATAAAGAAAAATTAACATGTGTGACATGTTGTGACTAACCTGCACAATATTCTTTTTTAATTGAAAAGAGCATACACAAATGTCATTCTTTTTGGCTCAAATGAAGTGGAAGTAACTTTGAATAATAGCAGGATTAGGCTTTCGGTAGAATGCAAGCGATAACCTGTAATGTACATTACGATTAAAAATTTACTATACTTGTAGCATATAAGAAATCGGCATGAAGGTAATATGTTCATTTAACCTTGAAGTGCGGATTTTTCTAGATAGGTGTATTGATGATATAGCCCCCATCCGCAGTGAAACCACCTTTGCAGGGTTTACATGCAGTTCATTTCGAAATTTATAATAACTTTAATTTGTTTTGAAGCAAATTTCGCATCCTGTAATGTTTGTTTGAATATTCAAAGTGCTCGAATATTTACACATGCCTAGTTTTCACTCTATCGTGATCTTTTGTACCAGAACTTGCAACTTCTTTGAATGTGTAGGAGCCGTAATGTAATACCTTTCTGCATATTGTGAAATATCAGTAACCCTTATAACTATAGATTACGTTAATAACTAATGGCACTTCAATATCACGGTACACTAGTATAACTATGCAGATATTTCAAATTACTAGTCATTCATTTATTTAGGTCCAATGAAAAAGTTCATATCTGACCCTTTGTACTTGCTGGTGCTACTGGCATTGGCATTGTTAGCTTGTTTAAAGGGCAATCATGAGAAATGAGACGATTTTTCTCATATGAGCAGATTACTATCTTGGCAATTTCAAAATCGCCATGCTTGCTGTGAGAAGACACTTGGTAAGCAAGAAAGCATGAAGAATGCGATGCCACCTTAAAATTCCCGCACCGAGTGCCATGACGTCAGAGATTTTGACACCTGCAAGGTCCCGCGTAGTTGCCAGTCACTAAAAGTGAAGTACACTGTCTTTAAGAGGCCCGTATACTTAACGTAGCAAGTTTCATCAAGTTTTGTTGAGCCGGTATCGTCAAAATAAAAAAGGAAATGCACTTTGAAATTTGTGATTTCACAAGCAGGGATTTTGGCACAAAATTTTAAAGCGAAACATTTATCTTGATTTTCTCCTTCGTTAGTAAACCTATGATGGCAAAAGTAACATTAGAGTTGTTAGAGTGTAACTTATTGATCTAAACCAATTCGTTGTTTCAGTGTCCCTTTAGGAACTGTTAAGTTGGGCCAACTTTCAGATAATTTGTTCCTTCCCAGGTGGTGTCTCAGTCGGATGCACAACAGAGTGTGCTGGGCACCGTGCTCCGTGTCCTGTTGCATGCCCTGGACTGCAACCAAAGCACTCTGGTGCTTCAGAACCTGTTCGCGACACAGCGGTCACTTGTCTTCAAGGTTGGTGCTTCCTCTTCGATTGTTGCTCACTGCGTCTTTTTTTTTGCACGAGTTGTTCATCTGTGGCAACAGAGCCCCATAACTTAAAAAATAAAACGCTATACGTGCATATATACCTTAGTGTAACTAACACTAATATCGCAAATTATTGGTTAAAGCAAACTAAACACAAAGATTGCTTGGTCTTGCTTCATTTCAATGACATTGATTCTTTTTATAACGAAACTCAAAACGTGAGAGTTGGCGGGATATTGGCTGTAGTGAAGAAATATTTGGCTTACACAAGGCTCAGTACTAGAAAGTTAACATAAAGAACAATATATAAATATTGAAAAAAATTTTGCAATTGACATTTTATTGAATTGCTGCGACTATAAGTAGTCATTCAGCACAAAAAGAAAATCTATTTGACTGGTTACCCCCCCCCCCCCAAGGCATATTGGTTTGAAATGCCACAGGAGATATGTAAGGATAAGGTCGCTTAGAGTGGGTTCGAACCATAGAATGTCTTTTTGTTTCTCAGATCTTTGCATGGGCCAGATTGCTGGTTTGTTAGAACCGATTATTATGTCTTATTGTTACAATGAATATTTGTGATATAATAAGCTAATTTATGGTTTTGATGCTACTTTGTTTTGACGAGGTTTGACTAACATACAAACGAAAACATAGCACAATGCTAAGAGTGTGTTCCCTTTCTTCTTCTTTTTTTTTTGCAGTTTCCTGAGCTTCTGTTTGAGGAAGAAACGGAGCAGTGTGCTGACCTGTGCCTGCTTCTCCTGAGGCATTGCAGCTCCTGCATCAGCAGTGTCCGGTCTCAGGCCTCCGCTTCTCTCTACCTCCTCATGCGCCAGAACTTTGAGATTGGAAATGTTGGTAGCACTCTCTTTTTCCTGTTACCTGTGTGGGCCAATGAGATTGTTGCTTTTTGCAGGAGAAAAAAATAGAATGTTAATGTTTCTCTGTTTAGCCTTTTTAATAATACCAAGAAACTGGGAGGCTTTTGAAAACAGGTTGTGAATAGAGTATCTTCGAAGGAAACTGTGGGTCAGATTTCAGGGTAGAATTACAAGCTTCAATTGTTAAAATAATGTTTGGGAGTCTGTTTATTTCATTCTGTGGGTAAGAATTAAGGGAAAAGTCAGTCAAACTTTCTCACATTGATAATGGTTTTGAATAACATGTAATTAAGAATGAGATGTTGATCGCAGCACATCCATTGCTCATAAATTTACCCAGAGTATCTGTTCATATAAAAATATTCTGGCATATGTTTTAGCAACAGAAACCCTTTCTGCAGTCCCAGTAATGGCTCTAGCCTGTGCTGAAGTACTGTGCTTCTATATCGAGATAGCTAGATTGAATGAAATGAGTGTGAAGATTTTTACAAGAACAGAGCCTGTCCAATGACCTTGCTCAATGCATCCCATTGGTTGCAATTTTCTTTATTGTTTTGACTAAGTGTCACCCAGAAGTGCATTCCATGATCATTGTGAGTAGTGCAATGGGTGAGCTCGGTAATGACTGTTTTATGAATTGCTCCTGGCATATCATTGCTCCCACAGAACTTTGCAAGAGTGAAGATGCAAGTGACAATGTCACTGAGCTCACTCGTTGGAACAAGCCAGACATTCAATGAGGAATTTCTGCGCAAGTCGCTCAAGACTATCCTCGTCTATGCCGAAGAGGATGTGGAGCTGCAGGAGACTACGTTCCCGGAGCAGGTTGGTATAGTGCTCGAGTTCCAGGCGAATGAACCGTTCACCGTTCCTCCAATCACCACGAGTGAGTGCTGCAACACCAGCACATTGCTTGGAACAGTCTGCGAGTATAACTTGTACGTAGCACATAAACAAGTTGCAGCAGGAGCTGTTGGACAACATAATACCGTATAGTGTGATAAACCCATTGTGGTTCTAGCATAAGCAAAGGAAAACATAGGAGCCACGGGGCTGAAGTTATCATTTGGCAAGCACTTGAAAGAGATTCATGTACAGCACCATGCACTGTTAAAGGTAACGCTACCATGTGCACCGTTCACATTGCCGGCCCTCTAGAAGCAAGTGGATAAACAAACAGCAACATTTATGCTCCGCACTAGTCTGTCAAAAGGAGCCAGAACGGCAAATCATCAGAAGTGTCGTGTAAATCTAAGCCATTATGCCTTTGCAAAGGAGTGAAATACAAATATTGTTTGCTCGCAAGTGTTCCCTTCAACAGTGGACCCAACTGTGCATTTTAAATAGACGTAGAGCAATTTTAAATTGTCAGAAGCTGGTTGTACATGTAACAATGTATGTAAACATTAGTGCACATCATGAATATACACAATCACCACTTTAATAGCAGTCTGATAGTGCAAGAATCAATGGCTGCTGGAAAAATATAGTGTGGTTTGAAGCATGTTTGTGTTCCTAGCAGTTTTCTACCAAGATCGTTACTGCACAGAGCAATATCATTTCATTTCACATGCAGAGCTGTTTGTGGATATGTTCATGATACTGTAACTTACATTTTGACGGGGAACATTACAGACGTAGTTTCAAGAAAACCATGAGTCTATGGACGGGTGCCTGTTCGTCTTTGTGTGCTTCATCACTTTAGCTTAGCAGATATATCGGCAAACACTGGCATTGTTAGCCTGCTCTAGGTTTTAATTCAATATTGCTATAAAACGCAGGTGCGGGACCTGGTATTCAACCTGCACATGATACTCTCGGACACGGTGAAGATGAAGGAGTTTCAGGAGGACCCCGAGATGTTGCTCGACCTCATGTACCGCATCGCAAAGGGCTACCAGAACTCGCCCGACCTGCGCCTCACCTGGCTCGCAAACATGGCACAGAAGCACACCGAGGCATGCTGCCTTCGTTTTCTTTCTATTTTAGCTAGTCGAGAGAAAACTTCTTCTTGGAAAGGTGTTCACTAGAGCTTAACCTCACTATAAGTCATTTCTTTTTTTCATATTTCAGGCAGCAAGAAATCATCACAGTAAGCATTGCTAATTAGGATTAATTTGTTATAATGAGTATACGAGCATGTGGAAGTTTTTGTAGACTCTGAAATGCTCGACTCCTAAATACTACACAATTGTAATCAAAGAGTGTTTCAGGCCTCCATGCTAGCCATAAAGGGACACTAAAAAGAACAACAGTTTTCGGTGTACATACTAGTAAGTTGCCTTTTTAAATTTCCAAAAGTAAAACAAAGATCTTTTGACGTCAAGATGCTTGATAAAAGAAAAACGCAGGTGGCACTCTCTGTGACGTAGTAGGTTTGGGAGGTGTCTTCTGGAGCTCATAGAGTTGTTGATTGGTAAATATTAAGTACGTTGTTCTCTGAGAGAGTCGGTGAATTAACATACCAAGTCTCAAGAAATTTTGTTACACGATGAGACAGAAATGCGGAAGAACACCTTGAAATACAAGACGTCATACTGACATCCATATGCTGAGATTTTGATGTGAAATTTAAAAATGAAACTTTACTTCCATTTTCTCTTCCAATGATGAGCATGTAAATGTGAGGGTAATAATATTAGAGTTTTTAATGAGCACATCATCAATCTAAACTGATTCATTATTTCATTGTAGTCCCTTTCGAATGTCAGAATGGCCTTCAACTTTCAACCTTAAATTTCTGTCGTACAGAGGGGTAACCATGCTGAGGCAGCACACTGCCTTGTCCACTCGGCAGCCCTAGTAGCGGAGTACCTACACATGCTGGAGTACAAGCCACATCTGCCTGTAGGGTGTGTTTCCTTTGAGGTGCGTGGTAGCCATTTCTTGTTCACATCCTTTCGTCATGTATTGCATTTTGCTGACATTTTCACTTGTTTCACTACAGCAGTAGAAGAAAGACCTTTGCTGTGAGACTGACTGAGTGGTCAGCAATAGCCTCCTGTAATGGGGCTGTCATATATCGTATCACTTTGATCCTTGCCTATGTTGGTCCTGTAAATAGCATGAACTTTCTCTCATCAACACGTTAGAAAAATTGAACCTGGCTCTCTTAAAGTCTGATAGGATTGGTCACCAGGTGCACTAGGTTGCACTGATAAAATATAGGAGATATTTTTAAAATCATTTCATGGTTGTTAGTAGTCAGCATGGTTTGTCTTGCATGTAATGATGCTTTTGCCATCAAAGAGTAGAGTAGCCACACACGCACACACACCCAAATGCATGTGTGCAGAGAGAGAGAGAGACAGACCTGACTGATGTGGATCACACTCGAATGGCTGTCTTGTGCATGGCCCTGCAGTTTTATAGTGTTGTTGAATGACGTGGTCATGTCAGCTGTAGCGAGCTACTGTGATTGGGTTCCATTTTGACATACTACTTTTCTGAGCAGTATTCTTGAAGCAAGCGTTGACCTGACAGTCACTTTGATGAGGCATCGCTTTTCAAACCGTCTCTGGCGGGCTGTCACATTGTGAATGACTCCTCTGTTCTTTCTTTTGTTGTCGCCAGAATGTGTCCCAAAACATCCTGGAAGAAAGCGCAGTGTCCGACGATGTGTTGTCCCCAGACGAAGAAGGAATGTGCACTGGGAAGTACTTCACCGAGAACGGGCTTGTTGGTCTGCTGGAGCAGGCAGCCAACTCCTTTTCCTTGGTGAGTTCCACAGTTTTTACAGCAAACATAGCCTTGTACATGTGAATAAGCAAACTAAGGTAACAGTGCCAACTGTAATATGGAAATGGTGCTTGAAAAAATAACGGCATGCAGTGAGTCAGTTGCAATGCCAATGTGTGGGCCTTTGTACGGTGCCATAAATACCTGAAGACATCTACGGGTGTGAAAATGTTAAAGGAGTAGTACGGATGGTTCTAGAAATTGTTACTTTTACATTTAGTTGAATTGTAGGTTGGCTGAATTGCTTGCGGCACCTCTGTTGCAGAAACTGAATTGTATTGTCTTGCAAGATTTTTATAGAACACAACATAGGCAGAGTCTGCATGATAGAGAAGTCTACAGTTAGATCCTAGTGTATCAGCTCTTCCTCAGAAACATAGCTTTTTATGTTTCTCAGAAACATGGAAACATCTGTAGAAACATTTAAGATGGGCTGATGGGTACAATAATAAAACGAAGTTCCCGAGGTGCCAATGCAAGTATTGAAGAATGGCCTAAATGGGGTGCAGGCAACCCTTACGATCAGTGCTCTTCTTTTAATATTTTAGGCTGGCATGTATGAAGCGACAAACGAGGTCTACAAGATCCTGATACCCATTGCTGAAGCACAGCGCGACTACAAGAAGCTTGCCAACATTCATAGCAAGCTACATGAAGCCTTCACTAAAGTCGACCAGCAGGCAAGTGAAAAGCATAACTGAAAGACCTCAATACCATTGTCATGGCATTTCCTTGGCATGATTGTCTGTTAGATTTCATTTATTTCATGGCTATCATTGTTCAACTGTATTTTCAACTACTTTGGCTCTAAATGAGGTGAAATCATAAAATGGTGCATTACAAATACGAATTATACTTCAATAATAAGTTTGCATCACCTTACAGCGTTCCTGTTTCACACCTGATAACATCACCAGAGAGGGGCACGTTGACATTGCTGACCCCTATTGTCTTTGTAAGCATTATTGTTAAACTTTTGCGGGGTTTAATGCAGTTATTGTAATAGTAAGGAGCATATTTTTTTGTTGGTTGTGCCGTTTGCTTGCACTGTGATGATTATCTGTGAAACCTAATTTATCTGATTTGATCAGATTCTTAATGGCCATGTTCAGAATGTGTATAAAAGCTTTTTAGATGGTTGTAGTTTTTTGGTTGCAACCTAAAAGACTCGTCAGCCAAAAAGCAGCGTTACGAAATGTTTGACATGCTTTTTTTTTGTGTGTGGATATGTGTGAGAAAGCTGATACCTTTGATTAGTAAGGTGTAAACATATGGATGCCAACTGCCTCTGGCATAGCCAAGGAAAGGAAGGTCTCCCCATTCCCCCCCCCCCCCCCTTCCAATAAAAATGATTCATTTCACATGTGCAGATGCACATGCAGACACATGAACGCATGCACAAACAAACGTAAAGTATGGTATAAACCCTCCCCTCTTCCCGAAAAAAAGTTGGCAACAACTGCCAACGAGAAGGTGCTGCACACTTTATGTTGCCAGGCCTTTGGTGCTGCACACTGTGAAGTTGCTGGTACTGTGCAACTGTGATCTGGTGTGAGAAATGCTTTCAGAGGCTTGACTTCATGCCCTCTTTCTCATCAGGCTGGCAAGAGAGTATTTGGCACATACTTTCGAGTGGGATTCTATGGCCCGCGGTTCGGAGATCTGGATGGGGAGGAATTCATCTACAAGGAACCCACACTTACGAAGTTGCCTGAAATTTCGCACAGACTAGAGGTGACTCGCGTTACCTTTGTTGTGACCGTGGTACTGTTTTATTTGGGCATTTTCTTGTTTCCGAATTGTCTTGTGATTTGAGTTGTACAAAAAAAAATAGATATAACACGGAAACAGAAAGTGGATTGCAAATAACCAATACACTCAAACCTCAATATACTGAAGTTGCATTGTACACAAAAATAAGTTTGTTTATATGTGAAAATTTATTATAAAAGTTTATTCTTAGCGCTATTTAGTGCAAGAGCATTCTTCATTTTCTTTGTTATAATTGATATTTCATTATATCCGGGTTCTTCATATCGAGAATTAAGTGTACTTGTTCTGTAGCTTCATTTTCAATCTGCCTTGTTTTTTTTATGTCCACTATACAAATAACGAGGGTCCCGTTGCAGTCTTGTACTTTGGGACCCTCTTCTGTATATTTTACTCCCTGTAACATACTTTATGACGTGATAATAAACTGATTTAAACTAAACAATATTGATTAAATGTGCACATACTTGCACAGTTTTCGATCATAATATTATTTCTTGGTACTTAGGTATACTGATTCTCATATATTATTTGCAGAACTTTTATTCGGAGCGGTTTGGCTCCGACTACGTAGAGGTCATCAAAGATTCAAACATGGTGGATGTTTCAAGGCTTCATCCAGAAAAGGTACATGGTATTCAGCTTTTTCATTAATGATTAATAATGCTTGCAACTGTGAGTTGAGCTGAGGAGGTTTCAGGATTACGAGCCTTTTGCACTGTTGTAATTTCATTGGTTGTGACTTGCAACACTGTAATACCATTTATAAGAATTTGCATGTGTTATGAGAAAAGCACATTCAGAAACGATCATGCTTTTCATGCTCTTTGCAGGCGTACATCCAGATAACCTACGTGGAGCCCTACTTTGACATGTACGAATTACGGGAGCGAGTGACGTACTTTGACAAAAACTACAACATCAGTAAGTGTTGCTGATACCTGTGGCGTTTCCTGTAGCGCTGGTTTTTCAATCGGTGCGTTGTTTCTCGTTTTTTTTTATATCCTTAGGACGTTTTGTGTACGCCACACCGTTTACGGCTGATGGTCGAGCACACGGTGACCTCCACGAGCAGTTCAAGCGGAAGACTATTGTAACCACAGCAAACTCTTTTCCATATGTAAAGACGCGCATCCAGGTCATTGAGAGGACACAGGCAAGACTTTCGCTCGTTCTTTCATGTTATAGGGCCACTATCTCTCATTTAAAAAAAAAACCCTGACTTGTAAACGCACAGATGTGCTGCTAATGAAATGCATTCCATAATGCCACATAGTTTTGTAGAGGTTTTTCTTTCTGGGATAAGGTAAGAGTTTGTGCATGTGCTGCCTTGTGAGCTCCAATTTCTAATAGCATTATTGGAGCTACCTGGCTGGACCTGAAGTAGAAATATCGTGTTCAATGCCTGCGGTCGTATTTGTCACTGTGTTAATGTCATAGGCTTGCAGACAGTGGCGATATCTCTTGTAAGTCGAAGGGTATGAAGGCAGAATACTGTAGGAAGGTGCAATGTGCCCTTCATCTATGCCAACAGTATGAAGATATTGGGTTCAAAGTTATTCCAAGTTACCTCTCCACAAAAGCATTACCTATGAGTCATATAGAATGAAGTGTTTTGGGTATGTAAAGGTTTGTGTAGTTAACATGATAGTGACAATTCTAAACAAGCTAACAAAGAAATTAACTAGCATTTGTTGATTATGGACTGCCATTCTTTACATTCATCATCACTGTTTGTTAGTCTAGTTGTGTGGCATGGGGATATTTTAACTGGAGTAGCTGCAGTGAAGCTATTACACTGAGTGCCACTTAGCTCCTGATCCATTTGTTCACCATTATATTCTTCGCTAATGAAAATAATTATGACCCCCCCCTCCCCCCCAGTACTGCAGCCCACCTGTCATTCATCTGTGCAAGAGAACCATGCTTCCTGGTTTCCATTTTAACCTCAAGAACTGTGTAGCTGCTAATGTAAATATTACGCTGGTTTTATGAATTAAAAGTTTGTCACCTTTTGTTAAAATGTTACGTTCAGCTGAGCAATAAAATCAGAATCTGCTGAAAGTTGCCAGGAAGTCAAAACTAGCAACAGGAACATGTGCCTGTATTGGACATTCACATATTTAAAATGTGCGAGTGGTAAGCATTACCTAATTAAACAATGGTAATTAGATGGGGCATTTATGCAAATTATCTCTGGGTAAGACAGAGACAGCTATGGGGGAAGCGTAAATGTATTCTTAGGTTGCACTCCAGCTGTATAGCGTAAGTCCCCAGTGCTGGTTGTGTAGGTGTTGTGGTGAAGGAGACTCTACGACAATTGTGGCTGTGCTGCTGCGCAGATGGTTCTTCGGCCGATCGAAGTGGCCATTGAGGACATTCAGAAAAAGACGGCAGAGCTGTCACGGGCGACGCAACAGGAACCAGCCGATCCCAAGATCCTGCAGATGGTGCTGCAGGGCTGCATGGGTACCACCGTTAACCAGGGACCTCTCGAGGTGGCACTCGTCTTTCTCGCCGATCTTGTCGACCCGACGCGAGTGCCCACACCGTTGCAGCACAAGTTGAGGCTCTGTTTTCGGGATTTCAGCCGCAAGTAAGTCACCTTCCTTTTTTTGTTACGTATTGAGTTTACTTAATCGGCCAAGCTTGTGGGCTGTTTTGCTGAGCATCAATATCGAAACAAGGTTGAAATTTAAGAAGATGGAGCCTTGAAGGGATTGGAAGTTGACGAACAAGAAATGTTGCCAAAAATCTAACCCTATGTTATGTTTTGTTTTGTTTTTCTGGGGGGGGGGGTCTATCAAAAGGAGTCATGCTCAAAAAATTAGAATTAGGAAGGCGTTTGTGGTATAGCCTCACAAAGGTCCAGTGCATCAAAGTCATACTTAGTCGGCTAAAGAGAAGAAAAAAATAAGTTAAAACACCCGCTCCCTTTATGCTTGTGTGATCACCCCATCAGATGGCGCCATTACCGCTTAGTAATAATATGCATGCTTGTGCGAATATTTGAATGCTTTAAATATTTGAATGAATAATGCAGTATTTGAATTCGCTTCGAAAAAAATTATTGAAAATTTCGAATTATTCGAAACGAACAAATATGTGCATAATAGTCCACATGTGACACCTTGTAAAGGTGGTTTCGCTGCAGTTGAGTGGTGCTAAGCCGTGAAAGCACCTATCCAGATGTATACAATTTTGTAACTTATTGTGGAGGTGGTTTCACTGCAGTGAAGTGGTGCTAAGCCATGAGAAAACGTAGTCGAGGGGGAAATCCGCACTGCCGCGAAGTCCCACTTAAAGGTTGGATGAGGATATTTTTTTAAGTTTAAAAGCTTGTTATACCGACTTATATAATTCAAGTGTAGCCAGTTTAGAAAAGTAACATATTTTGGAGGCTATTACTTGCATTCTATTCAAAGTCAGATGCTGTTACTATTTAAAGTTGTTTTCGTTTTCTTCGGTGAAAAAAAAAATTACAGGCCTTGTTTCAATTTAATAAAAATATATTGTGCAGGTTAGTCAGGCCATGACAAATATTCCCATTTTATTTTATAGTATGCTATATATATATATATATATATATATATATATATATATATATATATATATATATATATATACTATTCGAATTCAATTCGAAATTATTTGACCAAAATCACTATTCACTTTGAACATAAAATTTACTATTTGCACAAGCCTAATAATGTGGTTTTCTCTCATAAAATTTCAAATAATATTATTACCTTTGTGCTGGTGGTGGGACCTTGTAATTTATGAGTATATAATATTATTATTGTTACCATTGTGCTGGTGGTGCGCCCTTGTAATGCATGAGTATATTATGAGTCACGTATTATGTCTACCAGAACATTTTCGGGAAATACTGTACTGCACAAGATCTGGAAAGATGATGTGTTCTTAACTTTCAGGTGCTTTGAGGCACTAAGGAAAAACAGGACCTTGATTGGACCTGACCAGCGAGACTACCAGAAGGAACTGGAGCGCAACTACAATCGTTTCAGTGAACGGTTACAGCCCATGATACGTAACAACAGTGTTTCTCCATTTTGGTATGTAATAGTATTCATTCTTTAAACATCGCTTTTCCTTAATTAGATACTTCCTTCTTTTTTTCAATTACTATCTTTGCCTAGTTAGCATGCATGTGCAAGCAGTATATGCTAAAGACTGCAACATTTTTATTCTGCATTCAAGTAATGTGTGCTGGCTTGGCTTTTTTTTTTCTCGTGTCTTAGTTTGTGTAAAATGAATGTCCAAACATTCAAAACCTTAGAATAGCACCCGAGTTCAGCAAATAATTTCTTAATACAGTACTCATTACTCATTTTTGTGTACCAGTTTCAATTTGGTACAGAAGAGTCATTGTGTCATGCCAAAATAGCTGGCTTTTTGTTATTTTCACAGCTACCATTAGTAAACACAACTGGCGCAAGTGCATGTCTTGCTCTAGTCTATTTACGAGCAGCATCATTTGCTACACAATGTTGGCCTCTTTTGGTCTCCGTCACAATATCATGAAACTATCCGTGACAGAAGATCCAGCATTCTGACACAACATGAGTACAAACTAATGTACATTTTCTGGTGTTCATAACTGCTAAGTGTAATCTTTTTGTGTGCACTAAATGTGTGATATAAGTTTCTGCTACCTAAGATGTAATATGTATTATATTAATCACAGTAGTATGAGCATTTGTATTTACCTTGTATTGATATTTCATTTCTGTTAGTTACAGCAGCTGTTTTCTATTGGAATAGCTGCTTTCTTGCTTTTCTCTGCTTTGATGTTCCTGCCGTTAAGCATATTCCTCTGTATTTCATGTGCCGAAGCATAGCTTTATTGTTGCCTATCTACATTTTTCGTCATGTTTGTTCAAGCTTTGTGTCTGCATAGTCTGGCCCTGACTCGCCAATTTTTTCTGTAGGTGCTTCTGAATATAGCAATACTGCATTCAAAATTAGCATGCCTGCTGTGTACATAGTTCTGTAAGTGTGAAACTTCATTATATGCGAAAAAAAAATTGTTGCTGTTTCAGGGCAAAAGGAAACTTAATGCGCCAACCGTTGCAAGAGCCCTGAAGCGCCGTGGGGTTGGCGCTCCTGCAAAAAAAAAAGTAACGCATGGGAGTAGTACAAGCCTAGCTTTTATTTTGTTCATTGCGAACATTTATCCAAAGTCATTGCAGACACAAAAGCGTTGCATTTGAATAGCCCAAGGTAAGGGTTATCTTTCAGAGTAGCTTCTTGTGTAAAACGTGAGCTCTTGTCGCATGTCTACTTTACGGAGCACATTCAGCTGTACGGTCAAGTGTGTGCCTTGTGGAATGTTGTATTATTTATGCATACAAGCAGCAGTATGATTACTGCGATTGGGCAGTATTCCCTGTGATCTCTGGCACAACCAAATGATGTCCTATGGTGTGCAGATAGTATTTTAATTTCAGTGAACAAGTTACTTGTGTCATGGTCCTCTCATTTACATATAATGTAGGCAGTTGTGCCTAAATGCCAAATTTTAAGTCGGCCAGGTTATATTATTGCTCATTTTTTGTTTCTAGTGGTGTCTGTCCTTCACTGTCTGCGTTTCCTATTGTTCAACTTTGTTTGGGACCACTAGGTGGACTACTTAAGGAAATCAATTTGCAAATAGTGAAAACCACTGCCGTAGTGAGATTTGCATCTCTTCAGAAACACTAGTTCATCTACAACACTTCTGCGGTCTACATCGACCTAACTGCGGGTACTGACTGACCTAACTGCGGGTGTTTGGAAACGGTGCTAACATGAAGACCAAACCATTTACAAGTTATATTGTGTTGCTTTGTCCACTTTGACCTAAAGCAGTGGCATTTCAGCTTTAAGCTTTGACGCTCAGTACTCAGTAAAGTGCTCGAAGACACTGCATTTAGTCCTGATTTGGCTTATATTTAAGTTTACCATTTATGAGAACAATGTGTTCATGTTTGACCGGCTTAGGCTTTCATTTTTTTATTGAGACTCATTGTACATATATAAATATACACACTTCTGTCTTGAAAGTATTTGCTTCACTGTGTTCATGAATTTTATGGCAAAGTAATAAAAAAAAAAACAGAAAGAAGCGATTTGTTTTAATGCCCTCTGCATATGAAACAGGTGAACACCAAGCCAGAGGCCCGTTATAGCCACTACGGAGGTTTGCGCCTAGTAACACCCATTTTTTAGAGGCTTGCATGTATAACACAGGACACAGTTGCCATTTTAGACTGCCGACACCTTCGGTAATTGAAAGCAGTAGCTGTTGTACATCTTAGTTTTGGTAGTCATTCAGGGTGTCGAAAGTTTGTGGGCCATGGTATCTGAATAAGCATAGAAATTTCAACGAGTATGTGACTGTAGGTGCGAAGAACAGGGAAGGTTTAAGGGGCCCTCTGGCCCATTAACTTTTGGTCCTCGAGCGAGAATAATATTAACTGCACCATAAAAAAGTTACTTCTACTATAACAAGAATTATCTGCGTTTTCAGCATCTGCAAAATGTGGCTCATCACTAGACAGCTACCTAACAGTCAGTAAACTATTCAGGCCTGTAACACACATGCAATTTATATCACAATGCTGCTCTCTGTAGATGTGCTGTTACAATATTCTATCAGTAAACAAAAATCTCTTAAAGCTTCTGCTTAAATGGAACAACTGTCTCAAGTAAGTTTGGTTTTGTACTTGAATTTAGCACCCCTGTTCATTTCTCAGTAATGGAACTTTTGGTAAACAGAACATAATTTTCTGGTCCTCTCAGGTTCTGTTTAATGAGAGTCTAATGTATTTGTGATATTTTAATTGAAGAGATTGCCACACATCCTTGTTATTTCTTTTTGTAGGAGCCTTTTCAACATAACATGGTTAGGATTATAGAATGATCGTGGTGTTAATATATCAAGGAACAACCTGTATTGATTACTAAGCATGCAGAAAAAAGATTATAAAATACCTCAGCAAATAACCATGTTGAACGCAGGCTGTAGCTGCCATTAGAAACACTTTATACAGTCGAATCTCAATCATTCGAACACGCTTAATTTGAACTTCCGGTTAATTCGAACTTGCGCTGTGGTCCTGTCAAAGCTATGTGTATTCCAATGGGCAAAAACGCCCTGTATTTCCAATGCGCAAGCACTTGCGACGGTTAATTTGAATACACCGCACTCCGGAAATGCTTTCAGTACCACGCCCAATCTAGCGGCGGCACCTCCGACACCTCAACGCTGCCCGCGAAGAAGGAAAAGAAGAAAAGGAAAAAAAGGCTGCGGCGGAATGTTTGCTCTCCCTCAAATGCCGATCTGCGACGAGCCTGTGTCATGCTTGTCTCTTTTCTGTCCCTGCCATGTAGAGACCCTTCTCCTTTCAATGCAGCGTGCGAAGAGAGAGGGGGAAAGAAAGAAAGAAGGCTGTCGTGGAGTGTTGGCCCGCTGATCTGCGACGCACCGATGCCTTGCTTCCCCTTTCCCGTCCCTGCCACGTAAAGTAGAGACCCTTGTCCTTTTAGCGTCGCACGCGAAGAGAGCAGAAAAAAAAAAGCTGCCGTGGAGTGTTGGTTCTCTCTCAAATGCCGATCTGCTCCTCCCCCCGCGTGGAGACGCTCCTCCTTTCTCGTCATGTGCTGGCCGCGCTCCAGCTGTGGAGCAGAGGATAGCAGCGGAGACGCAGTCGTTACCTTCGTCTTTAGAGAGCGTTGGCGCTGGACTTAGCCACGCGCTACTTCTCTTGTAAGGAGAATGCTGAAGACGAAGTTTAAATGCCTTGCAAACTGCGTGCGAAATTGATGGGTTTGCTGCAAGGCAAACGTGTACAGACGCGCATCACCGATTAATTTAATTATTGATGGATGTCCCGTGATTTGTGAATAAATGTAAGTCTTCTGAAGCTTCCCTCTCATGTGTTAGCTCAACGCACATGCGCCACTGCATGGTGAACTCTTCATTCATTTAGCTTTCATTAATTCAAACTTTTAATTTGAACAAATTTTCAGGCCCCTTCGAGTTTGAATTATCGAGATTTGACTGTATCATGTACTACGGCATTTTATGTCTAGGTGTGTACAGTTACACGGTGTGTACAGTTACACGTGCCCTGTTTGTACATCATACCCTAATGAATAAGTGAACAGAATTTTTTTTTTCATGCGACTTAATATCTAGGTCCACCGACACCTATGAGTTATGTAATGTTTTGGCGAGCTGTTCCTTCAAGAAAGTAGCAATGTGAATCTGTGCAAAGCACTATTTGATGGTTTGGTAGCTTTAGTGGAAACGTGATGCTCACGGTTACGTATTGGTATATATTTCTTAAAATTTGACTTACACAAAAATGTTTGATCGCAAATGCAAGTTGAAGGAGCAGCTATGCACAAGCTTTACTGCATGATGCAAGCCCTTCAGCAACGCAATGGTATGCACTTTTTCAAATGCTGCATTTATAGGTGCGAAATGTTCGTGCATAATTACAGAAACTGAAAAATGAACTTTAGACGTGTTAGATATGTGCCAAAAAATGACAGAACCAGATAAATCTAAGATTGCTTCGATAACAGCAATCATTGCACGTTGATGATTGGTGTTGTGTATGCCGTCCAATTTTTGGCATGGAAAAAACAAGCAAACAAACAATATTCAAACTTTGGTATCAACATGCATTGCCACTGTACGACTTGGCGCATTGGTACCATTTTATTCTGCTGAACCGGAAGTGCGAATGAGTGACTGCAGATCTCATAGTCCCCAAGCGCAATGTTTTCTACACATACATAATTTTCTACATTGTAGGCTATGCAGCTTCTCAGAAGGTTTTGCATCAGCGCTACGAATAGCACATACCGAAAGCAGCAGATTGAGTCACCGGGCGCACTTGCGCTATCTTTGGGAGACTGCAATGCCACATTGCCGTTGGGCAGACAATCAGTCTATTGACGTATGCAGAATTAATTCTGGCGCTCCTGAACAGGAGCAACCTCGAACATGGCAATGTATTTTATTAAGTGACAGCGCTAAGACAATGCATAACAAATAAGTTATAACGTGCAGGCGAAATGAACGTCCGTGGCGAGGCTTTGCAAACGGCAGCGGCGAGCAGAAGTCTTCTGGAGGAGGCCACTTGGTGGCGGGCTGCACAGCAGCCCAGGGCGTGCACTGTTTGCTAAAATACCGCAGCTGGTATTCCTGCGAGAAAGGCATGAAAGCTGCATGAATATGTTGAAGTGGGTGTCTGTTCTTAAAACATTAATAAACCAATCATAAGACAACATACTCCCGTTAAATGGAACTTGAAGGGATAAGGAAAGGATGTTCCATGTAACAGAAACTCTGTTTACTGAGAAACGAACGAAGGTGCAGAAATCAAGTGCAAAACCAGTCACGTTGCATGCATTTGTTCCACCTTAACAGCAGTCCCATTTAAAATATTTCCGTTTATCGAGGGTCTGCTGTAATTGTATAAATTTGGAAAATCACTGAGGTGTCCACAACAGACCAGCCCTGCCTCCATTCACCTGCAACCTTGCGTTATCAGGTGCGTTTCATCACGTATATGAAGCGTGGTTTAACCACTCTTGCCAACTAATTAGTTCGCTCTTACTAACCTGGATGTTTTGCACCACCTGTTCTATCTTTCCACAAACTTGTCTCCGGTGCATTAGTTGGAAATTACCAAAAAATAAACTCGGTTCTCTCTCTATCGGCATCTAATGTTTTAGGAAACACGAGTAGTGTTGTGCTTCATAGGCAAAGAAAACAGTTGCTTTGAAAAGCATCCCAAGTGGGTATGTATAGGCTGAAATCACACGATTGTTTAGGTGCTGCTTGCTGCTTTTGTCTTACATTCATCTCGCACGTCTTGAATGCTAAAAACAGGGTCCGACTTTTTTTAAACCCTCCAAACGAGCTCGCCAATTCGTACAGTAGACTGCGATAATCACTTTTGCCTGTTGTGCAGACCGTTCATTTCGAAAAACAATCCCACGCTTGTTTCTCTCGCCTAACCAATTCCCCTTGTACGTGCGGTCTAATGAAAGCTTGACCATGAACAACGTTACACACCACTGAACTCATCGATTGGTTATTTGCCCTACGAAACGGCGCCTTGGCCCTGCAGGGATGCAGTTTCAGCCGCGCAGTCCGCATTTTCATTTTCCTGTGCCGTCCTCTGCAGTTCTGTAGTGCTCGAGACTCTGAGAGAAGCAGTACTGCCAGGACGAAAGCCTCCTAGATAAAGAGCCGTCTCACTACTTTACCGCGAAGAGAAAGGTGCTCTTCGCTCGCACTTCCTGGTCGCGCCAGAGGAAGCCCTGCTTGGTCGTTGGTTGCGAACTGGTGTCATATCACGGACGTCGTGTCGTGTTGCCGAAGTGGGCAGAGTCACGACAATGCGCTACTTCTTTGCGGAGAGGGGAGGCGAGCGCCCTTGCAAAAATTTGAAACCGGCTGAAACGGAAGTTCTAAACTCTGCAGCTTCCTTATTACAGCACGTATGCGCAAAATTCTTGCGGCAGTATGTCATAGCAAAAGTGCACATGTTTCTCTTCGTTAAAATTTTTGGACCCCAATGTTGTTTACTGGCCCTTTAAAAATTCGGTACTTTTGTTAGCACAAACATGTACGATAACAATACAATCAAATCCACTAAAACTGTGAAATGTGCAGTTGCTATTCAACGCTTTCTCTCATTTTTTTTTGCATCCTCTGAGTTTATGTTTCTAAAACTGCAGCCTTTTAGTAGACCTTTATAGAAGTTGTATTTGTTAATGCTACATAAGTGAAAAATGTGGATCGATTTCGAAAACACTTTTGTCACTCAGAGGGATGTTAAATTGTTTACTGTAACTGCAAACATGGACATGCTGTGTTCTGCTTGTGATGAAAGGATACTGTTTTACTCAGAACTCCAGTACACATATTCGTGGTAAAAAGTCTGAATTTTTGTTCATTCGTTTACATGTTACAGAAAGTGCATGAGTAGGAACTGCAATGAACACCAGGAAGCGTACACTGATAAAACACCTGGTAGCTTGAAAATCAGTGTTTTACCAATGCACAAATGGGTAATATACTCTCAGACCTCCATATAACAAACCTGGGTATAACAAATTATTGGTTATAATGAAGTTAAAATTGCGCTGTAATAGATACAGTGCTACAGATATATGTTTATAACGAGTTTTCGGATATAACAAATTATTTTCGTGGCAGGTGTGACTTTTTATAATGAGGACTGAGTAATGTGGTCAAAGTAATGTGCAAAAGAAAGCACCATCACTTAATATGACAGAATGACTCTGGACACAATGCTTCACAAACAACCTTGTTCGCACCTGTACAACAAAAGATGTCTAGCAGACGTCACGAAAAGGCGGACAGTAGCCGTGACGACAAAGCGACAGTTGCTTGAGGCATTGATGCGGTTTTTTCTGCCGACGGGAGTGCGCACTTCCTGAGTCGCGTCGGGCGGGGAGGTGGGCAGCGGCCGTTGGGGACTAGCGAGAACAAAGATGATGGCGCCAGAGGCTCCACGCACACTACTAGGCGGCTCTGCAGGGTGCCGCGTACGCAGGCGCCCCATGGTTCTGTGTGCCACCTGCAGAAAGTATGAATTGTGCAGTCACTCTTGTTTGTGTTAATTTCATCAGACAAACATGAGCATTTAGAGGTTTCAGTTACTAATAAATTAATCATGCAGAATTAAGCCAAGGAAAACATAGCAGACAGACATTTACTTGCTTTTAACTGTAGTGTAGTACTAATTGTACCCACAAATGAATGAATTAAAGTGGACGAAAGATTACCTTTGTGTCGGTGAGATTTGAGCGCACAACCTTCAAAGAGTTTTCAGTTGTAGAAATGTGACTTTTTGCATAAACGATGAGATGTCACACCTTATTTTCTTCGCAACCCATATTGATTTCTTAGCATTGCTCACAAGCTGCAACAATGCCCGTGTGCACTCTTTTTAACTCTGTACCCTAATTGTTGCTCTCTAGTGCATTATGATAAAAAGGTTCGTCCTAGAAAACATGCGAGACAGTGAACATTAGAAAAAAAGGACAAACATAATTATTTCTTTTGTCCAAAACATTTAAGTGTGTGTCATCATATTGGTTTTTGCTTTGTGTATTTAGTTCACTGGCCGAATTACCAGCATTGGCAGCCACATTTTGTATAGGGCAAAGTGCGGAAGTGCACATCTGTTGACGTTTGGATGAAGAAAGTTACCAAAATGTAGAGTACCCACTTCCACGTCTTTTACAGTCCAGGTGTTTCTTCTGGATGTTGAACGCCATCAGTAAATTACATTGATTTCGCATATTGACAGTCATTTCTGTAGGTGTTACACTAGATTGCTCATGTGAGCTTTGTTTTGAACTATGTCTCATGAACAATTGTCTGCTGTAAGTAAAGTAAATCTGTGGACAAAATCTGAGTGCTTTTAGCTGCACAAAACATTGAAGACAGCCAAATGTGAACGGTGATGGAGAAAGGCAAGCTCCATTAACCAACCTTCCAGTGCAGGGCTCAGTGTTACAAGCGAGGGGGCCCGTCTTGAGTGGGAGTCTCTGGCCCTGATCACAACTGCCATTCGGGTACTTCCTCGACACACCGCACTGGACAGTCACGTTGTGTGTGCCTGTTTAAAAGGGATGCGCACCATGCTGTTAAAATATGAGAAAGCCAAACCCTGGAATGCATCACCTTAAATGCATATTTCAACACGTTATACACATTACAAAAACAGGATATACTTTCCTGAATTACATTCATGCGATATCATCTCATGTTTATCATGTACAGCACTCATGGATTCAAATGCGATATCGTTTTTTTAGCATAACGATTGGTATGTGCAATTGCTTGGGATGACCACTTGATGCTGCGACGAATGTAGTCCAAATATGACGGCTCTGATTTACACATTCAAATCGAAATTACGCTGCTATTTCCCTAATGAAGATGGTGGGAATGAAAGTATGTTAGTGCTAAATTGTCCCATTTCAATCTGTGAGTATTGTACCTCATATGCATATAAGGATTATAAGAACATTTGCATAGCCGATAGGGAAGGGAATTGAACAATATAGGTCCCCTCCCCTCTTCCAGCTGTTTATGTTCATGTATTTTCTATATCTCCAAAGCAAATTGCATTGACAGAGAGCACTTCTTAAAATCAATCCTCCAGGATGTTATGCAGAGAAACACAAATGGAAATCGCAAAATGAAGAGGTGTTAAATCAGAGTTTACATCTAACCTTGCAACTGTAAACTATGAAGCTTACATAGTAAATCAGCAAAGTCTGACACCACAACATAGACATCAGTATTGCAGAATTCTCAAAGAACAGAGTGAACAAATAGTAATATCTAATTACAGTTGTGGAAAATATGGGTTCCAAGACAATTCCGATATTTACAGATGATGATATGCCAGTTTCGTTCGCAGTAGACTTTCTAAGACAGGCTTAGCTTACACAAAATTCTGACAGTTTTGTTCAGGGAAACCGCAGAGGACCTGTCTACACCTCGAAAGATAAAATTTAATTTTATTGAGTGCCAGTCATTTTTTCTCCTCGATATGGCGTTATGTCAATCGCTTGATTGTGTGGTGTTTTGAAGGATTTTTTTTACTGACTTTTCTGAAGCACAAGCCACAAGCAACATCGAGGAACAGTAAACTGTCTGCATCGTGTATGCATACCTCCACCACAGGGCAGTGAGCAGTCGGACATGTGAACATTCCATGAATGCCAAGCCTCCAAAGTTTGATTCGTGTTGGGGAGCGTCAGCCGCGCCTGGCGTTCAGCTGTCCATCGGACATCGCCTTCTTCGACAGTGACATTTGTCGTTAGGTTGCGGAACGTAGGCACGTGGCGCTTAATTCTTCGGCGTCGACGCTTTCTTTGCAAGGCCCGGGGTGTCACACTTTCTGCACGATCAGCGAGACACTGAATTTTGTCATAGGAATTACAATACACCAGAAAATTACATAACATAAAAGCATGTGCTATTTCATCAATTGCCATTTTCATTTTTTGCTCTATTGTATTCTTCGGAATGGAGTTCTGTGCCAAAAACTCACCTTCATCGAGAGGAGTTCCTTCACTTGTGAATTTCTGGATTAAAAAGAGACAGAGAAGGAAAAACAGGGCATGTTATGCTGTTGATACTAACCTTGTGGTCATGGTTACAGCTAGAATGGTGACTGTGCGTATGGGTGTATGCATGTGTCAGAACTGCATATACCTGGCATCGTCCAGAAACGCAGAAGGCCCTTCCTCGTCCTCCACTGCAATCGGTGCCGAATGGGAAGCGTCCTTCTTCGAACACGTCCATCTGGTAGTGAGTGTCCTTCCACACGCGGTCCTGGCACGCCACCACACATGATACATGTGGATTTCCTGCAACCACACATTTGGGTGTGCACCATTTTAGAGCAGGTGCGTGGGTGTCATCGCAGTCATTATGCTTTTTCTTTGAAAGACTGCAGGCGTCTCTGATGCCCACTTATCGAGCAGCTTGCTTTCGATTATTCTGTTGTCAATGCCACGTGCTTCATGTTCCTTTAATTGCTTTCAAAATACATGTGTGCCTCACCCGTCTGCAGTGGTAGCTGCCTTCCTCGTCCACTCAGTAGGCTGGAGTATTTCCTTCGGTATTTCTCGCACACCTTGGTTGCATACTGGTCTGGTGTAACCATACCACGACACTGCAAGGAAGAGGTGTGTGGTCTTTTTGCAGGATAATGGGGTGTCAGCAAAGACACACCTGAACTGAACTGTTACATTCAATAAATAAACTCTAAAGTGGAGTCTGAAAGGTCAATGCACCGGGAGCGCATTTGCCACCTGTCATCGCATGTCACCTTGCAGAATTCTAAGTCTACTTTCGAGTCGCGCCCATGGCCGTGTCTTTTGCTTCAAAACTTTGTTTTGAGACATTTGTTTTCAGCCTGCAATCTGTATAAAAGTATGTGGTATCAACAAAGCTTCATTTTGATGTCTTGAAGCTGTGCACATACAAATTTTGCCATGAATATAGAGAATACGTAATCACTGTCTACTGAGCTCACCTTCCGTGTGGAATCGCAGAGCTTGTACGTTTCCTTTTTCCCGGAGCACCGCGATCTGAAACGAGACATCAACAACAGTGTCAAGACGGCGTCGAATCACCGAGTGCCATGTTAACCAGTGACTGGGGAGCGCGTCCGATGATTACTGCTTACCCGCGAATCGACTTTGTAAATATTTTGCCCTGTGCGTTTTCTGTACGAGCTTGCTTTGCTGTGTTTTATTGTTCAATCATCATTTATGAACTTACGGGAGTGTTACCACATTGAAGGTGATTTATTTTGCATTATACTTGCATGTTACCTGAACTAATCACTAGTTCCATTTTTGCATTTATTCTTTAGTAATAATTCTTAATGCTTCGTCTTAATGGAATAATGACCACGGTGCTTGGCTGCTGATTCAAAGGTTACATGTCCGGTTCCGGCCGTGGCGGTCGCACTTTTGACGGAGGCAAAATACCAGGGGTTCGAGTGCTGTGCAATGTCAGTGTGCATTAAAAGAGCCCTGCAACACTTTTTCAGCATGGCCATAAAATACTGCCAATTAATGGTCGAGCCTACTGAAAGCATGCAAGCCAGATGTTATTTATTTGTTTATTTGAAAATACCTTACATGGCCACATGGGTATTGAAGAAGGGGGGGCTTGACAGAAATTTTGTAAACCAAAGGTAGTGCAGCACGCGGCCTGTAATTTCCGAATGATTTTCAAAGTCAGCCAAATATTGTTTTTTCTTTCTATAAATGATGTAATATGCCCAAACAATGCCTTCTAGACTAAATGCCTGCAACTTAAGCGGAAGAGCTGGTTCCCAGCTCTCTCTCCTGTTCTCTCCTTCGCTCCACCAAACAGTGTCGGCTGTAAGTGCCCGCTGTGATGGCCACTTTAAACATTTCAGCCTGTGAGGTTAAAGCAATGTCTATTGACGTCCTGGTGGCAGCGCTCGCCGAAGTGGCCTTGTCGGCTGTGATGGCGGTAATTCTGAATCCAGCGGAAGTGGTAGTGTCAGCTGCGAACGCCTCTCGCGGATAAAGCACTAAACCATGAGGGACCTCTCGTCCCACCGGGAAAGCGTGCGCCACCGCAGTCATCTTTGTAGAGGAGGCGTCAACCCAGACGACCGCGCCACATACCCTAACTCACCGCCATTGACTAACTTCACATCGTATGCTGCAAAATACATCGTATGCTGCAAAATTACGAAGGCCGCCGCAAGAGGCCGCCACGTGTCCGCTCGCGCTCACACTGAAAGTAAGCCACGCGTTCGAGGATTCAGTGCTCAAGGCCATGGCGCACGCGTGACGTAACATTTTTTTTCTCTTCCCTCCCTGCTAAGCTTCCAGCGCTCTCATCGGGGCAATAGAAGAGTGAAAGCGATTACAGTGCGCGACAAATCTCGCTAACTCCGCGTGTACTTGACGGATTCTGAAGATTTTTGCGGTGGTCGATTCGCGAGGCAATAAACTTGTTCACAGAAGCCATTCGATGGTTACTTGAAAAAGTACAAGGCCGCTTTTAAAGAACAACAAATGGTTGGAATTTCTGGAGCCTTCCTCTACGGCGTGCCTCGTAATCAATAGTGCGTTTGGCACGTAAAACCTCGTGTGTTAGGCCTATATGTCCATCTTGTTGCTTTTGAGGATATCTTCGTCTCGTGTATATTTCGTTTACTACGCCCCATACGGTCAGACCAAGTAGGGCTCGTGTTATTATGCTAGGCTTATTTTGTCCCCTTCAACCACGAAGTATATGCAGTATTATCGTCAATATTATTTGACTCCGCCAGGCCAACTCATCAGCCCTACCGAAACACTTTCTGCTATCATAAGTTGCTCTGTTTCACCATATTGGCCGTATGACCCAACACACAGAGGGCGTAGCAGCAGTGGCGTAGCCAGAGTGTGGCATTTTGGGCCCGTGCCCTCCAACCCCCGAAAACTTTTTTCGCCATTCATACATAGCGCAAAATGACCATTTGCCTGCCCCCACTTCAGATCAAGGAGGTGTCCCCCCCCCCCCTCCTTGAAACAAAATATTGCATACTACCGTGCATAGCAGCTTTCGGCGAACCAATCGGCACTTACAAAATGGTGCCCAACATTGCTTCCCCGGGACTGAAGCCTGGACAACAACTGCATGCGATGACGAAATGATGCTTGGATAGTGACTACTCACATGGCGTTGCACTCTCGAGCGACGAGCTGGAATCCCGAGCCGCCTGCGAGGCAGGAGTGTCGGCACTCGCTGACTGCGTGCCACGGTCCCCAACCGGAGGGGACCACACCGCGGGGGCTCGCCGACGCGGATGCCGCCATCAGGGGCGACTGGCGGACGGGGCACGACGCCTCGGACGAGTCGTCCTCCGTGCTGCGGCCGTAGCAGTCGAACGCCTGCAAATACGCATGCCTGTAACCCGCGTGGCAACGAGGATGCCATCATTGCGCGTCATAGATGTGCAATCGTGCAAGGTGAAGGGGGAGACATTGCTTCCCATGGGCACGCCCACGCACAAGGGACTATGATGCTGAGAAAGAGATTAAAGTAAAAGTTTAGTCATGGCTTAAAGAAAGTGAAAATGCCTTTGATGTCTTTCAGGAAGAACCCAATCGGAATTTAGTGCAGCACATACCTGGCACTCTCCGTCGACGCAGTAGCGGTTGGTGTTCCTGGCCTGCCTTCTCTGGCTGAGGCTCCAGCAGGGCGTGCCGTCGGGGATGCGCCAGCCGTGGGTCATGTATCCGCCTCCACGTTTGCGGCACCACACGTAGCACGAGTGCGTGTCTGCGTGTCAGGTCGGCGGCCGTGTTCAGTTAGGCGCACGAAGGCGGTAGAAATATACACGACCTTCAGATGAACTCGTACGGGTATCACCGCTCTGCAACCTGATTAGCTGACAAGCACTGATGCGACAGGTTAAGCATGTCCTTTGAGCTCGGGGAAGCACCGAAAAAAAAGGGCAAGCATTATGTCGCGAGACCACATAATGGAACTCCAGTGTAAAAGCAGAAAGCTCCTACCTTCTTTCTTCATTGGAAATGAGAATAAAACATTTGCCAGCGCAAAAAGACGGAACACTTAAGAAGAGACACACAGTGGTGTATGTGTCTTCTCTTAAGTGTTCCGTCTTTTTGCAACTCGTCCAAATAGCAGTTTTAGCTATGAATTAAAAAAAGATGCATATGGAGACGGCTACTGCTTCTCACATATTAGTAATAACAAAAATAATGTAAGAAACGTACCATATATAGACTTCGACAAATATGGACACAGATACAGAACAAAAAAGGAAGTTTCAAGGTACATTCAACAAGTACTGATCAGTCCCGAAAAAAGAAGCGCATACAGTGCACGTGAGTTTATTTCATCCACGAACTGCATACAGGTGGACCTTTGTTGTTCATCATCATCATCTCTGTTCATTATACCACGTCCTTCCGTTAATCCGGCACATTCACGCGACGTCGCGAACGCTTCACTCGTAAGGCTTCCAGGGAAAGAGCGTGCACTCACAGTCTCTGCTGGGGAACTGCGTGCCGTACGGCTCGATGCTCTTGTCTCGCGCCGCCGCCTGGCGGCAGATGCCGAGAACGAACTCGTCCAACAACCGCTGGTTCTTCGATGTCGTGCACAACTGTTTGGAGTGATTGGAACAAATGACGGTATTCAGTTAAGTGATCGTCACTGGCTGTAGAAAAGGCCAATACGGGCCCCTAAACAACCACCGCAAATACAAAGAACGAGCTCGTTATTCTCTCTTAGCGTCTCGCGTCTTTCGGCACTATTCGTGACGCCAGCAGTCTGTTCGTGTGACTCAGCAAGGAACTAAGTTTTCGATTGGTTTATATATATATATATATATATATATAATCTGTCGTGACTTGTCTTTTATTCTCTTTTGCCATGCAGTCGCACGCACATTATGCTTTGTCTCGCATAACTCATTCGCCGATCATCTCATTGCACTTTGTGCGTTTTCGACTGCGCAAGCGATAATAACAGCCTGTAGCCAAAAAGTGTCAAATTCTGATAGGCTGGACGTGTAGTGCTGACATTGTCCACGTGTTTTATGAAGCAAGAAGACGCGAAGAGGAGATGGCGTCTTTAGGAAGGGTATTGAAGGCGAAAATAATCTACTCTTCCGTCTTCGAGCTTGGAGTGATGTAGGGGCTTTTTAAAGTGTTCAAATAAAATACCCCCCCCCCCGCCCCTAGGTGACACGTACAAACATGTTTCAACGCGTACGTTAGGTGTGCGTCAAGTTTATTGTGCGTGAACCGATGAATTGGCGGTGTATATAGCGAGTGGCGGTAGCGGCAGGTGTTGCGGGTCAATGGACGAGGCAGCAGCTGCGGTTGCTGCGGCAAGTGTGCGGCAGGTGAGAGAGAGTGACGTCAGTGCGCGCTGCGAGTGGAGCGTGATGTCAACGTGCAGCAGCGGCGTGACCTACTTGGCATCGCGCCTACAATTGCGGCGCGCTCGTACGGAGGGACAGCGTTACGCAGGCTAATCAAAGAACTGATTTGCACCTAATAGACGTTCTAGAAGACCTTTCACATGAACACTCCAGAGATATGCATGTACTGCCCGGAATATAGCTCTGCATTCTGTGGTACGCATTTCGTGGTTTCGTTTCAAGGAGGGGCGAAGGCTCATCGCAAAGCCGCCCGGTTGACTTTCTGTTGGATGCATGTCAATTTTGTTATCGCGGCTTTCCCATAGCTATCTTGAACCTGGCGTCGATAGCGCACACCTATGTTTATTTGACGCTGTGTTTGAAGGTGACGTTGATTCATTACGCTTAACAATACAACGCCTTTGGCAAAATGAAACTGTATACAGATGGTGCTGCAGTGTGTATCAATGATGCCTCTACCGAAGACGCGATCAGTGACGCCTTCCCCGTAATGACAAATGTTCCGACCGCAGCTGCGGCAATGACTGCCGCGGAATTAAGAGCCGCGAAAACGGCGGTGCACTAAAGCAATTGCACGGGGAATTTATGCAAGATATATTCGGGTGGGTCAGCGACGGCTGTGCGCGGTACGTAAATATGTTCTTAGATTGTAACCGACCATGGGGATGTGCTGTGCGCGTTTAATATTCGCATTTCAAACTACAGTCAGTCTTTTAATGATGCTATGGCGTATGCGTCCTCCCCCTAGCGGGAAAGTCGCGAAACGCCGTGGTAGAGTTGTGGCGTCCAAGATGAGCTGGCGGCGCGCCGTTCCTCCGGCTAATCTCGGAGGCCATGGTAGAGTGTGTGCACGTTTTTCGATCTCGAAGGCGTTTGTTATAGCAATCCCGAGCGTACCAGATCACGTAAAACACGGGAAAAATGAAAGAAAGTTGGTCGGCTCACCTGCGTTGCGTCACAGATCTGCACTCTCTTGTCGGAACCCTCGCAGAAGCGGCCTCCGTTCTCTGGGCTACAAACGAACGCGTTATGTGGATTAATAGATTAATGGACGGTGAGGTGATTGGACGTCTGCGGGTTACAAGCAACCACATACTAAAGAAGAAGCAAATAGTGGGTACTACGATGCGATAAGCGTTCCGTGAGTGGTTCTGTCTCGTCAAATCGATAATTTGGCGAAAGCTCGTTCCATGCCTCACTGTCTCTATATGTAAACGTGCACAACAGGTTTCGTTTCGCTTAACAGGTAAAATGTGTGGACCGCGGTCTTGAAAACATAACAAGAGCACTGAACTTAAGTGTCAATAGCCACCTATATTGTCTGATTGTTCGTTACTTTAATTATATCGTGAGGGGAACATGAGAGTCTGATGATTGAATATGTTTTGCGTGCTACACGAAACGAGCACTTTCAATGGGCAACAATGAATACACCGTTGTTCCCACCATAGCGTAGCCAGGGGGTGGCACACCAAACCCGTATCTTGCCCCCCCCCCCCCCCCCGAAAATTTTCTTCTCTGTGGCATACAGAGAGAAAGATGACAATTTCAAAAAAATTCCACCCCCTCATCCACCCCTCCCTAAAAAAAGCCAAAATTCTGCCTAGTTCCCATGAATCAGCACTACGTTGACCTGCGCTGTGCTGTAAGTGCGCTGAATGGCTTCGCAGAAGCCAGCCGAAACGATTGAAATGAAATTTGTGAAAGTAAGACCGTGGCAGGAAATGCTCGACAGAAAGTTTTTTTTGAACAATTAACATTGAGTGAAAGAGAAGACATAGCGAGTTCATTACATCATTTCAGCCTCGAGCACACCGACAGCCTCACGTCTCAGAGGCAGCTTAGTACTGCCTATGGATCACCTTTTGCGAAGTTGCGACCGCATGTCTTCAGCTTAGTTCGAACATTTACATACTCTGTAGATATGCTAAAGGGTTCTCATTTCCGCCTCCAATAGCTCGTGGATACTGCTTTCATGTTAACATGCCCGTGGTACTCTCGTATGATAGGCGTATTTGCCCAATGTGTGCTCATTTGCCGCACGTACCTTTCGGTAAGTAGACGTACGCGTGATCAGTCTTGAGCATGTCTGATATCTTTGGCATTGAATCATGCTCACGTAGTGCTGGCGTGATACTCGACATCCCGATGACGCAAGCTCGTAAGTATATACCTGCCTAAAGTGGGCTTCACCTCACAAAGGCTTTTATTGCGGAAAAGCTACCTCCAACGAGCGTTTTTTCGCGAAATATTGTAACGCCAATCTACGGACAGCTTTCTAGTCACGTTGCGAGTGCAATATATTGCTGAAGACAATGCATGATGATGTACACCAGCGCTAGCTTTTCTAAAATCGGTCCATTTTATGAGAATAGACATTGTCGGATTGGGACACAATGTTAGTCGTGTTCTCAAAGTGGCAGGAGGGACATTATGGGGCCGAATTCCGCCATTGGTTGAATGAGGTTGTGGAGGAACACGTTTGTAGAAGAATCTGTCGGGGTTGGTGAATCACGAGCGCAGGTGAGAAAAAACACAAATATTCCGTCGATTTAGCAGCAAATAACAGCGAAATGTCTGATCGCGCCTAATTATCTGTAATTACCTTTATGGCCAACAAAAGCGCTAGTTTTATTCGAGAGAACGCAATAGGCCAACCACGCGCAAATGGCTTGTTTCACACAAACCACTTATTTTAGGGGCGAAGCTCCTTAGGATGTGGGTCTGTCCATTTTACGATGGTGTATGTAGCCACCGGTGGCACATACCCAAAAAGGCGGTCCTTAGAATGTCCGCTGTGTGGCGGCACTTGTATATGATGAATACATGATGAAACGATGTGAGATGACTGTACTTCGAATGTTCACTTGAGGACAGAAATACAGATAGACGGACGGACTGTCGGACGCACAGACAGACAGAGGGGCGGACGGACGGAAGAACGCACGGACGGAAGCAAGAATGAATGGGTGGACGAAAGCACGGACGGACTGACGAACGCTCTGCCCCACCAATCATCATTCAATCCGTTGATATGCTGTGATTTTTCCCCTACTTTTCCCCTCGTGATGCTGTCTTATTAAAGGTATACCTGGGCCTGTCGCATCCTCTTCGAGACACCTTGACGCCGACGTAGGCGTAGTCTCCCCTGGCGACGCAGTCTGATCGGCAGGTTCCGAAGGACGACCAGGGTCCCCAGCCGCCGTCCACGGGAGGGTCCCGCGACCGACGCCGTTCCAACTCGTCCCGGCGAGCCACGCAGTAGCCACCCCTGCACCACTGAATGAGTGCCAAGCACGGCACCATGTGCACTGTCATTTATGAAAGAGAACACGCGAGCGCGTGGCCTGCGCTCTGCAGCGGTGGCCTGCAGCTACATCAATTGACAGCTGAAGAAAGCCCGTCCGTTTTTGGCGGCACCACCCGTCGGCAGATTGGAGCGGGAGCGCTATCTAGCAGCGCTTGTCCAACGGCCACGACTTGCTATTTTGCTTGCCGATAGATGGTGCCAAAAACCGACGCGCTTTCTTTAGCTGCATGACGGTTGATGGCGCTGTAGGTAGACGCCACAGAGCGCAGGTCGCGCGCTCGCGTGTTCCCTTTCATAAAGGACGACACTGCATATTATAGCTTGACGGGTCAGAGTCGCGAGATAGGATTTACCGCGATATTTTTCGGCTATGGAGGCATAGATTTAATTGAATCGAGTATAGCGCGAAGTTTAATACAGTTAATGTTGTGTATATGTTACCATGTTTTCAGCACAGGGCGTTCCTTCGAGAGCAGGGTGGGCTGCGAACGAGACTGGCGTGATGCCACGGTTCATCTCACACCGCAGCATTCGGCAGATGTCCTGCGAGAAGCAATGGTAATTTCATTACTTTAAGAGGCGGGAAATCCAACGTATACAATGAACCTCGATTGGAACAGGTGTCATGATTCCCTTCATTGTATGAGGGCATAGTATGTATGGAATGCTAATAGAAACGGCCCACACTGAACTAAAAGCAAAGGAGGAACCCCGTCCCTGGGGTTCCTCCTGCGACCGCCACTATTGGCGGACGGTGGAGGTCCCCCCACCCTTCGCCTCGCCTGTTCCTTCTCCGTCGGGACTAGCTCCGTCGGGACCTACAGATCATCAAAAAGATAACATGAACTGCAGTAAATACCGTTCTATTTGTTGCGTGAGTTTTTTGGCATGTTGTGAACTCCGCACAATTTTTTGTGCGTGTTTATTTGCTTATCGAATTCTGAGAGCAAGCTGCGGCTGAGGCAATATTCTACCAGACTTCGCCGCAGTTCTCTTGACAAATATCCACGTGCGTACATACATCGGGACATTTTCGACAAATCGGCTGGTTCATGCGTAAGTACTGCATTCGCCGCCATGTGCGGCGAGGAACTGAGCGCGATAAGCGCTGCAAATGGTCGCTGCCAGTATGAAAAACGGGCTGTGGCAGCTCGTATAATTATTGCCGTGCGTGATGCCACGGGCCGCTTATCTTCGGCAGCTGCGTGCCTGCACTGCTATATCGAGCGTTTTGGTGTAGTGTGGCGTTTTGAGATAGACGTCGCCCATCGCAATCAGTCCTGCACAGGCGCAGATCTCAAGCCCGATGACCGATATGCGTGAGGGCGAGGTGTAGCCTGGAACGATCGATCGCAGTCAGTTGCGAGGCTATGCTTCTGCTCGATGGTCTGTCAGTTGCTGTCTGGTTCCGTAGTTTTCTTTTCGAGAGCACAAGTTCGCTCAAATGAAGCTTTTCGTTTGGGCGCTGCTCGGACGTGTGTTCCCGCCTGTTTCGTGCAACCCATTACCGGTACGTCACAATATGATATATACAATGAAACCTCGGTGATCCGATGACACCTCGTACGAATTTCGGGGTGATATGAATTTCGATGCAGTCATAGCCATTCGCTCACAGTGTAATGGAGTGCGCTTGTTGCGAACAGATTTTCACCCCGCGGAAGCAAGGCCATGCCAAGGGATTTGTTTAAGGGGGTGTTCATGCGTAGAACGGCTAACTTTGGCAAGTGGTGGTCGACGTGAAACCGTGTAAATGCTTTAGCGTCGCCCAAAAAGTTGAAGCATGAAGGTTTTTCGGTGGGTGTCGAACCCTCCTTAACTCGTCCTATTTACGGCCCTGTGTGGCAGACGTATGTACGTGGTAATCATGCTCAGAGACGCGTCGTAGCCTCCGAGACTGTGCACACGAATCATCGAGGTCTCCATGCGCCTTCGTACGCACATATAGTGATGACGTCGTCTTTATTTATATATTTATTTATTTATTTTCAACGCATCGCAACGCAACATTAACGCCATAGATAAGGCGTTATAGTTGTTTTTACGGCTACCAATAAAATATAGGTAAAATTTGTAGCTCAGTGCAGAAAAAAACTATATATATATATATATATATATATATATATATATATATATATATATATATATATATATATATATTGTAAAACCACAATAAATTCACCGATTGCTGTACAAGTGTGGTTCACAAGGCCCCTTTCAACTGCGGTCGCTTTCACGTTGGACAAAGGGAACGTTGCATTAACCAGAGATTATTGGAACACAAGAGACCGCCAACCGGATGCTCACCTTCTAATTTGTCCTTACATTGTCGAGAATGTAAGTGCACGCCAATTTTCGATGAATGCGCAGTTTCGCACCGGCATACTATTGAATGAAGAAACGTGTCTGATGATTGAGGCGTGGCTTATAGATAATAGTAGTAACACATGCGCGAACCAACCGTCGATTAACTTGCACAAAGATGAAATCAAACACCTTAACAGTTATCTTTCACGTAGACCCCCACGTGTGCCAGATTTATAGGTCCGCATATTGCATGGACATGCGCAGATAAGTTTTCGCGCCTTCATTCTTTTTCGCGGCTGTGCGCACCTTCAGTTGTTAGTATCTAGGTGGTCCTTCTTGCGTCCATGTTTGCGCGCTCTGTCATTTTATAGAATGAATGCGCATCAACTAGGGCAGCTCTTTGTAATTCCACGCGCTATATGTTCTGAAATTGCCCGCAATCTACACCAATCTAGGGTTACTTAAGCGAAGCCCACGTGTTTACAGTCAATTCAAACCCGTCTCTTTAATCATGGTGAATCATGGCGATGAATTGTTATAATAATTAAGATTTTACTTCCAAACACCACGATATGATTGAAAGACATCGTGGTGGAGGGCTCTGGAAGTTTCGACCAGCTGTGATTCTTGAACGTGCGCCCTAGATCTAAGCAGCACGTGAGCCACAATGATCACGCCTCCATCGAAGTTGCCGGCACAGCCGGGATTCGATCCTTCGGCTCAGCAGCCGAGCACATTGATGTGAGGAACACTCGCCTGAAGCGGTTGATGGTTAGTTCGGCGGCTGGCTGAACCGAAGCGTAGCGCGCACTGCCGGTCGGCCGAGAAGATCTCCCCGGGCAGCAGAGGCGCCTTGCGTGCCTTCAGCAAGTCGACGTCGACCTCGCGGGTTCTCCGCTGGAAGACGCATGAGGCGGCCGGCAGCCGCAGGAACTTGGTCACGTACTGGCGAGAGCAGGACGACCAGCGGGTCTTGCCGGCCCCCAGAGTCGGAGACATCACGTAGTTGTCCACGTCGCACGGATTCCCGTCCTGGGAGCCGTCGTGCTCCATGCCCAAGCTGCGAAGGCCGTGTCGCTTTCAACGCTCACATCCTCGCACGTGTAGGTTATGGGTGTAACGGTACTTTTAAAAGCGCCCGCGTACGAAATCACCTATGTAAAGAATTTGTGGCCTTGCCTGTGTCCCATCTCGTGACTGGCAACGTAGACGCTCTGGAAGCTGGTTCCCTCGCTGATGGTGCAGCTGTTGAGAGAGTTGCACATTCCGCTCACCGGAGCGAGTCCTGCGAACATGAACGCACCGAGCGTAGACCAGGAAATGAACTTTTATTAACGGGAGGTGCAAAGAAGAGGTGAAAGGTACGCGCAGCACTGCCTTTACGACCGTTCCACGCGCTTCCCGCACAGCCGCAACGCACGTGCCGGGACCCATAACGCACGCCAATTGCAGACGCTCTTTCACCCTAGGCAGCGTCTCCAATTGGCTTGTTTGTCCCCCGCTTGCGTGCGGCAGGGGTCCCGGCACGTGCGTTGCGGCTGTGCGGGAATCGCACGTGCGTTGCGGCTGTGCGGGAAGCGCGTGGAACGGCCCTTACAACTTCCAAATTGTCTCTTTATTGCTATTGCAACGATATGAACACCTGAGCCGTATTTCTGTCGTCGGCGTCGCCGTCATGTTTCCTATGAAATTCAGATTGATAACATTGCCTCGCGCGTTGAATGTTCTATATGCAAGCGAAAGCTTGCGAAGGTTGCAGACGGGCGCGGATTAAGCCGAGATAAAACGCGACGGCCAGTTGCGACAGGTGAAGGTGCACCAAGGTGGGGAGTGAGGCAGGGGCTGTGTCGCTCGGACAGTGACGGAATTTCTATTAAAAAGGCGAGTTCCCCTTGTTTGACTGAGATCAGTAGACAGCTCCACACGGGCCAGTGCTCTCACCGCTTGCTTGGCGTTGAGGCGACAGTACGGCAACCGCTTCGCTCCCTCTCTGGAAATACGCCAGCGTTTCGTAAAGTTACGCCAGATTGTTTGCTAATGGAGTTAGCTGCTAGCCGTACTCCGTATAAAGTTCCAATGTGTTGCTACGCATTCATTGCTTTGTCATTGCGGCTACGATAACTGCTACGTTATCTTTCACTGCCGTTTCTTTTGCCCATGCTCTGTTCAACTTCAGTGGAAAGAACCAGCTAAAACGAATGTTGGCCTCAGCAGTATTACAAGTGTGACCATCGCTGCAATGGTCAGCATTGCCAAAATGCCAACAATGCTGGTAGTTAAGTTCCTCGCGTGTGATGTTAACATGGCATGGTTTCTACACTGATACAAAAAAAAAAAGTCTCACCGACGACGTGTCGTTTTCGCAGTCCTTTCTCATCCACGACGAACATGTTGATCCTGAAAACCAGTAGGAGACAAACTAATTAATGTTACGGCTGTACAGTTAGATGACGTCTTCTAATTTCACATAAACCCGCTTACACAGTTAAACTGACGATGCTACATCTATTTTGACTAGTAGTTTTGCAATTAAAAGAAAAAGGCGAGGCATCTAGTAAATGTAGAATTTGGGTTTCTCAGTTTATGTCATAAGTATAGTTTTAAAACTCGCGAAACTTCCATTAAACCAACTAGCCCAGTAGCATGAATTTTTATACAAGGACGATGCACGTCATTCAAGCGCGAAGCTAATATTGCAAACGCCTTGGAAGTACTCATCGTATACTATAGCGCAATAGTAAGCGCACGTTTGGAGATCAAGGTAATGTTATAACCAAAAGGATGTGGCACATTATCTGTAATAACGCTACCTAAAGAGCTGCGGGGATGTTTGGGCCCGAAGGGGCGAATTACAGATGTCGACCGTGTGCTAATACAACCGACGCGGAAGCAATGTGCTGTTTGAACTGTCAAGTTGCCCTTGACGTCACAGTCAAGGGCAACCATGAGAGAGAGAGGCTCTTTATAAAAACAGATTTTTTTGCCGGCGTATATATACCGCTGACATAGTTATCTTCGTCCTGGTAAAGGACCTGCATAAACCTGTCGTGTACCAACACATTACTCCTCCCGTCAGAGGATCGAGTCTACGTAAGGGTTACGTTGTCTTATCTACGTTTGTACAGTGACACGTACCCTGATAAGAGGAGCGCGTGGTCCCATTTTGGCGTGCCCTGGGCTGAGGCGGCCCTCCGTCTTTGGTGCTGCCACACGCAGAAATTTGTCAGGTACGTGTCGATGTTCTCCGAAGGGCTCAGGTCCTGTATCGTATAACCGACGCCGCGAACCCGATTAATAAGGCCAGTTCTTGCCACCGGCGCCGAATGGACATCAGACAGCAGCGACTTACCCTGGGTTGGAGTTTCAATACTTCCAGCTCGACGACAGTCACGTCGATATTCTTCCCTAACGATTCGTGCTTGAAGAGCATTTGTACCTGGAAGGTGGACAGGTGAATGTTTGACGTGAGGAAGTAGCATGTATAATATCAGCGTAGTTGCATGTATAAGTACATTTCACAAATAAATATTTTTTAAACTTATTTCAAGCTTCATGGAAGGGGTCTGCGTCAGACCTAGTTGCACGTTCTGTGCGACCATTAGTGTAGCCAGAAAAAGGAATGAACGTTCAACCCCCCCCCCCCCTCCCTCCACACACAATTTTTTTCAACTTTGCTTGTGCATGCAGACACGCGCACATACAAACACACACACGAACATCGATCAAGACTAGTTAAACTCCCCCCCCCCCCCCCGCTAAAGAAATTTCCGCAGCGTTGGCTCTGCATGCGACGTCTGTATAATGAGGACTGGTCGGGTTGCGAGCAGACCTTCGTGACGTACCGCGTTCATGATGGTCAAGACGTATGTGACCAGTTCCCGGTCGGTGTCCTCGCCCGGGAATGCCCTGGACATGGCCTGGTACAGCGCCTGGTCCACGAACACAGCTGTCTCGACCAGGGCTTCGCCCCCGTCCCTGGGGTTTCTCCTGCGGCCGCCGCTGTTGGCGGACGGCGAAGGTCCCCCCACCCTTCTTCTTGCCCTGTTCCTCCTCCGTCGGGACTTCCAGTCTTCGGCGGGAACTCGGACAGAACGTGTTCCGTTGTCCGGCCGTGAACTTCTCTCGCCTATCCCGCGCAATAAAGGAGAAAGAAGCGACGGATACATTATATGTGAGCTCAAAGCAGAGATGCATTGCGTTCTTGATACTACTGCTACTTCCGGAACACTGTCTTTTCAAGTAGACGCTAACTCTTAGATGCACCGCTGGCATAGCAGTTGTTGGCATTCTTGGCCTACCGGCTCCTCTAGGAAGAGATGTCGAGAAGAAAAAAAGAAAGCATGTATAAGATTATACAGCACAGGTGCTGCGAATTTTATTGGCTGAAACGATGATGCAAATAGAAAAATAACGCTTGCACTAATCTTAAGCATCGTACTACCAGATAAAAATCCGCTAAGTTGCCCGAGAGAAAAAAATATTTTAGTGCTGATGTTTTTTTCATCGCGGCAACAATTATAAAGCGGCTGCAAGTCTACAATCGCCGTCGCCGTGATGTTCTGCGTAATCACGCAGCGTCGCTATTTATCTCGGAGTACTTCAATAAATGCACCTTGTGTCTTTTACGGTAACGCGCGCGAAGGCGCCTCTTTGGTTGCCGGTAAACTCATATCGGCTGCTTAGAACGATAAATTTTGTAAGGCGTGAGAACGCATTTGCACATGGATCTGCATCGCCATGAAGCAGGGGTGGCGTCAGGAGTTTTTTTAGGTGAGTGAGGGGGAATCGGGGGCTCTATCGGGGTGCGGAGTGCCCCCCGAAGTAAACTGTCCTCAGAAGTAAACATTCTGTGTTGCAGGGAAGCGGAAGACTCATGCGTTGTGTTTCGGCTATGCTAACTCTTAGAGGGGTGGTTAGCAAAGGAGGGGCACGCGAAAATATCTGGAAGTGTGGTGCGGGGGGATGCGGCTGCCCCCCATTCCATGCTTTTTTTTGGCGCCACTCTTGCCATAAAGTCTAGTGAAAAACATATTCAGTGGGAATTAACGGTACAGTATTTTAAAAATAAAGGTCATAGTGTACGCAACAAAAAGCAAGTAAATGCGCTAATACGAGCGTACCATCGGGTCAGGTTGTTCTGGATTACTGTGTAACGTGAGAGGCGAAATAAGTGTAAACTAAATGGAACTTAGAAGTAAAACAAATAAGCACGAACAAGCGACTAATGTAGCACAGATGGCTATGGGATCTACGGTAGTTTCAACTCGCTCTAGCAGCATAGCTGTTGAAATTTTACCCCAGCAGTCACGTGAGTGGGTGTTTGATTCCCAGCCACAGCAGTCGCGGCACGACTTGCCAAATTGGACATGGGGAGCGATTTGTTGACCCATGGCCAGGCACGGCTAGCGGCAGTTGCCCGTGGAGCCCTGGAACAGGGTCTCCACTCACAGTAACCAGGGAGTCTTATGCTTATTGAACTTATCCCTCTGTTTCTTTGTTTTTCCTCGATGTAATGTAGCATATGTACCGCTTATTCGAAACTGAATGGTTAGCTCCTCTGTCTTTCCCCTCTCTCCTATTCGTTCCTTGGCCCGTACAAGAGATTAAAACTTAGTTACAAACAGTCTTGTTTGTAAGTGATAACACGGTGAAAGCTTGCAGAAGGTAATAAAGAATGTGTTAAAACGAGCCTTAGAGCAAGTTATTTGAAGAAAAGGCGTTCTTTAAAGAAAGTCGCTTTTTTTCCTCTATAAAGGTTTCAGTTATTTGTACCTATCGAGCTTCTGAGCGAAGGACTGCATAACGGAGTTCTGACACTTACAGTGACCGCATCGCAGATGTTTGTGTGTGTCCGCCCTGGCCAGGATGTGCGGCGTGGAATTGGTGGCTCCGGCGCTGACGCCCGCCCGGCGGTTGCTGCTGGCCAGGGCGTAGAGGGGGTACACGAAGTACGTCGCGCCGGGAAGCTCCACCAGGCCCCTCTGTCGCGAGGTCGAAATGAAAGTGAGCGAACTGTAGTTTGCTATGTATGCTACTCAAACATTTCTATAACTGATTTAGCAAATTATTGTTTATAGCGCACTGTAAACATGAACCTTAGTTGGCCACTCTCAAATTTGGCGACTTTCTTTTTGTAACAAAACCGAAAACGTGACATCCGCCGTGATCTAAAAAAATCTTTGGTTGCGCTAGGCTCAAAACTGACAAAAAGCTGACAAAAAAAGCAGAATATACTTAAACTTTAATATAACGAACCGACTATAATGAAATATTGGTTATAACGAATTAAATGAAACATAGTATTCTAATATATATAATTTTAAGAATGACCTTTATAACAAGTTTTGGGATATAACGAACCTATTTTTGTGTGAGGTGCAACTTTGATATAATGAGGTTTCAGTATATATTGAAAATTGATTCAAAATCACACTCTTGTTTAAAATGTAATTGTGACATAAAAAAAAGTTTGATTAAAATGTGGTCATAAAAGAAGCGAGGTTGTCGCGGCCATTTCCAGGGCACTGAGAAGCTGTTTGGAGAAACTACTGACGACTTAGTGCTCAAGTAGAGAAGGCCTTCTCATGCGCGGGCGCTCCAGAAAATTTCCTTATGCGTAATGCACGCGTTTTTGTGTCCACTGTTGTCGCGCGAGCCAGACTGCCGGTTTGTTAGAGCCGATCTTTATCTCTACCAGTACAACAAATATCGGATATAACGAACTAACTTATGTTCCCAATTCTGCTTTGTTATAATGAGGCTAAATTTAATGACTAAGTGCATGAAACAGTACTATGTGTTTACGGCACTGTATGTACAAAAGAAGCTTCAAAAATAGGAAAGCCAGTATGAAACAAAACAAATACTTTATCATATTTTAAAGCACTGGGATGGGAAAGCCACGAGTTTACATTACAATATGTGCTCTGATTGACCCTGATGTTTTGCAGAAAACTTAAGTGTACTTGTTTTTCTTGTACATTACGAAGAAATAGAACTATATATTGATATAGCTAGCTGATTAGTTATTCACTAGAATCGCCAACAGCCTAGCGTGCTTTTTTTTTCGCTTTTTACGATACCATGCGGCTCACTTTAGGCTATGCTGTGCATCATTCAACTGTCAGCTATATGCCCAGCATATAGTATTACCCACTTAGACTATAGACTGTCCCCAAAGTAAACATTCTGGTACCTTAGCCGACAAAGAACAATAGCATGCCCGAGGCAACAAAAGCACTGAGGCGCATCTTGGAGTGAAATGGGCCGCTACAAGCACTAGTAATTATTTCAAAGTGACGGCTATCTGCTGGTTTGAGCACTCTGATTTTTCTTCTTATCTTTGACACCCTTTACCCTTGGTCATGCTAGTTCCCAGGTCATGCTAATCCCGAAATAAGGTGAAATCCCCCCGCCCCCTTTTTACGTATGCCTCTCTGCCTGTCACTGCCTTGAAAATCTTTACGGTAATTCTTTGACCAACTCTACATTCACGTTTTTTTTCTTCCTCGTTGCGAGCTTTTTCTCTCTCTCTCTTTTTTTTTTGGCTGCCGCTATACGTGATGATGATTGGCAACACAGGCACTGACGTTGCTTAAGCAAGTACGCCAGACGTCGACTTGTCAGGCTGGCAACAGCAATTAATGCTGGCTGACAAGTATAAATTGAGGTTCGCCGTTGTATACAAGGGCGGCCACTGTTAGATGTCGCTACTGAAAACAATACAGCAAATGTGGGAACAAAAAAAAAGATTGTACAATCATGATAAGCAGACATCGTTCTGCTTTGACGATTATACGCTGCGTTCATTTCAACAAGCTGTGAAATCAGGTGATATCGTGATTCTTGGTCTATGGAAACCCGTAAACAGAAAAACAAAGCTCTGAAGTTAGGTCTATAAACACAAAATGCACACTTACAGTTGCACTGTACGACCATATCATATATGTACGTTCATTAAACAAATATGTACACAAGCGAGTTCAGCGGCTCTTGTACGGCAACACGGACTGTCGCCTATTTTGTGTTCCTGCCGACGAAATGCGTTGGTGTAGAAGCATATTCCACCGCGATAAAGGACTTATCCCACAACAAGTTTTAGATTATCCGTTTTATATTGACAGCACATATCATAAGCACTCGAAGTGAGCATACCTTGGCGAAAATGAATGGGCTAAGCATTAGGATCTTACCAGGCCCGAACAAACGGATAGCGCCGCCTTGCTCTGGGCGATCCCTCGCACGTGCCCCTGGTAGAAGCACGAGGCGTCCGGCAGGTCCTCGCCGGAAGTGACGTCTCTGCGTCGGCGCCGTCCAGAGCTGTTGTTTGAGGCACCTTCTTCCACCACTTGAAACTGGCTCGAGATGAGCTCCTCGGTCTACGGGGTGAGGAGTTGTTAATGAGGGCGCCATGTTCGTGGATGATAGCTATAGGTTTCAAACTCCTATTGCACTTTGAGTTGTCGAAGCGTATCATATTTACGTTGTATCATCCGCATGTCATGTTTCAATGTCTTGTGTACTTCTGCTCTGCAATTTGAGTGTAATTCGCTTAGGGCACGTTTTCGAGCCGTTGTGACAGGTCATATAGGATTTCAAAACGTCTCGTGAATAATGGCCGCACACGGTCTCTATTGGAACTTTATAGGCAACCGGAAATCATACGTAGAGCGTTCAGCATAAACGTTTCCTCCCCCTCTTGCTACAGGTGCATAACTGAAAGATAGAGGAGCTACGTTGTAATGAATGTACACAATTTAAATCACACGTTTTTAAAGAAAACGTTTTAAAGCTACAAAAGGTTGATTGATTTAAGCGGCAGGGATTCATCTCGAAATAAAATCCAGTATTTGCCACAATGAGACCTCTCATCTGATAGTCTGCGTTTGTGTTATGTCGTTCTTTTGCGTCCACCATACAAACTACCCACTTCATAATGAACTATTAGCGTGTTGCCCAAGCTCAAAAAAAAAGCGTATGACAGGCCAGAGCGCACTGCATTGTCTGCACTTTCCTTTGTATTTTGCGCAACACGTCAGTACTCGTGACCTTGTTTGCGCAACTTAAATTCTTCCTCGATTAAAAACACGCATTCATCCGCGCGTGTATGCAGACGTTAATACCTGTCCGAGATCCAGCCTCAGCGTCTGTCCAAAGGCGGGCAGCTCGAGGCTCAGGTCTGCACTGTCGCCGCCGCTGCCTTCCTCCAGATGTCGCCGCCGTCGCCGCCTTTTCCGACGGCGCTTGCGCGTCGCGGGCCTCAGGTCCACGTGCGGCTCGAACACCTCGTACTGTAGCGATTCTGTAACGACGGTGATTGGTTCACTGTAACCTGCAAACCCCTGTGTTTCTGCACAAGGGCATGCTGGAGGAAAAGAAGTAGATAAAAGGAAGCATGGCAAAGCACATAGACGTCGGCAGGGGTGTGCATAAGGGGCAGTTGCCCCCCCCCCCCCCTCAAGCCACACAAACAAGTGCCCCTACACGAGCTACACAATCACCACAACCCCCTTCTTTTCCCAGCCGCAATGCAACACGAATTCCCCCCCCCCCCTCCTCCCCAAGACAAGGGCCTGCCGGCAGAGCTGCGTCTGTAGTATGGCACGTGGTAAGAGACAGGTTAACAGCCGGCTGTCGAGGTTTCCATGTGATGGTATAGTTGGCGGCGCTATAGACCATTCCTGCACTGGCCAGTCCAATGATACTCCCACCTCCTTTCCGCCCACTTTCGACATAAACGTTATTTTTGCGACAGCGCAAACAAGACCCGTCATAGATGCGCCTTCGCCTTTTGTAGCTTTCGTCTTTGTCGCGCTGTAGCCCAATTATAATTACTAATTAGCCAAGTCCACTGTGCTCATAAACCTTCCCCAGCATTCTCAGAGGCCGAAATCTGCGGCCTCCGTCTGGTTTCCAGTCCTGCGGTCAGCATCCTTCACCGCGACTCGTACAGTTCAAGTCGTTTTCCAATGTCTGGTACGAAGAGAAAGGCCTTGTAAGTGTTAAAGTCCCTTATGTCATCACGGTTGCAGCTCTAAGTGGCACGGATTCTACTTTCAACTTCTTCGCCTCACAGCGGTGATCCTGTATCTGCACAAAGATGGCGAACGCGCCAAGTGTAACGCTGTCCTCACCTGTATTCCCCGACCCGACCATGAGTAGTTTCTCTACTTTGGCAACGACTTGGCTGATGAATTGGGCTTCCAACTGCAACAAGTATAAAAAGAAAAACAGTGGTGTCATTAGATTCTAGCAAAAACGTGAACACGATAATACTTGTGCTCCGTAAGTGTATAGGAAACATTTCAAGTGTGTGCTGAAAAACATTTAAAATCAAGAATTTAATCTGTGTGCTGAAGGACTTCAGCGACGTCTGTGATCTATGTTGCCCTGAGACTTGCTTTTAAATGAGCAGTTGTGCAGCCTGATAGCCAGCATCATCGCCTGATGCTAACATTTTTCTAAGCTTTTACGAGAAACAAAGGGAGAAAAAAACGAGATCAAGTAAATATATAGTCAAAAGTCCTGCTACGCAAACTGCGGAAAACTCTACGGTGTTGGCGTTATTCCTGGACAGCTGAATGCTGCCACCGGAGAGCGTTGAATTGTAGTTCACCGGAAAACTGAAAAATCGTGCACCCCTTGATTCAAACAACGCCGAAGTAGAGAGATCAGAAAGGTGAGCGCAGCGTGCACGGGAGGCAGTGCGACTGCAGCTAACAATGACACAAAGAAATCACGATTGCGCCATATCACTGCCGCTCTGGTGAGGTGAATGCCCACAAATGACAACAGCGCGTGCACCAGCTATAGCTGCTCCGGCTGGGTAAATCGGTGCAGTGTTGCGGAAGCTATACTGACAGCAAGCGTGTAGTGCTGCTGAACATGGCTCAGGTGTCATGGTACCATATCGTAACGGCCACGTAGTAAGATCGTACTGTGGAACATGGCACACCATTACGCAGCGGGCCATTCTTTCGGGAACAAACGTGCCCTAAGCCAGGTGAGTTTTTGCATAATGCATACCGCTATTTGCGCACTAAAGGCTCAGTAACTCTTTGTGGTTGCCACACCGCCATGCATCGAAGACCTGTGAGGTGTCCTTGTATTACAGAAATATACCTATACTGTAGTACTTGGGCTAGAGTATGAAGTTGGGCCTGTTGGTAAGGCATAATTAATGACGTAGCGCGTACAATATGAAAGACACAGGGACAAAGGGGAGCGCTTACTTCCAACAGCCTACATATATGCCCACGAAAAAAACAGGTGAAATACCCTCAATTGCCATGGCGCGAAAAACTTACAATCTCAGGAAGGACAATTCTTTTTCACAAAGACCGAGAGAAGGCGTGCTAGCGCAGTTCAGCCCTAATCTACTAATCCTCTCTGCTTCAGTATTCTACTTTGTCACTGTATAGGTAAAATCAGAAATAAAGTGTCAAGAATAGAATCACTATAGAATCACCGTACCATGAAAAAGTGGTTTGCAGCCACACATGCTGCAATGCAGTGCCCCCCCCCCCTCCCAAAAAAACAAAAACAAACATCGCGACCATTTCTTACGTTACAAGCGTGTTCACGGAGCCAGTCATTAATACACCGGCCAGTTTGCCTTATGTATAGCGCTTGCCGCATGATAGATGTGTCTGATAGATTACATTTTTCTGTGCGCGCGTGACAAACATCGTTATGTACTTTTAAGAACATCCTGGTTTTGTGAGTGAAACAACATTCATACACAAGTATACGAGAGCTTTTTCGGGGCAGAAAAGACCACCTTTACATTGGTCCGCTCCCCAACCTGTTTAATTTGGTTGAGGTGCCATGTAGATAAGGCACTACGGCAAGCTTCTGATACAATATTGGCTCAACATGAGGGAGGGCTTGCTGCAAGGACTGAAGCTTCTTGATCAGCTCATGGCAATTGAGGGTTTTTCATCTGTGTTGTCTGTTTTTTTCTTCGCATTTCGTGAGCATATCTATGTACGCTTTCTCAAATAAAATTTTCTTGAAAGTAAGCGCTCCCCTCTGTCGCTTCCCTTGTCCTGTGTCTCTCATATTCTACGCGCTAGGTCAGTTATGGGCTATTCTGTGCGTGTATAATAATAATAATAATAATAATAATAATAATAATAATAATAATAATAATAATAATAATAATAATAATAATAATAATAATAATAATAATAATAATAATAATAATAATAATAATAATAATAATAATAATGGAAGACAGCGAGAAACAGAACGTACTACAGATAATACAAATAGACAGTAAGGGTGCTCGACCTGTCTCCGTGACCCTTTTGTGGTCGTCTTTTTGGCGCCAATTCCATTAATTGTCCCGGCGATGAGCTCCAAAACGAAGCAGTTTTAATGAATGACGCACATGACGCCGACGCTCGCGGTGTCGCATGTTGGGCCCATGTCTGCCTATACGCCTGACTGAGCCAGTGACGTCACAGATCCTTTGCAAGTGAAAACAATGAAATAGTCCACAGTATTCATCCGTAACGTTCCTTCCTTGCCTGGCAGAGAAGCAGGTGACACTGCTAGCACGGTGAAAGAGGTGTAGACAACAGGACGAACAAGAGTTTCACACGGAGATTCGTTCGAAAAGGACTGCGTACGCTTATTATGACGCTGCAAGTATGAAAGAAAGGCGATCGTTCGAGGGTTTCGTTTCCTTGCTAGACAAAATTAGCTAATGAAACGAACAGACAAATAGACGAACTATAGCAAAGGGGTTTTCTTGTAACTGTCGTGTAAATATTTTGGATTACGTATGAAGGAATTAAAGTGGACGGTAAATCGCCGTTTGCGCCGAAGTGTTGCAGGTGCGAATTCGAAGGTTTCGGGTTCAGATGCCGCCGACAGAAAGGGTGATTTTTCGTCCACATTAAGTCCTTTTCAACTTTATCGAAAGTACGTTTTTTAGAGTTATCTTCATCTTAACAAGACCATGATCTTATCTCTTTACCTTACCATCGTCATTCATCGCTCTTTCGCTCCCTCAGTCACCCTTTTAAAGTTTGGAGTAGCATCAAGTCCGACCTTTCTGTCAATAAATTTTCTCCCTCTCTGTTCGCTTCATCAGCTCGGGCGTTGTATGACACATTTTGATTATTTCATTTTATTAGACCCTGCTTTCTTATGCACTGTTGTGAAATTCAGAAAGCGCGTAAATGATGTCGGTGATTCCGCGGTCACGCTATATTTCACAACCTTGCTGTACAGTTTTCTCTGTGGCTTCTTGCAGAGTGAAAGAACGGGGGCGTGGTCACCTCGGCCACGCCGTAACCATTAGGCTTAGCGGGAAGAAAGAAAGAGGTCTTCCGGCGACAATAGTGGGCGCGCACGAACCGGTAGGCATTGGCACGACGCCCGGCGCAGTCGTTATAGTCGGTTCACCGGCGGAATCGTGGCGGTTGCCGTTAAAGTTTGTGGATCGCCGAAGTCCGCGTGTGTGAAAGGTACATTGTATGGTGAGTTCACCTACTTCCGCGGAAGCTGTCTAATCGGTGCCGGCGCTGCTTCCGGTCGGCCTACAGAAGGAGCAGTGATAAAGGATTTCGAGCTTTTGAAAAAAAAATAAACAAAAAGGGTGCGTGCGACAGATTCCACTTTTTTTTTTCAATGAAAAGCAGGGGTGGCAGATTTAACGTTATACGAATGCGAAAACCCAAACGCTTTGTTGTCGGTGGCCAATACCCATATTGGCAGGTCAGGTCATTCATTGAGGACACCAGCTGTCTCTCCAGCTACTTGGCAATGTTGACCCAGAATGCAATCAATGATTTCGGAGGTATTCAGAGCAAGATACAGACGCTACAACGCTATAGCGACTCAGGGCAGAAATGGAAGGGAAGAGCGAGGAACTTCGTCGTCCGGACTCCGGCACACACGCTGGTGGAGGCCAGAAGCATTGAAGTCGAATGTAACTGTAGCATGCAGGCTCTGAAAATATGCTGCCAGCTTTTCATTCAGCAACGCGTCATGCGTCAGATGTGAAGACGCCGAGATGTAGAAGGTGAAGACAGGGCATCCTGAATTCGTACTTATGACAGTTATGTATAGGTATATGAGCTGCCGGTTGATATGGTACTTTCGCGGTGGTAATGACAACTGTAATATAGCTGCTGTCACTCAGAGAGGATTGCCCGAAACTCAGAAGCGCATGGAGGACATTTCTTCATCAAGGAAACAGTCGCCACGACGAATCTGTGCTTGAGACACGTGTTTGAGACGCGTTGTGTCTGTTCTTGAGACACGTTGAATTAGGTCAACATCGTTCTCATTATCGTCAAAGGCGTGCGCATGGGGAGTGGGGAGGGGCGGGGGAGTCTGCCTTATACATAGACTTAAAATTACTTCATTTCACAGCCGCATTACTTATCGGACCACGTAGATCATCACTTCAAAGTGGGAATTCAAGCAGCAAATACTAACACCTTCAGTCATTCCTTTTTTTTCCCTAGAACATCTCAGTAACGAAACCACCTTCCCAATGAAATAGTCACCATCATTGATAACAAACTTTTTCGCAAAGCTATGGCTAGCATTGTCTTACTTAGAAGTTCATGACATCTTGTTAATGTTGTCGTAAAGTTGTATAAACGGGAATCAATGCCATGTTACCTTGTTTGTTCATTTTGTTATTGCAAAGCATTTCCTTACTACATTGTATGCACTGGTATTTCTAGTCTGTTGTTTTGTTGCACTGTTGTATTATGTTCTTGCTGTGTTATTTACTACTAAATTTTGTATGATTTCCCGTTCACCGCTCTTTTCTATAATGTCATCGGGCCTTGAAAGTACAAGAAATAAATAAATAAACAATAGAGAGAAGTGCCCGGCGGTTACCACATCCCCCCCCCCTCCGCGCCTCAAAAGAAACCCTGTGTATGCTGTTGCGAAAGACAGCGACGCCAACACGGTCCCGAAGGCGCCACTGCTTCCAACTCCGCCTGGACGGTCACCAGCCGTTTGGTAGCGTATGTTTCTCAGCCCGCGACTCCTTCTGCGCAGAGCTGATAAGACGAGCGGACGAGACGACGGCGAGTTAAACAAGGTTTATGTACAGCATATATACAGAGGCGTTACAAATTCGGCACTGGGGCCGACAGAGACTCGAAGAGCCGAGCTCTCCTCTCTAACACATAGGTCTGCTCTCAAACGGGTCCGCTCTGACACACATGTCAGCTTTCACCGGAACCGCCGACTCACACACATGTCGGCTCTCCGACACGGGGACTCCTCTCACATAGGACCGCCGATCGCGACGCGCCGCAGGGCTTCTTTTATTTGCACCGGGTCCAACCAAATGTCCAATCAGAAGCGCCGCTGGTCGTCAGGGCAGATTCCTCCAATGGGGTCGCCGCTGGGCCACGTCAGACCCCCAGACACGAAGACGCCGGCTCGCTGTCACGTGCGCTTGCTGACTCACTGCACGTGGGCCAGAGAGGCGCCGCGCGTGTTTACGCCGTTGAGTTGTACGTGTCAGGCGGACTGCGGGCTGGCCTTGACCCAGATTGCCTTTTTCAGAGGCACGGACGTTTGACGAGGACTCGCTGGCATAACAGCACCCCCGCCGCCAGACAATGCACTGGAAAGACGAGCTGCTTCCACGGGGCTCGGATGTCAGGTGCGCTCGTTCGCCAGGTCCCTCCAGGTTCGCCTTCAGGGCCATGGGGAGAATACAGCTCCAGACTGTTCCGGAAACACCTCCCATTTTTGACGACGGATCCCAGCTCCACGGGCTTGTCGCCACAACTTGCTGGCCAACTTCGCTCGTCTCTTCTGACCATCTTCGGTTTCAGCATTTGACGATGGTTCTGCAACTTGCTAAGAACGGTTCGACAACAAACAACACACGACACAAGCAAGTGCCCTCGGTCGCCCGACAGAACACCAGACAAAGTATAGTTCAACGTATACCTAGCTACGTGTATCAGAATTTCGTTCCCTCTACATCAAGAGGCACATGTGGGACAAAAGACCCTTAAAATGACAACTCAATTCTTTTCCACGTACAACAACGTAACGAATTAGAATACAACATAAAGTTGGCTCCTTGAGCTTACTCTGGACGAAAGCGCTCAGCTAAGGTCGTGATGAGGTCAAAATTTTGCCCCTAATCGCCAGCGAGAAACCGAAAGGTTGAGAAGGTACTAGCTAGAACGCACTACTCAATGCACCTGCATTAGCGTTTAGCTTCCCTCTCTTTTTTTTTTGATAGCGAACGTCAAAGTTGCGCTGTGAAGCAACATGCTCCATCTCAGTAACCGGCCACTTTTAGACGACGATACCTATGCGGCACCAAGAGCGGCTCACACTTGCGACGTTGCACAGGGGAACAACGATACGGCTTGCTACGGATTGACTCCTCACCGCTTAGCTCGATACCGTGTTCGATCACCTTCGTGTTTCCGGGACGGTCCGAAAACACGTCTTCAAACACCAAAACAATCTTTCTCAGGGTCCTCCTTCCGGACTTCACTTAACCTAGGCTCTAGGTTTATCTGCTCCCGGATTACTTTCGATTCCCCTTCGATTACCTCACTAGAACTCAAATTTTCTGCTTCCTCTTCCTCTGAAGCATTCAACAGCTGATTTACGACCGCTTGATGTTGAAGGTAGGGTTTCATCAAGTTGTAAATTTTGTCCGGCCGCCTTCCTAATTTCACTTCATAATTTGTATCGCAAGGCTTCGATAATACTTTGGCGGGCCCTTCCCAATCAACCTCAAGCTTGTTCCTTTTGGATGGCTGCAGCAGCATTACCTGATTATCAACTTCAAAAGCGCGCTTCTTCACCGATTTCTCGTAGTGCTCCTTCGACAGCACTTGTGCCGCGTTTTTGTGGCTTTCCACTAGCGCTTCAATCGAGAGGATCCTCACGCTGCTCTCGAATGAGCGTCTCTCGATCAACTCTCGGCAGCTCGCTCCAACTTTCCGCTACAGGCGAGAGCGTTGCAGGCCTCTCGCTCTGATTCAATGGCGCCATGTCGTCTCCCCCCACGCATACCGCGCCGGCCGCTTCCGCGACGGGCCGCTCGCGTGACTGCTCACATGACTCATGCGGAAAATTTCCCTTCTGGGGTTCCGTCGACCCGCCGACAAGGTCACTTGAGAGTTCACCGCATTGAACAAGGTCAAGCTTCCGCGCTTGCGATCGCGTGAGGGCCATGCACGCTAAGTTGGGGAAGAACGATTTGCCCTGCTCTTTGAGAAGTTGCTCCGACTTGTTGGAGAAAAGATAAGGAAAACGATCATTTAGCGCTGCAGACACAGCCGCTTCGGTGCGAAGCTTACCGAACGGGCCTTCAATGACAACCGTGGCGATTGGTAAGGAAACACTCTGCTCCTCGGCGACTTGCCTGATCCACGCGCATTC